>CM042367.1:26716258-27938256 GCA_023558455.1 Drosophila kepulauana
TACATAACTGTCAGCTTAAGTGAAAAATGTCATACGCGCGTCTGTTAAAAACTGTCTCTCTCTCTGCTGTCTCTCTCTTCAGTCTCTCCTCTGTCTCTGTTGTCTGGCCTCAAGAACTCAACCAGCGCCCCCTGGCGGTCAGTAGCGAGCGCGCACAAAACTCTGCACATCAAAATCACACGCCATGTCAACGTCACCTGCAAAAACTGACCATTCAACGATTGGTGGGGACAACAGCATTAAAGGGGGAGAGAAGAGAACGGCATGACAGAGGCCAAATACGCTGTGGGTCTCGCCTCCTCTCGTCTCGTTTCGTCTCGTCTCGGTCACGTCAACGTCAAACCATTTCGGTGGTTTGTCCGCCAACTGTCTTCAGCGGACTTGACCGTTTGGGAATGTCACGAATCCTTCCCGGATTTCATTCACTCTCTCTCGCTCTCTCTTTTTCTCTCGCTTAATGAGTGCATCCACAATGCAATTACGTCGCGCAGTTGAAGCAATTGAAATGTTTACGTCAAGCAGATCATTCAATGTACTTTTAAAGCTGTTAAGCATTTCAATCAAATGGGTAAAAAGTATTTCAAATTTATATTCAATTTAAAATATTTTGGGAATTCATTTTATCAATAATATTTCGAATAAGAAAAATTAAACTTATTGAATTTAAGGTACAAATCTTTTTTATTCATACAGGAAGCTTTTTATCTGGCATAACATTTGAGCATAGATTTTTCTAACAGATATAGTAGTTTCTTTATTATTTATTCCTGGTTCCTGGTATTATTTTCCTGGTTCTCCTATTCATTCTAACCTTAATTCTATTTAAATTCTTTTGCCCTTTTCAGTTATTCTTCCTTGCTGTTTTTTTCCGTAAATGTTTTTTTTTTTTGTCTTCTGACCTTAAACTCTTGTTTATTTTCCAACCTTCTTTACTGTTGTGTTCTTTACCGTTTCACGGACATAATATTAGCCACGCAGAGATTATTTAACCACTTAACCTTTACTTTATTATCTACCATGCTTCATTTCTCACAGCCTTACTTTACTCTCTAAATTATAATGGAAATTAGTTATTCTTTGCTGTTATTTTCCTGGTTCTCCCATGCATTCCATCCTTAACCTCCACTTCATTTGCTGTCGTTCTTCTTTTCTGTTGATTTCGTAACTGTTTTATTTCTTCTTACCTTAAACTCTTCTCTATTCATCCTTCTTTTTTTGCTGTTGTGTTCCTCAGCGTGCATTTTTTCTTCTCACTTTTTTTTTATCCTTAACCTTCACTTTATTTTCTATCAAACGTCATTCCTCACAGCCTTGCTATGCTCTCCGAAATATATTGGGAATCACTTATTCTTTGCTGTTATTTTCTTGGCCTTCCCAAGCATTCTATCTTTAATCTCTATATTCTTTACTGTTCTTCTTCTTTGCTTTTGCTTCCGTTAATGTTTGTTTTCTTCTCCCTAAAACTCTTCTCTATTTTCCATCCTTCTTCTCTGCTGTTCTTCACTGTTTCGCTGGCATAACAGTAAGCAAGCATATATTCTATTTGCTCACCTTCTTTCTATACTTAACCTCTACTCTCTCTATTTTAACATATAGCACTCTTCTTTTCTCATAGCCATGTTCTGTTCTCAAAATATAATGGGGAATCAGTTATTCTGAGTGACATTGCTGTTTTGGTTTTTAACACAAAAATCAAGAACAATCCATTTAATGGATCTGCTGGCCTCACACACAACCCACACCATATATTTTTGTCTGTCGTTTTTTGGGGAGACACGAGTATGTTTTATATTACTCGATAAACATTTATTTGGCAATGTTGAGATGTGAAAATGTGAAGAGTGTGTGTGTGTGTGTGTAAAAGGCCACTGACATTTTACAATCGGACTTGTGACTGAGCCAGAGAGACACTTGCACAAATGAACATTTGCAGAAAGAGTTTCGACTGAGTGACAGTCGGCAAGACAGCCGACAATGTTCAGTTTTCAAATACTCAAACACTAAGATGGCAATACTTACTACTATCTCTACACACACACACACACACACTCGCACACTCACACACTCGCTGAGCTAACTAAACAAACACGTACATACTTGTATGTCAAAAGTATTTCGAGATTTTTAGCTACAAAACTGCCAATAACAAAACTGGAAGCAACACAGCTCGACAACGAAATGAAGATGGAGATGGAAGAAGAGATGGAGGCGGAGGCGGAGGAGGAGAAGAATGCATTCAACTCAAACCATTGGCGGATGCAGTTTGGACAAATGACAGCAGACACAATCCCGTCGAATCGACTTGTCGTTTCCACCCAGCAAATGATGAACCGAAGCACTCCGAGATAGATATTCATTTTGCAGCTTTTGCCTGCAAGTTCATTTTCACATCTCGAAGTCGATGTCGAAGTCGAAGAAGATGCTCATCAATTGGGAGAGCGAGTGAAATGAGCAAAAAGCCTGGCGGTTGACAACTACAAAACTTTTTAGTTCTACACACTGTTTTTTTTTTTGTTCTTCCTCTTTTCGTTTTTGTCATGTACAATACATAAAATATTTTATTTCATTTGTGATTCTCAAGTGAACACAGCGGAGGAGCGAGTGAGAGTAGTTCGATGCCAAAATTTAGCAAAAATCTTTTGCTTGGCAAAATAGTTGACATTTTAAGTTTTATTTTAGTGTGTTGGTTGTGTTGTCTGTGTGTTTGTGTGTGTGTTCCACTGATGACACTGACAGGCATGCAAATGCATTTAATTGGAAGGGTTTTATGTGCTGCTGTCCTTGGGTTATCCTGTGCCTTTGGCTTAGGCCATTCAGTTTGCTTTCAGCAATAAAATAATTGTTCGCCATGTATTTTTCATTTTCTATCAAAATAGCTTTCGTTCACTGCCATTTTGCTTGCTTGTGTTGTGTGTATGTGTTGTGTGTGTTGTTGTCAATTGTCAATTAAATAAAAATAATGGAACTCCGTATCAATTTAGAGATTGCCTTCAGACTACTCAACACAATTAACTTGCTTTACTTCATACTCCCTAACTTCAATTGCTTAAACATCTGTTGGGAAAGCTTTCTCCTTCTTCTTCTCCTTCTTCTGTTCCCTCCGCAAAATTCTCCTTTCCTTCCCTCCAAACTGTTTGTCAATCAAAGTTCTCCGAGTTCTTGCGAGTATGTTCATGCTGGCTGGCAATTCAAACAGTTTTCGTACGTTGCAATTACTTGTCTACCTATTTAACCCAACTCTTCATCCATCCATCTATCCATTCCGTCTATCCATCCATCCATTCATCTATCCATCGAGCACAAACGTTTAGCTGTCCAAAATGTCTATTCAACTGGCCATCTAATTGCAGTAGTCAGACCATCTTCTTCATCTTCCTTTCCCACTGTTGGAATGTCCTTTGACTTCCCTTGAGTTTCGGCGCCTCTCTTATTCTCTCTCTGTCTATCGTCCATCTGCCTTAAGTTGTAAATTTTAGTGTTTAGTCCATTATTATTTTCACATTTTGCAGTCATTTACACTGCTCAGCGGAATAAAACAGCTGCACTTGTGTGTCCTGTCTAGTCCTTTCCTCTTTCTCTTTCCTTTCCTATCCTCTTCTATTTTATTCTCTGCTCTGCCATGCTGTCCAACTGACCGTCCATCTCGATGTTCATCCGTCAGAAGTCCGGTTCATGTTGTCCTTCAGAGCTGTCCTTCTGCTCTCCGTCTCAGCGTCGCCATCTAAACACATTCCCAAACAGTTGCACAACTTGTACGAGTAGTCTGTTTGTTTTGACTGCAAGCACGCAATGAATAAGGGAGTAACGAGACAGACAGTAACGAGTCGGAGAACTTGTACCTATCAAACATGCATTTGCAACGAGTTCGATGCTTGTTGCAAGCAATCAAATTGTTGTAGACTATTGTAACGAGTAATGAAAAGAAGGAGAGGAGAGATGTCATTCAACGAACGAAAGGAAAAGCGACGAGTAGATGTGACGAGTACATTTATACAATGAATAAAACACAATCAAACTTGATCACCTACTAATCATCGTAAAATAAATTAACGAGTTGATGTACAATTATATAACAAGAAGTAAGCTAACATGTTATAACGAATAAGGTCAAGAGAATTATTTTTCAATATTTTTAAGTAAAGGGTGGGCAAATAATTTGAATATTCAAGAAATAGCAAAAAGTATAAATATTCAACGAGTGCACTTAAAAAAAGATGCAAATAATCAGCTGATTAATGTAACGAGTTAAGACAATGAAAATATATGATAATTATTAAGTAACGAGTTGGAAAATGCATTCAATAAACAACATTAAGATAAGTCTACTCTAGAAACAACGAGTAGATGTAACGAGTACTAATTAAGAGCGAGTAGAACTATAAAATGTATAAGAATTAAACTCTGAACTTCCGTATTTAATGCATTAAGCAACTAAAGCCCATTTGGTTATTATTGCAGATACTCGTTGCTAGAGACGTGGTGTGGTCATTAAATGAGCGACAAGTCCGACGGCCAGCATCATTATGCTGGCATTAATATATCACATGGCCAAAAGTCAGCGAAAACTCGACTCGTGGATTGGGATACCGTAATTGCGGTCTGTGTGTGTGTGTTTTTTTTCTCGCGCTGCCCAACATTATTGGCAAAAATTAATTAAATATTTTCCAAATGAATGATTCAACATACATAACAAACAGACGGTGGCGGAGGCATTGGCGGGGGCGACACACGTCTGCAGGTCACTCTGGATTTCGAATCGGAATCAAAACCATAACGAACGCGTTTGCGGGGGAAGTGGGAAAGAGAATTGACTTGGGAGGAGGAAGAGAGACGGCGGCTCGTCAATGGAGGGCAGCACTTATGCACTTCTGCATTTGAATTATGTCAAATCCATTTTGTTTTAATGAAACGTTGATTGTTTCGCAATTAATTTTCTATTGTTTGACAGTAATTATTATTATATTATAATTTATATTTGCATTGTTTTGAAGCACACACACACACGCACACACAATACAAGAGCTCCACAAATTTGCCGATATGCAAAAACACAATCTCTCGTTGTCCCTGCTCTCTGCATTTGCTTGTTGCTTGCCCCTCATGCTCTCTACTCTATAAGCTTTGCATAATACACAAGAGTTTAGGATGCGATTGTTAGCTGATAATTTCTGACAATATGAACTCAAGTCAAAAGTGTAAAGAAAAATGTGCAAATTAGAAAAACTATAATACATTTTTGTGATACTAGTTTGAATAATGAAATGGTAAGAAATAATTTCAATAAATTACTTAGATTATAATAGAATACACAAGTGCTCAGATATAATTAAATTGTTTGAAGAGGATCCAAAAACATAACAAACATAAACTTGTTCTATATAATTCTTGACTATAATAGATCTATAGTCCATAATCAATAGTTGAAAGAGATAACCTTGACAATTGTAAAGATGAGTGTGTTCTATATACTTATCAGATTTTAATATATTCAACTGTATTTGAGTTTAAATATAATTACAATGAACGAAAGGGAAAGCGACGAGTAGATGCAAAGAGTACAACGAATAATTCTATAATATGTTATAACGAGTCATATGGAGAGTAATGCGTGTGGAAAGTCAATGGAAAGCTAATAGTACAAATATTTACCGAGTGCAACTAAAAAATGTTTGAAAAATCAACAAATTTTTGCAATGAGTAAATATAAAGAAAATAATGTTTAGAGAGAATCCCAAAAACTTTAAAGAAGAGTGTGCTTTATATCAAAATCAATTTGATTTTTTCGCAGAACTCGAATTTTAAAATATAAATATATTAAAGATATATTATATTATTCTATTATATTTTTCATATATTAAGATATATTATATAAATATTAATACATTTTTCTTGACTCACCAAATGCACGAAAATTCACTCGCTTCATTTCCTTAAATGCCAACTGTTGCTAGAATCCTTGAACTTTGCATCAATCGATTAGTTTGCTTTGCCTTGCGTTGCCTGCAACATAAACAGGAAACCGCATGATAAACACTTTGATTAATGATTAATTAGCATTATCAATATTAACCCATATTTAAATCAGAATTTATTTATGCATCTCTGCACAATGTTCGCTACCGTTTCGTTTTGATGGGGCAATTGAGCAAAAAGCATTTATCTAGTCTTCGTTCTGCGTTGCATTAACAAGTACCACGTAATCCATGTTTTCAATGCAGGCCGAAAACTCGTACGACAACAATTTATATATACACAAATATATATATAAATATATATATATAGATAGAGATAGAGTATAGTATATCAAGTGATGTGGCCATTTTCATGGCGATTGCTTCTGCTGCTGGACGTTGTTCGTTGTCCGTCTGTGTTGTCTCTTTGTGTGTTTGTTGTTGCCTGCTGCAAGTTGTGTCTTGACACACGTATGTTTTTAGCTGTATTTCTGGATTTTGGCCAGGCGAAAAGTTGTGTAGGGAAGGGGATGAGGAGCGGGGTGATACGCCATCTTGAGTATGGGGCCATAAATCGTGTGTGAATGTGTGTGTTGGGTTCGTCTTCGTCAGTTAATTTAAAACATGTCAGACAACTCCGACAACTTTGGACAATTGATTGACGTTTTAAAAGTTTAGCAGAGGAGGCGTTGCTTGCAACATCGACAACAACAACAAGAGAGAAGAAGAAGGCCACAAGAAAATCAACTGCAAGTGGACAAACACGACACACAACCAACTGTTGTTGTTGTTCTCGTTGTTGTTGTTGGCCTGGCCTAGTCGGACTTGCTTGTCCAGAGAATATGCAGTGACGTTTTTGGAATTGCAAAAAGTCCGAAAGTAATTTATTTATTCTCCATTTGTCTTGACGATGAGCAAACGAGCCAAGTGATGGCCCCGGCCACGCTTCGATGAATGCCATCACCATCAGCATCGGCATTGGCATTGGCTTCAGCCTTTGGTTTTTCGGTTTGTTTGGTTTTGACCATCGTCGTCGTCGAGTTGTTGGCGTTGGCGTTGCCATTACTTAGGTGTAAGGCACTCTTCGTAGAGTTTTGAGCCGGATGTCTCTCGAGTGATTTGTGACTCGCTGTGACCCATAAATGAATTCTTAAACTGCACAAGCATTTTAGTTTGCAACTAACATCAACTAATAACTCAACAAGTATTTTGCAGCACTTCACCAAACAAGTTATTCAAATCGATATCGCAATTAATGGGTCAAGTTTGAGCTCATCAGCTGAGTTATTGGGTTAGAAATGAGCTGGGAAATGATAGAATGGCTGATGACATTTAAAATAATTTCTCTTTTAATAAAAAGTTGACATTTTTCTCTCTGTATTCTTTGATTAATTTAAATAATTATAAGTGGAAGGAAGCTTTACTTGTTTGAATTTTTCAAAAAGAATTTAATATTGTAGCATAAAATACTGAATTAAGAATTCCCAAATATTATAAACAAATTTATATATTTTAAGGCAGCAATTAACGGCAAACAAAGTTACTAGAACTTAGATATAGTTCGAATCATCATAAACATTTTCTTCATTTGCAAGTCATTCAGGAAGCAAATTTGTCATAGATACAAGAATATCTCAAACAAAGCTTTTTTATAACAGCCACAAAAAAGCTGCATTGAAAACGCAATAAGCAGAGCAAACTTGTATGTCTTTGGCAATTTGAAATTTAGCCAGCAGCAAACAAGGACCAACTATCCGTTCGTCCGTCTGTCCGTCCGTCTGTCCGTCTGTCTGTCGATCTGTTCGGTTGTCTATCTGAAGGCTGAAGGCTAGCAGGTTGCTTGCGCCTGCCTTTCAGCATTCCTCTTAACTAACCATCAAAAGAAATGGTCAGCAACTTTTTATAAAAGAACAAACAAGAAAAGCTATCAGCTGTTAGAGTGTGTTAATATGTGTGTGTGTGTGTCTGCGTGTGTGGGGGCAAAGGAGCATTTCCAATGCAAGATGACAGCTCATTCGTCAAATCACACAAAGAAAAATGTGAACTCTTCATCAGCTTTTTGGGTCGTCGTCGTCGTCGTCGTTCTCATCGTTGAATGCCTTGTCCTTGTGTTGCCTTGCCTTGTTGTTGTCCTCGTCTTCGTCTTCGTCTTCGTCCTCGTCTCTGTCTCCAGCTTCGTTTCGTGCTCTTCCGTGTCCCCAAGCTTGCTTTGTCTATGCAGCGAACGCCATTTCGCCGCTGGCGAGTTGATGTTGACGTTTCAATATTGATGCAATGTGCTCCGACTGCGTCCTTCTTCAGTTCTTGCCGAATCTACCAAAGAGCATCTCTCTTCCTCTCTCTCTCACTCTTGGTTTACAGCATAACATATTTCATTGCTGCTTGCCAATTCTTGACTGACATGAAAAATAACAAAACAACAAAAGCGGTCAGTGCCAAAAGGATAACGCGAGTAAACAGCGCCCTGACAACGTCAGTCTGACGAGCAAGAGTTGGAGTTGAAGAAGCGATGACGCTGTATTGGCCCAATCCCAACTCTACTCTCTGTGAATGCTCCCTGGGATGCTTCGGTCAACGGAAGCAGCGTAATCCATCGTCGAACGCCTTTGCAGCATGTCCTTGGCAAGTCCTGCCACTGCTTTAGCTGCATATGCCGCGCATTGCATTCACATTCAGTCGCTTTATGCTGCTTGCCGCTTGCCACTTGCCACTTGCCTCTTGCTTGGCCAATTTTGTGCAGCTGTCGCTTGAACGATGGATGGATGATTGCGAGCATCTCTCTCAGCTCTCTCAGCTCCATTGCCGCAAATCTTATAGAGCACAAACTTTCACGTCAAACTTGATGGAGTAGGCAGCACACACACACACATATATAGCCTTTAGTCCAGCTAAAATATAATATATAGCTGGACAGACATCGGAGCGTATCTTGCATCTTCATAACATAGTTCAATAGCATCATAAATTCCTTCGCTTTGCATGATAGCAAAGATCCTTTTTATAATAGTTGGCCCCATATTCCTTTGGCTTTGCTTTTTATTATCTTTGATGACATTTGAATTATCAGCAATTATATAATATTGTTAGCATCAATTATTAAAGACGTTATAGCATCTGCTGAACTATTTCTTACTTAATGCATCTCGTGCAGTTTTTTTTTGATTCTTAATCATATTTAACATTTATCTTTTTCACACTAACATTAATTTTTTTTAATTGAATTGATTTTAATTGAGTTCTTGACAACTTTGTTGACCAACTTTATTTGAATATCATTCTAAATTCTTGAATTCTATTCAACTGATTCGTTCAAAGTTTAATATTTATATGAATCAATTATCAACGATTCATCACTTAAGTATTTTTCAAATTATTAACCAGTCTCAAGAAGTTTTTGTAATATCATCATCTTCATGTTTTACTTGTATCTGTTTCAAACTAATATTGAACTACTTTTTAATTGAATTGATTATCGTGTTCTTTCTAATTAAATTGGCCAAAATATCTATGAATATTATTCATTATTGTAGATATCTATTTAACTAATTATGAAATGGAATGTTATTTATAACTCTAAAGTTTTTAATTCTAAAGCTTTAACTAGTTCTTTAATGATCTTAAATATTTATCCCTTTGATTTTCTTTCAAATAATATTAAAAATTCTAGAATTCTTTCTTACTTACTTTCTTTTAATTAGTTGTTATTATATTGATCTTTCAAAAATTATTTAATATTCTAAAATTCACTTTGATTATTTTTCGAATAATATATTTAACTTATTCGTTAATAGTTTCAATTATGTATAACTTTGATTACCATTCAAATACTATTTAATATTCTATAAATGTTTTTAATTATACTTTTAATTATTTATCTACACAATTCCTTTAATTACAACTCATTCCTTCGTTTAAGTTTTTTTCTTGCTCCTTTTTCAACCTTATAGCTGAGCTTCAACTTTTATTGATGCTCTATCATCACTGCTGCTGGCTGCTGTCCTGTAAGACTCTGGCTGTCTGTCAAGCCACGAGTTTGACCTAACAGCTGCCCCCGCTTTCCCCAAACCAAACCCAAACTATAAATGATGCAATAATTCTTTAAACTTGCGACAGCCAAGACGTTGGGAAATCAAGAAAAATTTGCCTCGGGGAGTTTAGTTTAGCTGCTGGGACAAAGGATTACGCCAAAGAGATAGATTGAGAGAACGAAAGAGAGAGATGTAGACAGAGAGAGAGCGAGAGAAATAGACTGAGAGTGAGGTTGTGATAACTTGGCATAGGTTACGTGTATATGTGAAAAATGCACAGGACATTAAAGCAGCTGCTTTTGACCCCTTGATGTATGACTGGATGATGGGTTAGTCTATCGGCCAGTTGCTCCTGGCGTCAGCTGTTCGTCCTTGCTGTTGTCCTGTGCTGTCCTGTCTTTCCTTTTGCCTTCATCATCGTCGTCGTCGTCGTCGTCGTCAACAACAACATCTTCTCTCGTCATCTTTGCAGCGGTCGCTGACTGACTGACTGACGGTCCATTCCATTCTGGGCACTGTTAATGGCTTCGGTCCATTATCTCGTCATGTTTGTTACAAAATTTAATTACTCTTATTTATTTTTCAGTGCCTTGCTGCGCGTCCATCCCGGTCAACTGTCCACCCACCTCTCACCTCCCATCTCCACTCGTTGTGCGTTGTTGTGTTTTATGATTTTCAACTTCATCAAAAAATTGTGAACGCAAAAATTAAATGTGAAAAAAATTAAATTAAAAACACTTTTTCGTGCAGGATGCGTCCTTGCTTCTTACTGCTTCTTCTTCTGCTCCTTCGTTGTCTGCTTCTTCTTCCTGTCTCATATTCTCGCCTCTGTCCTCCTAATGTTTCGTCAAAAGGACAAATCAGCGCCAGGACAACACTGCACTTGACCCTCTATCATCTGCAGCCCAAACACCAAAACATCCAGCGTTTTCCCCCTCCCCGCTAAAATCTGAGACTTTTTGGGGGTGCGGTAATGAGTGTCCTTAATTTGTTTTTACCCTAGAAAAATGTGATCACAATTTTGTGCTTGCGATTAATTTTTTGAATGTTTACACTTGAATTTCAATGCTTTTTTTTATGCAGTCTTTAAATGTTTTACTTGATTAGCAAAGATTTTGATGAATGATGAACTGAAATAAAAGATATGAACAATGAGCTTTCAAAGCTGCTAAAAGCAGTTTATTCGCTGCGTTGAAAGTTAGTCGACAAAGCTTTCATTTGTCTTCAACTTTTTTGGATTTAAGTTATATATTACTTAAATTGGGAACTTGTATAATGGTAAATAGGTATGGTAAGAGCTTATATAGAATATTTTAATTGCTTGACAAACCATTTAAGATTTAGTGAATATGATTGTCTATTATACATTTGGACAGTTCTTTTAAGTATTGATTACAAATTTTTGCATAAGCTTTACTATCAATTTTGTAATAATGGATATATATATATTTTAAGGATTCAAAGGAAGCTTTTTATTAAGATTTAGAAAGTTTTCATAGCTGTTTGGAGTAAATAATATAATATTAATGCTTAAGGTAAGCTTTCATTTAAGAATGAAATTTCTAAGAATGTAAATAAAGCCTTTTATAGAAATTCACGCAGATCTCTAAAGCTATTGTAATTAGCAAGACAATTATAAAATATTTCATATTCATTTAAAAATGTAAACATAAAAATCTTCTAAAAGTTGAATTTTAAGCTTTAATTTGCTTCTGAAGCAACGTAAATTCTTTACTGTTTAGTAGCCCAATCGTATCAAAATTTATAGCTTCAGCTCTGATTGTTTCTCTACATAAAACCAATGTCATTGGTTCATAAAATGCAATTCATTAACTGCCTTAAAATGCACACAGCAACTGTGCATCAAAGTAGTGAAGCGTCTTTAGAATCGCCACTGCTTTGGCACTCTCAATATTCATCTAAGTGCTTTCTAGCTCACAGTGTCTCACAGTGGTTTCCCTCTCCCCTCGTTTCACTCTCCCCCCTCTATGCTCGGTGGCTTTGTCAGTCGCTCAGCATTACCAACAAAACGTTCGTCATTTGCTTTTGTCTTTGGGTTTGTTTGCACACGCCGTTTTCTTGCACAATCCTTGCACTCGTCATGCCACGCCCATAGCTGCCAAGCTACCTCCTCTTCCCCCTCTCCGTTCACCCAGTGAGCATTCAGCTCAGTTCAGTTCAACTCAAGTCGAGAGTTGAGTAGAGACGACGACGACGTCGACTCGGCCCTGCAGCTGTCAGTCAATGTGTCGTGTCACAGTGTCTCTCCATCTGTCTGTCAGTTGCATGTCTGTGTCTATCTACGTGACATCAGCTTCTGCTTCAGCTTCTGCTTCAGCTCCAGCGAATTTTGTTCCTTCGCCTTGAAGACGAAGGAAGATGCTTTTGCTGCTGTAGCCGATGGATGGATTTTTGGATTCGCAACTTGCACTTGGATTACAAGTCTGATTTTGATGCGTACATGCTTTGCTCTCTCTCTATCTCCCTCTCTCAGTCTCTCCCTCTCTTTCTCTGTGTGTGTGTGTGTGGGTGGTCCACAAAATATTGCAGTTGCTCAGCTGAGCTTACCCAACCTCCAATATGGGTCAACATACACATACACAACGACGGGCGTGAGCTCGCTCGAGTTTTCTTATGCTTTTGTCTTTTGTCCTTTTATTATTTTATTCCTGGCCTTGTTTTAATTCACAGCGTCTGCTGGCCATCTCCATTGCAGAGACGACTTTGTCGTCCTTTGGCAACGTCTCCAGCAACATTGTCTCAGTCGCATCCTTGGCTAGAATGTTTACACATAGCCATAGATACACACATGGTTCTATGTGTGTGTGAGTTGCGTTGTAAGTGACATTTGCAATTTTCAAACTATTGAATGAGTGACAAGTTCTGCAGACACGATTGAAACTGACAGCTGCCCTCCTCTCTTCTCTCTCCTCCCACTTCTTACTTCCTCTTTTACCCTCTACAATGTCCGTCTATTGCATTTCTTGTATTCCTTCAGCTTCAGCCACAACTACAGCTAAAGGGACAGTCACAATTGCAGTTGCTTCTCCTTCTTCTTGACTTGGCCTTGTCCTTAGCTTAGACTGTAACTTCACTCTCTTTCTATGCTGCACAGCATGCAGAGCGGACAAAACGGGTTAACTGTGCTTTAAGACACAGCCAGACTCTGACTTTGACTCTCATTCTGACTCTAACTTAGATACAGCTTCAGTCTCTCTCACTTTGATGAGGTAACTGAACACTTTGAAAAACTTAAAGAAATGCAAACAAGTGCATGTTTTTTTGTTACTTCATGCATGTGATAGATTTAATTATTTAGATGACTTTATGAACTAGAACATGTATTTGAATTGTTTAATAATAAATCTAAAGCTTTGTCATGGGCTTTGATACAAACTTCTCAATATAAGTGAAACATTTTAATACAATAAAAAGTGTGTTATTTTAAAAATGAAACTAAAATGCAGTAAATAATCAATTCATATGGTATACTTTAAAATATTGTAGTTGACTAAATCAACAGCAAATTCAAAACCAGAATGATAGTATAAAGTTATAATCAGAAAAGGTCAGATAAGCACTGTATATACAATACATACTATAAAAAATACTAACAAAAATGAGACAGCTACAATGGAGTGATCTCGACTGCGAGATACCAATTATCCATATTGAATAAAGTCAAGTGAGGTACAATATTCATAACATGCTCGAAATTAAAATACCACAAAAATACTAAAAATATACTAAAGGTTATATTCGGTATATTGATATAGTACTGACATTGTTTCCAAAATATACCAAAATCAATAGACCGAAAAATATACCAAATGCTATATTTGGTATATTGATATATACATTCAAAATATACAAAAATACTGAAATATACCATATTACCAGCCAAAGCAACTAAGTAGAATTTCTTAAATAACTTCTTATTATTGATATTAATAAAGCAGTTGAAAAATGATTGAATTTGAATTCCTAAAGTGGTTACATCCTTACTTTGTTCATTAGTATTTGCATATTCATTTGCTTGCACTCTTAATTTATTTACTAAACCATGATTTGGCGCATAAGCAACAAATCTTTAAGCAGACAATTAAAACCGAGTCAATGACATCACAGCTCTGCTGTTAAGAAGCTTTTGTAATGTTTGTGTTTTATACAAAAGCCAAAAGTTTTGAAGATGCATATTTGAATGAAGTGCAGTGCTAAGGTGCATTTGGGAGTAGGAAAATGATGCCAGGTAATTGGCATTGTAGACAGCATTAACGATGCGGCAATGCAGCAATTACTCAGGATAATGCCCAATTTGCATAATGCTGACGAAATGGCAAAAGTCTGACGGCCTGTTGAGCTGACCCAACTGATGGCCAACTGATGAATATAACAATAAAATAACATATTAAATGAGGAGCGAAAAGGGACAAAATGACTAACTGACTGACTGACTGAGAGACTGACTGACTGACTGACTGACTCACTGGTCATTAACAATTTCATTTATTTTGTCGCATCGAATTGGTGTTTGGCTGCACAATTCTCTGGCTCCACATTCCTGGCTGTCCATCAATGTCAACATCAATGTCACAGCCATTGGGGGCAACTCAGAGTGAGAGAGAAAGAGAGAGACAGACAGACGTATAACGGGCATTTTGACAAATAATTCAAACCGCATTTTATAATGAATTCAACGCAGCTAGAGACCGAACTCATTCCCCTCTCCCCCCCTCGAAAAACACTCTCCAACTGCAGTCAGAACTTTAGATATTCTAACTGCAACATTTGTCGCCTCGTGTGACATTGATGGTCGCATTTGTCGGGTGGTCCGTGTTCTCTCTGTCACTTTGCCAAGATTTATGCTGTGTAAATTCAATACAAGCAGAGATAATCGCAATGATGAGCCTGGCTTATTTTTGGATGCCTTTTTTAAGTGCTCGCTCGGAGGTGCGTCGCAAATGACGATCACAACGATGATCACAACGATGACGATCACCAAGCAACGATCAAGTCACTCACGCATCATCCTGATGCAGCCAGCTGGCAGCTGGCAGAGTCATCAAGCACTCGTAAACTGATGGTTTTATTGACCAGCTGAGTCGCTGTGTCTCCGGCTTGGCGCTCTTAAATGACGATCATAAATTGCAAAAATATATCGTGAGCATCGCGAATGTATCGCCCGAAAAAACAACAACAGATACATGAGAAGCAAGTGGGATTGACAAGTGAGAAAAGTAGTCGACTTGCAAATACCCTGTAAACATTATTTGTATTGTTTGTCTTCTAACTACTTGAAACTGTTCGTATATTCAAATCTTTTATGCCAACTATTTAAATTCAGAGTGACTTGCAAATTATATAGTATATTTAAAATACTGAGTTATATACTACATATTCAAATATATTCAGCCATCTATTTCAATTAAGAGTGTCTTAAATAAGTCAGTATAATTTGATTTCACTAAGTATATTTAATATACTATATAATTAGAATTCGCATAAGTGTGTTTAACATTTCAAAGTCGCTCTTAATTGAAATAAAACAAATATACTTAGTATATTTAATATACTCACTCTTCATTTAAATATACATATATAGTTTGAGGTGTCTTAGAAATTTTTTGAAAACCTTTTAAGACATATTCTATATTAAAAGAAATTACGCAAATCATTTGAAAACATTTTGTTAAAAATTTGAAAATGTATAAAATATTTTGTATATTAAGAAAAATTTGATTTGAAAGACTCTTTTTAAGTGTGAGCATTATTTATGATTATGTGCAAAATGTTTGAAATGATAATAGAAACAATACTAACAGATTTAAGTATATTTTAATTAGTTCTAATCATTTTATAATTGTTAATTTAGTTTTATTATTATTTCAAACACTGCGTATATTCAGAAATAATAATAATATTTCAATTAGTTTGAATCATTTTAAAAATTGTAAAATATAATAATGTAGATGTACAATTTAATAAATTGTATGTCAATATATTAATGGATTTCACTTCCAATTAAATAACTTTTAAATTGAAATAAAATGTATACCCTATACCAAAACACAATCTTCTCTCTTAGTCACACATCGCGTAACCCGTTCGATAACCACTCATATTTACATAACACACAGTCATTAAGTGTTCCCCATAGCAGCGGAATGAAAAAGACAAAAGAATATAAATTATATACATATTACTCGCATTACCGCCGCTGACAGGTGCCATCATATTCGATCTCTACATTTCGATCGCACATTCGATCGCATCATCATCAAAGTCAATTAGCATTAAAGGCCTTATCACATTTGTTCAAAAATAAACCGCGAAATTTTGATTAAAATTTATATTTTTGGCAACGCCACAAAGATCAATTAAACGCGCGAACGTTTGTTGTTCGAAAAACCCCAAAATGTGACACGTTACTGCGATCGAGACGATCGAGGAAGCATCTTTTGCTTCTCATTCATTCAAGAAGGAAACGGGAGCAATCATGACACTTTTCTCCGGCTGCGATTGATAAAGATGAGCACCAATTGGAAATATGATACTCTTCATTTCATCCTGAATCAAAAGAGTTTCGTAGTGAAAACCATCGCTAATGCAAACACTATTCTTCTTAGCAGCCAAAGCTTCACGTATGGGATGCAAACTGACATCGCTGCAGTTGAAAAAGAAGGTGGGACAATTGAGGGCAACAACAAGTTGATAGAGCTGCTCAACGGATTCATTCCACATTGAGCTGGTGGCAAAGAGCAGACTCTCCTTCATGCAGATGTCAACGATCTCAGAGATCGCAGTAAAAGTTCGCACACAAATCACACCCGTTGTCCCCTCTCCCAATTCTCCGTGCTGGCAATCAAAGACCAACACGGGACTCATCTCGGGATATCGACACTTGCAATGTATTGTCTCGATGTTGAGCTTCTCGAGTGCATCGAGAGTGTTGCGAAATTTCGATATCTTCGGCTCGTTCAGCAACATGGGTCGCATTCCTAGCTTGACACGCGACACAAATTCATTGAGCAGTGATTTCTCAACTAGCACTGTTGCCACCGCGTTGCATGCGAATGGATTCTCCATCGATTTAATCAGAAAGTAGAGAGCACAATTGATGTCGCCTCCCTCGAATATGATCATCACTTGATGCTTGCAATTGGGCAGCGTGTCTTCCGTCTGTTCGAAATTCACAGTCTCTTCGGACATCATCTCAACCTCGCCAGCCTCGGAAACTGGCGGAGTTGGTGCATTCAACAGTGGAGAAATTATCGAGTGCGTACTCGCATCTTTATTCTTCCTCAGGCAGTGCAGATCGTGCACCATGTTGCGGGTTATATGAATGTTTGGCGTATGCGAGTCGGTGCTGATTGTCTTTTGAGAGACTGTGTCAACTGATTGTATCGAAATGGCTTCATAACTACCATAATATCTGTCCACCATCTTTAAAGTATTCAAACTGCTAATTTCACAATCAAAGTGTATAAAATTGTAGTGTGTGACACAATTTAAGAGAACTTTGGAACTATTTGGCAACTATTCAAAAGAAATCTATATCAGAAGCATCAAATTTTTACGATATTGAACAATTTAATTGTATATAACATTGTTAGAAATTCGTGTCAATTGCTCAAAAAGTATCGAATTCAAAGAATTTGAATTGTACGATACTCGCAATGGTAGTAAATACGATATTACAATTCTTATACCGATTCTACCTTATAATAATAGCTTCCTTAATTTGAAATTGTTAGCACAAATAATTCAAGAGAAATTGCTGGGAATGTTTGTTGGGAATCGTTTTCAAAAGTGTTATATGGTTCCTATATTCGCACTAGTATTACAAACGATATTTATAAGGAATTTAGTAGAAATAATAAAAGATAAATTCCAATGGAAATTGGGACTTCAATTCAAGAAAATTTTGCTTGTAATACTTATCAACTGATCATAATACAAGGACTATATTAATTTACGATATTTGACATGGTAACAAATACGATAAACATTATGAAATTACTATATTTATTTAGACTTTTTCTTCTTAGTGATATTTTATATAATAAGTTATAATTTTATGTATGAAATTGTTTGGAAATGTTTGCAGACCTTTCAAAATACTTCATATTTTTACGATATCAAAGTACGAATTACGACATTGATTGCGAAATTCTTTACAGCTTCAATGCGATCAGTAAAACAATTCCTCGATATTATAATTCAAACGCTTCATATGATTGACCCATTTTGTATATATTCTTAACAATACTATGCGATATGAAATTTATATTATTTGTGATCCTATCATTATGTTTAATTCTTTTAATTGAAATATGCAACACCATTCATTAAAATTATGCCAAAATATGTGCCAAGTTCTTGTTAAGTTGGCTTACAGCAGAAGCAGTGCTCTTAGCGAGTAACCACTGTGCACTTATAAGTGATTAAATTAGAATAAGCGATTAGAGAGCATTCTCAATTGGCTGCTGGCATTTGGATGTGTTTTTCGGCAGCATAAATATATAAATAGCAGCTAAATTGTATTACTTATTTTTATTGTCGCTTATTGTTGTTGTGTGTGATAGTCAAAACATAGAACGTAGAACATTCGTATCGCACACGCCTCCTCTCCAATAAGCCAATTAAAATTAAATTATATTCCGCAACTAATCGGCCGGCAGGCTTACAAAACTCTCTTCACAAGAGTGCACCACACACTTCACTCTCCACCCGGCACACCACTTTGTGGGTAGTGGACAGCAGACAGCAGAATTTATCCAAATCGGAATTGGAATTGGGAATCCGCGAACTCAAACCCAGAGCGCAAATTATTTATTAATCGGTAAATTTATGATCAAATGTGACAGTAAAATTAAAATATCAAAAGCAGATACAAAAATGCATTGCGATTGTTGTAAATTGTTGTTGCTGTGCTTAGGGACAGAGCCAGCGACAGCCAGTGGCAGCAAATGCGTTTGGATTTGTTGAAAATTAGCATTAAAATATTATAAATATTTGGCCAAAATATTATAATATTTCTGTGCTTTTTTTATGGAATGGAATGGCCTCAATTCACAGCAGTGCTTACAACAAAGAGCATAGAATGTTAATTTTTAGTAATAACAACAACAACTAAAACAGCAACAACAATTAGAATGGCAACAGCAATTACTAATACAATTAAAAACATTCAAAACCGCGAAAATATTTTTGGTATTCTGTTGCGAGGTAATAGAAATAAAATGCCAGCAGCAAAAAACGAGGAAATAAATTCCCCTAACGAGATATTCGAGAGTCTGAGATGGATTCGGAGGCTGAGGTAGGCGTTAAATAAACCAACATCAAGTGCAGTAACAACAACAACGATGGCAAACAACAAACAATGCTGCTAACGATGACTATTTACATTTATCAAGAGTAATTATAATAAAATGCCAAAAATAAAATTTAAATTAATATAGAAAGCCGATTATAGAATAGCTCTCATTCCATTCTCTTCTCGATAGATATTGGTACCCGCAGCTAACATACCATTTGAGTATAATAAAATTGCAACAGCAACAACAAACAGTTAACAACAATGGCACTGCAACAACTGTCAAATATAACAAATCCCATAAATCAACAATGGAAATTTGTTCACAAAGCACACAAAAAATATCACAGAAGACAACAAAAAAAAACGAAATAAAATAAAACAAAAGCAGGCCTACATTCGCAATACAATAAATAAATAATTGAGCACAAACAAATTCGTGATAAAAAACTGTTTACATGTATTTAAGTCGAACTTTGATGAGCAGACGATTTGATGCCCTAACAAAAAGAGTGAAGTGGAATTGAATTATTGAACTATCTAAGAAAAATTGACTTTTTATTAGCATAGGTTTAAAACAAAAATATTGTTATTACCAAAATATTGTACTTGGCGATTTGATATTTGATATTTGATTGTGAATACTATGATTTTTCAGATGATTTTTGATTCGATATTTTCTATATTACGCATACATAGCATTCCTTTCAGAATATATTTTATTATATGATATTTGACTCAGTATTTTGTATATTACGTATACGTAGCATTCCCTACAGAATATATTATATTTTCAGATGATTTTTGTTGCGATATTTTCTATATTACTTATACGCAGCATTCCCTATAGAATATATTCTATGCTAATTTATTATATAATGAGCATAATGAAGAGTGTTCCAAAGTTAATAAAGCTAACTTTAAATTTCTATTTAAGAACATTTCACGAGCTTAAATCTTTGTGCTCCATCATTGTTAGTTTCTAATTATTTAGAAGTGAATCTTTTTGAAGTTATACAAAAGAATCAGCTAATTAGGCTTTTCTATTTCAATATTTCTCTTCTTTCTTCCCAAATCAGTTGTACTTTGTTGTACCTGTCAAAGGTGAAGTCTAAGTAAATATGCACGAAATGCTGCCCAAGATTGTAAAGTGTTCTCTGATAATGGTTTTTGCAGTAAGTAACCACCTTCAATCATCTCTTTCCCAACTTACAAATCTCCCCTACACAGATGATCATTGTGATAACTATGCGAATAACGCTGCCCACAATCTTTAGCTTGAAGGAACATTTATACTTTAGATCAATGAAAGTGATTGTGATAAAAGTTTATATATCGCTGACTGCAGCAATATTGCTTGAGATGTTGGTGATATATCTGAGCATAAGTTTGATTTACATGACAAGTGAATGGATTATTGCAGTGGTAAATAACTATGTACCTTATTAAGGAATATATTTTATTATGTCCTTTCTTTCTTAGTATATACCTCTGCTAGTTTATTCTTCTTATCGCACTTTTAAAACTTTTGTTTGTCGCCTTGCCTATCGCATAAGCGACAAGGAAGCTAAACAATTTCTAACTGATCATTGGCATAATTTTGTGGAGCATGGCAATGAATTCTGGATTGAGATACAGCGAAAGGTGAGAGAGTTATAAACTAGAAATTTAAATATAATATTTCCCCTACTCAGCTGAAATGTTGTGGCTTGGATGGACCAAGAACTTACTTGGATTATTTGCGCAGAGTGCACAAATCTTGCTACGACAATCAAACTGAGGAAGGAGAACTTATTAAAATTGGTTGCAATGATGTAGTCTACGATCAATTCCAAGCCGTTAGATTATTAGCAATAGCACTTTGTTGGTTTGTGGTTTTAGTGCAGTTTATTATGCTTATAATTTATTTAAGTTTTCTCTTAAAGAAAACTCGCAAACTTCGATTTTTTAGAACTCGAAGGCGCAAATCTCGTAATAACTTTATTCTACGCTCCTTTAGTCGAAAATAAGCCAATAAAGTCATCTTCTTTTACTATTAATCTCTCGTCAAATTTGTTTTGCCACAATTACCAACAATTAAAGTGCAATTTGGTTTTTAAATTGAGTATTTGTTTTAGCTAGTTGCGAAATGAAAAAGATAATTTATTCCGGAATATTGAAAGGGCTAATATTGGGTTAATACTTGTGATTTATATTGATTCAGATAACACAATGGTTGAATTTATGTTTGTTTTCTTTTTTTATTTATTTATTTGCATTGCACTTTTTTTTCTTTTTCGAAATGCGAATGTGAATTGCGTTTTAGAAATGTCAATTTTATCTAAAGGGTTTTGTGTGTTGCATGACAAACCTGAGAGAGACAAATAAAATAAATTGAAATTAGCTTCCTTTGTTGCCGTTGACAATTTGAATAAAATTAATATAAATTTTCACCCATTTTGCCCATTTTTAATTAATAAATGTCAAATGCTCTCGCTCTCTGTGCTATGTGGGTATTTATTTGCAAATTTATTTGTCTGATTTGTAATACATAAATACACAGAGTCTATATGTATCTTTGATTATTCTCCTTTTTTTTTGTTGCTGTTTCACGGAAAATTGATTTCTTTTTTTTTTGGTTGTTTGTAAATGTGGCGATAACAAATTTCACGGCTCGTTTGGAGGGGGAAACAGGGAAATGTTGGCGCCACACACACACATAAAAATTATAAAATATATGTGAGACGAACAGAAAGAGAAAGAGAACGTGGAGACGGAAATATACTTTGGTCTTTCAAGCGGAAACGGAAGTCAATATTAGTAGGCAAAAATGAAAATTTCACAATTGCACAAAACAAATTCACAATTACAATTTTTGACAACAGTGCAGCACGGCAATTATTAATGGTCAAACTTGGATGCACCCAAAAAATAATGTTTATTTATATAGATGATATCAGGAAATCATTTTCAAAATTTATTACCCAACGGTGTTTAGATAGATGCACAAATAAGAATTCAAAATCTCCCCTCACCAAAATTTAACAAGCAAGCTACAGTCGAGTGTGCTCGACTGCGAGATACCCAAAACAGTGCGGTAGTATTCCTAAAATATACCAAATAATGAACCGCAAAAATACTAAATTTACCGAATATACTCACTACCCATTTTGAATATAAGCAAAACATTGCGGTATTAATTTTAAAATATACCAAATTAATATACCACAAAAATACTAATAATATACTAAAGGATTAAACTGGTATATTCATATAATATTCAAAATATAGCGCGGTATTTTAAAATATACCAAATTAATACACCGACAAAATACTGAAAATATACCAAAGGCTATATTTGGTATATCGATAAAGTACTACATTCAAAATATACCACAGCGTGCACACTACATCAGATTGTCAGCCAAAGGAGCTAAGACTCGATTGCAGTAGCCGTAGTTTGCCGAACAGTCGAGTGTGCTCGACTGTGAGATACCCGCTACCCATCTGCAATGATTCTACAAATAGTTCAAATAAGACACCATAAAAATACTAAAATATACTGATGGAAATTTAGTATATCGATGAAGTAATTCATTCAAAATATACCGTAGAGGTAAAAATATACCAGATTATCAGCCAAACCATCTATACTTGGCTGTTGACGCTGATCAAGAATATATGTAAATACTTCAAGGCTCGAAGATTTCTCCATGTTCCTGCACGTTACATAAAGATATAATACCCTTCTACTCTTTCGGTAGCAGGTAAAATTATTAACTTGAAACAAAGTTGTCTCATTCATAAGAACTCAACACACAATTAGCAATTTGAATAATAAATTCAACGACTGGGATTGATTGTCAGACTAATGCAGTAGATAAGGTCACTCGCTTGATTGATTGCTGCGCAAGTGTGCCGTAGATTCGGTCACACTCTGTCAGCGTTAAATTTAAAATACTGCAAGAGAACAGCAACAAAAAACAAGAAAGACAAACGCACAGCACAAAGAACGACATGAGATAATCAGTCCAGTGCCAATTTGAAGTCATAAATTTGAAGGCAAATAATAAAATGTGACTTCAACTCGCATGCGAATGCGAATACATTTTTTTTTTTGCTGGCTGGCTGGCTGGCAAGTGTCAAACATTGGCCATCAGACAAGAAGCACCCATTTCGAAGTGAGAGACTTATCATTTGCTCATAAAAATGTCAAAACTATCTCACTGACATTGACTGATGACGACGACGACGTCGACGATGTCGAGTATATAAAAAGAGAGAAAGAGAGTGGAGAATGACGATGGAGATGTCGACGACTTGACACTCGCATGCGAGGATCTCATGTGGCAGGATGCCAATGCTAAATGCTTTTTTGCCAGCCAACCACTCGACAAGTGCCTACAACTGCTTTTCTTTTACTTTTTTTTTTCTTTTTGTGGCGACAACATTCAACACGCATTCACTACGAACGAAGAGCTGCTGCTGCTATTCAGCCATCCATCAAACCCATCCGTCTCGATGCGCTCTTGAAACCATTCTTGGCTGTCATGAATCATGGCTTCGATTGAATTTTGATTGACAATATCGCAAGCATTTAAAGTGTCTGTTTCCCCCACATACATCCGTCTATGATTATTTTCCTCGTCTCGACTTTGCAGAGTGATTTTCAAATCATTTGTCAACTGACAGATGAGCCATTGATTGACAATGAATACATCACATGAATTTCTGCCAAGTACTCAACTTGATCCCACTTTTCACAAAACACTTTTGCTTATCATTGAACTGCTCTACATAATGAGAATTGAATTTATGACTCCAACTAATCGTTGTTACTAAAGTGTGTCATCCCCATTGGAGTCGAACTAAAGCTGAACCGTTGCCCCAAACCCCAACTCCCAACTCCGAACTTCAACTCGAACGCTTTTGACGTACACATCAATTAGCGATAAGATCGATTCGGTGAGATTTATGCCCATTGCTGATGTGAAATAACAATTTCTTTTGACATTGATTGAATTAATTTATGAGCCTCAGTCACGATCGATACGACAAAAAAAAAAACAATTGGGAGTCAGAGCCAGAGAGACGTGACAATCGCATATTTATGGCGTTAACAATCTGAACCAAAATCAGAGCGATTTGAGTGATTACCTCTTTGCCCAATTTGAGATTTATACTTGGACGTCGAGTGAACCGAACAACGTTGTTGCCGAGAGACCACGAAATTTACAATCATGCACGGAACAAAAACGAATGCGGATGATAAGCGAATGTGTGTGGCGTTGAAATGTTCTCTTTCGATTTTATTATGGAACTTAATATTGTTGATGTGAAAAACCCATTTGTAATAATGATATGACAAATGGCAATCTAGCTGGCAAATTCAAAGTTGTTCAAACGAATTTGATTTTCAAATTATATATTGTAAAGAAGACATGTAAGTGTGATAAGAATAATGTTTAATGTTTTGATTGTGTATGAAGTGAATTCAAATATAATATGATATCTCAAAAAAACATTGTAAACGGCTGTGAACTTTGAAATAGCAGTGCTTACAACCTGCGCTGTTAAAACCGAAAAATATTATTATATATAGATAGATAGCAAATTCAAAGCTGTTCGAAAGACGCTTGATTTTCAATTTTGAGATACCCGCTTCTCATATACCAAAATAATATACCAAAACCTTCTAAAATATACCGAAAGTATCGATATAGTTCTTGTTTTAAGTGTTGTTCGACAGAATTGAACTCTCAACCAAAAATATTAACAAAATGTAAAGAGTTAAGATGAATAAAAATTACAGCTAAATATAAAGTGTCAAGCTGTGTTCTAACTTTAAGTGCTTTTTATGACTTTTTTTTAATAAAAATCAATATTAAATAAAACTTTGTACTTACATTAAAGTCAGCAGCAACTTGCCACAAATTCATATTTGTTTCACCTGAAATAATAAATTGAAGTTAAGAAACATTAATTTAATATATCAAATTAGCAACTGCTTGCTGAGCATTTCAATTAATCTGTTGGAAAAAAATGTCATGTGACAACTTGGAAACTTCAAAAAATTGAGTGGCGAATGGCATTGCTTAATTTATATACTATAGTATACTTTTATCCCATTATTTAATGCACTGAAAGGAATAAAAGCAGCAGCAGCAGACGAGTGATTGAAGAGGGAGAGTGGTGGAAAGGGGAGTCAGGGGGTGTCACATGGGGGATCACGTTCGGGGCGCATTTCAATTTGTTGGCCGCTGTCAACGAAGGCCGCTTGACAATCGCCAACAATCAGTGAGAAATGCGTTCATTTTAGGACATTTTGCATTAATTGAAAGCGAGTTGTGTGCGAAGCGAAACGAAACCAAACTGAATATCCATACGCATTGGCATCCAGCGTGCAGCCAAATGGTTTTTAATTATTTTTTTAAATTTATAATTTTTGTCTCCCCCCTCCCCTTTTCACTGCTCTTTATTTCTCTGAGTACTCGTAAATAAATTGCAAATTATAACGAATACAATTCTTTTGGCCTTTGCGCCATATATATTTTAATTTTAATTCAATTGCACGTCGCTCATCACAATCGAACAGAAGGCAACAGGCAGTCAGGGGAATTGTGCTGCAAAGAGCGTGAGGAAGTGCGACGCTCTTCAAATTAACTGACATTTTGACGCAAATTATCCGCTGCGGGCAATCCCAATGCCAACAGCCAATGGTCAGCTGTCTTTAGGCAACTACAATTTAAATGCCAAAATGCATATTGCCATCAACTATCAACTAATTATACCTGCTACTCATAGGCTAGAGGGGTATTATAATTGAGTGTCTGCTAGAAATGGGAAATACCATTGAATAAAAATAAGAGAAGCTCTTTAAGACAATCTGGTATATTTCACACCCCATAGTATATATTGAATGCAGTACTATATTAATATATCAAATATAGCATTCGTGTATATACTTTGAGTGTAGTACTATATCAATATACCAAATATAGTCTTCAGTATATTTTGAATTTAGTAGTATATCAATATACGAAATGTAGCCTTGGGTACATTTTTGTATTTGGCGGTATATTAATTTGGTATATTTTAAGATTAATACCAATATACTAAATATGAGATTCAGTATATTTTGAATAAGATACTATATTAATAAATCAAATATTGTTCTCAGTATATTTTGGAAAAATATTCATGCTGTGGTATATTAATTTGGTATATTTTAAGAATAATACCAATATACCAAATATGTGCATCAGTATATTTTGAATGTAGTACTATATCAATATATCAAATATAGACTTCAGTACACTTTTATGAAGTACTAAATCAATATACCAAATATAGTCATCAGTATATTTTGGATACCAATATACCAAATATGGCCATCAGTATATTTAAAAATTCACCAAATATAGCCCTGGTATATTTTATTATTTTTGTGATATATTAGTTTAGCATATTTTAGTAATAATATCTCCCCGTTTTGCTTTTATCCAAAATTGGGAGCGAGTATCTCACAGTCGAGCACACTCGACTATAGCTTTCATAGTTATACGCAATTCACTTTCTCAATTAGACCGCCCGCTGCTTAGCTCTCGATTGATGGCTTTAATTTGTGATCTGTTGCGATCGTTTCTATTGGCATCTAATTTACATAAATTACTTAAGAGATCTGTAAATGTTGAAAACCACTTTTAGTGCAACGCGTTCCGCATTCCGTGGGGTCGTAAAAAAATCGAAACCTAACACAAACACAAATATTTATAGTTCACAATCGAAAATTATAACCTAAATAAAATTTGGATTTTGTTTTTTTTTTTTTTTTTTGGGAGACGAGAGCTAAAATCATAAATTCAAATCTATACAAAAAGCTTCAACATCAAATACATTTGATGACAATAAATATAAAAAGAGAAAAACGATCATAAAGCGCGACACCCAAATCAGTAATAACAACAACAATAGCAACAACAACACCAACAGAAACCTCAAAAGCACTCACAGCATAAATCGCATATTACGACTACAACAAAAAGTTCCATAAAAAACAAGATAGAATAATCAAAGTTTTAGTGTGACGAAGCCAGAATACTCTAAGTTAATAAACTCTAAATATATCCGAAATATAAAAGTACAAAATAATTAAATAATATAAATTTTCTTAATATTTAAGGTCAACAAAACTTAACGTATTTAGAGCTGTAGCTAATATGTATATAAATTACAAAAACATTTTTAAAAAAATCTAAAAATTTACTAAATTATTGGCAAAAAAATTTAATTTCTTATAATATATAAATTTATTGTACTTCTGTAAATTGCCTATGTAGAATTTTTTTTAAAAACTTAAAAAAAAATTGTAAGTAAAAAACTATATTATAAAGAGAAAATAATATTTGGGTATAATAAAATTAAATGTATGAAAACAAATTGTTATAATAAAGTTCATCATTGTAATTGTAAATCTACATATTTGAAATAAACGCTTCGATTTTCAGATACAAATTATATGATAGATGCCTTAAGGAACTCTTGGGTATTAGAGGGTATATAGGCAACAAGCAAAATCAAATATATTTAACAATTTAATACGAATTGTTAAATACAAATAAAAATTTTCTTTAATGAATATTGTTAAAAAAAAGTTTTCACTATTTTTAAATTGAGTTTTAAACAAAGTTTGAACTACGTATGTACATAAACTAAATGATTTGGTCGATTTAATTTATACCATTTTGGTAAACCGTAAACCGCCTTACCTAGTGTAATCACCCTCTGTTAGTGTATAAAACTAACACGACGGTGTCATAAACCATTTGACATTTATCAGTTCGTCAAATTGAAATGACGCGGAGCTCGGCTCAGTGAGTGACCGACAAAAGCAACGACAACGGCAACTGAAACTCAAACTGGAAATGGGAATGAATATGAAAATGAAAATGTGACTAGCGCGTGTCCAAAGCAGAGATCGAACTTTAAAGGGGCGATAACTTTGTCGCTTTCGAAATGCATTATGTCGCTTTATTGCAATGCTGAAATTTACAATTATATCGCAATTAAAGTTTATACACATTACAAGCAATAGCAATACATCTCGACATGATAATCGTGAATGCAATGCGATTGATTGCCATATTTATTCGTACGCAACACGGGACCATTTAACACCAGGACATCGCTCATAAAACGCACAATTCCCTCGAAGTTTCCTTTTCCAGGCAATGTTTGCACTCGTATCTTCACCTCAAAGTCCGTTTGCAAGTTGTTTGAATTGTGCAGCAGATAAGCTTCATGCACCTCGGCTAAGTGCAACGTTTGACACTTTGTGTAGCCGCTGATCCAAGTGTTGATGTTCTCCACAATAAAACGAGCTGCACGCTCTGATTTTTCATTCTTAGTTTCCATTTTCTTGAAGCTTTGACACAAGCAAAAAGCTGAAGGAATTCCCGCCATTTCACAGTCTCGATTTTTGGGAATCGGGAGAAATAAACTTATTCCACGAGGTATTTTATATGCCTTGATTTTCAGCAGCTCCGCACGACTTTTAATTTCCACATCTCGAATTTGTTGCAAGTCCGTTAAATCTTTTAATGTGGCATGCATATCAAATGTGGTCACAAGTCGATGAGCATTTCTCCTCAGATTGATGGCAGCCAAGGGAAATTTCTTGGCAAACCATTTGGGATAAATGGTGATTAAAAGTGGCTGCGATTCCTCCAACATTCCCTGATAAGTGGCACGAAACGGACCATAACGCAATCCATGATCAGACATAAGAAAAACAAAAGTATTCTCTAAAATACGTTCCGATTTTAAGAGATAAATGAGATGCTGATATTTCTTGTCCAAGAACTGTGCGTATTCATAATAATCATGCACACCTTGAGATTGCCAGAAGAAGGAAAAGTGTGGCCCAGAC
The DNA here is from genome assembly GCA_023558455.1 of Drosophila kepulauana. NCBI lineage: Eukaryota > Metazoa > Arthropoda > Insecta > Diptera > Drosophilidae > Drosophila > Drosophila kepulauana. Next base: position 26,745,461 of record CM042367.1, read on the forward strand.
TTTAAATGTGGCAACAATTTGTGTAGAAATTCATGCAGAATATCCGCATACTTCCGATTCCCAGTGCAGTGTATATCCTCCTGCTTATCGATGCTATATCTGCAATACTTATCGATTTCAAGCATTGCAGTTCGCAGATAAAAATCAGTTGGCGACTTATTAAATCCCCATTTGCCGTAATTGAATGTGCCGCCTATAAAAGTATCTTCAGCGTAACTTGTATTAAATCCAGCTGCCTTGAAACGCTTCCAAATGAAATTGCATTCATCGTAATCGTGATTGCCTATGTAACACTTCTCCTCCAGCTCAACATCATTTAGTCCACTAAACAAAGGCACCAAATTCGGATAAGTATTCCTTCCAACACGATTATAACCCCAGAACTCAACGTGTGGCAAAGTTTCTATCGTCGCATCCAACAATGGCATCGATCTCAAGTAATGCAAATGCGAAAGCGAATCGATGCCAATGATCATCACAGATAAATGTTTCTTTTGAAAAGTTTGAGGAGGATCTTCACTTGGAGGTGGTATAAAGAAATGCACATCGTGGTAAACTGTTTTATTTCCGATTCCAAAGCATTGAATCCTTAAAACTGTTGCTCCACTTTTCACCTCAATCAACTCCTCAGTTAATTCAAAGTTTGTGGGATGTGAATATTTATTCGAGTTGTCATCGTATCTTTTCACTCTCCGGTATTCACAATGCACATCAGAAATTCGCTTCACTTCACATGCTTTGAGAATTTCTTTAGTTGACATGGTCAAAACTAGATAATTTCTTCCATTGATTGTCTTGGCATCAAATAGTTTGAATTTCGTGCATTCCAAAGGCTGCATTTGACCGAAATATGATAAAGCTGTCTTTGAAAATGGATTCATGGCGAGCATGTGACATCCTGAGGTGTTCAGGAAATATCCTTCCATGAAATGATCCCGTTTTGTGGCATCGAACAACACTGAGTTTATTTTGAAGTAGAGAAGAATGCAAATTGCAATCGACAGCAGACATATTAAGCGCCATTTGTTAGCTCCAATAGTGTAATTTTTGTTTGTTTTTTTCATTGTTTTTTTGAATTTTTGTTAGAACAGCAAAAACTGAGACTACTTGATAGCAAACTTGTTGCATTACTTTAAAATTATATATTATTATATATTATATATTCTGGATTTCTAAAAAAAACTTGACTTTAAATTGAAATACAAAGTAAATAGTATTCAAAGTGTTTTTCATAACTATTTTCAACTATTATGTGTTCCATTTTAAGATTGTTTTATGGAAGAAATCTTAAATCAAGATTCCCATCTATTTTTCAATCTAAAATCAAATATTCTTTAAGCAAAATTTTAATTTTAAAATGCAAATTTAGCATAAAAATATTGAGTTTTTTCTTAAGATAAAAAACTATTAAATCAAAATTTGCAATCTACTTTTCAATCTAGAATAAAAGCATTCTTAAATCAAGATTTAACTTTAAAAAAAATGAAAATTTATTAAAACAATCTTGAAATGAGATTTTTTCAACATAAAAATCTTCATTTCAAGATTGTTTTTTTTTTTAAGATCCAAAAAGATCTTAAATCAAGATATTTCAATCTAAATTTTTCCCTGTGTATTTAATAAATTAATTCCTGTAGATATAATAAGCAATGTTACAAAGCTACAATTATTAAATAATTTAACATAATTTTAAACCGTAAGCATTACTTTTGTCAAAAATGTTCATTTAAGATCGAACAAATATCTTTTCCAGTTTTCGAAACATTATTTTTCTTTCTGTTTATCGTCACAAAATAAATATAAATTTCATTTATATTTTAAGCAAAAACCAAAAAAATATTAAATCGTTTTTTCATATTGAAATTTTAATATTCCTTCAACAATAACAATACATTTCAATTTGATAATTATGCTGCACACAATACGATTGATTGCCATATTTGTTGATGCGAATTATGGGTCCATTTAGCGCCAAAGAATCTCTCGCAAATGTTGTCGCCCCTTCAAAGGATCCACCTCCTGGCAAAGTGATCAATCGCACCTTAACTACAAAGACTTCTTCATCATTGCTTCTCTCCAGTAAATAAGCATCTTGAAGCTCCTTCAACTCCAAATTCTGGCACAGCGGAAAATTCCTCAACATGTAATTAATGTTTTCTACAACGAACTGCGCAGCTCGCTGAGATCTTAAATCAGTTGTGGCTATTTGATTAAGTTTATGACAGAGACAAAACTGCGCTGGAATGTTTGCCAATTGACAATCGCGAGATTCTGGAATTGGCAGAAATAAACTAATTCCTCGAGGCATGTTCTGACCCAATTCCTGTAGCTGCAAAGTTCGTTCTTCAATTTGATCGTTCTCTAAAAGTTCCACATTTGTTAAATCCTTAAGAGTTGCGTGCAAATCAAAAGTTGTAACAAGACTGTGAGCATTCTCCTTTAAATTCGCCATAGCCAAGGGATACAAAGTCTCAAACCATTTGGGATAAATGACACTCAAAAAAGGTTGCGATTCCTCCAACATTCCCTGATAAGTAGAACGAAAAGCGCCAAAACGAATGCCATGATCGGACATCAGAAAAACCAAAGTGTTGCTTAAAATATGCTTCGATCGCAGACGTTTCAGCAACTTTAAATAGTTCGTATCCAAGAACTTGGGATACTGAAAATAATCGTGGACTCCTTGAGTTTCCCAAAACACCGAAAAATGTGGTCCTGATTTCAAATGTGGCATCATTTTGTAAATGAATTCGTGATGAACATCTGCATATTTGCGACTTGCCGTGCAATGAACATATTCATCTTTATCGATGCTGTAGCGAGTGTGTGAATCAATCTCCAGCATCACAGGACGAAGATAATAATCAGTTGGAGCTGCTTTGAATCCCCGTTTGCCATAATTAAAAGTGCCAATGACACTATTATCCTCGGCATAGCAAGTATTATAGCCAACTGCCTTGAACTTTTGCCAGATGAAATCGCATTTATCATAACCGTATTTGCTGGTGTAACAATCTTGTTCTAATTCCGTTTCATTCTGTCCACTAAAGAGAGGAATCAAATTCGGATAAGTATTGCGTCCAATGCGATTATAACCCCAGAACTCAATATGCGGCAAACCTTCTATATAAGACCGTAGTAAAGGCATCGTTCTCAGATATTGCATATGAGAAATTGAATCGATGCCCAAGATCATAACAGATAAATGTGCCTTGGGCAAAGGATTTGCTTTTGGTGCTGGCAGCAAGAAATGCACATCATGGTAAACACTTTTATTTCCTGGTGCAAAACACTCAATTCGTATTATAATCGATCCACTTTTGAGCTTGATTTGTCTCCTCTGTTTGCTTAATCGAAATGTTCCACTTTCCGTGTATTTATTGACATTATCATTGATCCGCTTGACAATCTTGAAGTTGCAGCTAATGTCGGAAATCCTTTCCACAGCGAAAGCTTTAAGTATTTTATTTTCTGTCATCGATAAAACCAAATAGTTTTCATCATTTATTGTTTTGGCTTCGAGCAGTTTTTTTTTACTGCATTTCATGGGCTGAAAAGGTTTCAAATGTTCAATCGCCGTCTTGGCAAATGCATTGAGAGCGAGCACATGACATCCTGAAGTGTTTACGAAATATCCTTCCATGAAATGATCCCGATCGCAGGCTGCATCGAATAAGACCGTATTCAACTTGAAGTAGAGTAGAATACAAATCACAATCGCCAGCAGACATATTAAACGCGCCTTATTCTTGCCGATTATTGTGTAATTCTTCTTTTGTTTTCTCATTTTAGTTGTCTTTTGGCAATAAACGAATAGCAAAGCTTACTGTGTTGTATGAAAACTCGAATAAAATTTAAGTGTTGAGTAATAATCAAATTTTGCTATGCAGTAGAAGCTTATAAATAAGATTTGTTCAAAATTCAAATCTTTAAGAAATTTGAATTTAAGTTTTTGGTTTAAATTAAGTACAAATTTAAGTATTGTGGTATGTAATATGGTAGAATTTAGAGTAAGTGCGGTATTATTTTTAAAATATACCAAATAATATACCGAAAAAATACTTAAATATACCTAGGTAGATATTTTGTATACTCATTTAATAGAACATTTAAAACAGCCTTGATTATAGCAATATATTTACGGATGGACAAACAGACGGACAGACAGACAGAAAGACAGACGCATATAAGGATGATATATGTTATCGATGATATTTATTAAGAAAAAGTAAAACAAAAAAAACATGAAATCACTACTATTGAAAGTAATTTTTGGTGAAATTAAATAAAACTTAAATTAAAGCTTATACAATTGTTTGATTGAGAGAGCGTAAAAATCCTTAAGCTTCCCAATTATGGACGATACGAAATGCTGAATTCAAAAACAATAAATATGGAGCGATTCATTTCCATCAAAGTCTGCGAACAAAAATAAACATATCAACAAATTTTTTGTACTAAACTATCAAATTGTTTAATGCAGCGAGCAATGACAATACATTTCAATTTTATAGTTCTGCACACATAGAGATTGATTGCCATATTTGTTGATGCGCAGCACAGGACCATTGAGTGTTAAAGAATCCCCAAAAAATACAGCTGTACCTTCGAACAAACCTCCGCCTGGTATAGTTTTCAAACGCACCTTGACGCCAAAGCTCTGCTGATCGTTATCCTGCTTGATAAGATAAGTATCCTGCACCTCTTCGAGCATCAATTGTGGACATAGTGAATAATTACTCAATACAATATTTATGTTATCAACCATAAAGCGAGCAGCTCTCTCGGATCTTTTATCTCTAGAGGAAATCTGATGCAACTTGTGACAGAGACAAAACTGAGCTGGAATGCTGGCCAAGTGACAATTCCTGATCTCTGGTATCGGAAGAAATAAACTAATACCTCGAGGGATATTCGACCCAAGTTGTTGCAACAATGTTGTTCGGTTTCTTACATTTTCATTGCTTAGTAAATTCAAGTTCGTTAAATCCTTGAGTGTGGCATGCAAATCATAAGTTGTGATGAGACTATGAGAATTCTTTTTTAGATTAGACAAGGCTAAAGGATAATCAGTTGCCAACCACTCAGGATAAATTGCTATCAAAAGCGGTTGCGATTCCTCGAGCATTCCTTGATAAGTTGTTCGAAAATCTCCGTATCTCAAGCCATGATCGGACATAAGCAACACAAGCGTTGAGCTTAAAATGTTCTCCGTTTCAAAGAGTCTCAATAAGCGAAAGTAATCCTTATCCACAAGAGGGGAGTAATTGAAATAATCATGCACTCCCTGTGTTTGCCAGAAGAATGAAAAGTGCGGCGATTGTTGCAAGTGTGGCACGAGTTTCCTAATGAATTCATACAGAACATCGGAGTACTTGCGATCTCCACTGCAATTGATGCTCTGTTCTCTCTCAAGCTCGTAGGTTGTATGACGATGAATTTCCACCATCACAGGTCGCAAATAAAAGTCTGTGGGAATCTTTTCAAATCCTCCCTTTTGATAATTAAACGTGCCACCGATATAAGTATCTTCACCAAAGCTCGTAGTATAACCATAAGATTTAAAGTGCTGAAAGAGCAGTTCACACTTGTCGAAATTCTTTTCATCATCATAACAATCCTTTTCCAATTCGGTTGTGTTCAAGCCACTAAAGAAAGGCATCAGATTGGGATAGGAATTGTCACCAACTCGATTATAACCCCAGAATTCCACATGTGGCAATAATTTGATATAAGTGCGTAATAAAGGCATCGATCTTATAAAATGTAGATGCGAAATGGAATCGATGCCAAGTATAAGCACAGAAAGTCGCTTTTTCCGCGTTGTTTGTTTTGTATTTTTGCCTAAAGGAGGCATAAAGAAATGTACATCGTGATAAAGTATTTCTTTCTGAAGCCCAAAACATTTAGTTCTTATGATTGTCGCTCCACTTTTCACTTCGATTTGTCTTCTTCTCTTGCTCAATGAAAAAGTCTTCTTCTTGCTATATTTATTTAGTTTATCGGTAATTCTTTTTATAACATTGTATTCACACTTTATATCGGATATTTCCTTCACTCTATAAATTCGAAATATGCTTTTTCTCTTCATCGGTAGTACTAAGAAATTACTACCATTTATTGTCTGTGCTAATAACAGTTTCTTTTGGGTACATTTATACGGTTTCAGTTTGCTTGTGTGCGCCAAAACTTTTCTCGAAAATGGATTGAAAGCTGATACTTGACAGCCCTTAGTATTCACAAAATGATCCTTCTTGAAAAACCTCTCGCTAGTATCCTTGATAACATAAACATATATTTTGTAGTAGATCACAAAAAAGCATAATATTGCAGTGAAATACAGCCAGCGAACTTTGTTCAGTTGAAATATTCTTCTGGGGAAATTTATATTCATATTTATACATTTTTTTACACATTCAATTTGAAAGATATTTCAGAAAAAATCGATTTCTAAGTAAAAAATATTTAAATTTAATTTGGTAGTTCTTAATTCTTAGTAGCAATTCATATTCCAAGCAGTTAGATCTAAGCAAATTTTATGACCAACACAAAGTATAATATTATATTTACATAAAAGCCTCAAGTTGACACATTTGGTACATTTTTACTAAGGCTGGGACATTTTTTGTACCCTCTTGTGTTGATTGGTACATTCTTATTGAAAATGGCACACATTTTGTACCAAAATTGGCATGCCTAAATTATTTTCATATGACAGGCAAATCATTGCACTTAAAAGTTTTCTAAGCGACACAAAGGCACACATGTACATATAAAATATGAAGAGACGCGCTCTCAATAATGTTGAGCCCTTACAGATCTCTTACCCTCTCTTACTGCTTACTTATTTTCTGCATTGCATTGCGGACAAACATACATATGTTACAAACGTACATACAAAGAAAAAAGCTGTACTCACATTGTTTTTGCTAAAGCAAATGCTAACATGCTGTAATTAATTACGCTGCGACTAATTCAATTGATGCAAAGTTCTTCACATTTCACTTTAGTTGCACACACAATAATTAACTTTGTATTTGCATTAAACGAGCACAAAATAATATATTTTTAACACAATTTAACACTTCACTTTCACTTTTCACAATAGAAACAAACTGATCGAAACCTTTTTTTTTGCACGCAAGCAGTTAAGCAATGCTAAAGCAAGAGACGAGCTTTCTAGCTGTGCCCTTCTTCTTACACACATTACGTACATATGTATGTAAGTAGGTAAAAGGAAGGCAAAAGAACACACGCATGTAAATGCACTTGTTGTTGGAGCTTCGAATTTGGTGTGTGTATGTAACATATGGGTGTAATACAAAGTCTGTTGTTGTTTGTTGGTTCGTGCTTAGAGTTTGGTGTACGTATATATGTATGTTCGTATGTTTGCTGGTATGTTTATGAGTGACCTTTGAGTCAAGCAGTGCACTGCAGTGGCTGCCTGTTAAGAATACAGCGTTTACAGCTGTTAAGTTCGTAGCCATAGCAATGTATGTAAGTATGTCCGTGTGATTTAACAGACCGCTGTCAGAAGTGAGGAGTAGACTTCTGTTAAGTTCGTTGATCTTCAGGAAATGTCCCAACAACAAGTGAGAGGAAATGGTAAGGGAAATTCTAATTAGTTTACAGTGCTATATTAAGCCCAGCAAAAATTGCTCGCTTTTTGAGGCGAAATAATCGCGATGCAGAGATTAAATAGAAAATTAATTAAAATTATGCTGGTATTAAATAATTGAATAACATAATTCTTTGTGAGTGTGAGAATATTAGATAATGCGACGACCCACGTATTACTGCTCTACACTGTAGTTAGACCTTTATGGGGAAATTAATTAAAATTGACAATTATAAAGAACTAAAGGAAAAATTGCCGAAAAATAAATGAATTAAATTTTTTGGCCAGCAACAACAACAACAACAAAAATGGAAACAATTGAAATAGTTGATCCCACGCAACGATATGACAACAAATAAAATGCATTATATTTTTTGGTTGGCTAACAACTAATAAATAAGGGAACAACTAAATGCGATACGAAAAATACTTTGTGCAATTGTTCTAAATAAATAATAAGCACAACTGTACAACAAATGTGCGAGTGTGTTTGTGTGTGTGTTCATTTGAATTATAAAATCTAATCACCTTTGTTTAAAATTTAATGAACGCAATAATTTCAGAGGATTTGCAGCCGCCCTCATACGGAAATCAGCGATGCTTTCCAGTGGAAAAGGGAAGTAGGGGGTCTTAGTAATTGGTGACAGCCGCGTTATATTTGAAGCCAGTAACCAAATAGTGTGCTAACCATAAAAATTAAACAAAATTGCGTCGAGAAACAACACAAAACAAAACAAAGCAGCGAACAAAAACTAAATACAAAAAACAAATAAAACGGATTTGTATCTGTTAACGAAAATCTCACCTCTAACCATCTAATAAAGCCAACAAAAAATGCTAAACAAATTAAATAAACGAAGTTTTAATACACTAGCTAATATTCTAAACTTAAATTTAACTAATTTCTTAAGTTTAATTATATTAACAATAATAAAACAGTTTTAAATACATTTCAAATTTATTGTGAATTAAACTTTTCTAATTTTTCATGTTGCTCGTCACTTTTTAGTGTATCAAAACTATGTAAAGCAAACAAAAGAAATATAATTTTATGTTATTTATCGAATGCAAATAACGAGTTGCAAAAACAACAACGAGATAGCAACAACAACACGTTGACAACAACAAATATTTAATGCATTCATAAAAATCGCACAATTTATTTAACAAATTATCCATTTGAATGCTATTCGCTTTGTTTTGTCAAATGAGGTTAATTTGTGTTCAACCTGTCATCCTGGCTTCTCTTCTCTTTTTTTTTGCACCCTTCTATGTCTGTCTCCCCTCTTCTTCTCCCCACTCAATCTCACTTCTCACTCACTTCTCTTTTTTCCGGTTAATATATTATATCGTTATCTAACTGTTTAAATACTTGTACATCACATTATAATGCTGCTACGAAACTGGTTCATAAACTTTTAAATGTTCTTTTTTTAAAGTTTTAGTACTTATTTTAAATATTTAAAAAAATTATAATATTCCATTTTTTATGTGTTTAAAATATATATAAATGTTAACAGATTTAAAATGAATCTTAAATAATTTTCTTTTCTTGATAAATACAATAGTATGAATAGTCTAATTGATTCCTAAAAAAATATGATTTAAAAAACACTTTCATAGTTACTTTGAAGGAAATTTAGTTTAGTATTTTTTTAAATATTTGAAAAAAATTATAATATTCGATGTTTTTATATGTTTAAAATATATATAAATGTTAAAAGATTTAAAATTGATCTTAAATAATTTTCCTTTTTTGGTAAATGATTCCTAAAAAAAATTTGATAAAAAATCACCTTCTTTACTTCGTTACTTTGAATGGAAATTTAGTATATTTAAATATATCTAGGATATATTTTTAATGTAGTATGTTGTAATATACCAAATATATCTTCTGGAATCTATTTAGTATTTTCTTTTACTGGTCTTTCTATTTGGATTTTTTTTATTCCTTTAATTTCTCAACGCTATTAAAGAGATTAAAAAGTGGTTCATTATTCAAGTGAATTATTCACTCAATTGTCAGGGATTATTTGTTACTGTTTCCTTTAAACTTTCAGCCGTAAAGTGTACAAACTTATAAAACATATGGTAAGCAAATTTTTCTATATAGTTCTATATAGTACTTGGTTGATTCGTGCTATTGATTTTCTTGGCTTGTTCTTTCTGTCGAGTCAAATGCAGACGAGAGTTATGCAATCCAAAATAATTGTGGTGCACTCAAAGCTGACTGAATGAATGAGTGTGTGAGTGTTATATGAGTGGGTGAGTGTTGTGTATGAGTGTGTGTGTGTTATGTATGAATGTGTGTGTGCATTGTGCGTTGTGCCGTTGACGTTGTCATCAAAATAAAAATTAATTATGCATTCTATGGGCTGCATTTGAATTGCTTTTGTTGTTTGTTATTGTCATTTCTATTTTATTCATTGTTGTTGTTAGTATAATTGTTGCTGTTGTTGTTGTTGTTGTTGTTGCTGCTGCCTGATGCATTTTGTGCGGGATTAATGCGGCATTAAAGCCGACTCTCGACTCCAACTCCAACCAAAAATTCGCAATTGCGTTTGGCGACTCTTTTTAGCATTTTGGATCCGATAAGCGTTGGGCGCAAATAAATTACAAATATAATAATTAAGCAGCATTATTTTTGACAAAACAAATGTCCGATTAGTTGCCACGCCCACCCTAGCCCACTTTCCCGCCTCCCTCCTCTCTTCGTTGCTATCGCACAGTAAAACGCATTTGTGCATAGGAATTAATTACGCATAATGACAATTTGATAAAATTGAAAAATTACATTTTATTCAAATTGATTTATTGTAATTACAAATTCTATAGAACAATGCGATTTTGTTGCCTCGTGCTTCGTTCTGAATTTTCATTTAATTCGATAACTAATCGATAGTTACTCTACTCGACAAATTAAACTCCCCAAAAATAAATACAAAATAATGTAAACTTAATAATAGTAAAATATGTAGAAGACTTTTTGATTAAGCCACTGTAGAAAACCTGTTTTGCGGTCTTTACACGCACTTATCGATGTTATCGGTACTGTAGAAACTACTTTATCGATAGTAAGCATTTGAAAATTTACATTTTATTTAAATTGATTTATTGTAATTACAAATTCTATAAAAACAAAGCGATTTTGCTTTTCATTTAATTCGCTAACTTATCGATAGCTACTCTAATCGATAAATTAAACTTCCCAAAAATAAAGTAAACTTAATAATAGTAAAATATGTTAGAGACTTTTTGCTTGAGCCACTTAAGAAAACCAGTTTTGCGGGCTTTACGAGAACTTATCAAAATTATCGATACTATCGAAACTACTTTATCGATAGTAAGCATTTTAAAATTTACATTTTATTTAAATTGATTTATTTCAATTACAAGTTCTATAGAAACAATGCGATTTTGTTGCCTCGTTATGAATTTCCATTTAATTCGATAACTAATCGATAGTTACTCTACTCGGCAAATATAAAGTAAGCTTAATAATAGTAAAATATGTAAGAGACTTTTTGCTTGAGCCACTGTAAAAAACCTGTTTTGCGGGCTTTTCGCGAAGTTATCGGTGTTATCAGTTGTATCGAAACTACTTTGTCGATAGTAAGCATTTGAGAAAATACATTTTATTCAAATTTATTTATTGTAATTACAAATTCTATAGAAACAATGCAATTTTTCTGCCTCGTTGAGAATTTTTATTTAATTAGATAACTTATCGATAGCTACTCTACTCGACAAATTAAACACGCTACCCCAAAAAAATATGAATACAAAATAAAGTAAACTTAATAATAGTAAAAAATGTAGGAGACTTTTTGCTTGAGCCACTGAAGAAAACCTGTTTTGCGGGCTTTTCGCGCAGTTATCGGTACTATCGAAACTACTTTGTCGATAGTAAGCGTTTGTTGCACTTGCTGCGGTTTCTCCACTTCGATTACACAAATGGAAACCGATTGATCAATCACTTGAGCCACTTCTTCAGCTTTAGCTTGCTCTTCTTCCGTCTCCTCTTCTTCTTCGATAACTGTGTGCAACTTGTAATCGATCATGGGATTCTCGGGACGCACACGAACCAAAATATCGCCAGCGTAGCCAATTTTCTGGCCATCGTAGCTCAGAGCTATTTCACAATCCGTGATGTTTGCATACTTCAGATACATGAAATTTGATTCAGTGAATATTCTATCGATCACTTGTCCGATATCCACAAAGAAACTATAGACGAGTCCCACGTGATCCAAGTGATATCCGCTCACTGAAATCCAGAAGAAATTCTCTTGCATTTCAATCTTCTTCTTGGAGTTCTTCACATTCTTCTTCTTATTGCTCAGTCTATCGGTCTCTATGCCGATATCAGACATCGATAGTCTCTGCTGTTGTTGTTGTTGCTGTTGTCGCTGAAAGAACTCTTCGTTGTAGCCGCCTAAAAATTGTTGATGATATTGTTCACGCGACTGCATCTCAAAGTCCTTCAGATACGACGCCATTCTATGACTTCAGACTATTGCTATTTAATTTCTAATTTTACGGAATTATTCGGAATGGAAAAGGTTAAAAGAATCCGACAACATGAATGTGCTGGGAATATTGAAGGTGGAATATTTAGACAACTACTTCAAAGTTTAGAATTAAAAGTGGAATATTTTGGCAACTATTTCAAGGTCTAGAATATTAAAAAATAAATTAAGAATAATCAAGGAAAGTTGTACAATAAAAGTTAAATAGATAATAAATAATAAATATAAATCGATAATAAAAATGTAATTATATAACGTTATTTGTCCTTATTATTATTTCTTATTAATATCATTAGTCACTAAAATTATTAAAAAAAAATATAATATCTATAAAAATATATACTACACAAAAGAAAATAAGTTCTAAAGTCAAGATTTTGCTCTTAGTACTACAAATTATGGTTTAAAAAGTGCGGCAAAAACATGAAAAAGTTAAAGTTAGAAAACAAATCTTGATTTCAATAACATTTGATATAAGACTTATGTTCTTATTAATAAAATAAAAATTTTTTAGTTTTATATCAACGAAACAATTTAAGTCTAGATAAAAAAACTTTATAGAATTTTCGATTTTGTTCTTTACTATGGAATTTCAGCTAGCTATGTAATATAAAATAATATACTAATTAGTATATTTTTAGTTTGAATAAAAAAATAATTCAAAAATACTTCTGAAAAAAAAATACTCAAAAAATGCTTAAATAAAACAAAACAAAAATTTATAATTGAAATAAATATATTTTTAAAAAGTTTTGCTAAATCGAAAAAATTAACATTTTTTTTATAAGAAGAAAAAATATTTTAATTTATTGTAAAATCACATTTCAACATATTTTTTTTCCTATAAGATGGATTCTAATTTTTTATTCGATGTAGCCAAACTTTTTAAGTTTTATATATTTGAATGAACTATAAATTTAGTATTTTAATCTAGTTTTAAATCAAATTAAATTATATTTTCTTTTTAAATAGTTGAGAACACTTCTTATTAAATACAAAAATAAATTACAAGAATTATAGATAATTTCTGTGTATTTTGAATATTTCATATTCTATTTATAAAATTTCTTAAATTTTTCTCAAATATTTCTTCAAAAAATGTTTCAACTAAACAAAACTGGAGGAAATTGCACTCAGTTAATGGCTTATTTCTTTTCCGACAAAGAACAATGGCAGCAAAAAGATGATGGAAAACTGCCTGGTAAATATTGACTGAATAATATTGAAAACATTTCGAATTATCGGCGAGATCAAAAGTGGACTTTATTTACGCATAATTTTATGGAATTTACGATCTGAATATTTTTGAAGAGGAAGAAGCAACAAGTTCAAAGGGGACTCGAAAACAACGAAAAAGAGAAATAGAGGGAGAGAGGGAGAGAGAAAGAGAGCGAGTGAGAAGTCAATAAAATATTAAAAATTAGCGTGATAAATATGTGTGGCAATCGGCCGCCAGAGGGCGCCACTGAGTGGGCTAGAATTTGTTGGTTGGGTGGTTGTTGCCACCCACAAAGTGAAAAGAAAGCATCAAAGGCGCCGACTGCGGAAGTGTCTTTCAATTGGACCAATTGGAAATCGAGATGCTGGCCAAGATTAAAGGCGGCTTCCTCTGAGTGGACTTCAAACGGAGTCGCTGACGAACCTGTTGCTTATGAACTCAACTGAATTGTTTCAATTGTTCAGTATTTAATATATCTGCTCTCAATTTGTTTATTTGTTTGTTTTGTTCGGCGGCGGCGCCCTTTGAACTCGCAACTCTATTGAACTCAGGTGTGAACTGATGAATCCAACCAGAATCCAAGTGATGCTGCCAATCAGAAGGTATTAATCATGCGCGAATCATAATTCTTTAGATCAAAGTGCATAACAATTCGACTGCTGCTTAAATAATATGAGCGATTCGATAATTAGCTGTGATCTATCGATAAAAACGCTTGAGATCCAATAAGCATCGAGTTATTCGCGAAGAGATCAAGCAGATGCTTGTGCGAAAGCGAGACAGCTGTTTAGCAACAATGCCAAGTGGAGTCTAACTGGAAAGCAAGACTATCGATATGCTTATTGGAATTGCGCAAACTTAACACTTGCCAATTAGCTTTGTAATACCCACGCTGTACAACTCTTTCTTATTAGCCGCATTACACAAACAAATGCCCACTCTAACAGTTTGTTGACTGTGCAGCGGGGTGAAGCGCTTGGAGGTCGCCGGCGCTGCTGCAGTCGCTGTTGGCGTCGCTGCCAGCGTTTGCCGGCAAAGTTTGCACATGCAGCGCGTCTGTATTTGTTTGTGAGAAGAGCGCCAACAATAACAACACGTTGTCTGACGCTCTCGCTGCGCTGCACACTGCTCTCAGCGTGAGCGTATGCCAATTGGCACTCTCTCGCTCTCACAGTCTCTCTCACATTCCCCTTATGCAGACGCTGCGCGCTGTTTCATTGCCATGTTCCAGTCACTTCCCCAGCACGTTACCCCTGCTAGCAGATTTACGCTCTCCCGCTCGCGCTCGCTCTCTCTCTTGTTGCGCTCTCTGTGTGTGTGTGTTTTATTTGTGTTCCCCTTTTGCTTGACTGCTGTCAAACTGTGCTGCTCGCACTTGCCAGCGCAGCGCCTCATGCCATCTCGCTTGCGCGCCCAATGAGCTCTGCTAGTTGTACGGCTTGTTACGTTTTTTTTGTCGTTTTGTTTTTGCTTTGCTGCCTGCGCTGCTGTGTCTTGTTGTGTGCGTTAATTGTTTTTGTTGTAGCTACTGCAAACACACACACACACGCACATACTGACAGACAATGTTCACCCCTCCCCCACACTCACACGATGAGTCTCATCTTTTGACGTGTTTTATTGTTGCACTCTTCACTTGTCGTTTTGTTATGTGTGTGTGTGTGTTTTTTTTTCTGCAGTTGTCGCTTTACCGTTTTCATTTGCATAATTGACAATTGTCAATCGAAGAGCGTCGATAATTATCGATTTAAGTAGAAGTTATTTACGCGGAATGTAAAGAATTTGGAATTTGATTATTGATTAACAATTTGATATCTACAATACAAATTTGGATTGTGAATTTAAATTTCTGAGTAAAATGAACTTGCAATAAAGCATCCATAGTTAAAATAGTGTTATATTAAAATATAATCCATTTTAAAATTATTTTAAAAGGAAAAGTGGCCTATTATTAATGTTTGCTAACTTCTAAAAAAGCTTCTTAGTATTCGTATATAGAGGAAGAGAGAAGCAAAATGTAAGATCTACGTCGAATAATTTAAATACGAAGTTAATTAATTAAAGTTAACTGAAATATTTCAAAGTTTTTGAAAATGAAATAACAAAAATTATGGTTCAAAGAATATTTTTGGATATTATATAAAAAGGATTAATTTGGTTTTATTATCATTATTGAAAA
Organism: Drosophila kepulauana; assembly: GCA_023558455.1. NCBI lineage: Eukaryota > Metazoa > Arthropoda > Insecta > Diptera > Drosophilidae > Drosophila > Drosophila kepulauana. The sequence continues at coordinate 26,761,006 of CM042367.1, forward strand.
AGCATCAATTTTTAAGATAATAAATTAATAAAAAATAAAATCGATATATAAATGTATCTTTTTAAAAAATTTTCGAAAAACCTTAATTTTTTAGAAACTATTTTTAAAAATATTGAAAAGTCAGCAATAAAACATAAATCTCGACTATCCTATGATAAAATATTTTTTTAATTACGTTAAAATATGTTATTATAATAGAATCCCGTATTTTTTACATTCTAAAAATTGTAAGTTAAAACTTTCGAATATCTTATTATTATAAATATTGTTTGATTCCGTAGGAATATGTTATTATAATTATTATAAAGGAATACCATATTTTTGCTCTCTAAAATTTAAATTTAAAAATTTCGCCTATAAATAAATAAATTTTTTCAATTAATCGTAATAAATTAATTTTGTAGGACTATTTGCTAATATATATATAGTATAAACACCTTAGCAAATCAAGTAATATTTTTGGGAACTGTCAAAGTGATTAGGAAAAAACTGGTTTCATTTTAGCAGAATTAGGAAAATGTGTTTCATCAGCAAAGGTGGCAACAATCTGGGTAACAATCTCTGCAAATGCTTCCAACGGTTGACAGCTGCTCAATGCAGTGGCAACCCTGGCAGCAGCATCAGAGGTTGCAACCCTGGCCTAGTCAAAAATGTATTAAACATCTCAGAGCGAACTAAATGGAAGTGGCGTAATGAAATGCCAACGAAACTAAAATCAAGATTCAGCGGAAAATCTCACAAGGATTTTTGGTATGCGACGAATCGGAACATTATCCTGGCACTGGGCAGAGTTCTAGGACTCCACGCGGACGTTGTGTTTGAGTTTCTGTACACGCTGACGCTGCAGAATTTCGCCAGGATACTGAATCCTCGAGGACATGCGTGGAACTTGAGCCGCGTTCCGTTCTCGCAGGTCAACATCTGCGATTACTATGCGGGAATTTTCGATTGCAATGGCAATGTGCGGAATCCCTTTCATCCGGACGTGCTGCAGAAGCTGCTCGGAATGATGCAGCAGCTGCTGCGGCAGGACAAGTCAAGGGAGGAAGTCCCTAAGCCGCTCCCAATCGAAAAGAAAGCGAAACCCGCGCGTTCCGAAAAGATTTCCCAACGTGCTGGGATCGGACCCGATTCCCTAGCTCGAGCAAATGGAATCCGGAGGCGTTTTCAGCTTAGTGAGCGGTATCAACTTGGTGGCTGTCGATCGCAAGCGTTGCTGTGCGGTAGTTGGGATAGATATACAAAGCACCTGAGTCAAATGTGGTGCTATAAACCATCGCAAGAGGTGGTCGATGATATTATCAAGGCGGAGGTGACAGTGTTGGATTGGGGATCCTTGCAGGGACACGAAAGGAGTGAAGAAGAGCGACAGGTTACCAAAGCCCTTTATCGATTGCTTTCTGATAATCTGTGCACAGCGCGAAGTCGTGAATTGAAACGTCTCGTGTTGTCGGTGAAGCAACAAACGGGACTCCAGAACAATCTTGAGGAAATGCTCGATGCAATGCGTGAATTGAACCTAAAAATGGCTGTCAAGGGGGAAGTAGAGTACATGAAGCGGATGACGCAGGAATTGTCCCGGAACTACAATCATTTGATCGAAAAGTCGCGAAAAGTTCCGAAAAGAAAACACTCAGCTCACCACAAGCCGGAGACATTGCACATCGATGTCGAAGAACCGACGGTGCTTCCTCGTTTCTATTACGGTGCTCAGGTGCCGATTTTGACCCATGAACCCTTCAATCCGCAACTGCCGCGCACCTGGATACGACGTCATCCGGATGCCATGCGGTTGAACGATGACGGACGTTTCGTCCGGGAGGGAGTTGTGCATCGCTATAAGCGACGATCGGTGGAGAAGCGTTTAGCGGATGCACGTCAAAGATATTCCATTCACTCGGTCTACAGTCGCGACGATGTCAGTCGATCGAGCAGTAGGTTCAGTGAAGTCAGTAAAGGGAACAGCGAGACTAACCGGAACAGTCAGATCAGTGGGAACAGCAAGATCACCGGGACTATCAGGAGCACCCGGGATAGCAGGAATAGTCAACAGACTAAGAACAGCTTTCCGTTTTCCGATGAGGAACCCAGTGACAAAACTATGGCTTAATTTAGTGTTTAATGCGACACAAGTTCTTAATATTATAGTCTGTGATCGTTTTGTAATTTTGTTAATGAAACCAAGCCAAAATTTGTAATTCTAATTACAACTGATTAAAGTGCGAGTGTGAATAGAAGTTGAAGGTGTCTTTAATAGAAGGGGAAGGTGGAAAAAATACTGTCCTTAGATACTCAAAAACTTTACTTAATGTCTCGGCAAAAACTTTAATAAACATTTTAAAAATTTCGAGTCTCCTTAATTAATTTAGTTTCCATCTCAGCTTCTTTATAAAATATTATATATTTAAAGTCTTAAAAACACATTTTTAAAAATGTCATAACATTTTGTTCAATTCTTCTGTTCAATAAATGTATAAACTAGCTGAATGTTATAAAAATTGTTTTAAATTATCCAAAAAGTTCTGAAAAATCTCTTGAATCTTGTAGAATTTTATATAATTTATATGAAAATTTTCCTAATACATTATTTCAATTAACTTAAAGCTCTTTAAGGAGCTGTCTCTATTTTACTAAATTAGGTTTTTCTTGATTTGACGTAATGTATGGACATATTATATTATTATTTCTATTAAATTTATTTCAACGCTTGGCTAGTTACTTTACATTTTAATAAGAGTTTTATCTAAACTATTTTAAGCACAAACTTCTAAGTTATCTGTACTAAAAATAATTCTTTAGCTTTCCGTTTTCAGCACCACTTTCATCGCCTGAGTTAACCACAAAAAAGTTTTTTGCTGTCCAATTTTGATGGCAGACATAAATTGGCATATGAAAATCCAGGTAAAGCCGCTAACACAGCTGTGCTCCTAAATCATTATGATTATGCCTGGGCATTCATGAGTGCACTCACTCACACTCATAAGTATTCACTCCGTTTCGAATTCAATTTTATTTTTAGCAATTCATTGGCTCCTCGGTTTTTTTTTTGTTTTTGGTTTGTGATTTGCTTTTATGACGTGTAGTAATTTGTTGGCTCGTTAAGTTGCTTTAATAGACCCCAAAAGCCCTTCACCCCAAAACGTAGAGGCAACCCTATTCCTCTGGTAACCCTAGCCCCTCCCCCTCCTCTTCCTCCTTCACTTTTTGTTTTCAGTGCAACCGAAAATTCACAATCCGTTCGCTGCATTTGTTGCGTTTCGATGCAACTTTAAGCTTTTGAATAAAAAACACAAATAAGTTTGGAGAGAAGGAGTGTGCTGCACCTACAGATACCCTGTATTTATTAGAAATGCAAATTACAGCAAATGACAGGCGATTATTATGAAAGGCAGAATTTGAGAGAAGTTGTTTTATAAATAGAAGTGGTATTTAAATACTCTTTATTTATAAAATATAATTAGGAATATGAGAAGGAAATCAGTGATAATTTAGCCTTATAAATATTACTATTTATAAATATTCCTATTCCTATTCCTATTTTTACTGTATAAACAGAAAATTTAATAAATTCTTTTTATTTCATGAAAAATACTTATGCTTAAACTAGCATAAAATATAAATGAAAAACATAAAATATAAAAGAGAATAAACCAAATTTAATAAGTTTTGTAAAAAGTATTTTTATTTAAAATAAAATAAATTAATTTTTCTAATAAAATAGTTCAATTCGATTTAAAAATATTCAATATGTATTTTTTTAAGTTACATTTTTCAGCTAAATTCTTAAAATATATAAAGAATACTTAAGCTTAAAGTAGAATAAACTTAGTTGTATTAAGAAACACGTAAGAAAAAAGAAAATTAAAATTAAATGCATTGCAATGAATTTATTTTTATCTTTTATTTGTGAAATATAAGAAATACAATTTCTAAACTTGCAAACATATAATTAATTAATACTTGAGCATACCCTATAAAACACTTCTTGCCCAGGGTATTCACCAAAAATATTTTATGACCAGGCAAAGAGAAATCCGAACAGAAACAGAAATATTTTTTATTGCACCAGAAACACTCAATAAAAGCGAATTATTAGTGTTGAATTGTTGTTGCCTCCCCACTTTTTTTTATCCCTTTCTTCCTCTCCTCCTCCACCTCGTAAAAATGCCCAAATGAATGGGAAATTCCCCGTTACTTTCTCGGATTTTGTTGTTTAGCTTTTTTTATTCTAGATTTTTTTTGGAATTGCAAATGCATTTTTATGATAAATTTAAAAAGCAAAACGCATCGTTTTCGTTTTCTTTTGCTTTTACTTTTGTCATTTTGTTGTTATCACATTTTTGTTAATTTTACTTCATTTTGTATTCGCTCGTTTTGTTTTTTCCCCGTTGTAATTTGTTTGATTTATCGATTACAAAAATATATGAATACGAACATACAATATACAATATACAATTCATTCATATGTTTTTATGGCTTTTCCATTTCCATTTCGCGAATTTTTCTCGTTTAGCGCTTTGATTAATTGCCACTTACTTTGCTGAAATGGCATTTGGTTTGTGGCTCAGCACCCGAATATTTATAGAGCACAAACTCATGACTACAATATGAAAGTGTATCCAATTGTACTATACAGATAAGTATATACAGTGAAATATATTGCAAAGCTGAACTATTCTTTTTTAATGAATATAATAACTCAAAATTGCTGATTTGTGATTTTCACTATTGATTAATGTCGTTTTATGATTATATTTTTAAATGAATTATTATTTATTATTATTATTTATTAAAAACAAATGCACTTACCTTTCTCTTTATTTATTATTAATAATGGGATGTATTCTTTTCAACTTTCATTGAATTATTTCTTCGGTGTTTATTGTATATCACGCATAACACTAGCATACACTCAATTTTAGACGCCACTGTAGTGCCATATTTAACACAAATCACTTAGCGCGTTTTACAACACCGATTTTGTTCGTTGTTACTAGAGGTGGGCACGGGCCGGGCTTTTTTTCGTGGCCCGCGGGCTTACACAGGCCCGGAGCGGGTTCGGGCGGGCCCGGGCCTTATAATTAAGATTCGTACGGGCTTCGTGCGGGCCGGGCCTGAGAAAAAAGGCCCGGCCCGTAAAAACCCGAAATAGGCCCGTAAAAGCCCGAAGTAGGCCTGAAAACAATTTTGATTTGATCGAATTATAACCGCCACTTATCGCATTTCAATTGCTTATCGATGCTACTATCGATTTGGTTATACAATATTTTACATGTTTGCATACCACTAATTAAAAATTGGCGGCCTATTGTGAAATTACCAAATCTGTGGGCCATGGTTTAAATGAAAAACGCACTAGGCTAAAAAACAAAAATGTAGAAAAAATTTTATTTTAAAATAAAAATATGAATTAATTTGTTTTTCATTAAATACATAACAATATTCAATATAAATACCTTAATAAATATATATATGTATATATAAATTACATGTCTTTTGAATTTCCTTATATGTGTAAATAAGTTTCGTGCCGGGCCGGGCCGGGCCGGGCCTTAGTGAAAAAGTTTCGTGTTTGGCCGGGCCGGGCCTTTCAAAAAAGAGTTTGTTTTCGTGCGGGCCCGGGCCTTAAAATACAGGCCCGCGCCCACCTCTAGTTGTTACTTTCTTGAATTCTTTACCACTAGCACGCACTTAATTTAATACACCACTGTAGCGCCATCTTGAATTTAACTTTCTGCGCGCATTTTGCAGCACTGACAACTGCAAAGATAAGAGAAGAATTAACAGTTACAGTCGTGTCTAAAATGAAGGGGATAACATTGATTTACGCAATTACAAGTTATTGAAATTGTTTGAATTGTCATTGATTAGCATTCAATGCAGTAAATCTTCTGAAACGATTTACTCACAACAATTGAAAATAATCTGTATATAATTATATAATTTTGAGACTGCAAGAAAAGCAGAAAAAGGCATTTTCGATATACATATGTATATGTATATACATACTTAATGGGGTCGAAGATGCCTCTTTCTGAATATATATGATATATTCTTGATGAGCTGAGCCATGTCTGTCTGTCTGTCCGTCCATCCGTATGAACACCTAAATCTTAGAAACCATAAGAGATAGAGCCTACTTCTTAGTTGCTTTGGCTGACAATTTGGCATATTTTTAATATCTATATATACCAAATATGTCCTTAGTATATTTTAGTATTATTTCGGTATTTTTCAGTATTAATTATGTTATAATTGTGTATAATTTAAGAATAATACCCCACTGCTTGTATTCAAAAGTGGTAGCGGGTCTCTCACAATCGAGTGCACTCGACTTTTTTTTTATTTTTATATTAAATGACGAAAATAAATAAACCTATTATAATATACTATAATATATATTCTATTTAAGAGACATACTTAATTCTAAGTATTGAAAAATTCAAATATTTATATTCTTAGCTCGTTATTAATTACTCTTAAATGTAGAACATCGCCTAACAAAACACTTCTAAAAACTTCTATGCATATGTTCAACTGCAAGTTGAATCATCAATCAAAAAACGCTGCAGGAAGTTGCAATGTGTGTGTGTGTGTGTGTGTGTGTGTGAGGAAAGTGTGGCAAGTGAAGCATGAAGAGTGAACGATGTGAACGAGTTTGTCGCCTGTCAGTGTCTGACATCATAATAGTGTCATTGTCAGCAAAGCAATTGCAGTTAGAGGAGTGAAGAGAGAAGAGAATAGAGTTACAGAAGAGTGAAGTGAGCTGCCAAAAAAGCGAGGGAATCGTAAATCAAAAGGCAGCGGAGCAAAAAGCTAAACAAAAACAATTAGAAATAAGCGCCAAAAACTAAAATGCAGACTGTATAAAGAGAGAGAGAGGATGCTGCTCCATATGCTCCAGGCATAAATAAACAATGCTACAAGGACAACAAGGACAACAGCAGCAACAACGGCAGCAAGGACGACAAGAGCAACGACAACATTTCATCAACGCAAACGAGCGAAACGTTTATCAACTGCTCAAATGGCCATTAAATGTGTTCTGTGCGTGTGTGTGTGTGCAAGTGTGCGTGTATGTGTGTGTGCGATGGCATCAGCATCAACACCCAGGACATGCGAGGACATTTGGCTGCGTGTGTGCATGGACACGGCTATCTGCCAGGACATTCATCAAACGATAAATTGAGTGAATGACTTCATGAGCGCCTGCTTCCTCTTCTCTTCCCTCTCTTTCACTCCTTTCTTTGCTATTCGTGCGAACAATTGGTCCGCGTCCGCTGTGGCAGTAGGCGCTTGCCACGCCCCACGCCCCCCTCTGCAGTATCCACTCTCCACTCTGAGTGACTGCGTCTGACTTAAATTGCCATCACATCCTGTCAGACAGGACCTCCGCAGGACACGAGAGTCCAGCGCTCGCTCCATTTTGCAATTGTTTCTCTGATTGGTATTCAGTTCAGGCATCCGCACTTCGCCCTCGTTCACTGCACTTTGCACAACTCAAACTCAAACTCTCTCAACTCTCAACTGAACTTCGTTTATCTGAGCTTCAGTGTTTTGGCCATCCGTCAGGCGTCTCTGTTTTATCCTTTATCCTGTGACTTTTTGGCTGCTTTTTGCACACAACTCTCGCCTGCATTTCGCCTTAGGCACATCCATCATTTGCTCTCTCTCTCTCACTCTCTCTATCTCTGGTAGTGTTTTAATGGACTCCACTTGTCCGCTTTGATCACTTTGACCAGTCAACAAGGACAAACAGCTGCTTCTACATACAGTTTGTCCTGCCTGTCAGAGTCTCCTTCTTCCTCTCTTCCTTCTCTTCCTTAGGGCTGCTTCATTGCGGCATTTGCATGTTTATTTGCCACTCAAACGATTTATCCTGTCTACGTTTTTGGCAACTCTTTTTGCAAGTCTTTTGGACAGTAATCCATCAATGCAACTCAATTGCCAGTTGAATGCCGCAAATGAGTTGTAAACTTGATGCGTGTTGCATTTGTAGTTGAAATTTAACATTTAATTAATGAAAATTTGACAATTTATTATTACAACTTGTTATGTATAATTGCTAATAAAATTGCCTATTTAAGATTACTTGATTATTCAAAATCAATTCCTTTACAACTTTTTATAAGTATGTCCTTGTCTCCCAAGTGCAAGTAACTTTTAATCAGTTGCTTACTTCGTCAAAAAACAAATAAGATGGTACGATGACTGTAAGGTTCATTTCAATCTATCCATAAAGTAATCTATAGCTATTGTCTATATAAAATTATTTGCTCAACAAAGTACTCTATAAAAAAATTCAATTTTTCAAAGTAGCAATAGCTTAATTATTAATATAAAATTTTGTCTCGAAGTTGTCTTTATTATAGTGTAGTAGTATGTTTGTTTCAATTGTAAACACGTTGGTCGCTGGCATTGCTATTTCAAAGTTCACAGCTGTACGTATATTAGTGCATCTGAACTTTGAAATAGCAGTGTTAGAGCTTTTTAGTCATTATAAAAATGGAAATGTCCTTATAATTCAGTGTATACGAACAAAAAGACTTATTGAGACATTGAAAAATCGGTCCTAAGAATATTTGTAAAATAAAATATTTTGAACAAATAATCAGAAAATAAGCCTGAAGTGCTTTAAGTTAAAGTTCTATACAAAAGATAAGGCTAGAAATATATTAGTATATATGTTAAGTATTCGAAAATATTTTGGGTTTTCTTTGTGCTAAGTAATTACATTATAAATATATTTTCATATTTTGATATAATAACTGATTCAATAATGACCTTTCATGCATTTGCAAAAAATGAATTTTTTGTTGAAATATTATAATATTGAGTTCTAACCTTCAAATTAATTTATTAGTTGCTGTTTAGGCTAATCAATTGTAAAATTATATTTTATGTCAGTGTAATTTCTGAGCTCTTCACCATTTCAATAACAAAAGAAAATATATTTGAAATAATTTTGAAATCCGGATAATGCATTTTAAATCTCTTTATTGGAAAGGTTTGAGCCAAGGTTTGGAATTAATAATAAGAAAACATTCCCTTTCCTTGGAATTAGGTTTCTAATAAGTATTTGAGTGTAATAAATATTAAATTCAAAATAATATTTATAATTGGCATATATTTTCTCTGTTATCGGTATTTATTGCAGGAACAATAAATAATGGAATTATTCAAAATAATATTTATAATGCGAACATATTTAATCTCTTATCTTAGTATCAATAAATGGCACAAATATACTATTATTGGATTTCCTTTTTTTTTTTTAATTATTTGTGTTCAATAATAACTTATTATAATAATTTCCTATTTACTGCCAATTACTCTAAGCTCATCACAAGATTTTCCTTACTAATTTCCCCCACATCGATTGCATAGATTTCCCAGGTCTGTCAGATTGCATATCGATCAAGCGATAAAACGGATATGAAGCATCAACAATAATATCAAAACTAGCTGTATTTCTCTTTCATTTTTTCTGTCGTGTAGCTGTCAGCTGGTTAATGAGCTTACAATGAGATCTCCATCGGAGATCGTCCGATGATGGCGACTTCCTGACATTAATCGGCGGCGATTCAACTGCAAATTCTATGCGAGGAGATCGTGGCGCTAATACAAACTAATTGGCATACTTAAGTTGGCGATAAGTTGCAACTTACGAGTCGAAAATTGTTGTTGTTGTGCGGTTGTGCGCCTCACAGAGCGATTCATTGAAAATGATCTAATGAATTTTCACTTAATCCAAATCAAGTGACGATCAGACGGCAATCAACAGCAGTCGCCACAGTTGCCACAGTTGCCAGCCAAAACACAGAGCGAAACATGTTCAGTCTTCAGTTTGTGGCCCCCGTGCCCCATGTCGTGGCACGTAGCACGTTGCACGTTGCATCTGTTGCCGTCGTCAACATTGTCTGCAAATGCGCCGCAAGTTTGCAAACGCCGCAAGTCTGTGTCTCTCTCTGTCTGTCTGTCGTTGTGCTCTGTCGTTGCTTGTCATAATCCGATCAGCGAAAAGCAGATCAACAGAAGGTCGCCAAGGAGGTAGAGAGGGAGGGGAAAGAGGCAAGAGAGGGGAAAGAGGCAAAGAGGTAGCAGCATCATCATGATCTGTGAGGTCGTCAGCACGATCTCAAGTTGTATTTTTTTCTTCTTCTGCTGCTGCTGTTGATTTCCATTTCAGTTCAGCTCATTTCATTTCATTTTTCGCTAATAATTCGCTTGACAGATGTTCAGCCATAATTAGAGATTAATTGTTCTATTCATAATTGGTGCGGGGTCTTGATATTTTTGGACATTTGCAGCAGCAGTCAGCTACAACAAGGGTTGCACATTGCACATTACGCGATGTTGTCGCCAACTCAACTCACAGCAACTCCAAATCAAGACTGACGGCAACAGTTGCCAATGCGGAACTATCACAATTATGATGAGTTACCAATCTCAGCTGAAGTCAACGCGAAGTCAACTCATTCGAAACTATTAATTTGAATGTCTGAAAGTGTTTGTATCATAGAACTGATTATCTAAACGATTTGATTCCCTTATAAGATACTTTTATAAATAAGAAAAACTATTGAAATATTTAGATAACTAAATCTTTTGCAGATCAGAGATTACATTTCAAAACTGATTATCTTAAGGATTTGCTTTCGTTATTAGATTCTTATTAAAATATTAGATTCTATAAAAATATTTAGTTAGCTAAACCTTTACAGCTCAGCATTTAAAATTCAATACTGATTATCGTAACAGTTTGTTTCCTTTATAAGATTATTTTCTTAATAAGAAAAAATCTATGAAATTATTTAGATAACTCAACTATAGCAGCTTAGTGTTTAACATTCCAATGTAGTTAATAAGAACTTTGTAAAGTTGGCTTTTAAAATTTACTAGTAATATAAAAAATGAAACCCATGCAAATATTTATAGCAGATCAAGAAATAACTGAGTGAACTCAGCTTTTGGTAAGTGAAATGCCACGAAACTTTACAGACGAGCTTCTTTCATTATTAGGAATAGCATATATGAAAACCAGTCAGATATTTCTTAAACGCTCTAGTATAACTAAGTGAACTCGGGTCTCTATGAAGCAATCTAGGTGAAATTTGTATAAGTGGCTTATTATACTCTAAGAAATTATCTATATCAACAACAGAGCGTTATTACATTTATTGGACACAAATATTTGAAATTAAACTTCGAATTACTTAAGATAGTAATTTTAGAGATTTTTTTAGGGAGATCTACATCTTTAACGTTATGTATTATGTACACAAAAAGAAAAAACGTACTAAAAACAAAATTAATATATTGAATCAAGATTATATGATGTCGAAATTGAACCATGAAAGTTCATTCTGAAATCAAGATCAAAATTATATAGTTTTTCTTTAAAGTAACTAAATTGAAACTACATTTTCTTATAAAATTAATCTTAAATAAATTATAATGTATTATTTTGATGGATTCTCCATTATTTGGTTATAAAAATCATATTTTTCTTTGTCCTAATTTAAAAATCGCGCTTTATTCAAACTATTCTTTATTAAATGAAAGCTGAAATAAATTATTAGCTATAACTACCTAAATAAGAAATTTACATTGCTATACTGAATCAAAATCTATTCTTTTGATGTAATAAACTTGTTTTACTTATTAGTTATTTCATAATCAGAATAAGTTCGAATAACACTCCACTAATAATTAGTAAAAACAATCAATTTTCATTATTTCAATAATTTCAAATATCTTTCCTAAATCCAAGTCAATTATTTTGTTTTTAAAATCTTGTTTTTCTTTTTACAGTCAGACATAACTTACACTTCTTTAAATGTAAGCTAAACTAATTTATTAATTACTATTACCTAAATAATTATATCATATTGGCTTTCTAAATCAAAATCTATTATTTTGTTGTACGAAATTTTTTTTCTTCTCTCTTTTTTTACTTTCTTTCTTATTTTAACAATAAATAATCTGTATAATTAATATTTGTTAATTATAATTACCTAAACAATAATATCATAATCAATTATTTCGTTGTACAAAAATTGTTTTTCTTTTTCTAAGCTGGAGCTACACTCTACTAATAATTAATAACAACAATCAATTGTCGCAGCTTTTAACAACTTTGGAAGCTTCTTTGATTTCAAGGATTCTTGGTTTGAGTGGCGATTGAAAGTACTTGGCGCACTTGTTTACGATCGTAATTCATGCTTAGCTTATTTATGCATGTATATATGCATGACGATAAACCATGCTCACATCGGGGCCATATACATAAATATTTATGTATTTCCGATATCAACTGTATGTGTGTGTGTGTGTGTGTCGAGCAAATCGTCGCAAATCGACGCAAAGTGCTCTAATTTACGTCAATTTCCACAGAGAGACGAGCGCAAAATGTCGCACAATTAGGAAAGAAATATGAAACTGTTCGGGGAAAATTGGTCGCCAAGCCCCGGAATCCCCCTCGTTACCCTCCCCCCAGTTCCCCCTCCTCCCATACAATCCATAGAACAACAACGAAGGCGAAGCATAGAAAAACATGGCGGCAACATGATGGCTCCACAAGCGAAATAAAATTAATTTATGAAAACTATTTACACAGGACGCCGCCGACAGAACGATAAGGACAAGAAGCCAGTGTTCAATCCCCCCTCTTGAGTGGTGAGTGAGGGGGGGACAAAGTCCATTGTCCTGCTCGATGGATAGACACGCGCTCGTCATAATTCTGTATAATCTATGTACGATTTGAGTAAAAACAAAGGAAAGCCAAACATAAATTTCACATTTTATGTGCGCTTTTCTTCTTTCTCCTTGCTGTTTTTCTTTGGCGTTGCCATTTTCTCTCTTTCTCTCTCTCTCTATCTCTTTTGTGGCCCTTGGAGACATTTTGTGCGCTATCATTAGGAAAAATAAAATATGTTGCTGCTGTTGTTGCTTTCCTAAGTAGAGGAAAGTCGAGCCATGTCCTGCGGAATGTCAAACAAACGAGCCAACCATCAACTTTATGGCCAAATAACACAAATTACAGAGGCCAAAAATGAAAACACAAACACAACAATTGACTGCACTCAATACCAGAAAAAAACAGAAAACTGGATATAAAGTGTAGCAAGTGAAACATAAAATGGAAGGACATCTCGTCAATATTCTGCACATTACATAAACAAACCCAAAAAGAACCCAACTTATTTTATTTAAGCCCAGATACAAGCCAAGTTAAGCCAATGGGATAACTGATTTGGAAGGCAAGTGAGGCAAAAAACTGAAGTAGAACTATGATTAGTTGTGGATTTGTGTTGAAAACTAGTTTTATAATAATTTAAGAGGTTATTCCTGGGGGGAAATTGCAATTTCTATTATTACAAAAAACTCCTATGAAATATTCAATTGTGTTGAAACTATTTCTGAAGCATTTGACTATGTTTTTGTATACTTAGGAGTAATTTCAAGTTCTTCTTTGCGATTTAAAGTAATCAAGTTCAGTATGCCAAAGCCAAGTCAGTTGCAGTTGATTTTACAAAACATTTTTTAAAACTCAACAAGTTGATCAAATTTAAATTCAACAGGAAATCACTAAAAAGCAAGTAAGAAAGCTGTGAGATACCCACTTCCCATTTTGAATAAGACGAAAAATTAATTAATATACCTCAAAAGAACTAAAATATACTGAATTCCATATTTGGTATATTGATATAGGACTACATTCGAAAAATACTATAGACTATAAAATATACGAGATTGTTCAACTACTTATCCAATTTTTTTGTAGTCAAATATGGTATATCAATATACTAATACCAAATATAGCTTGCTGTATATAGTAGTATTTATTTGGTATAATACTTTGACATATTTTATAAAAATACCAAATACAGCATATTATATGTTTTAGTATTTATTCGGTATATTAATTTGGTATATCTTATACTCATATCAAATATACCCTACGGAATATTTTAGTATTAATTCATTTCATTTTTTAATCAAGGAAAATCAGTGTGAAACTTTTAAAATATCTTAAAACTATCTTTCACATAAATAACATATGTATATGGCATTATTATCTAAAGAATCATTTGAATTGTGGCTAGAAATTTCGAAATTTTCCCAGCTGTATTTCTTTGTTTAAAACTCATCTAAATATGGCATATTAGAGATCTGCATTTAGTTGAGTTGCTGCCAAAAATGCAGACAACCCAAAATGTTTTGCGATAACTTGTTTTATATCTCGATATATATATATATATATATTTAGCCTGTTCTCTCTCTCACTCAGTGGTTTGACAGTTGTACATTTAATGCGAGAAGTTGCAGCTTCAGTTCTGAGATTTGACTCGCTCTGGGCACACCCCTTAACCTCCTCAGTGCCCCCCTCTTTGCCATGCCTTGCTCTTATCTCTAGCTCGACAAACATTCCGACACACAGCAACAAGAAAAAAAGGAGTACAGGAATAAGAGGATATCATTTGGTCGCCTCGCTTCTCTCTCTCTCTCTCTCTCTCACTCTTTCTCTGCTTCACTCGCTCGTCAACTGTTGTCTCCGTTGTTTGTTTTGATGGAAACCAGCTCAGCTTCCCCCCGCTTTGCACTGTTGCCTCCCCCTTTTGCTAGTTGTGCAAAAGTTTTGTGTGCGGACAACACCCACAAAAATGTCCTGAGCTGAGCTCTCGTGTCCTGTGCTCCGTTCCCCGCTGTCCTTGCTTGTCCATTATCCTTGTGGCGCATGTTTGTCTTTCATCATTCTTTCTCTCTCTCTCTCTCTTTTGCTGCGATGGCTGCTGCTATTTGTTTTTGGTTCGTTCGCTCGTTCGTTGGGTTTTTTTTGCTCTTGAATTTATGTTTTTTATGCTCTGCTTTTCATCTATGTATTTTTCCTCAGCATTTTTGCTGACCACGAACCAGCGAATGGAACCTACAAAACACTCCACACTCGCCACATTCATGTCCTTGTCTTTATCCTTGCTCACTGTTCTGACTGCTCCCAGTCGCCGTGTCCTTTTTGCTCGACCAATGTCCTGTCTTCTACACTAGAGCTCTTGTCTCTCTGTCTGTCTCTGCATCGTGTGGCGTACATTTTTCTTATTTGCAATAAATTTGGTTATGAATGTTCGTTCTGGCCTCCTCCTCATCGTTGTTGTTGTTGCTGTTGCGAATTGTACATAATTTTCACAATTTTGATGTTAACTTGAAAATTTACGATACGATATTTTGAAATGATGGTTCGCCTGCTCTTCCGACTGCCCAACTCACTTCAAATCCCTCACCAACTCCAACTCCAACTCCATCTCCTTCTATTTACTTCTGCTCTTCTCTCGATTTCATCTATCGTTCACAACTTGCAACTTGCGCTCTGTAGCTGCCCCCCCGGAATGGCATTAAAAATTCAGTTTTACGACTTTCAGTTTTGTTGAAAAAAAAGAGACTGCACTGCACAACTTTTGGGGGCTTCTGGCATTTTGATTCGTTTTGATTCGTGTGTGGCGAGTGTAAATTTAAAGTGTGTGGGGAAGAAGTCGACTTTCGCAATTTGTCACCTGATTTATTTGGCCATAAACACAAACATCTTCTAATTTCAGAATTTATCTCACAAATTTGCGAACATCTCGAGGTAAATGTGCGCAAATGAGACATGAAGTTGGGTATGAAGAGAAGCATTTTAATTGGTCTAAAGATTGTTTCATACTATTTGAGATTCCATTTCTATTATTCACAATTTTTTGCAAACAATTAAATTAGTTTGTTTTGTGCTTCTTATTGGAAAGACGTTTAATTTGAAATTGCTGATTATTTTACTATTGACAACTATGCCGACAATTTAGTATATTACACATGTATAGGAATTTGTTTGGTATACCAATATACTAATACTCGGTATATCTACATTTGGTATTATTACATTTATATACCAAATATGTCCTTATAGATACCAAATATGGCATACTTTAGTATTAATTCAGTATATTAATTTGGTATATTTTAGTAATAATGTAGCATACGTCAAATTTAAGTATTTATTTGGTATATAAATTCGGTATATTTTATATAATATGTATATTTTGGAATTTAGTCGGCATATTTTGTGTATATTTTGGTATATCAAATATGTCCTTAGAGATACCATTGACATATTTTTATTTGGCATTTCTTCGGTATATTAATTTGGTATATTATTACCAAATATAGCATACTGTGTATTTTAGTATTTATTTGGTATATTTAACTTCCGAACTTGGTTTTTGTTATTGAAAATGGGTAGAGGGTATCTCACAATCAAAAATATCTATATATTTTAAGGACTTTTGTCCAAATCATTAAAGTTTGATTCACAGGAGGTTTGAAATAAGATATGTTTTTACTAATTACTTTAGAAATAACTGCGAAAGCTGCTGCTGCCTTTATTGTGTGTACAAAAATTTGGAAATGTTAGCATTGAAATAACTCTCATTGTTCGTCTTTTCCCGGTATTAAGATCCCGGTGCTCAATATAACAAAACATATTGATTAATTTCCAAAAAAAGCATGAACATAACAATTTAAATGTTGGCAAGTGTTAAATAAAATGAAATTCGACACTTGGATTGAATAAAATTCCCCTTTCGAAAGTATTTTGAATGGGGGAAACACACACTTTATTAAAACCAAAAATTTCGCAGTTTATGATTGCAGATGAAATGTCAAAAAATTGTCAAACAAAAGAATGGCTCTGAAGGCTGCTTTGTTTTCTTCTATTTTTGGTGGCATTGTCAAGCATCGGGGGAGGGGAAGGCGACAATGTAAGTAGCCTTGGACAGGCTGCATGAAGTGTCTGGCATAATTATGTATCAAAGTGCCACGCCCACTCACACGTCAGTGAAAAGCCTGCAGCTGGCCCCCGAATGAGAAGCAAACAAGAGTTGACAAACCCGAATTGCGATTTTAGCAAAAACAAAACAATAGACGAAATATATTTTTTTCGTGCGAGATTTTTCAGCTGTGTCAAAAAATTGTCAGCACGATGTGTGTCCTCTTCTTCTTCTTCTTGTTCATCTGCTCTCCGGCAAAATGGCAATCTAAAATGTTAACCAGGCCCAGACACACACACACACACAAACATAAGCACTCACATTCATTCACATGAGGCAACTGTCAAGAGGGAAAATGTGAGTTACATTTGCTGCGAACAATTTGACAGTTGATATTTTTGAAAATTGTTGAGCGAAAAATGCGCCGAAACTGAAACTGAAAGCTCAACGCACACACAAAACACGAAATGGGAAATTGCGAATGAACATTTTGAATGTGAATGTGAATGAGAATCGGAATCTGAATGCGAATGGCAAGTGGGCAATGGAAATGAGAATGGAAATGGGAATGGGAATGGAAATGGCTGCTGAATTTTGAGCATTGACATCAAAAATATAAAATGGGCAGCAAACATTTTCGATTTATTTCTAATTAGAGACAACTTTTTGTTCAACTTTGTTGATGTTGTTGTTGTTGCTGTTGTTGTTCGGTTGTCATTTGCTTGTGTTTTGGCCGTTTTGTTTAATGAGTTTGAACATTTGCTCGCAGCTTTTATTTATTATTATTTGACAGTTGTCATTTTGACAGTTTTGCGCAAAATTCTGCTAAAAACGGTTTGAGGTCTATGGGCTTGGTCATAAAGTGAAAAAGTAGCAACGACTAGAAAGTACCCTATCTCTATAAAAATTTAAAAGTGAATTGGTAAAACTATAAAAATGTCTATAATAAATATTTAACAGCATAATTAAATAAACTTTGCTAGTCCCTGAAATACTCATTCACTTTAGTTTGCTATAAATCAATATTCCTAAAAACATTCTATTTTGAGCTTCAAAGAAAATATATAGCTATAAATAGCCAATTAAATATTTTCAAATTTGTTAAAAAATAGTTTTTTGAAGGAAATAAAAATGAAATTAAATATACAAAACTTTGAAAAAGTTTCTATACGTTAATCAGTAAATATTTTGGTAAACAGTTTTAGTTGTCATCAAAAATATTTCTGCTAACGTATTTCAGTTTCTCCTTTGACGCAGCCAACTTAACAAGGCAAAGTTAACTAACCGCACCCAACTTAACAAGCATATTCAAAGTTTTAAAATAAAATTGAATACATAAAAATTTGAAAAAATGTCTTTGTAAAAATCTGTGAATTTTTGCTCAATAAATTCAGTTCTTAATTATGATATTTACACTAAAAAATTTCAGTTTTTTTTCTGGCTAACCGCAGCCAACTTAACAAGTCTATTCTAACGTTTAAAAACCTTTTAAAAGGAGCAATTTTTTTAAAAGAAATAAAAATGAAATTGAATTCATTAAAATTTGAGAAAAAGTCTTTGTAATAATCCGTGATGATAATCTATTAATGATATTTACACTAAAGTATTTCAGTTTCTATTCTGTTGCAGCCAACTTAACAAGGCAAAGCTAAGCTAACCGCAGCCAACTTAACAAGCCTATTAAAACGTTTCATTAGCTTTATCTCGTTTCTTATAGTTTGTTAGTCATTCATTGATTGTGCGTGTGTGTGTGTGTGTTTTGCTGTTCAGCATTTTGTGACAAAAGCGCCGAAAATGCCATTAAACATGTTGTACCCATTAAGAGAAATCATTTAGCCAAATTAATTAACTTGTTGTTCTTGGCGACAACAATTATCGAGAGTGAAAAGAACGCTTCCATCATCGTAAAATATTTGCCGATGATGCGTGAAAATTAATAAAAATTAAATACATATATCGTCGAGTGTATTCATATATTTGAATATCGTGAAAGGCAAATATATATATATATGGATGGATGTGAGAATACTTACCAAATAAATGGAAAGCATTTCACTTTAGCTTCATTCTCGAGTTTTTATTTTTTTTTGGTTGGAGACCATTAAATCATAATAAAAAATGATAATTGCGATTTTCACCCGACAAATCGTAAATAATCTCGAGTCGCCTCGTCGCAGGCAGATAAGTGTAAGTCGTGATTCAAATTGACGTGTCAACAATTAACATAACTCGCAGCTGAATGTTACTCGTCGTTCTCGCCAAAGTCCCACGCATTTGAATTTCCGCATTTTGGAACATCTCGAAAAAAAAGAAATGCACTTTACCAGCAGCAAATCGCTCTCTCACTCTCTCTCTCTCAGCAGAGAAAGATCTCGTCAATATCTCTGTCCGCAGACTCGTAAATTGAATCAATGTGCAGTGCAGTGGCTTCGCGACCCGCGGTCGAACAGTTCGGAGACACTTCTGTCCCCTCTCTGTCTCTCTCTCCCTCTCTGTCCCTACTTCCTGCTTTTCTGTGTTGACACAACGGATTTGTTTCGTCGCGTGGGTGGTTTCACTGTGAATGAGAGATGAGAGATGATGATGATGGTATTCTTCATGGGTTGTGAAAGAACTTTTTTTGTTGGCTGCTGGCAAATGAAAATATTTGAGAAATAAATAAACTAATAAATCATTATGTTAAATTGGCACAATACGAGTATTTATTTAACGCCTGCCTTGAGGTTCTGTTTTAAATGAAAATAGAAATGGAAACATGTGTATGTTTGCGGCCAAAATGCTTGGCATGTTCGCTGTCATTCAGCCTCAAGTTTACATCTGCTTAGCAGCCAGCCAGTCGGTTGGATAGTCGGATGGACAGATGCCATTAAGGCGCACACTCGCGGATCACTTTTGGGGATCTATTGCGAAAATAAAAACACTGATCCGCAGGATTATCGCCGCAAGCACTTTGTTTGAAAAATGTTTTGCCCTCCACTTAAAAATAGACGCCCATTTAATTTGAAAATAGCATATTTGGGGTACATTTTTTGTATAAATAAATTTCAAATATTTGAGATAGTCAACGGTTTAACTATTTGCTATAAATATGTGCTAAATCAATAAAGCATTAAAATTGTGGATATTCGAGTATGCTGGGAATTTTATGCTAATTATAATCTTTGAATGGCTGATTAGAGAGTGCTCTGTGAGAAGCGTTCAATAATTCGTTTGGCTTTGTCTTAAATTTTGTATGCTAACTAAAATTATGGATAGAAAAGTTTATGAATGTGCATTATATTGTAGTAATAAATTATATTTACAATAATCGTTTTTTATTAATAAAATAAATTTAGGATAAAATCATTTGAAAATCGTGTATTTCAAAATTAATGTGAAGTTTTTTCTCTTCATTAGAAATCTATTAAATTTTAAAGTCTGTGCTTTTGTTAATAAAATAATTATCTAATTAAAACCAAAAATCGTAGTGCTGAAGCAAGAGTTTAAATAAAAATTTGTGGAATTGTAACGGGTTGTATTTGCTTTGGTTAACATTTTGGTATATTTTATACTCATGTATCGTAGCAAAAGTATCATACCGTTTTTAATGTAATAGTATATTTTATATACCGCTAAAATACTAAATTACCAAATACTAAAGTATATACTGATATACCAAATACCAAATTCGGTATTTTTTGTATTTTCCAGTATAAAAAATATATGATTACATTTATTATTATATGAACAAATACAGCATTTGATATATTATAGTATTTTTCAGTATATAAAATATACTATCACATATATTATTTTATTACCCAATAAAGTACCTTGTATATTTTGGTATTTTTCAGTATATAAAATACACTATTATGTATATTAATATAATAATTAAAATAATTTTAATATTCATACCAAATATAGCATTTAGTATACTTTAAAAGAAATTTTACTATTATTGCAAATGGTTAGCAAGTGTCTTAGCTGTTTTACTTGTTTTATGTATAATATTAAATTTCGCAATAAAATAAATAGCTGATTAAATGAAGTATATTCTCTATACCTACTAATTATTAATTAAATTTCTGAGACTATTCTCTGTTCAATAAAATACCAAAACGCCTCAATTATCACACTTTTTTCTTTCAGCACTTCTCAATGGCAATTTAATCCGCATGAGTTTCTTCGGCTTATCCATATATGAACTTTACTACATGTTTCTTTAGCCATTTGTGTGCTCCCCCCTTGGCATTATTATTTGCTAACTGACTGCCTGTATTGTTATGGATTCTTTATGATACCATTAGAATGGTCAATCTGCGTGTAGTACTTTGAGTTTACAGTCGTTGCGTGTGTGAGCATGTAAATTCCAAGCCAGCGAGATGATGTAAGAAGCCAGTCTCTTGTCGTAAAAGTGTCTGCACATTTGCTCTGGGTCCGTGTAATTGGCTCTGATTTGTGCAAATCGCTGCTGACGCGTTGCCCATTGAGAAGACAAAAGTCAACAGACGCCGTCGCGGCGCAGCAAAAATAACAAAAAAAAAACCGAAAAAAGTGGCAAAAAAAAAACAGAGCAGAAAAGGAAAATAAGGCAAATAAAATATGGTTATTTTATGTGCAGAAAAAAACAGAAAGGCGCAAGTGAAAATGCCAAATTTAATGATATACTTCAATAAAAACTGTTGGCCCTGCCACCGCTTAGACGGCGGCAATATGATGATGCAGCATTGTATATGTGTTTGTGTGTGTGTGTGTGTGTGTTGCACGTCCGCATTCTTGCATCGAACATTAATTTACAAAATATTAACAACATGAGCAAGCAGCGACAGCCAAAAGGAGCAAAGGAGCCAGAAGGCGGGGAGAAACTGCGCCAACTTTTTATTAATTGCAACGAAGCGACAAATTTTTTGTGCAACAAAAATTTTGCATTCACAGCAAATAAAGTTGCAGGCGGAGCCATCAGCATGATCATTATCATCATCATCGTCATCGTGGTGAATGTTTTTTTTTGCACATGCAAATTGCCTTCGTTGTTTGCCACACTCAATGACAAGTGGATGTCAACTTGAGAGAGCGTTGCAACTGCAGCAGCGACAGCGACTGAAGCGGCAACAAACTGAGGCAGCTCCATCGATGTCGCCACATCGAGTTGACAGTTTTTGGCTGGCGCAAAGGCGGCCAATAAATAACAAGTGAAAAACAAATGGAAAATATTAAAAACTGACGGATGGCTGCGTTTATCGTGTCCCTTCCCTCTCTTTCTCTCTCTCTCTCTCTCTTGCACTCTCCCTCCCCTCAGAATTCATCTTCACGCTCTTTTTGGAGGGGAACAAAGCGCCCCAGAGCAGCCAAGACAAATGAGTGCAAGCTGACGCCCTGCAGCGGCGTCGCATTCACCAAGTTCAATGTTTGCCACAGATCACAGTGGGGCAAGATATGTAGAAAAACAATAATACAATAATTTTATGGCATTCCAATTATATGCCAAACTTTTAAAGCAAAATTATCAATTCAACATATAAAATTTTCTATTCCATTCCAAATTTTATTTTTTGTTAATCGTAGAAAATCTTTATTCCAATTTAAATCATCTTTAAATTAACTCAAATGTTTTGCTGAGTTTTTAATTTAATTCATTTTAAAATTTTATATTCCATTTAAATTTAAAGCAAAACTATAAATGTATTACATTAAATTATCTATTCCATTCAAAACTTTATATATTGTTGATCTTATAAAATACAGTTTCCAAAATTTTTAGAAGAGCTGTCTGGGAAATCTAATCATTTCTGAATTATAATTTATTATTTTATGAAAAAACAATTATGTAGAATATTTGAAGACATATTTTATATAATCATTTATGTAATTGTATATTACTAAAAGAGTTTAAATATAATATTTTTCATTTTTAAAACAAAACAATACAATTATTATAAAATTTCAAACTCAAAAACATTTCCAAAAAATTCACCAAAATAAATTAAGCTTTATACCACTGTGCCTGCAATATTTGCTTCACTACTTGTAGCCTTGCCATTTGCTATGCAATGCAAAATGCGCACAAATGTCTCTATTAGTGCAATTTAGAGCAGGACACAAAGAAAACGAGGGAAAGCTAGAGAATATATGTACGTATATAAAATCAAAGAGATAAAAAAATAAACACATAAAAGAAGTAACGCTTTGAATTCGATTTCAATTTCAATGTGAAATTTGTATTTGAATTTTTCGAGTTGATCTCGATGTTTGATTGCCGCATAATTTAATGCTGATGAGCCGCGTTGATGGGTCGTGAAAGGCATTTTACATAATAAAACGAATATAAACACATCTGCCCCCAAAATGCTGAGCACTCCGGGGAGACAACAAACACATACACACACACTCTTAGAGTGAAAGAAATTTGAATAAATATATAAATTGCTGTAAATCACAATCAAGCCAATCGAAGAGAGAAAGATACACATACGAGATACACCCACTATTTATAATTTCTTGTATCTTTCGGCTGCTATTCAGTCGCGACGTTTTGTCGCCCAGCGACAATTTCATCATTGAATCAGCTCTTTTGGTCTAAAACCCAAGGCATATTTATGACTAACGTCTGTCATATATTTGTTTTATATAGCACGCAACACTCTATCAAATTGACCGAAGAGAAACATTTCTTTATGCGACAATCTTCATAGTTTCTGGAATAAAAAACACGAAAAATATTCATTCTAGCCATCGATTGAAAAGTGCTCAAGACAATTAGTTAAATCAACGGCAAATGCAGCAAAAGATACAAATGTATCTCGTCAGCAAATGGGCGAAGGGGAAGGGGAGAAAAAGATGGAGGCGCGTCATTGTTGCTACTGGCAATAAATAATCGCCAAAAATAAATGCGACGACACCATTTGTGTTAATATTAAAACAACTCATAAATTGTTATAAAAAAGCAGCGCAAAGAATTCATCAAAAAAATATATGCCGGGCATTTTCTAAAACAAATTCGAACACTTTGCGTTATTTTTGTGCAGATGATTGAGCTAATGGTAGATAATAAATTATAGATGAAAATTGTTGGATTAATATTATGTAAGAAACACAAAAATGTATAGAATTAAAAAAGAATAATTTTTGTAAAACTGAAAAATTTTTAAATTCTTTTAAAAACAAGTAAAACAGTATGGTATTGTTGTTAAATTATACCAAAAAATATACCACAAAAATACTGAAATATACCAATGAATGTGTTTGGTATATTAATTTACCAGATTTCAGCGAAAACTCGTTTTTTCCCCTATAATTTATTAAAGGTCATGTTTTGTATATGAATGAAGTAGTAAATTGGAAATATACTAAACAGATTTAAATATACCAGATTGAAAGCAGTTAAAACCCAATTGCAGTATATAAAAGCAGAATTTTTCAATATTTTGAAACAATTTAAAAATTATTGATATATTCCCATATTAATCATTGGAAATTCATTATATCACAATACATCCAGATGTGAACATTAAAATAGCAGTGCTTACAACCTACGTATGTACATATACATATGTCTTCTTTATTATTAGCAGCTCATAATTTGTCATTCCAAAATATACATAAATAAGTTTTATAAACATATGATCTCAATTTGTAATTCTATTTATATTCATGCTATTTCTATTTGATTATTTATGGATTATTTATTTGATCTTCCAAGTGAAATTCTAACCGCCCTCATATTGAACTCTTCTATTCCGATCATCTTTCCCCCAAGTGCTAAGACAAAACGATCCTCGGCCTGTGTGCCACCATTTGACCCTTAACAAAAAAAGGGGCAGAGAAGCACAATCAAATATCGTTGGAGATCGTATTCGCTTTGGCTTTTGGGTGATACTCGTATTTATTTAAAGTTTTTATTGAGTGCAAAAGTCTGAAATGTGGTGCAAATCTATGCATAGAAAAATAAACGACAGCGTTTTGCAATAATTTAGTTTATTGTGGCGTGTGGCGAGGCTAGTTGCAAGTTGCAAACTTGTGTCGAGTGTGGGTATTTGAACATGCTGCATGAGATTTGAAATTTAAGCAGCAATTGCTGCTGTTGCTGCTGGCCAAGTAAACTAAGGCTGACCAATGGCTGCAAGAGTCATAAACAAAACGTTGAGGCCAAAAACAGGCAAACGCCAACGACAAGCAACAGACGACAGACGAGGCTAACAGCAACAACAGCAACAACAACTGTGCTGTGCTTTGCTGTGCAACAAAAAGTGGCAGACGCAACAAGGCAGCAAACATTCTCAACATGAGCAGCTGATATTTCACATAAACGACATAAACACTACGTCGAGCTGCGAGGATTGGCATCGCGGCATCGGCAATGGGGATCGCTCCACTGCGAAGGTGTAGCTGCAGCAACAGCAACAGCAACAACAACGGCATCGTCATCGTCAATTGCAACTGCAACGGCAGCAACTGTTGCTGGTAGCTGCTGCTGCTGCTGCTGACGACGCGGATGGACAACAAAGCAACTGCAAAAGTGCACGGCTGAAGGCCTGAGGTACAAGAGACTGAATCTTGCGGCCTGACGACGCCATCGCCATCGCCATTGCCACAGCAACTCCAGCTTCAACTCCAACTCCAACTGCAACTGCCACAGCTCGAGGAGCAAATATATCAAATGCGATCGATCGCCAATGTCGGGAGCTCTTGTTGTGTTTTCATTTTTGCAGCGCGACTAAACACAAATTTTTCTACATTACGCCACGACTACAAAATACTCTTTAAAATGGTGTTACGAAGTTCTGTCTGCAATCAGCCTTAAATATAATTCTTTTTGTCGTACAATTTTATTGCAAATCAAAATATTCATTCAAAAGGAATCTACATTGTTCTCTCTGCAATCATCTTTAAAAATAATTGTTTATAAAGAACATTTGTTTTAATATTTCGGTAGAAAGTTGGAACATTCTTTTGTAAATCATAAACTCTATTTAAAATTAAAATTGTGTAAGAAAATAAAAATAATTTTAAACGAATTAGAATTCTTATAGTTTTAGGTTGCCAAAAAATGTTAAAATATTAAAAATATCAAAAAATATAATTAACTATTTAAAATACTAAAAGTAATATGAAAAGTAGATTAGTTTATTTTGAAATATTTTCTTTACTAAAAGAAAATAGTGCTGTAAGAAAAATTATATTTACTTAATTTGAATTATAAAGTATATATTTAATTTGTATTTATTCTGTAACAATATAATCATATTTTAAATTGTGTATAACTTCAAATCTTTTATGTATTTTCAATTTTGAAATATTTAAACATACTTTTATAAAAAGAAGAATCCATCTTAATATTTAAGAAAGCAAATCAAAGTAGTTTCTGATATCTTTTTGGTATCTTCCCCCTTTTGAAATCGATAAATCTTGGGGATTTCAACATGCTATAAGTCGTAAAACTAGAGGCGTTACGTAGTGCCCATGTAAGTCATAGCAGCCACCTGAGGCAATTGGGGAATGCAAATCCAATTTGATCTGTGCCGAATGCTTTTGTTCGATGTGGCAGCGGCTGCTGCAAAACTGGCAACTTTTTGCGAGCGAGAGATCAGAGATCTGTTTGCTGTATTCTGTTTGCTGTTTGGATGCTCCGTCTGTTGCAAGTTTCAGTTGGCTTCACTTTGGCTACCTTATAGGAGTACGCCTGCAATCGGATTGGCATTGGCAGCGGACCCTCAAAACTTTGAACTGTTGCGCAGACGACTGCGGACTTGTGCCGGCTTTCAGTTTGTTGTGGTCATCAAAGGACGGACATGGACACAGACATTGCCAACGACAGCAACAGCGACGCAGACGCAGACGTCGACAGCCAGACAGACACAAAATGTATATAAGCATTCGTTGTTGGTGCAACAACGACAACTGCAAGCAACGGTTGCATGCAACCGTCGATCGAGCGACTTTTAGCATGGCGACACTTTTTTTGCGCCTCCTCGCATTGTGTGCACAGCGTTTTTGGGCAAATGCTAAGATTTGCCATCACGATAGCCACATTCAAGATATGCCACTAACCTCATTGTATCCCCCCCGCAGTAGGAATTACTCTTGTCTTTTCTCTTTGCAGGAATTTGCATACGCCACTATTCGTTTCCGATTTATAAACTTTAATATAACACTCAGACCCAAAAGCGAAGCATCTAACGTAGTAAATGCGAATCAAATTCATTTGTTCTGGCAAAACAACTGAAGCGCCAACTCAATCCGTATGAAATGCATTTGCTCTGATAAACTATATTAACAAATTAGCGTATTTAAAGTCGCTAATTCAAATGAAATGCTTTAGTCGTGTTTCAGTTTAAGCGAATTACGGTTTATCGAGATAAGTACAATGAATTTATTATTTGGACTTCTTGTTGTTCTGTTTGTTCTATCTGGCAATGCACAAGTAAGTTATATATTTAAAATTTTCAAAGCTTTGTTGTTGGAATTTGCGATTTATACCAAAAAAGTATATTTTCACATATGTTTAATCTTTACATACGCTACTCAAAGTTTAGAAGGATATTATAAATGAGTCATAGAATAGCGAAAAGTCTGAAAAATTAATTCTTCGATTTTGGTACACACCAAAAAATTCATAGTCTTAATGAGTTAGTATATATTAATACCAAATATACATTGTGTTGGTGTGTCTTAAATATAATTTCAGTATTTTGTTTAGCTCTGAAGAGTTTAGCTATTTCTTGAACAGAGTCAAAAGCCAACACGATCTAGCCATGTCTGTAGTAAATTTAAAACCTATTGAAATATTAATTTGATACAGCAAAAACCTTCTGCACCTGTCGACTATTAAAAGCTTTTCTTGTCTGGTATATTTTGCACTCTATGGTATATATTAAATGCACTAATATGCCATTATATCACCTATATATTTTGCCTTTGAGATTATGATGAGTTTTGATTTTCATTTACAGAATTGGGGACAACCAAACACACAACCAGCCACATGCGAACGTTATTGTTTTCTTAGTATAATGCCGCTGCTAGAACATTGCAAAAAATTGCAGGATGAATTGAAACTTTTGAAGCACGAAGCGGAGAACAAATGCGATTCTACGATTGAGAATATGTTTAATTCACAAGAAGAAAAGACCAAATTGCATTATTTTAACATACGACTTATAGCAGCCGGAATGGAGCAGAACTTGAGTTCGCTAAATGAAAAGGTAGAAGAATACCTTCCAGAGCGAATTGAAGAAGTTATTGGATTTCATACGAAAATTGGTTCCAAATATTATCATTTTGAAACACTTGAAAAAGTCAACTGGTTTGAGGCAGTTAACAAATGTTTGGAAAGGGGTGGACATTTGACTAGTATCAAAAATGAGGATGAGTTCAATGGAATCAAGGAGAAATTGCAGGAGAATAACAATTATTGGATTGATATTAACGACTTAGCTGATGAGGGAGAATTCATTTCGATAGCAACGGGCCGAAAGCCTTCATACCTCAATTGGCATGCAAATGAGCCAAACAACCAAAATAATAATGAGCATTGCGGAGAATTGTGGTACAAAGCGAAGGTTCATCTAATGAATGATGCCAAATGTGACGAGAAAAAGTTATTTATTTGTGAACCTAAACACCAAGTGAAATAGGTGAAGTATTCACACAAAATAATTCAATTGAGGAATATCGTATTCTGTAAATAATTGTAGGTAAAATACAATAATATTTGAAATAAAAAAAAACCTTTACATTGTGCAGATTATAAAATTGTATTCAAAAAATAGATGTGCAAACTATTTTAATATTATTTTAACATGTTCAAAATCAAAGCAAATAATAAAATAAAGTTTAACAAAATGAAATGGATTGACATTAACGATTTAGAAAAAGAAGGACAAATCACTTTGATTACTACGGGTAGCATGGTGACATTTATTTTGCCCCTTCTTCTCCTTCTCTCTCCACGCTTCCGATTAAAAACTTTTATATAGGAATACAAGCTTATTCACTTTTTTGTTGCAAAAGCGAAGCATCTACTAAATGCGAATAAAATTCATTTGCTCTGGCAAACAACTGTCGTCTACTTAATCCGAATAAAATACATTTGCTCTGGTAAACTTTACTAAAAATTAGCGTATTTATAATTGCTAATTTAAATGAAATGCTTTAGTCGTGTTTCAGTTTAAGCGAATTACGGTTTATCGAGAAAAGCACAATGAATATATTCTTTGGACTACTTGCGTGTCTCTTTGTTCTCTCTGGCAATGCACAAGTAAGTGATATGTTTAATCTTTACACCCAATATCTAGAGCCTATAAGGATATTATACACTATGGAATAGTAAACAAGACACAACAATTTCAAACCTTAATTCCCCTATTTTGCAATTCTGTATATATTTATACCAATAATAATATTTTTAGTGTTCTTTAATGATTAAGTCGCTTCCTCTTAGTTGATTTTTATTCTCTCACACGTCGTTGTAACTTACTTTAAAGATTATGATGGATTTTGATTTTGATTTCCAGAAACCTGCAGGATCGAACCAACTTCAAGCGATATGTGGACAGTATTGCCTTAAGCCTATACAAGCTCTCGTAGAATATGCGAAAAACTTGCAGAGTGAAGTGAAACAATTGAAGCTGGAAGCTGATAAACCGTGCGCCTCTAAGACAGTGAAAAAGTTAGAAATACAGGAGGAAAATACCGATTTGAATTTAACTAATATGCGACTTGTAGCTTCAACATTGCAACAACAATTGATATCGCTAAGTGAAAAGATACAGAAAAGGCTTGCAAAGATAAACGATTACTTTGCTGTGCCTTATAAGAAAATTGGTTCGAAATATTATTATATTGAAGACACTGAAAAAGTCAATTGGTTTAAGGCAGTTAGCAAATGTTTGGCATTTGGTGGCCATTTGGTTAGCATCAAAAATGAGGATGAGTTCAATGCAATCAAGGAGAAATTGCAGGCGAACAAAAATTATTGGATTGATATTAACGATTTGGCCAAAGAAGGAGAATTCATTTCGATAGCAACGGGTCAAAAGCCTTCATACTTCAATTGGCATCCAAATGAGCCAAACAACCAAAATAATAATGAGCATTGCGGTGAATTGTGGTACAAAAAGGAGGTTCATCTAATGAATGATTCCAAATGTGACAAGAAAAAGTTATTTATTTGCGAACCTTATAACCAACTGAAATAGATATTGTGTATATACAATAAACATTCGATAGCAGCTAAAATAAAAAAAATATTTGCTTTTTAATAAAGAAAAATAAAAATGTATGAACTACTGTAAACAATAATATAAATAAAATTGTAGTTTTAATTAAGGAAAATACACTGCTTATAGTATTTATGTAAGATCTAATCTCAATTCAGCAACAAAGTTTATTGGATCATATATTTCTTACAAACTTATTTAAATCTAGTAATATTATTTAATACTACTAATAATCCAGATGATCCCAAATTTATTACATACACACGCACACTTTTAAAATAATGGAATTTGCTAGATCCGGTTCAAACAGACATCAGTTGAACTATGCTTCTTGCGAATTAATTAATTAATTAGGTGGACAATACCCGACCTTGAATTCTATTTTTATAATTCCTAAAGCGAGACGCTCTTTCGCTGCTCTGATAACATATTCAATGACGTGTACTTAACTTATGCATTGACGTCTGTTAAAAACAATGACAATGAAATTATTCCACTCCGTGTCTTAGATTTGATAACCTCAAGATCAAATACATAACTCATATCGCACTTCGCCATATACTTTCATGGTATATTTTGGGTATATAAGTTCGGCTTTTTTCCAGTAGATCTTTAGTTCGGCGAAAACATCACTGTTTAATATTTTGTGAGTCATAATGAGTATAATAATACTTGGATTCCTTTTTTCTGTTCTTGTAGTGCAAGGCATTGAGGAAGTAAGTACAAACACTAAATAAATTGTCCTTTCGATGATTCAAATTGTTGGTTTTTATAATTTTTATAATTCATAGAGCTGCATGGATCCGAAGGAACTTGAATCAACATGCGGAAATTATTGCCTGAGAGCCATTAAGCCTGCCTTGGATCATGCAAAGGCTTTGCAGATCCAAGTGATGGAGCAACATCAAACTAAGCAATCGGACGAACTAGAGGCTATGGAGAAGTTGATAGAAGCTAAATTTAGTTTTCAGGATAAAAAGATCGGACAGAAAATAACTGACTTACATAAAGCAACTGAAACATTATTGCAAAAAATTAAATCGCAAGATGAAAAGGTCGAGCAAAAACTGCAAGAACTACATAAACTGATAGAGAAACGAAATTCAATAGTTATAAAACCTTATCAGAAGATAGGTTCAAAATATTATTATATTGAAGAAACTCAAAAATATCGTTATATATATGCATTTAAAAAATGTGTCAAAATAAATGGAGATTTGGTTAGGATCCAAAACCGAGAGGAATACGATGCAATCAAGAAGAAATTAAAGGATGACCGAGATTATTGGATACTTAATTTCGATAAAGCGAGTTTTACAGGCCTTGAAGCAATCAATCATGTTTGGCATGAACATGAATCAGTTTCAACACATTATGACAAATGCTCAGAATTGAGCTCCTATCATAATCATCAAGTGAATGTTGAAGAATGTAGAAAAAATTCATTCTTTATTTGCGAACTTAAGAACCAAATAATCGAATAATTGCAACTATGCACAAATATTTGAAATAAATAAAGAACTACATAAACTTTTTATGATAATTTTGTCCATCTTAATAAGTAGCTTGGCTTTTTAAAAATGTGAATCTTTTGTACTTCTGATCTCGTTTTTTATTTTGAGATAATGTCGAGTGTTTGTTTGTTTGATCAAAATTTGTTGATACGGTATAGGGAAAGCCCTCCCATCCGGTATATTATGCAGCACATTCATTAGTGAAAGCTATAAACAATGACTCTGCCCTTGACGATCTGTCGCTGCTCTAATGACATTTGCTCTGCAATCTCATCTCAATTGGTGAAAGCTATAAACAATTACTAATCTCTGGCCCTGACTCTACTTAATTTGATAACCTCAAGATCAAGTACGTAAGACATATCACTGTTCATTATACGTTTGCGTGGTATACTTTGGGGTATTTAAGTTCGGTTTTCGGCACAAGAGATTTAGTTCGATGAAAACATCAGTGTCTTAATATTGTGTGAATCAAAATGAATGCAATAATATTTGGAATTCTTTTTTCTGTCCTTGTTGTACAAGGCATTGAGGAAGTAAGTATACTGAATAATTCGTCCAATAGACGATTCAAAGTTCTGGTTTCCATTCATAGAACTGCCAGGAATCTAGGCAACTTGAATCAACATGTGGCAATTATTGCTTTAGTGCCCTTAATCCTGTGTTACATCAAACGAAGGCTCTACAGAGTCAAGTGACGGATCATCAAACCGAGAAGCTGGCCGGCCTAGAGGCTATAGAGAAATTAATGGAAGCCAAATTTGCATCGCAGGATAAAGAGATTGAACAGAAATTTGAAGACTTACGTATTGCAACTGAATCAATGTTGCAACAAATGAAATCGCAAGGTGACAAGGCCGAGCAGTATGTGCAAGATCTACATAGATTTATAACAGTAGATGTTTTAGTGCCTGGACCGAGTTATCAGAAGATAGGTTCAAAATATTATTATTTGAAGAATTTGAGGAAGTCAACTGGTTTCAAGCAGTTAACAAATGCTTGGAAATAGGTGGGCATTTGATTAGTATAAAAAATCAGACTGAATTCGATGCAATCAGGGAAAAAATTACTTTCTTACTCAGACTATTGGATTGATATTAACGACTTAGCTGAAGAGGGAGAATTCACTTCGATTGCAACGGGCACCAAAGCAAGCTATTTGAATTGGGGGGAGAATGAACCAAACAATAAAGATAAAAACGAACATTGCGGCACATTAATTTCAGGGAGCGATAACAAAATGAGTGTTGAAATATGCTCCAAAAAATATAACTTTATTTGCGAATATAAACCGCAACTCTTTTGAGTAAATAGGATTTTCAAATCTTTTACTTATTTAAGTACATAAAGATATATGTATGTTATAACATCTTAAAATCTCTGACTAAAATTGTGAAGTACTGTAAATTGCAGATGAACACTTTCGAAAAGAAATAAATAAATATTTTATGCAACGATTACATTTCTTAGCGTCTTAACAAAGAGAAATATAATAAACAAACATAAAACTTTTATAAAACCTAATCTCACTTATCAATCAGACATTTAATTACGATTAAATCAAAATCTAAAATTCCCTTAAACAGAGCATGCTTCGAAATTTACTGATTGATAAATTCGTAATAAAATTTTCCAACATGTCGATGGAGAAAAGTATTGCAACAACTTCAGCTGTAATTGAGTCCAAGTTCCAGCCGATTGTGTTCACCAATCAACCCGATGTGGAGGCGGATGTCAAGTTATCGCCGGGCCGTAAAAATCTGAAGCAATGGCTGGGTTGCTTGGTGCGTGTGACGCTGAGGAACAAACTAAGGTTGATGGGGATTTTCAGTTGCACGGATCACGATCAGAATGTGATTATAACCAACTGTAATGCATATCTGGCCGATGCGACAGCGATGTTCTCCAATGGCAATGTGATGGTGCCGGGCAACGAAATCACAGCCTTCGAGGTGCAACGTGGCAACGAGGAGCAAACTAGACGGGGATTAAATGCAGCTTGACCCCACACAATGTGCCAATACAGCCATGTTTCATCTGCAAGTCATGATTCGTGTGTGCCTGCATAAGACAGATTTATCTGGAGAAGAGTTGGCCATTGTATTGTTTCGTCATCATCATCATCATCGTTGTTGTCGAACCCTTTTCGGTTTTTGTCATCCCATAATATAGAATCGTTCTCGTTCCAAGTGTGGAGGTGCCTTTATTTATGTTTATGGCTTATGAGACACGACGACACTGCATTGCATTAGCAGCAGCAGCAACTGCTCCAGATGCCTTTGGGCCATTGGGATTGCAAATAATGGCGCACAATGTGATTTTGCGTTGACATCTTGGAATTTGGTAAGCGCGCGCGTTCATGTCTCATCAGCTTGTTAGGCAGTCGCAACAAACAAAAAAAAAGCCAAAGCCAAAGAGTAGAGACTGGAATTGAGTTCCGAGGCGCAGCGAGAGAGATGTCCATCGCAATTGTCTCTGCTGTTAACTGAGTTAGTAGCTGCAGCTCCTTCTTCTTCTTCTGGTCTTCTTCTGGTCTTCTCCAAATCGCGATCCTCTTCGACTCCTCTTGAGGCTCGTTTTTGGTTTTGTTCGTCGCACGCGTGCGCATTTAATGAAATTTATTGGAGCCTCTGCTCTGGAATTTGGGCTTGTGTTTTGTGTCTGTCTATCACTCGACATTTTGCTTTTGCTTTTGCTTGTGTGTTGTTGCTCCATTGTGTTGTGTGTGTCGATGCGATCGATTTTTAAATAAACGCAAGTCGAGTCAACTTTTTTGCTTCTTCCTTTTCGAGTGTCTTTTTTTTGTGTGTGCTGTGGCTTCTTTAAATATTTTATCAGCGTCGCAGTTTGGTGGAAGCATCTGATAAGCATCGCGCCACTTTTTGTTCTTGTTTTTCGCTTTGGAGAGTTTCTTTTGGGCTTCTCGGTTTCGCGTAATGAGTTTGTTTCACAGCCAGCCAGCGAAGGCTGCTGAAGTCTTGTCAAACTTGCCAACTGACAATGTGATTAGCCGCAGAAGCAACTCTTTAACTGTTAACTAACTTGAGCATCAGTAAAGTTTGCTTTGCACTTTCTGTCGCTTATTATCAGAGATTATTAAGCTACAAATGCTTTGAACTAAACTTTTCATTTAAAGTTGCCTATTGTGAAAGCACATCTATCAACTTTTTGTTTATAATAGTGTTTTAAAACACTTATTAAAATATATCATCAGAGGACCACACATCGAGCATTAAGAATTCAATTATGAAGTTCAAAATACAAAACATTTGCAGCTCAACAAATTCTAGATAATTTAAACGAATTTTTGAACAAATAATAACGAAAAGGTTCCTTTTTGAATTAATGTTATTTTAGCTATTTGAATATCTTTCTACATCACAATATTGTTAGCTAAATTCTTTTTGTCGCATTCAAAACTTCCCTTTAACTAGACTTTCAATCAAAAATTCAAGATGAAAATTAACCATTAGTAAAAAATAAAAAAATATAAAACATAAAGATATAAAATGGAAATACAATTAAAATTTCATACCTTCAAGTTTTTTGCTTACAAGTTTAATTAATAACAAGTAGGAAAGCTACAGTCGAGTGTGTTCGCTACTCTGTTTTTTAATAAGTGCAATACAGTGTGGTATAATTCTTAATATATACCAAATTAATATACCACAAAGTACTAAAAATAAATATATGATATATTTAGTATTTAGTATTTGAGTGCAAATTATACCTGATTGTCAGCCATAGCAACTAAGGTCCGTATTAAAAAGAGGTTTGTTGTCAAACAAAAGAATTTCTACAATTTTCATCTGTTCGCAACCGAAATGTTCAGGATTCATAAAGATTATAGTTATTATTCGTGACTCTTATTATTCCTTTCTTTTTAACTATTTGA
The DNA here is from genome assembly GCA_023558455.1 of Drosophila kepulauana. NCBI lineage: Eukaryota > Metazoa > Arthropoda > Insecta > Diptera > Drosophilidae > Drosophila > Drosophila kepulauana. Next base: position 26,796,413 of record CM042367.1, read on the forward strand.
ATGTATTTCTGTCAATAAATTCGTTTTGTTTCATTAAAATTTATTTTCCAAAAGCCTGGAAACGTTTCCTTTAATAAGACAGTAATTCAAAACAAATTTCTTGAAATTCTATAGAAATGATTAGTTATATATGTATCATATATATTAATTTAGATATTTTATTTTATATATTTTAAGTATTTCAACCTCATCATCAGTTTGAATTGATTTTGTCATCATCAAATGAATTTCGAAATTCCTTGAATTGTTTGCTCTAAGCTCCTGTTGCCTTGACAACATTGTGCATTGTGGCTACCGAAATTGAATTAAAAATCACAACGAATCACAACGCAGCAGCAAAGCAAAGCGAGTGTGGATGAGATGAGATGCCAAACAAACTACTGTGCTGCAGGGATTCATTGATATATAAGAGAGAGAGAGAGAGAGAGAAAGAATGGGAGAGTAGTGTCCAATAATATCATATTTCAGATCAGACAATTTAGCTTGGACGATTTTGTATTTAGCTTCTGTTGACTGCTCGATTGTTTTTTTTTTTTTTTTGAGGGGCCATATCAAATGGTTAGAAGCAGAGAAGAGAGCAAAAAAAAAAAATAAATTACGCCAAAAATGCAGTGAACCAAATTAAGTCGAACATGTGTCTGGCAGACTGGGGAGAGGGGAAAGGCGGGAAATAGGGGGAGAAGTAAGAATTTGTGGATCTGGGAATCTGCGCGAGATTTGCCGACAAATTCGAAACGCCGCAACAAAAAAATAGTCGAAAGAGTGAAAGGCAAATCAGAAGTTCTTAATTCCATGTGGAGAGGAGAGATCCAGGAACAGATCTCCGACTGTTGCTTGTTATTATTAGTTGTTGTTGTTGCTGTTGTTGTTGTTGCTCTTGTCTTCCAGACGAACTGACATTCAAATTAAATTGGATTAGCAGCCGTTCCCTTGTCAATCTGGCCACGAAAACGCACCCAAAAAAAGAGCAGAAGAGAAGAACTCTCGCAGAACTCGACACAAACTCTTTTCGCGTAAATCTCATGCGGCTGACAGTGACATATTTTGTGACAGCTGATGGAATATGCTCCGCGAGTTGGATTCAAAACTTGCCAGAGTTGGAGTTGGGTCTCTTTATTTTTCGAGATGATTTCTTTTCGCATGGAGCGAGAGCAATTCAGTCTGATCCATCATCAGGCTGTTGCTGATGCTGCTGATGCTGCTGCAACAAAGTCGGAGCAGTGTCAACTTTATTATAATGTGGAAGCTCTGTTGTGGATGTGGCGGCGGCGGCACCATTTGATCGCCCAAGCTAATCCTTTTCGCAATAACTTGACAGCTTGGCTGGCATCCTTCTTAAATTTCGCGGTGCCATCAATCAGAGGCCCCGATACGACGCCGCTCGTCGCGCTAATTAGTCACTCAGCCAAGTCACTCAAGCAGCCAACTCCAGTCGGGTTAGTCAGTCCAACAGTTAATCAGTCAGTCAGTCAGTCATACAGTCAGTCAGTCAGTCACTGCTATCAAATTCTTTCGTTTGACTGAAGCTGCTGCCACATTCAGCTACCGCCCTGTCGATCTCTGGAGCGATCTCTCTCTCTCTCTCTCTGTACTTAGTGACTGCAGAGTGATCAATCAATGATGATTAATGCAAATGCAAGGTCAGCAAATTACTAGTCTCTCTCTCTCTCTCTTTGGTATGCACTTTGCGGATTGCCACACACATCAATCATTCATTAGCAGCTCAAGTTGTCAGCTTGCAGTTTGCAATCACCGAACGAGAAGATGCACTTGATTTTTACTGTGTCCCACGGTGCACAGCATATCGCGCAAAATTTCGCAATTAGCCACAGCACCTTTGATAGGCTTAGCTAATTAATTTGATAATTGACTGCGCATTGCGTTTGATAGACGCATCTTATGATAGACACAAGACGAACACAAGCCGCACTCTTACATCAGCTCAAAGTCGCTTTTTCATTTTCCACCTGAACGTTCACCAAGCATAAGCAAAAGCAACGTGATCGTAATGCAACTATCTGCTAAAGATCTTGACAAGATCCTGTTTAGAGTTTGCACACAGTTAGCCACAGATAGAATATTAGTTTGGTATAGAGACAGCAGTGTTTATCATTTAGTTTCCTGCTTAAGTATTGACTTTTATTCAATAAAGTGAATCGAAGTAATTTGAATCAGAAAATTCAATAATAAATATATTAAATATATGTACATCAATTTTGTATACTTTCTAAAATTGTTATACTGACTATTGCGAAAATATGTTAGTCCAATTTGATGCTTTACTATTAAGTCGCAGTAAGTTGATAGCATTATCAAATGAAATAAATTCTTAAGAACTGATAATCCGATTACTTCGAATACTAACAAAGGATTTTCGAAAAACAAAATGTTTAACAATGCTCATTAACTTTCAAATGAATTTCATTCATTTCATTGAATTTCTTAAAATGAAAATAAATTTAGCCAGCTTTAGAACTTTTCATTTTGGAAACACAAAACTTCAATCTTTCAAATCCTCCTTCATATCCAAATATTTAAATTTATTTTGTTTAGTTTATGTAAAGTAACAATTTTAATTAAAAATCTCAACTATCTAATACTTAGTTTCATTTATTTTTTTTTAGTATTTTAATGTACTATATGTAATATTTGTAATATGGTTTTATACCCATAGCGAAGAAGAAGCAATATTTGGTAAATCAATATACTATATTCCAAATATAGCATGCGGTATTCTTAAGTATTTAATGGTATATTTTGTAGTTTTATAACTTTGTACTTGCAATAAATGTATGTAACAGGCAGAAATTAGTATATAAATATACTATTGGGTATTTTACGGTATTTTCGGTATATTTTGAGAATAATACCGTACTGTTTTCCTTCTATTCATAATAGTTAGCAAGTATTTCACAGTCGAGCATACTCGATTTCAGATTTTTTACTTGCTTTTTGCTAATTTGTGTATCAAATTAATTTTTTAGTAATTTTAGTAACTACATGATTGTATTTTCATGCTTTGAGTAAACTTGTTATGGACCTTTACAATTGACCTTTGCTTATCATTTTTTTTTAAATATTTTTTTCTGTTTTTTTTTTTGTTTATTTTATTTACTAGCTATTAATGTTTTTATTATACTTAAATGCTTTGGAAACCCATTTATTTGCAGACCTTCAACCTTGACCTTTTCAGTTGATTTCTCACTTTCACTTTCGCTTTAATGAGCCTAAATCCTGGTCAAAATCGTAGCCAAACAAAACGCCTACTGGGCCAACACATTTTTGGGCCTGAGCAGCAAATTGTTCCGTCTCGCTGCGTGCGTCACGGCACAAGAATCTTACAAAACAAAAACAAAAAGAAGAGAAGAAAAAAGATTTGCTCAACTACCTGACACAACTTTCACTAGAGAGACGCGTTCTCTAGGTTTGACTGCGCTTCGGTTGCAAAGTAATCCGCACTAATCCGTCAGCCGACGACGACGACAACGACGCAATGTTGGCAAATGCGATTTTCCCGGCAACTGCATCAATGTCACAACAAAACAACAACGTTCTTGTCTCCAGGGGGCGACGCATGTGCAACGTGTGTGCGTGTGTGTGTGTTGGCACAACACTCGCTGACACAGTTGCAAATTTGCATTTGCATTTAACAATAACCCGACCCAAAAACAATTGTCCGGTCGTCTATTGATTTATGACCTCAATTTCACTTTCCCTTCTTCGAGATGCGAGGATAAAGGATAAACTGTTGCAGTTATGCGTCTACCGATCTCAACTGTCATCCTTATGAATAGCGAGCTCTCTTCTCCCTTCGACCCTGTCACGACTTTCCCCTCATAAATCACTCAAACCGAAAATCTCTAGTCAAACAATGATCCCGATTGTCACGATTGACCTTTTCTGCTCGGCTACCGTAGTAAAAGTATTCGCTTTGTTTTTGTATCCTTGACGAATGTTTAATTTCTACAATTCTTGTGCAATTTTAAGCAGAACAAACAGCGGAAAGTGTAAATATTTAGGGTTTATATCTAAACTGAATACTTAGGTGTATTATTATACCCGCTACCCATAGGATAGAAGAGTATTATAGGCAGAAGAAGGCATCTCCGACACCATAAAGTCTTTACCACGCCCACTTCCGCGCCCGCATATTAACAAAAATCGATTAGCAAGGATAATTTTGTAGCTGGGTTGACGATTTGGTATATCTCGTCGTCGTCTCTTTATCGACATACCAAATATAGCTTTCGGTATATTTTAAGAATAATAAATCTGGTATATTTCGAATGTAGTACTTTACCGAATATAGCCTTCGGTATATTTTAGTATTTTAAGGTATATCAATTTGGTATATTTTAAAAATAATCAATCTGGTATGTTTCGAATGTAGTACTTTACTGAATATAGCCTACGGTATATTTTAGTATTTTTGTGGTATATCAATTTAATATATTTTTAGAGAAATCTCGTACTTGTTTAATGAACATTTTTAGGCTTAAAGCAAATATACCTAAGTATTTCGTTTAGTTTGAAATTTCCTCATAAAAACACTTCATTCCATCCAATTTTGCCAATGCCTTATATGATTTGCCTTATATGATTTAGGAAAACTTTCACGAGCATAAAAATAATATACATAAGTATTCAGTTTAGTAACAAATTCCAGTTTGAACATAAGTTTAATTCATGTCTATTATTGTTGAACAAAATCTACATGCTTAAAAAAATAAACCTAAATATTTAGGTTGGTTAATAATTCCACATTCATCAAAAAATTAATAAATTTCAACGAGCTGCAAGCATTTACATTTACTTATTAAAAAATAAGTCCCGAAAAGTCATTTAATTCAATTAAATGTTCAATGTAACTCCATCGTCCAAAATTATATTACTATTGCCCTAATAGTATAAAGAGAGTATAGAGAGTATTCATATTTTTCACTTGCTCTATAAATTCATTAATCGGAAAATGCTGCAAATTTCATTTAAGTCAAAAGAAAATCATAATGGCACAAGTCATATTATTGTAAAGTATTTTTTAGCGAGGCGCACCTGTTGTTGTTTATTTCTGTGTGTAGGATGTTTGTAGACGCTTTCGATATTGTTTTTGCCATCGTTGTTGTAGTCGTTGTTGTTGTAGGCCTGGTGGATGTCTTGAATTATTTTTGACAAACAGTGCCGGCGGTTAATTTTAATTGGATTCTGGCAACAACAACAAAAAATCCTTTAATAAAATTAAACATCAAACATAGCGTGCAATTTTTTGTCGTATTATGCTGACAACAGCAGCAAATGGCGAAGCCATTTTTAAGAGCACAACGAGTGAGTGGGAAGAGGTGGAGGTGGAGGAGGGGGGAAGCGAATGTACAGGATTTAATTTAAAAACACGCCAAGTCCAAACACAAGATCAAAAGGCATCAAAAATTGTTGTGCAGCGGGAAAAACAAGCGTGAGCAAAAAGCCAAAAAAGCGCGACGGAAACGGAAATCGACGCGCAAAAAGGTTGCAGGTGTCATGTGACAAGGTCGCAGGGAGAGAGAAAGTTGAAGTTGGAAGCTGGAAAGCCGAAGCAATTGATTAAGCGGAGAGAGAGAAGAGAGAAAGAGAGAGAAACCAGGGAAAGAGGGAAAGAGTTAGAGTGAAGCAGCGAAAACTGAAACTGAAATCAAATCAAAGTGTTGAAGCGGTTAAGCACTTGACTCAAGTGAACGAAAGAAAGCGAAAAAGAATGAAAAGAGAGAGAGAGAGAGAGTGAGATGAGCCAAGGGGTTAAGGGTTAAGGGTTGCTGCGACTTCGAGGCTGGCAGGTGAACGGGGTTAATTTGTTGCGTCTCGAGGCATATGCGCGTCGCTTGCCATGAATTAGTCCCCAAAGGCTTCTGCAGAAATCATTAAAAATAAAAGTTAAAGACGCCTGCTCTCGAGAAATTAAACGAAGGCAGCAACCAAAAAGAAGAAAGTAAGTAAAGAAAAAAAAACAATTGGCCCCAAGGCAGCAGGTGGAGCTTCGTTTTCCTTTTCCTTTTCGTTTCTTTTCTTTTTTGTGTTTTGTTCTCCATTGAAGTGACAGCGTTGCCATAATTTTAAAACGCGCCGAAAAACGCGAGCCCGCAGCCAAAAGTCGAAAAGAAAATATCGAAGAAGAACGTCAGTCAGACTTCTGAGGGTTGAGGTTGAGTGTGTGTGTGGGGGGTATAAAGAACTATTAAAGTGTTTTATGGTGCTCGAGACAAGGCGGCAGCTAGAGAAAATAATGGCAACACGGCTGGACGAGCTACCATTCACTTCCCCTTCCCCTCCCCACTCTACCTCTCTTGGTAGAAGATTTAGAGCTTTTCGGGGCTCAGGTTTTTGTGGTGTTTTCCTTCAACGGGACTTTATCTTGCTGCGACGTGTGCCACACACCGTGTCTGCAATGTGATGGGCTTGGGGCACAATCAACCCACCGACAACCTGCAACTATTTCTCTGTGCTGCACCCAAAAAAGAAGAAAAGTACAGAACAAAAAACGGAAGCAAACAAAGCTAAACAACATTTTTCTGGCAAATGCAATTCGGATAATTTTGAACATGTTTTCCATTGTGGAGGGGGCTAAGAAGTTTATTCCAGGTTAATGATGGTTTTGCTTATGCAGAAATCTGAATTTAATATGCTTCAGCAAAGCTACACGAAATTTTGTGGAACAAGTTTGCGGTGATGATTATGAAGTTTAAACAAAATTTTCCTTATTTTGCTAAGAACTAGTCAATAATAAAAGAATAAGTTAAACGAGTTCATCTATGGAATAGGGACTTTATCTACTTTCTCTACCATTAAAAAGTGTTGAAACATAGATAACAATTTTCAATTTAAATACTTATAAATATAGAGAGAAATAAAGGTTTTCAAAAATTTTCAGAATATCATTAAAGAAAACCTGAAAATTTTTGAAAACCTTTACTTTTAAATTTTACTTTTATCTTCAATTATATTCTGAAAATCTTTAAAAACAAATTTTCGTTGTTACATTTGAGAATAATTTAGAATAGTTTAATAAAGATTTGAAGATTTTCGTATATCTGTGTAATCATTAAATGATATTCTATAAATCTTTTTTGTTAAATCTTAAAATAGTTTAGAATAGTTTAATGAAAGCTTAAAGACTTTTTATATTTAGAAATATTATCAAATTTTTTCACTTTAAAGAATCGTAAATTCAATGATATTTTGAAAATCTTTGAACAATTTTTAATTCGGAAATAGTTAAATTTTAGAATTATTTAGAGTAGTTTAATAAATTCTTGAAGATTTCTATGTATTCATAATTGTTGTGCAAGTTTCTTTGTTGTGCAATCTTTAATAAAATTAAAAAACTTAAATCAAAGTTGCACTGTACAAATTTTTTAATATTTAAGAATGAACAATGGACACTTGATTTGTATTTAGAATTGTTTTTCAAGATTGTTTACTTAGATTGTCGACGGATTAATAATCATAAGATTAGTCATATGCAACATTAGACTGTATAATATATTCTAATGAATTTCTGATCTTCTTAATCAATATATTGTGCACCTAATGATTTCATATCTTCAAATTATTATTGTCATAAAATTTTCAAATAATTTCAAACTATACTATATTTTGAAGACTTAACAATAATAACTTGTTTTTTAAAATACCATCTCTACAAAAAGATTCCAAGATTAAGCTCAAGCTATAGCTCTACCTCTCTTAACATCTCTCTCACACTCTCTGTCTCGCTTCTCTTGAATCCTCCTTCTCTTTTGCACTTTGTCAACTCAACAACTAATTCATTCGCGAAGCCTTTCGCGTTCATTCATTTCGCCTTTCCGAAACATTTAACAGAACCTGAGCAACTCGACTCGAAATTGTGCTGCCAACAAATAAAGAATACCAAAAAAAAAAAAAAAAACGAATTCGAGAGCTGCAACTGGAGAAGCAAAGCAAAGCAAAACCAACACAACAACAACAACAATGAGAATAAAGTGTCGCTGCTCATTTAACCCCAACCCCAAAAAAGGAGGTGAAGGAGATGGAGATGGAGGCAAACGAAAGCGACCCAAACTGAGGCTGAAGCCAAGCGAACCGCATTGAAAAGTACCTTCAGCTCAATAATTTAACGGATTTGGCCCCAAGGCGTTCAGGGAGAGGGAGAGGGGGAGGTGGAGAGGAGTGTGCTTGGTTTGCTGGCACAATGAGAAAATTTTTGGGAAAACATTAACATTAGCCTAAAATATTGTCCCATAATTTGCCGCGAGCGCTGGTTGACAACGCTCCCTTTTTCCTGTGTGTGCCTGAAATATTTCAGCGACAGCAAATGAAGCCACTTGCCAGCCAAGAAGAGGGTGGTGGAGGGGGGAGAGGGTAAAAGAGGGGGGATGATTTCTCTGTTTTGGCGACGAATTTTAAAATGCCAAAACGGGCGCGTTTATCACGCTGAACAACGACGACATTTGAAGGAAGCACTCGGAACTGAAGCTGTAGCAACAACAACAACCCTCGGAGCAGGCATTTCCCATCACTCAAGTCGCAAAATTAGGCAATTAAAAATATGCCGAAGGCGCTCTCTCAGCCAAATGAATGGGCCCCAGAACACAGAACAGAGCTCAGGCCAGGAACATCATCAGAGCTAGACCTTGCACACTTGCCAGACGACAACACAGTGGAGGAAGAGCAGGAGAAAGGGGAAGGGGGAGGGGGAGGGAGGCAAAGCTTAGACATTTTGCGGTAGAGGCATATGAATCATCAGCTCAACTGCAAGGGAGTGCAGAGAGGAAGGGGAAGGGTGAAGGGACGGGAGACGAAATTGCCCTTAGCTTGCGGTAGTCACATTAGCCAACTGGCACAGCGCAGCTTCTCCAGCAGTTTACTAGGCTTCTCTCCCCCCTCCATCCAACTCCTTCCTCCTCTCAACTACAGCACCCACATATCACACAAATTGCAATGAAACTACGTCGAGTGTTATTTATTTATTGTTTTAGAGCCTCGCTTTGGTGTGGGTGCTTGGCGATAGGTGATAGGGGAGAAAGCTGCTCATGTGCCAAAAAACTTAACTGCACTAAATAATGCGACTCTTTAAGGAAAAGAATGCACATGATTAAATCTCAATGCACTAACCCTGAATATTTTGAATAGTGATTAAGAACACCTTTATCAAATTTCGACTATAGAAACATTAAATTCATTTTATTTTACTTAAAAAGTCCAAAGTAAAATGTTACTAATAAAGAAATATTAAAATTGTTTATATTTTTTATTTATTTTAATCTAAAGTAAAAATGAATAAAATAAATAAATCTCCCGTGGATACGATATGATCTAAGATGTATAGCTTTTATTTACAAACGCTGATCTAAATTTGCTTTTATTAAAAAATATAAAGTTCAATCATTCTATTTTATGAAACTATTTTGCTGTATTTAATTAGGCCCAAAAGATACGTTTGAACATTATTTCAAAAAGTGTGAGTTTTATTACTACCGATTTTTTTAAATAAGTTGTAAAAATTATTTTCACGTCATTTAAAACTTAGCTTTAACTTAAACAATGAAGTTTCCATTTATAAAACAATTAAGGAATATAAGTCGAAATACTATACATATATGATTTTAAAAAAGAATGCAAATCATCAAGGAAAATTTAACTCTCTAGCGGCATGAAGAAAAAATACAAACTAACAATTATCACCTAAAATAAAAAATACGGTTGAATATTTAGTACATAAACTAAAAATAAAATTACAATCAACTGAAAATGAAAGAAAAATTCTATTATCTAAAAATAGTATACATATACTATTCTATATTCAGTATATAATATTTATTTTCAGTGGATATTTCTTGTATTTTTTCCTCATCATTATCTTCATAATGTATACTAATTATCATGAAGAATGTATGAAAATTTGCAAGAAATTTCAACCAACTAAAAATTAATAATAAATATGTTTACTTATCTTTCTTACTTTAATAGTTCTTTTCCTTCAATGTGAAGTAAAATATCGACATTTACATCTATTCAAATAATAGTTAAAATTATTAATATAACTGCAACTTTTGATGTGATAATGCAGTTTTCGCCACTCTAAACATTCAATATTCCATTAAATATTTTGCTAGCATATAGAACAACTGACTAATAGGAAATGTACTTCTATTACAAACAGTCCTGTAAAACTCACAAAATATGTGTATAGACTTTAGTTTGATGTGGCATATCAAATAAAGGCTGACGCATTCCATGTGCCTCAGCTTAGGAACTGAGGGGGAAGAAACGTCATTTGATGCCCTTCAAGTGGCAACCGAAAAGCGTCAACGAAATGGCCCATAGAAACAAATGGGATTCAATTCGGAGGTGAAGTAGAAAGCAAAGGCGAAGGCGTAAAGCATTAGGCCACACCCACAGAGTGGGAAAGATGCGGGCAAAGTAAAGGAGGAAGCGAGGGAAGGGAAGGAGAAGCAATCCTTTTTGGCAGGCCAAGACGCAAGACGTTTCGGACGCTTTGGACGCCTTGGACGTTAGACGATTCTAAATTTCGGTTGATTCTAGTCTCGGTGCTTCGGTTTTTGTCAATAAATCGTGGACTGCCAGTAATGATGCCCAGGCTAACATCGTCGTCGTCGTCGTTCTCCTTTGCTTGAGCGTCGAGCGATAGCAGCCGTTAATGTCAGACGAGCGAAAATATATGGGCCACCATGCTCATGCCCAAGTTCCTCTTCCCCTCTTTTCGACATTTCCCACTCTGCTTCCCCAAAAGTATATTCAACTTGAGGGTTTCATAAAACTTTACGTCGTCTTCGTCTTCGTTTTCTGGCTTCAACTGGACTACTACTATAATGATGATGATGATGATAGCAATGATGATGATGATGACGATTTCGCTTGGCTCATCAAGCGAGGTTCGTCAAGTTTCTGTGGGGCCAACAACAACAACAACCCTTGGTCAGGTCTCTCTCAAGAGCCTTGGATTTGTTTTATGCGTCATTCGGCCAAATATTTCCTGATTCTATTTCCCACTCTCTCTTCCACACTATCCCTCTCTCTCTATCTTAGTGTGTGCCCCGCCCATTTGTGCTTGCTGGCCTAGGTCATTATGCGCCTTTGCTTTCGACTTGAACTCATCATTTATAAGCACTGTGCGCCATTCCCGTTGTCAGAGTTTTGTGGAAGGATTTACGCTAGTCCTGTCTGTGTGTGTCAGTGTGTGTGTCTATGTGTCTGTGTGTGTTTGAGTGAGTTATGGCCATTGCTGATTTCTTTTTCGTCCTTTTTTCATACGCCCTTTTTGCCGCACAGTGGCAAATTTATTGACAGATATAATTTCTTATGCGTATAATTAGAAATTCGGCAATCATTAGGCGACCAGCTCACACATATATCAAGTTAATGGCCCATTGCCTTTCTGCACGGCTCAAGATTGAATGACCAAAAAGCGTTAGACAAACAAACGAAAAGACAGACAGACTGAGATACTCAAAGAGGAACGAACTCGCTTTGATTGTGAGATTTATTTGAAGGAAGTTGGTATTGATTTCTGTCTGCAAAATGAAAAGTTCTTCGTGCTAAGCTAATTAACTAAAAGCAAGCTATACATTTTTCAGTTTTTATGTTGCTATATACAATAAATAATTTTGCTAGCACAATTTCAGTTTCATTTCATACAAAACTAAAGCAAAAGTCGTTAGGGAAAGTGTTTCATTATTCACTCGCATAACTCACTTTGCGATTTAAGCCCAATTTACCATAAAATAAATTCTTTTCGCTCAAATAAATAAATAAAGCAAGTATAAAAGAGAGAGAGAGAGAGCGAGAAGGGAAGCAAAGACAATTACCAAATTTGCATTCGCGCGAAATGGCAAACAAACAAATAAATTCAAACGGCAAAAATGACACATAAACAAAACAGAAAGAATCCACAATACATTTTTTTGATTTAACAAATGTCAAAAATATGAAATGAAGATGAGACTTTATGTTCAACTTTTCACTGAAGCCACACAGCGAGAAATTTTAGAGTGTGTCAGAGAGTTAAATAAGAGTTATATAAAAATGTAAATTAAAAAAATACTCACCACCAATTTTCAGTAATAAATTTTGTCCCAGAAAAGAAAACAGAGCTAAATTTCCTGCAAAGATAATATAATTTTTTAATAAAATCTTTAGCACAATTAAAATGCAAAAATTAGTATATGAAATCTTTAAAAAAAATTTAAAAGATAATTAACATAGAGATTATATTATAATAATTTTAATTTGAAATTAAAAAAAATTAATCAATTTTTATATAACAAGGAAGAAAGCTACACCCGTCACTCATCTCCAATAAAACTATATTCTACAAGTAAAATACCAATTTAATGCAAAAATATTTATAAACGCTATATTTGGTATATTTATATACATAGTACTAAATTCAAAATATACCAGAGAGACCAATATACTCGTATGCGTTTTTACCCAAAGAAATAATTTCTCAAGCACCTTCTTTAATTCTTATCTGATCGCAACCAAACTTACAGGTATGTACCGAAAATCAAAACAAAACCTTATTTCTTTACTACTTATTTGGTCTAATTTGGTATTATAATAATACCAGATTTGTAGCTAATAACATTACAAATAAAATAATATCAAAATGTTATTTTCTTTAAACCAAAAACAGCTTTTCATTTTCGTCTATAAAATAACTATTTCTATATTTTATGTCTTTGGTATATTTTCTTATGATTGACCAAAAACTAAGTTTAATTTCAGGTTATAAAGTCCCCTTCCCTACACTTCATTTTATATTTGGGGAAACTTAACACACTCTGCCTTTCGCTCAGTGTATTAAACAACTCATCAGTTACTGGATAAGAAGAAGCAGCAGCAGAGAGTCATCTACTGTCGCGTTGCGAGAGTATGTAACGAGTATTCTGAATACGGAATATACATAAATAATATTTATTAATGTATTTTTATGTGCGCTAAGAGTACACAATGTAATAATTTATACAGTTGCCGTCGACATCTCTCTGCTCTTTTTCATATTTTTGTTGTTATTCTGATTGTTGTTGTTGTTGCTGTAGCTGTTGTTGTTGCTCTCCCGCTCTCGCTACATTATGACGCTTACAATTTACTGTCCATGTTTTGTTGTTTACTCTGATGATGATGATGATGGCTGCCAGGCTCGCTGCTGCTGCCTCACTCCTTGTGGGTGGCTGGGATTCAGTGGTTAAATGCTGGAGTGGTTGATGGAGTGATGCTTGGCTGCTTTTTGCCTGCTGCTGCTGCTGGTCAGGCATGTGACAAACTTGCTGGAATTTTCGGCTTGCCGTTGACAAGGGTGGCTCACCAGGCGCCAAACCAGCTAGCAGGCCAACCTCCCCCATCGCCCATTGCCCACCCATCAAGCCAGTAAACCGCCCAACCACCCAACGACCCTGCCCCTCCTCCTTCTCCCCTTGCGTCGCCTGGGCTGACAGGGCGCATTTCAAACAGAAAATGCCAACAAATGCGGCGGCGTGCAAATAAAAATGATTAATGATGATGCGCGTTGGCAGCAACAGCAACAAGAGCAACAACAACAACAGCAACAGCAATATTAACAGCAGCTACAACAACAACAACAACAACAACTGTTGTAATGGCCGCCACGCAGGCGTCAACGTCGACTTCGCTGCTGACGCTGACGTCGACATCCACGTACAGTAAAATACTTGTAATATACAAACGAAATATAACAAATAAATTGAAGTTGCAGCAACTATAAAACAACATCAAAAATTTCCCAATGTAGTTTCCTTTTCAACCTCACAAAAACCCATTTAAAACTTAAGATTTATTAACAAATATTATACACAAAATAAAGTGATTTATTAATTCAATTAATCCATTAAATAATCCCAAGCTAATCTATAATCATAATCAAAGATTAGTGCTTAAGCTCTCGCTAGGAATTTCTCAATTGATAATCGCTCTTTGGCTTATCAATATCGAAATGTTCATTGATAATGTCAGGGATTTGCCCATTTTAGGAAATTTCCCACTTTTCACTTGAGTTTATTAAAAGAGCTAGGTAATGTCAGATTTTTATTATACAAAAATCCGTGCAAGATTGATTAGTTAACGACACGTATTCAGTATTTGATTGATCAAAAAACCCAAAAACCTCTTCAAAACTGTGAAAATCCTAGAACTATAAACACCTAAATTAACTGCTGACTTGTGTGGAATTCTAAAGGTATTTATTGATTGCGTTAAATTGTGAAATGATTATTTCAATCCCATTATTATCTAAAATGCATCATATGATTGGTTTAAAAGCAGTTTAGTACATTCTGGACAGATGCACACATCTAAGGAGTTTAAGTATTTCTCTAATACTTCAGATATTATACAAAAAAAATAAGAAAAAAAACTGTCAAGTGTGCTCGACTGTGAGATACTTGCTACTCATTTTGAGTAGAAGCAAAACAGTATTAATTTTAAAATATACCGTATTAATATACCACAAAAATACTAAAGAATTTTGCCAAATGGTATATTTGGTATATTGATATAGTACTCCATTTAAAATAAGGTTGGCAAAAAAGTCTTTCTGTATCGGAAATACCGCAATACTATATGACAGATTGTCAGAGCTCCTAAGCCTCGTTGTAAGTAAGCTTTATTTCCCATATAAAAGAATTTCTCAAGGAATTTCAGGAATCGTAAATACTATAGCTGTTATTTTCTGAACCAATTTAGCTCACCGATTTAGCTTCAAAATCGAGCTTGCTATTTGATTTTTTTGATTTGCGTTGCCGGAAGTGGGTGAGGCAACAATTTAATGCAAATATGAGCTGCGGGTAAGCTTATTGGTATCTCTATCTCACAGTCTATGAGATTTAGGTATTCATACGGACGGACGGACGGACAGTCTTCTACACTTGTCCTAACCTTTGTTCAAGGCTCAGTACAGTAACTATTCACATTAAAATAGTTTCAAAGTTTGAAATATATTAATTGTAAAACACATTCATAGTCATTTTATTGTATATTTAGCATATTGATTCATTTATATCCCATTTACTCGCAAATGAAAAAAAGTTACCACTTTAACATAGTTGCTTGCTCTACAGTCAAGGAGTTGTGTTTAATTTCAGTGAATGGCATGGCTACTAAATCAGCAGCAAGTGGCGCGTTTCCTGCAAACAAAATGTACCTAACATATAGAGAAAGAGATAGAGGTAGTAAAAGAGACAGAGAGAGGGAGAGGCAGGCAAAGGTTAATAACTGCCAGAAGATGATGCATAGCATGACACAGGCACGGCGCAGTTGACAGTTGACTGGCAGGCAAGACCAGGCGGGCTCTCTTCTATGTTACTGCTACTACTACGGCTTGGCAGACCGGATGGAGGGACAGGCCAAGAGCCAGAGCAAGCAGCTGGCCATGGCTATAGCTGGGTATATGGACGCCATCGTACTCCCAATCTTGCGCAGCTGGCAGCCATTTTTATGCCCGTTGGCGGCCAAGGTGGAATTTGGCCAAGTTTTTGCAACGGTGTTTGTGTGCCGTCAGATATGCGCGATAATCGCAACTTCTGCACCTTCTCAACTCCAACTCTGTCTCAGGTGTGTGTGTGCCACAGTCAGACAGTCAGCAGTTGGCCAACCAACCAACCAGCAAAGCGAGCGAGCGAACAACTCTTTGCCAGCGGGGTGCATTTTCATTAAGAATGAAAAATGATGAGCAATCAATCATTTTGGCCTCATGGTGGAGGGTGTTGCCCAAAAAAACAAAACGAAACGATACGAACGAAAAGACTGCTTGCATTTTACTTGGCTACTTGGCAACTCCCCTCAATATATCTTTCTCTCTCTAGAAGTTGCATGTATCTGCTTGTAGATTGATAGCATTAGCTGTGCCTCTGGTATTCAGAAATGGCAGCCAGACTCTTCTCTATTCTCTATTCGGGCAAGACTTCCCTCTGTTGTTTTGACCGGTCAATGCTTCACATTTGCTATAATTTACATCTTCATTTTCGTATTTTTAGCACTTGCTTGCCTCCTTTTACTATTTTTTTATTTTCTTTTTTTATTATCGCTCCTGGTGCGATTTGAATATATTTCACAGTTGATTTGTGGTCGAAGCGAAGCGAAACGGCAACCGAAGTCAAAGTCGAAGGCGTTTGCATAGCAAGAACTTGGTTTATGCCAAGAGCGTAAGAGAGCGTTTTACAGGAGGCAGGAAAACTACGTTTAAGTAGACTGATGATCTTGAAAATGCACTCACATTAACACTGCATTCGAAATGCTGCCCAAAGAAGGAAGCTGCAGCCAAGAAACTTGGTAATAATGATGTTTAGAAGCGTGAATAAACTGATGTGAAAATTATGTGGACTTAAGCATTAAGCTGATGAAATATATTCAAGTATTAGGCAGAATTATTTGATGTGAGAATTAAGCTGATGAAATATATTCAAGTATAAAGCATAAGTTTGATTTAAGCGACGAATATATTCAAGCGTTAAGCATACGTTTTATTTAAACATAATTATTAAGGGTGGAAATTTACTTAAGAATTAAACTGATGAATATATTCAAGCATTAAACATTTGTTTTATTTAAGCATTATAAGTGAGTGAGGAAATTTGCTTAACAATTTAACTGATTAATTTCTTCAGGTATTAAGCATTATTTTTATACAAGCGCAATGATTTGTAAAAATGTATTTAGAACAGAAATTTCATAGCATCAAAAAGATGGTTTCGTTAAAGTGATTTCAGCTGCTTGCATATTCAGAGCAACAAAAGCATAATTGTAAAAAAAAACAAAGATCAGTTATAAAATTAAGCTCTAAAAAGCATCAGAAAGAAGCTGTGAGCTGCAGTAATATATCGGTATTTGAGATTCATCATATTCAGTATGTAAGTATATTTAGTATATAAGTATATTTATACAGTATCAAGGTGTTTTCAGTATGTAAATATATTCTGCATGTAAGAATATTCAGTAAGTAAGTATATTCAATATGTTAGTATCTACAGTATATTAAAAATGTTGGTATACAGTATATAGGTATATTCAATATGTAAGTATAATCAGTATGTAAGAATGTTCAGGAAGTATGTATGTATTATCAGTATAAAAGTAAAGTTGAAGTTTAATCAGTATGCATTAAGTATATATTTAAATAAAGTAAAGATCAGTGATAAAAAGTTTTGAAATTTTGAGCTGCAATAAATAATGTGCTTATGTTTAGTTTCTCAATCAATGAAAGTATATTTCAATAAAAAGAATAAATAAATTAGTGATACAAAATAAAAATCTTCCCATAATTTGATGTATTATCAACGCTAGCTTACAATTTTGAGCTGCAGTAAATTAAGAGGCTGAAAGTTTGACTTCAAGATTCTCAATCAAAGAAAGTATATTTCAATAGAGAGAATAAATCAGTGATGAAAAATCAACTAAGCATTTGATGTATTCTCGGTATCTTACAATTTTGAGCTGCAGTAAATAACGTGCCAGAAACTTTGATGTATCTTAAAAAGATAACAAACCATTTACATGCAAATTAGAATTGAAATTCAAATTCAAATTTCCTGTTACAATTTCTTAGCTAAGCGCACCTGCAAAGATCAACACGAAAAATGTTTGTGGGTAAACATTTCAAAGTTAAAGTCAACGCGACATTTCCTAAAGCATTTTTCAAACATTTTCAATTCCCCCCAAAAAAAAAATCCCAAAATGAGAGTAGATTGAAGAAGAGAGATGGAGAATTGAGAACAGAGAACAGAGAAACATTCTCAGTCCGACTGTCGACATTTTTTGTCGTTGTTGTTGTTTTTTGAAGTTGTTTTATTTTTTTCTTCTCGTTTTTGTCTTTGCGTTAATTTATAGTCACTGATTGGGGCGTTATTCTTATTGATCCAGGCCATAAATAAGCGAAGCCTCTGACATGCCACATACATTACCGACATTTTAGCGTTTGATTTGTTATTTATCATACGAACGAAAGACTGAGAACGACAGACAGAGAGAGAGCGAGCGAGTGCGAGAGACAGAGACAAGGCAATTACGTTGACGATGACGGCGAATCTGTTCGCATCTCATCGGATTCGGATTGAGATTCGGATTCGGATTCAACTCTTTTGGGACCCACACTCGCTCGATCGTTGTTCGTTGGCTGTTTACCTGTAAAACTAGTTTCCATTTTCAACAACATTTTGTTTGATTTCGTTTTATTTCATTGGTTTTTTTTTTGGTGTTCGTTCTCTGCCGTCTTTTTTAATTTTTTTTGCCCGCTGTTTTTAATGATGAAATATACATTTTGAGTTTAATATATCAAATCGAATGGCGGCGAGCGGGCGAATGTTAATTTGGCGAAGCGTTTTTCGGGTTTTCTTAATTTTGATTTATTTCATTTTGAAATTAAAAACCAATTGAGCAACGCAAAACTGTCGATCTCAGCCGGGGCTCCACGCATTTTTAATTCGTTTTCAAGATTTTAAAAATGTTGTGTTCATTTCAGTTTATTTTTTAGGTAGCTCTCGATTCGTTTATTCGTTTAGTATGCAAAAGGCCAATATGTTGATAATTCCAAATCAAATTCGGAGGAGAAGATTCCGTGGATTTTGAGTGATTAATTAAAATTATGCTACGAAAGCAAACTAATGAGTTTAATACGACAAAATCCATTAATTAAAGACGAATCGTGTGGAAAGCAGCACAGCAGCAAAACAACTTTGACATTAAGGCATCATCAGTCTAGAGTTCGGAACGTGAGTGGCGGGGGCGGGAGCGGAGTGAAGGGGAAACCGACCTCTATAATTAAAGCGCTGAACCCAAAAAACAAAAAAACAAAAAAACAACAAAAAACAAAAGGCGTTGCAAGCCAAAAGCCGACGAACAGAGACAAAAGGCAAGCGACAACAGAGCTTCATCATCATCGTCGCCTGTCCAAAGCTGAAAGATGGAGATTCGAGACGAAGATCGAGAGATGGAGATGGAAGATCGAGAGATGGGAGATGGAAGATGGAAACGGAGACCCAAATGAGCGTTGATGAGTTCCATTTAAATAAAATCTTGATCGGCAAGCCAACAGCGGCATCCGTTGGCTACTCTCACACAGAGACAAACACATCGCATAGATATATCCGATAATTTATGAAACATAAATAACCAAAACAAAAATACAAATCATTTATGCGATGACAGTTTGCTGCTGCGTCTGCTATATTTCCAATCGACTCTCAGACTCAATCTGATGATGATGCTGCTGCTGACCCAAGTCCATCGATCGATCGATCGTTCGAATGTTCGTTCGTTGGCTTCGAGAGTTGATGGCGGCAAATAAAAATATATTTAAAAATTGATTTCGTTCGCTCGTGTTGTTCAAGTCGTCCAGCTGACGGACGCTTTTCAGAGATCTTTAGCCCCGCCAACTCCGTCCAACTCTTTAACTGTGGCTTTCTCGGGCGGCCGTCTTCATCTTCCATTTTCAATTTATGTAAATTACCAAACTGAACAAGGAAGTCACTCAAAGCGATCGTTCGATCGATCCAGCAGCGTTCTATCCCCAGAAACAGAATTATGAATTTACGACTAACCATAAAATTCTTCTCTGTGTTTTTTTTTTTTTGTTTTATTCATTATTTATTCACCTAGAATAGTATTTAGTTGAGCGGGTGATTCAACTTGATGAAATGTGAATGTAGAGTGGAATTTCATTAAAAATGAACTCTAAAGGAGAAGCGAAGGTCAGCCAATAAGAAAGGAAAATATTTCAACAAACACTAGAGAAATAAATATCAAAATAATAAATAATATTTGTAGCAACTTTTTGGCTTCAAAATGTTTTTTAAAGAATAGTTCATAGGGTACATATGTAAAATAATAAAGCAAAAATATTATAAATAAAAAATACTATACTAAATATAAAAATACTGTAATACATGAAAAAACAGTAATAAAAATATTACATATGAAAAATACTGTAATAAATACAAAAATACCATAGCAATTAAAAATACTATAATATATAAATATTATAGCAAATAAAAATACTAAGATACATAAAAATTCTAAAATAATAAATAGGATATTTTATACAGAATAGTTTCTAGTATAAAATGCCACAATAAATAAAACGTTAAAAATACTATGATACATAAAAATACTAAAAAAATACAAAAAATAAATACAAAAAAAAAAATTAAAAAGTGCCATTTGTAGGCTTCATGATGTTAATACAGAATAGTTTATAGAGTACATATGTAAAATAATAAAACAAAATGAAATGAATGAATGAACAATGAATAAATTAAAATACCATATCTAATAAAAAATTATGCAATAAATAACAAATACTAAAATACATAAAAATACCACCATAAAAGTACTGTAATATATTAAAAATACTAAGATAAAAAAATACTAAGACACATAAGAAAACAACATACAAAATACTACTATACATAAAAAATACTATTTGAAAATACTGCGATAAATATTAAATATTAAGATACAT
The DNA here is from genome assembly GCA_023558455.1 of Drosophila kepulauana. Lineage (NCBI taxonomy): Eukaryota > Metazoa > Arthropoda > Insecta > Diptera > Drosophilidae > Drosophila > Drosophila kepulauana. Next base: position 26,816,910 of record CM042367.1, read on the forward strand.
AAAATTAGCGTAATCAATAAAAAATATTTTAATAAAAAACTTAATATTTTTAACGTTTTTTATAAAATTATTATTTAAGAAAATAATTTAGAAAGAGAAAGAACGCAACTATTTAATAATAATTTTGCATTTCGACCCAAACTAACCTAGGCCAAGTGCTGGTCGATTGCGGCAAGTCGAACAACTCAATTGAACCGCAGCTGAATACGAATACGAACATTTTGAACAGTGGAGCAAGTGAATGAAATTATCAAAAGCGCAGCTGACAACTGCCAAAGGAATAGACACGGAATACCGTTGTGGCCAACACACAAAAACACACACACACAGAGTCTCTGTTGCAGCTGCAAATGTCAAGCATGCCACGCACGCACTTTGACACACGCACTTTTCAAACAGGTGCCCCCGCTCTGTAAGAGGAAGAGAGACAGAGAGAGATGGAGAGAGAGAGAGAAAAGGGGTTTCGTTGCCACAGCAGGTGATGTATGAATTGCTTTGAATTTAGTTGTCAAAGTTGCGCTGGCAACGAAACGTTGGGTGCGGTGGGTGTTTGCCTCATAAATTGTTAAAATGTGTCACAATTGAACAAAATGCATAAAAAGGCAAAAGGAAAAGTGCAACAGAAACAGAAACAGCGAGTTGACAGCAGAGTGGCCAACAAAGCGGACAGTGAACACTGTACAGGCAAAACTCGACAACTGGCAACAGGAAAGGGCAGTGCAAAATCAAAACAATTGCCATACAAAAGCGAAACGTGTTTGCAAAATGGTGCCGTCCAAGTCTCGACTCCCAATACTTGGCCCAATGCGCTTCCCTTCCCTCTTACTCTCCTCTCAAAAAAGGTGCGTTCAAGGGGCCGACGAGAGAGCGACATGTGCGTTTAATTTGCAAGACACATGTTCGCCTGGACCGAAGCACAGAGCACCGAGCACCGAGCACAGAGCTGTGAGCAGTATGGTAGAATGCGTACTCGAGCACACAGGTAACCCAGTAACAACAGGCCTACAATCGACGTTTCCCACCAACGCACAGTGGTGCAAAAATATTTGCTGGGGTTACAAAAAAGTCTACATGTAAATCTTAGAATTCAAAATCCAAATGAGTTGTAAAAAGCAGAGAATTCAGAACATCAAACTTCTCTTAAGAAAACTTGGTATTCAGGATTCAAATGTAGCGGTAGAATCAATACTTTGTGAGGAACTCAAAATTTGGATGCAAAACAACTTTACAAAAATTTTTAAAGTAATTTCATTATTTTCACTTCAATTTAATGTTAGTTCTCGATATTTTCATATAGATTTCAACCAACCGAAGGATTTTGATGCCAAAGCTGCTTGCACTTTGACCAAAGTTAAGTTTTATAAACTTTAATAGACTATTTGAAATATACAAACTTAAAATCAAATTGCAATTCTTAATTGCTTCGTAATCCTTTTTTTTCTATGTACCATATAAATTTTGATCTTCACTAATATATTTTTGTGGAATATTTTTATATTCACAAATGAAACGATTATTTTAATAGTAGAATCTCCCTTACTAGAATTGTTTTTTTTTATAATAATACTGCTTTATTTTTAATTTTCTATTTTATATTCTGCAGTTTTTATAATTATTTCTAAAGCCTTACTTAAATTTCTGCTTCAAACTTTTACTTCTATCTATTTTATTAACCAGTTATATATTCATTGCTCAAAATTTCTCTGGTTCTCATATTACATTTTAGCGCGCAATTTGAAATTTCTGACATATTATTTTACATAAAATATTTATATTTTCGTTATAAAATATGTATATATTTAAATACTTTTGCTCTTCCTTTTATTGTCCAGACCATTTTGAACCTCTTCTTGAAATACTTTTAATCTTAAACTTCTGCTCCATTTTCAACTATACCTACTGTGCAACGCTGTTAGATAGGTATATATTATATATAATATTTCAATATTTTTCCTCTTCGTTTTATTGTCTATGCCATTTTGAAACTCTTTTTGAAATACTTTTAAGCTTAAACTTCTGCTCTATTTTCAGCTACACCTTGACCCACTGTGCAACGCTGTTAGATAGACTGTGGACAGTCTCAGCCACAATCTCGCAGTCGTCGCAGTCGCAGTTGCAGTTGCATGTTGCTGTTGCCGTCGCTGTCGCCGCGATTTGTAGCCAAGTCGGAAAATGCATGTTACCAACAAATGACACCTTCATGTGCGCTGCACGTCGCCTGCCTCACTCCCTCCCCCCTTACCGCCCCCTGATAGCACCCGCTTGTCTCATAACTGGTCAGCAGTCGAATAGTCGAGTTGAGGCAGCGGTTGCAGCCTCAACATGTTGCCAATTTGGTCGCTTGGCAACGGCCGCTCATTGTTTCAATGGACATTTCAATGCTTCCTCCCTCCCATTTCTCCCCTCCTCTCACGCCCCTACCTTGTGCAAAGTTGCATGTTTTGTCAGAGAGCAAAACACAGAAAAAAAAGAAAGAAAAGCAGAAAAAAAAACGTTTTTCATTGCTGCCTTTTAAGGCCGACACTTTTGCTCATTTCGCCCACCGCTGGAACGTAGCTTGCTACTTGCTGCATGCCACATGCCACATGCCACACTCCCACTTCTGCTTGGCCCGTTGCTATTGTCCACACGGCATTTACCCCCAAACGCACTTGGCCAAAAACGCGCGCGAATTAACCTGTTGAATTTGCCACACAGCTTCGCTCCTTCTCTCTGACTCTCTGGCTCTTTAGTTGCCACCTCAGCTCAGTCTCAGACTCAGCCTGTGGCATTTACAGCCGCACAAGAGGCAAGCGCATTGCCTTATGGCCATTATAATTGCCACCACGCTCCACTGCGTATGTGAGTGTGTATGAATATACACGAATGTGTGTGTGAATGTGTGAGTTAAAGGAAGCAACTTTAGTTCAAACAGTAACCGAGAGCAGCGGCCACAAACATTTGCTTTAAGCATTAAATAATATTTAATGCAAATGACATTCACAACTTAAATAGTATTAAATTTCGCATTATTAAACATTAAATATTTTGTGGGCAGTTAAGTAAGCAGCAATTCATTTTCAATCAATAATAAAACCACAAATAGTGCTCAAGTGTTTTGAAATATTAATATCAAGCAATGAACTTTAAGTGAAATGATGTTCAATTCATAATTTTAAGCAGAAACAAACATTATTATTATTATTTTTAAGCTTCAAAGCTAGTGAAACAAACATAGAACAAGCTATAACAGATAGATATTTTTTTAATAGTTTTGTTGTTAAGTTAAGAACTTTAAATGCAGTTTACTTTAAAATTTCAAAGTATTTTGTTTTGTTTATTTATTTGTTCAACAAGTAAGCAATATAATTTAAACATTTCAATGATTTCAGGTTATAAACATCTAAAATTAATCAAAGTTATAGAATGAATTTTTAATAGTTGCTGTTGAGATACATTCTACAACCTTATATTCTTAATAAGGTATCATTACTCTGTATTAAATTCACTGATTTCATTCTGATTCTTTAAACTAACTATTCTTGAACCTTTTACTCCATTTTATATTACTTGCCAATGTTCTAATTCAACTCCAAATGGCTCACAAATAACATTTTCCATACATCCTTGAATATTAACTGAGAGCTGAGAAGCATTCAATATGAATAAGTATGAATATGAATAATTTAGAATACAACAAATTAAATAATATTATGGAGATCTAATTTGAATCTTTTGCTTTACATTATTATTTATAAATCATTTATGTGTACACATCATTCGAATTATAAATCAAAGTAAAGCAAACGTTTTATATTATTAAATCTCCATAATTCAATAGCTCATATCTTACAATAAAATAACAGAACTTAAGAAACATTGTACATTATGAAATCTCCATAATTTAATAGCTTACATTTCCTAAAACTGAAGAACAAACAGGCAAATAAAGTAGCACAAAGTTGTCTCTTAACTTTACCCACTAAAGTAATGTATTCAACAGAGCTAAAACTAAAAACTTTCATACTGAGTTTTGCATTAATAAACACATGTTATACAACAATTAGTAAAACAAAATAGAATAGCTCAAATATTTCATGTTCTCGTGACAAGTAAAACTATTCAATATGCTGTTCGATATTTAACTTGACAAATCGACAAACAAGTAAAGGAGTTGCTGTAATGAAATTCAATAAATTTTCATTATATTTGCTTTGGCATGAAAATATTAATGCAATCGAATATTTCAAAGGTGTCATCTTGGCTAATTCCAGAAGCAATCAGTTCACACGAGATGCGAAGCAGTTAAAGATATTCCACGAGCACAAGTTTTGTTAAATAATTAAAATATTTGTGCAAGCTAATGAATTTGTTTACATGATTGAACTGTGCAATTTTTCAACTCTCTATGGCGGAAAATCCAGTCAAACGAAGTTGCTAGAGAGAGAGGGAGAGAGAGAGGAGGGAACGGACGCGTCCATTTGAATGTGAAAAAATCGTTTAAATCACACTGCAAAAAATGTGGCCAAGAAAACCGGTTAACAAGTGCGCGCAGCAAGTGCAAGCGAGATGGCGCGATGTTCGAAGCAAGCGCAAGCGCGAAACAAATGTCAGAGGCAGCGAACATCAATCTCCAGCTACGGCAACAACAGCAACAACAACAACAACAAGTCGAGTGGTGCCACAGCTGGCCACATGGCAACCGGCAACCATTTGGCTCGTATTTTTTTTTTTTTGGTTTTTGGGTGTGCAACGAGTTCTTTGGTGGCCACAAAAGGAAAAGCAACCGAGGACGTTGCAATGATGGAAAACCGGCTAAGAGTTGGCCAAATGTATTTCTGTTTTTTTTTTGTTCGCTTTTTTGCTGTGCATTAAGCAACTACAGTTGGGTTCATAACCTCATTTCACAAAATTGGCCCAAACAGGTGCGACACAATTCACCGTCTGCGTAATTCGATACCTTTTTTTTATAAACTGCTTGAACACTTTTAATGCATCTCACACGGATGTAAAGAGCTTAGCTCTCAACTAACTAACTAACTATCTCTTATGCATCACGTTTTAATTCATCACGGTCGAAAGTTGTTCGCATTAAAATGGCAGCCAATCAACAATCAAAAACTTCAATCGGCGAATGTTTTGTTTTTATGCTCTAGACCTCGACTTAATTGCACCTGTCATGCAATCGCTATCGTTTTAGTATATTCTATGCTACACTGAAAAAAAAAACCTGTTTCTAAAATCAAGAACATTCATCTTAAAAATTGTGTTCTTAATATAAGATTACTTTAAGAACAAATTCTTAAAATTAAGAACATTAAATCTAAAAAATGTCAAATTCACAAAATAAGACCAAAACAAAATATACCAAAATTTTAAATATACTAAATTAATATACCGCAAAAATACTACAAATATACCAAATACTATTTTTGGTGTATTGATATAGTACTATATTCAAAGTATACTGACGGCCATGCTTGGTATATTTATATAGTACTGCATTCAACATATACTGAAAGTTATATTTGGTATACTGATATAGTAAATATATTAAAAATATACCGTACTGAAGGTTATATTTGGTATACTGATATACTAATACTCTAAAAATATACCATAGAGTACAAAATATACCAGATTGTCAACCAAACATATAAATAAATAAAATGTAAACAAAAAAATCAATTCATTGTAATATTTTTTTGGTCTTTTTTGATCCTAAAACTATTAGATTTTTCCTCTTATATCAAATGATTTTCAAATCAATCTATAGTAAGAAAATAATAAATATAAAATAAAAAAAAACAATATAATGTGACATTTTTTGATCTTATGATTTTATCTTAAAACTCTAAAATTGTTTGCTTTTATTAAGAAAAACTCAAATCTTATTTCGAATATTCTTGAAATCAAGATGTGCTTTTTTAATTTTAAGATTTCTATGTTCTTGACTAAACTTTTTAGTACTAAGACCAAAATATTGATTTTAGAATTAGTTTTTTTCAGTGTATACATGCTATATATGTTGGTTTCTACTTCCCCCGCCTTGCATTTCAGTTTTAGCTGCAAATCATGACATGAGTTCAATTTGTGACAATTATTGTTGCAACATTTCAAATCGTTCGCATTTGCATTCGGCCTCCGGCGGCCTCCGACAGTTGTGCGATTTTTATCGTTTTTCATTCGATTTGATTTTTGCTTTTATTTTGTATTAATTTTATTCTACTTTTTGTTTGTTTGTTTGTTGTTGCCGTTGTTGCCGTTGTTTGTATTCCTTCTGTTCTTGTCGTTGTTGTCATTCAATATATATCGAGTGCAAATAAAGCACACGTCACATATGCAAATGTTCGAGTTCGAGTAACGTTTGTTTTTTTTATATTTCACCCATTTTTTTTCGATTGAAAATTAATTGTTGTGCATTTTTCAAACAAAGCGCATTAAAATTGGGCGTTGACTTATAATTGCATTTTTATTTGATTTCATTTTATTGCCGCATAAACATTTAATTGATTATCCAACTGATTTCAAAGTGCCTGCTAATTTATTATTACTATTATTATTATTTCTGCATTAGATTTCCCGGTTTCAATCAATTACAAAACTATGGCATATTGATATTTGATTAGCTCAACGACTCATTTTCAATGTCGTTTAAAGGGTGTTGAATAAAATTATTCTTTTAACGATTAGCACACAGTAATAATATTCAAAACTATTACTGATATTAATTGTGAGCTTTTGTTTACGACAAATCCATTTGTAATTAATAGTCAATCAAATAATATAATATATAAATATTTAAATAAATTAATAATAACCCTTTTTGCCTTTCATCATGTTACTTTTTATGGCAAATCTTTCTATGTTAACTAGTCAATAAAATGTTATTTAAAGATTCAGATTAATTACTATTCTCTTTGTAAAAGATAATCACTTTTACATGGTCTCAGCTTTCCAATTATAAATTTCTCGTATTTTTAATAAAAAAGAAAGAAAGCAAAAATATGTATGTATTTTAAAATGCTCTGCACTAATTCAGTTTTTTTTATAATAACCATAATATGACATTTTAAATAGTTTTAAATCTAAACTTCTTTAGTTTCTTTGGATATAAAAACAATTTAAATTATAAGTATTAATTTTAAAATATATTTTTTTTATATTTCTTTTTGGTTTTACAAGGATTTACATATGAAGCCCAAATTTCTCTTGTTTGTTAGAAAATAAAAGCTTATAAAATGCAAGAACTTTTTTCAATAGTTTTTTTTAACATACAAATCTCAAAATAATTATATAACAAATGATATAAAGTGAACTTATTCAGTTGAACATTTCTTTAATTCATTAGTGTTTCGAAATCTTAACAAGAAGACCAATTAAATACCATTTTCTCTTATTTATAAAAAATACTTAAGTAATATCCAAATATCTCAATAAAATATACTGAAGAAGCGCAATTTTTCTTATTGAAAACTACTAAAGAGGTGCAAATTTATCTTACTTCAAGCAAAAATACTGAAAAATACCGCATTGTCTTATTTTAAAAAATACTGAAAAAATAGCAATTTCTCGTATATAAAATATTCTGCAGAAGTGTTAATTTATCTTGTTTAAAAATACGAATTTCTCTTATTTAAAAGATTCCGAATGAATACTGATTTTTCTTAATTAAAAAATACTGAAAAAACACCAATAACTATTACATTTATTAAGTTTTTTTCATTAATTGGTATATGAAATTATAAATTGCAATTATGGGATTTTTCTCCTACTTCTTTTCCCGCTCTATCAACCAAAATTATATCTATCAATTGTGTGCTGCCTTTCGCTTAAGATTTTCTTACATATAATTAATATTTAGCAATCTGTGTGTGCGTATGCCTTTGGGATTGAATGTGCAAATATTCTGATGCCTTTAAATGGAGCAGAATGAAGAAAATGGGGCGGGGTGAGGGGATGGGGGAGGGGCCAATAAATGTGGGTAATTATGGAAGCTTTATGATTTGGTAAACTCGAGTGTAAATATTGCGATCGCCGGATGGCGATCATAAAACGTAATCACCCGCAATATAAACACAATTGCGTACAAAATTGTTGAGTTAATTAAATGTCCAAAATGAAAATCAAACCGACAAAGAAGCAAAGCAAGAAGAAGGCAAAAAAAAAACATTGCGAAATTCTTCGGTCTCCAGTTTCACATCAGATCTTGGGCAAATATCAGATATGAGTGCTCTTAACGTATAGAGTAAGTATGAGTGCTTTTTGCCTAATTGGGGGAGATCCGATCGAGTGAACCACCTGGTCTACAAAGCTAACTGTGTGTACCTTTTGCTGTTGCTATTGCTGTGGCTGTTGCTGTTGCTGTTGCCGTCGCCATTGTGGCGATAGTTCATTTCTTAATTGTTCTGCCGCCGCCACAGACAAACAATAATTGCGTTCGTGCTGGAGATAAAAATGTATCCGGTAGATAAATGCCAGGCCAGGCAAATTGTTTGCTCTTTTAACACAAATCGAAATCAAGTAGGGAAGAGGGGAGCGCAGGGGAGCTCGGGGGGAGCTCTTGAAACAATTTCACAAACAAATAACGAAATTTATTAACTCTTCGAGTTCAAAAGAATTGCTGCGCATTTCCTCAATTCCTTTGACAATTAATATGTATTACACTTGTTTCACATCATCAACTAAGTAATCATCGCCACTCCATGTTCTGCTTTCTTTCCAAACCCGAAAAATCCCTGTCAGGTTCTCATAACTCTCGCCCCAAGATCAAAGGCTGCCGACGGCGACAAAATGATTCTCTCACTCTCTTTCTCTCTCTTTCTGTTTCTCTTTTGGCTGCACTTGAAGCACTTGAGAATCGAGAATTGAGTAGAAAATTTGTCTGAGATTTGTCACTGCTTAGTCTGGGAATCGAAGCTAGACATCAATTCACTTTGCGCCACTTTTCCGGTTGCTAATCGAGTGCTGATTACGTTCCCATGCTCACAGTTGCCACATCAAGTGGCAACCAATGGAAAAAAAAAATACTTTGGGCTTGGTCTTTCAACGGATTTGCATAAAATCGAATCGAAAAAAAAACTTAAACACAATTACTAATAACATTTACTCACAATTTTCGATAACATATTAACAATATAAAACTGTGTGGCTGCCACTCCTCAGAGCCTAGCAACTTGCAACACACATTGCAACGCGTCACAAATCTGTTCTCTCTCCCTCTCTCTCTCTCTCTCTACGATTTTTTTTATGACTTTGGGGAATTATGTAGCACGTCCAAATGCTAAATATGTTCGGTAAAAAAAAAAATCTCGTGGCACGACAAGTTACATGCATCAAACTGCCTCCAACGACAAACGAATGCCATAAAATCAAAGCGTCCGAGAAGGCGGCGGCCCCAAGGAGACAGAGATAGAGAGAGAGAGTGAGAGAGGGAGAGATATCCAGAGGAGGTCGACCATAAACTCTGTGACTGGAGACTGGAGACTGTGGAGTCTCTTGTGTGGAGCGGGCAGCTGAGGTAGCACATTTAAAATGCACAAACAACAACGGCCACAGCCTCAAAGGCAACCTGTTGCATAAAACGCACACACACACACAACTATATACACGCATACACACGCACACTGACACACAAATCTTTTAAATGCATTTCATTATGAAGACAAAAAGCTAGCCGACAAATGTGTCAATATCAAAGTGGCAAGTAGAAAGATTTTATATTCTTGTTCTTCATATTCTTCCTCAGCATCGTACTCATTCCTTCTTCCTCTTCTTCAACTGATTTTCCTACACTTATAATTATCCTTTTACTAAAACTTACATTTCATTATCATTCTTACTTTATATTTATTCTATATCATAATATTCTGAAACTATATTCTATAATTCTATTCTAATTATTCTATTTTCTAATTCTAATTATTTTATTTTCTAATTCTAATTATTCTATACTCATATCAAATATTTAAAGAAGTTATTAAATCTATATTTGTTATTATTTTTATATAAATTATATATATGTAAATTTTAAATTTCTATTGAATAATAGATAGTTTTTTTATAGAAGAACAAAATGTTCTTTATTATTTAATTAAGCTTATGGTTTCATAAATATATTTTTTTATAAGTAACAAAAAGCTTGATCGATTATTGCATCCAATTCTATCTCCAACTTATTATTTCTGACTATATTTTAACCGTCTATCAAGCGTCCAGAAGCTTATTTAATTTTTCAATTATTTTACTCCCTTTCAAAATATCCTTAACGTTTTTGTTGAACATAGTAAAACATTTATAAGGAGACCAATATAAGGAGAAGCTTCTTTGAAGCCTTATTGAATAATTTTCTACTTAAGTTGGTCTCCTTATAAATATTTTACTACTTTCTAAAATATTCCTAACATTTTTGGGCATTTTGGTTTGTTTTTTCTAATTTCACGTTTTAGTTTAAAGGAAGAAGATTTTCTTACTTTCTCATTCATTTTTCTATATAGTGAAGTTTGCCCCTACTTTATATTTCTTTAACAAATTAAATTATTATTTATTTGTTGGCTGCATTTATTGCTTTATCCAAATTATAATTATTTCTATATTTTAAGGAGTAACCTTCAATATGTAGTTAACCTTTTAGAGAATATTTTTTTACAGGATTTATTATTATTTTTTATCTTTTCTGATTTAGAGCTTCTATCTCTTCTCTATCAATAAATTGTCTCATTTATTTTTTTCGTAATATTTATATTTCTCACATTTATTCTTTGCTGTTACAACTCTCTGAGACATGCAAAATAGCTCTGCTTAATAGCTTCGTTTTTGACATTTTTGTTGGTGGTCTACTCCAACTTACACACAAACACGTATATAAGGAAAGTCACACGCAGCTCACATTAAGCAGCCGAAGAACCATTTGCACTTTAGCCTTGCCAAAGCTTGGCAACAGATTCAAACCGAGTCCTAAGCAGAGACTTTGGCGGAGGCCTTCTTCACATCGACACCGTCTGCGGTGTTGTCCAGAGAACTGAGAACTGAGAACTCAAACCCAAGCTGAAGAGAAGCCAAGAAACCAAAATCGTACTCAGAATTTCAGTTGCATTCCCTGAGCTGAAGCTGAAGCTGTGGTCGCATTGTCCGAATCAATTGTGGGAAACGCACAGAAATAATCTCGAGATTGTGTGAGTGTGTATCTGTGTGTGTTGTGTATAAGTGTGTGTGTGTGTGGGTGGGTGGCATTGCCCCCGCGCGATGTTTGTTGCTGTCAATTAAAGCGCAGCGACGGCAGGAACTGGAACTGGAACTTGTTGCACATTGCAAGTTGCACACTGAACGTTGCACACTGAACGTTGCACGTTGCACATTGCAGTTGCCCCTTTGGCTGTGCCACATTTCGTCGTCGTGGCGTTTTTGACACTCGCCGCTGCCTTTTTAGCCACAGTCTCATTCTCATTCTCAGTATCTGTATCTGTTCCTGTCCCTGTCATTGTCAAGCTGCCAATCCTTGCCCCCATCTCCCTCTCTCTGTCTCTCTTGCCACATGTGCACCTTCCCCATGGTTCAGGGGTTCAGCTCGACAGCCAAGCGATAGTCATTGTCTGTTTTCTGGCCTTCTTTTTTTACTGCTGCTGCTAACTAACTATCGCTTTGCCACTCGCATAATAAATTGACAGTTTGCAGTGCGCGTTGAGTGCTTAAATGAATGAATGAATGAATGAATACTTCACTTGCAACTCACTTGCCAAGATGCAAATGCAAAGTGCGCACTTGCCGATACACAAACAGATTGAGATACATTTTGTATCTGCAAAAACTCGCTTGTGCTCTGTGCAGCAGGTCTCTTTCACTTTTAGCCAAGATTAATTAGGCTCTAATATGACTGACCAACTGCTTAGCTCCGGCTACCGCTCAAACATTATTCAATCATATTAATTAACTATTGAAAGACAAATCAAGCCAATCAATTGCAAAGTGCATAATTAGATAGAGAGATAATTAATATGGTTGCAAGTCGCATAATAAGACGGATATTATTGTAGCGAAATTATCATAAATTATTTTAGTACAGCTTTGTTTTACTTTACTTTATTACTATTACTTTATTTATTCATTTTTTTATTTTTTTTTTATTTTATATTTACTTCATTTAACTATTCTATGAAGACTTCTATTTTAAAACATTTAAATTCATAAGTATAAATTGGAATCCAAGTATGTACATACATATGTTCAAAACTGTAAAGATTTCCATTAAGAAATCATTGTAGCAAATATTTTGAGATATCTTATGATATTGATTTGAAACAAAGAAATGAAAGAAGCTGAAGAATTAAAAATATGGATATACCTTAACAGTGGCAAAAACCATTTTAAAATTGATTTGTGTTTAAAAATAACAGGTGCTCAAGAAATTCAAGATAAATGTACATTAAAATAAAGCAGAAATATTTGTATGGGCTTCATTGTAAGTCAAAGAATATAATATTAATGTTTCCCAAATTAAATTAAAGTAAGTTACAGTAGTAATAAATGCTTTAGAGAGGAATGAAAATGAAAGAGACTGGTTGTCATTAGCACAACTTTAAGTGATATTAAGGAAGAAAATACAGCCAATGATACAATATAATGAAATTCACAATATTCAGCGAATTAGATAGTCAGAAAATAAGAATAATTATTTTACTTTTAAACCAATTTATAACACATTGAGTGAACCTAACAAAATCTACAATTCTTTTTTCATAATCAATGCAATGAAAAATAATACAATAGAAGAAAAATTATTATATTTTAAATCAGCTGTAGAAATTACTGTAGAAATTACTAATTTTCTTCATATGATTTGTGCAATAAAATTAATTAACTATAAAAGTAATGATAAAATAAAATGTTTAGGTTGAAAAAATTTGAATCAAGATTTTTATGCTAAATTTGTATTTTAGGACTAAAAACCTCTTAGTTGAGATTAAAATCTTGATTCAAGAAGAATTTTATTCTATAGTAAATTGAAGAGAAGATTGAAATTCTTGATTTAAACATCTTATTTGATTAAAATCTTGATTCAAGAATGTTTTATTCTAAACTTAAGAGAGCATTGAAAATTTTGATTTAAGAACTTTTCGAATATAACAAAAAATAATTTTGTTCATGTTTCTTAAAATGCTGGAATTTCCTTTTTTTTAAATTCAATCCTAATTTCTGATGATTATATTTATTTAAATAATTAAGAATGTTTCTAGATTTGTTCATATAGATCTTCGAGGTTCAATGTCCCGTTTGGCATTTAAGGTGCACTCAATAGATCCCCGTGGAATGCAACTGATTGGATTGTATCTGTCAAGTGGCACACCAAGCGGGAGTGCAACATCGTCATCCTGCTGATATCGTCATCATTACGATCAGAGTCTTCATCATCAGCATTGAAGTGGGCATCAGAGAGAGAGAGAGAGAGAAGAGAGTAGAGAGAAGAGAGTTTTCTTAAATTTATGTGCAACTTGCAATCGCCGCATGGGAGAAATGCAACCCAAGAGACGATGATAATGATGATGGAGATGATGATGATGATGCAGTGCACTCCCCACTGTGCACCTTTGGCGCTTCTTGTGCAAGCAGCAAAGGTGGCAATGATGGCAGCAGTTGCTCAACTGTCAAATTGTTGCAGTTGCAGTTGAAGTTAAAGATGTTTTTGTTGCTGCTGCGCGTTGATTCGTCGTAATTCATGCGAGGCAAACCACGTCACGTAGCATGCAGCACAACAAGTGGTGCAGCTGCCTCTCTTTCTCTCCCTCTCTCTCTCTCTCTCTGTGCGTGCAGCTTCCATGTTTATGGCTGCCACTGACGTTGACGACGACGACGATGAAGAGAAAACAAAAACAAGACGAAGACGCAGTTGATAATGATGTGTTGCCTCGGCTGCTGCTGCATGCCACCATTCGCTGCCACATTTTGATTGCGTGTCCAGCAGAGTTTCGAACTGCATTCGGTTTGTGATTGTGATTCTTTCGACTACCTGCGCATCAATCGGCCATAAATTAGCATTTGAGTAAATTGGTTAAATTCGTTATTCGTTATTCGGAATTAGGATCCAATGAGTTGAGTTGAGTTGAGTTGAGATGCTGCTGCCAATCCCCGCTGTTTCTCTGCCTCATCATTCTCTCTTTCTCACTCTTTATATATCTCCCTCTCCCTCTCTCTTTCTCCTTCTCGATTTCGACCAATAAGTTGCCACAACATGTGGCCAGCGGCTTCAACAGCGAACTTGTTTATTTCCCGCGTTCAACGTTCCTCTGCTTCTGCTTCTTCTTCTTCAACTTCTTCTTCTTACACATATATGGTACTATATATTTCTTTTTTTTATGTTTAATTTCGTGTTATTGATGGATTTATTTTTATTGTGCGCTTCTTAATGGAGAAAATGTTTGGTTTTTTTCGATTTATTTCGCTTCTCATTTTGTTGCTCTTTCTCACTTTTTTCGCATTGAAAAATTACAGCAATTAATAAAGTTGCAAATTCTTTATTTCTTATTTTTTGAGTCAGCAACTCAATTGGCTAAATGAAAGATGGCAAAAAAAATGTAGCAGAGAATTTTCTTCGAGCTACAAGATTCTAAATTTTGTCTATTTTTGTGTAATTTTATAGTGGAAAATCTTTACACAATGTAGTAACGCAATTAAGAAATATTTATGGTAAAGTTTTTAACTTAATGAAAATTGTATTATAATAATCAAAGAAGTAAAATCTATTTTTCATATTTTTTGATGGAGCAAATCAATGGACTAAATTAAAGATAGCAAATGCGGCAGAAGAATTTTTTTGGGTTAAATTTTCTATGCTTGAATTGAGAATATTTTTTTTAAATATTGTTTTAAGTGAAATAAATTTACACAATGTAGAAGCTCAACTAAAAACTATGCTAAAGTTTATAACTTCATTAACATTTTATTTTAATACATTTATAAATAATAAAGCATATTTTTTGAAATAGCAACTCACTTGGCTACTGAAAGATGACGAAAAATAACAGCAAAAGAAATAAAAGTAGTAAATTTTTTTATGTTTTTCTGTTTTTAGATTTTTACATGTATATTTAAGTGTAAAATATATACAAAATACTGTAGCTTACCTATGTGTAGAATTCAACAAGGAATAATGCAATATTATTGAAAGAATTACAGCAACAAATGAAGTCCAAAAAAATGTATTCTATTTTCTTAAGGCTAAATGAAAGATAGCGAAAAACTGCAGAAATAATTTTCTGACAGAG
Organism: Drosophila kepulauana; assembly: GCA_023558455.1. Classification (NCBI taxonomy): domain Eukaryota; kingdom Metazoa; phylum Arthropoda; class Insecta; order Diptera; family Drosophilidae; genus Drosophila; species Drosophila kepulauana. Next base: position 26,832,146 of record CM042367.1, read on the forward strand.
ATATTATTTATGTGGAGAATCCTTAAACAATGTAGAAGTCTAAATATAAATAAAAACCTACTCATAAATCTTTAATTCAATTGAAATATTCAAATAATTAAAGATACTGAAATGCTTTTTTACATTCTTTGGGATAGCATCATAATAAACGTTTTTATAGTTTTATGAAGTTACTTTTTTTTTAGATATTATTTATATATGATACATAAGTGGATAATCTGTATAGAGTGTTGTATGGGCAATAAATTATACTTAAAATAAGAAAATTAAGAAAGAATTATAAACATTTATTTTCTTTATTAAGTTTTAACATTTTAATAAACTGAATGATTGCAAATTGAGATTAAATAGGTTAGTATTAATAATTAATTATGTACTCTTATATGATTTTGGTTGTTAAATGTTAATTTTACTTGACAATTCCTACAGTTCCATAGTAGTATTTTAACAAAAGAATTTAGCAGCCCAATTCTTCAACTTTTGGCGATGGAGCACTTAATTAAATTTATGCAAGCACTTGCAGCATTATAACAAATAATAAGCAAGTTGAGTTGAAAGTTGCTACAAATGAAAAACAAGTCCATAAACATGGAAAATGCGTTTCCCATAAAGACGTTGAACTCTTGAACTTGCGACGTCCAGCCGTGAACTGCCACAAGAACAAAAAAAAACAACAACTAAAAGCAAAAAGATGAGAAGCAAATGAATGGAACAACAACAAGAAGAGCAACAAGAGGAATCAGACATCAACTCAACTCAGTCTCGAGCATTTCAAGTTTCAAAACGAATAAATAACAACAAACAAAATCAAAAAAAAAAATGTAGGAATTCAATTTCAGTTGAGAAGAAGGCAGCTGGGATTGAAATTGCCGCTGACTGCATAAATCAATCGAATTTATTGACCAATGACAAATGCCCCCAAAGATGATGATGATGATGATGATGGTGAAAGAAGAGGAAGAAACCGGGCACTAGGCGAAAATCAAAAGCAAACAATGCCAAAGAGATTTCAAGCCAGAAATTCAAATTAAATGACTACAACAACAACAACAACAGCAAGAAGAATAATCCCAAATCTGAAGCTCGGTGACTGAAAATCGATTAAAAAATAATGCCGAGGCGGCGTCGAAGCTGCGATTGGCGCGCAGGAATGTCAAATGAGTGAGACAGAAGAGTGAGTGAGTGAGAGAGATAGAGATATACACTGAGGTGAGTTGAGCTAACCCAAGGCAAAAAGTCTTCTTGGGCAATAAAAATGATAAAAACCAAAACAGAATCAAATAATTCTCGAAAAGTTCTCGGCGACTGCGTCGCCTGTCTATGCCACAAATCAAACGCCAGCAAGATGCCGACTGCAGACGGCGACTGTCTCTGCTGCTGCTGCCACACCCCCTGCCCCTGTCCCTTGCCTCTGTCCCTTGCCCCTGTCCGTTGTCCCTTTACCTCGTGCATTCGCTTGAGCTGCAAATGAAACATGGAGACTGGGACTTCAAGTTGCGACGACTTCAGTCAGCTCCGCTGCAGGGCGTCCAACAGCAGCGTCATAATCACACGCTGCACACACACACACAGACAGAGGCACACACACACATACACACTCGCACACACACACACCTACAGCGAGAGCTCGATAATTATGACGGGAAATAAATTGTGTATGATTGCTTGATTGGCGATTTATTGACTCACATTATTGGAGCTGCCGATGTTGCTGCCACTGCCACAGTTGACTGTGCTGCATGCAACTGCCAAGTGAGTATGTGTGTATGTGTGTGTGTGAGTGTGAGTATGAGTGCATCCGTGAGTGTCCATAATCGATGCGGGCTTGACAGCGTATTTATTACAAACAGCAACAACTACAACAAAATGCGAATATTTTTCTCTTCGTTCTTTTTTTTTGCTTTAAACTTTTTACTGGCAAACGAACCACAACGAACTCTGAAGCAAGCTCGATGATTGAAATTGCGAATGTCTCAAAACCGGAAGCCATTAAATGCTATAATTTAATGGCTGCTGGGTCCACCAAAAAAGGGTTATTGAGTAAGGTTAAGTAGCAGACATATTAAAGGGCAGTATTAAAAAGAAATTACTATAAAGAAAAACAATAAACAGTTGCTTAAAATTAAATAAAATTGAAGTAAAGTAAATTACCTACAAAATGTTAAATAAATATGCCGCATTATTATTTTACAAGGATTAATGAGCAAGCGATTAACATTTGAAGCTTAACAGACTTGCAAATATGTTATAATAACATAACAAAGCACTGCTGTTAAAGTCCACCTTATTATGCACAACAAAAACAATGCAGCGATTAAAAGCAGCATCTAACATTATCTGCTGTTAACAGAACTATTTTGCATTTTCAAAAGCGCAGCTGTTAAAGCGAAGTACACCTTTGCAGAACTTTAACAGCGCAGCGATCAAGTGGAGCACATAATGGGGGCTCCTCTTAACAGAAACTAATTAGATAATTTACATTTGCAAAAGCGCCGCTGTTAAGTTGCCGTAAAAACACAGCTCAAATGCAAGGCAACCTAAGTGAAGCCTTCACATTTGCTTTTGCTTTTAGCATTGCTTTTGCAAAAGCGATGTGGCTAACAGCGTCATTAACTGTATAGAGATCTATGTATGTATGTAAAAGCGCTGTTTAAGTTCTTTGCACGGCAACAACTGCCTGCCTTGCAAAACAACAACAACTGCTATTTTAAAACTGCACTCAAAAACAACCCTCCAAAAAATACTGCACACACAAATATACTACTACATTCGTACTTATGTATTGGCACTCACCTAGTATTTTCTTATGCTGGGGCTATTGCATTTGTATTTCTTTTCTCCTTGCTCCTCTTACTCACAAGCACTACACTCACACATACACACGCAAACGATTTTTTTTTCAAAAAGCCTGCTGCATTTTTTTTCATTTATTGACACTACACTGCCTTAAAATAATAAGCCACGCACAATAGCACTCTTTATTAAGTAATTAAAACACTTGAAGCTGCAATTAACTATTTAACAATTACATAAAAAACCAAAAGAAAAACACTTTACAAACGCACAAATTTTTCACACCGCGCGGCGTCACAAACGAAAAATAACTGATCGAAAGAGCTTTGAAAGTGAGTGAGAGAGAGCCAGCAATGTCGGAAGCATTAGTTGAACTTTGAAAAGGCGCGCTTTCTGCTGTACAGTCTGCGTAGGCGAAAAGGAGACAGGACTACAAAAACAAATGCAAGTAATCACTCTCCTGCTGGATTTTGGAGAGTGTCAAATGAGAGCGCGGGAGCATCATGGCGTTCGCTGGGTACAGCAATGAGCGCACCTTATTAATATGCGTGTGTGCTTTAAGAGGAGCTAGAGTAATTTTGTGCTCCTCAACTGTTGAGTTGCAATGGAAATTGAACCGAAGACAAAAGGGAATGCAAATAGGAAGGCAAGAAAAAAACCCTTCCTTATGTCTTTGCCATAGGGGATTTGCCTATAATAACAAATCATTTACAAATTTATGCAACCCTTTGCAGCAAGGGAAGAAAAGAATCTTATGTTCTTTCACCACAAAAAAAGAAAAAGAAATAAAGAACAATTTCATCAAAATTGCCATGGAAGTCATAACTCTTCTAGATGAGACGCAGTCGCCATTTAATTTCAGCTCACAGAAAAATTTGTAAGGCAATAATAAAAAAGTTGTGTGAGGAAAAACTGGAAGAAAAAAAACGGCATTCACACGCACATAATTCAATTGGCTCAAACAAAAGCGCATTTAATTTTATTTATTGTCGAGAGAGAGAGAGACGGGAATGAAAGGACGCTGATGAGCAGATGAAAAAAAAAAACGTATCCGTCAGATACTTTCACTCAAATGGCTTGGACAATGATTTGACGTGTTGTTATCTGCGGGCCTCTAAAAGCAGGACAAGAGAGACGAGCATAAATAAAACGAATTTGAAGAAAGCCGAGAGAAAAGAGGGAGAAAATAGAGAGAAATGTCAACAAATAAAGTGCGTGTTGTTGGCCCGGCCAAATGACGACACATGCTGGCACACAAAAGATACAAAGATACATTTAGACTGTATCTCAAAGTGAGTGTGTGTGTGTGTGGAACGCAATTTCATTGCGTCGCTTTCAACTTTCGAATGATGCGGCGATAAATCAAGGATAATCTACTTTTCAGGATCATAATTTTTGTGTGAATTGACAGGGCGCAGTGACAAAAAGAAAGCAAACTGACAGATTTATGTACGCACACGCACACGCATACCAAAAGATACACACACACACACATGTTAGCTAGGACTCCCTTTTCATGATGTCTGCCTTTCGAACGGATATCAATTTCACATAAAACTCTATCTCTCTCTCTCTTCTCTTCGTCTGCCTGCTCAGCCGAGAAAGTGGATGATGATGACAGGCAAAGAGTCCAAGTCGAGTCTCAGACTCTTCGAGGGGTGGGAGTAACCCTTATTTGACACATTAAATGTCATTTGAGCATGCGATGAACGAGCCAAAATGTAGGCGGCCATCTTGGGCCCACAAATGTTTTTCATGTATCTGTATCTGTAGCTTCAGCAAATGTATCTGTATCTGTGTATCTATGCGGGTTTCGTGTGCATTTCGAATGAGTCGCACGTTTCGTTTAGTCGTCCATTTATATTGGCGACATTAAATCATTCTATCAATCCCAGTCACGAGCTCTCTCTCTGCGTTGTCCACTTTCACTTTTCCATCCCCCTCACTATACGTGTATATATATATATATATATATATATATATATATAAACCACCTCCATTAGTCATTAATCGCCGCAGTGACTTTAATGGCATTAAATAGTCGCAATTATATTTTAATGCCGAGACCAGTACAAAGCCCCATTTTTAGGGTGGATATTCTTTGCTTTCCCCTCGACTTTCTTCTTCTCTTTTATTTCCTTCTTGGATTTAGTTAATTGCCTTTGCTTCTTCTTTTATTTGTATTTTTTTGCTCTTCCTGATTAGCGTTTCTCGATAAAAATGTATACATCTTTATGAGCTTCGTTCATTTCGAACTATCTATAGAAAACCAAGCCGACTAAATTTGCATATCAATTGGCTTTGAGAACAGAAGCAACTCTTCTTTTGTTACGCTCTATTATCATAGTATTTCTATGCATATCAACTAATAACGTTGATTTCAACAACTTTAATTAAATATTCCAAAATTCAATCTGTAGTTAAAGTATACAAACTTTTTTATGGATATACTTACAAGCAATTGTACTTAGCCTGATCATCTGTAAAGAGATAAGAGATACCAACGTTATAGTTAATATGTATAAAATTATGTTAAAATTTTTATAAATTCATAGTAAAAGCAAGAATATTTTATAGCTTTTCTTTTTCATTTGATTAAATTTATTTTAGTCCTGGTTTAGTACAACATCTTAAATATATATCAACAGAATTTTATACAACAATTAAGGAAGAAGTTCTCTCTGGAGAAAGCAAGAGAGAGCTTTTTAAACTAGAGCTGAAACGTTTCACAGCCTGCATTGCAAATTGCTTGATATTTGAATCAATATACATAAATATAGAATTTATTAACATTATTTAAAATCATAAAGTGATATAAATATAGGAAATTGGGTGTTATCTTTATGACAAAGTAATATGAACCATAATTTCGACTCTACCAATACTAAAGCTTTCTCTCTAAAGAGAGTAAGAAAGAGCTTTTAAATGTGAGCCGAAACATTTGACAGCCTGCATTGTAAATTGCTTGCCATTTGATATAATATTCTTATATTTTGAATTTTATATTGACTCTATTTAACAGCGTTCATTTTATATTAAAGTTATCTTAATCTAAATTCTTGTAACTTCCTTCCTCCAATATAAAAGCTTTTGCTCTTAAGAGAGTTAAATAAAGCTTTCATTACGTAAGCTGCAACGTTACACAGGCAGCTCAGTAAAATTCATATTACTTGGATTTTATTACATATTGCAAGTAATTAATAATAATTTAATTCATTTTATAGCACTATTAGTGTCGAATATCATTAATGTATATAATTAGCTGCTTGTTCTATATAAATTTTGACCTTAATTTCAATTTGCTGTGGAATTCCAAATACTTTATAATACAAATTCAAAAGGATTTTATTCAAAAAGTTGTAGAAATGAAAAATATGTATAACCAAATCAACATTGTTCTAAATAATTTCTCATAATTTTTTCTGCTTTTAGCAATTTCCCCAAACATTGAAATAACTAATTCAAAACAAATGTTTTATAAAGTGTGTAAAATATTAAATTTTAATAATCTGTCAATTGTTCTTATCTAACATAAATGATAGAGAGATTATTCTCCACACCTAATAACATTAAAAGAAGAAAAAGAAGTGTTAAATATCAAAATGTATGCAAATAAATAAAATGTTAAATAATTTATGAAATTCACTCGTCGTTATCCTTGAGCTTTTTGTTAAGTCTCTCGAAGCAAGTTCTGGGAGTGCTCTGAAGTGACAACGGATATGAAATATGTATAGAATGTTATGTACGTGGAGATGTCAGAGAATGCACATAGGGGCATACTTTTGATGTCAGAACAAAAGCAACCCCTTTATTTTGTGTTAGATTTATGATGGGCGGAAAACGAATGAAACGAAACGTAACAAAAACAAAATCAAAAAAGCAACTAATCAACTTTTGACAGTAGAAATCCACCTCAAAAATGCCAGCAGCAAAATTACTGCTATTTATATGAGCAGATCGAAATTCGAGAGAAGGCGATGATGTGCTCTTGATGATAAAGAATGGGTGAAAATATGGCGCTGATGAAATGGCTTCCATAACAAAACACAAGCATCCCACTCTCTCTCTCTATCTCCCTCACACACTCTTTTTCCCTCTCTTTCACTCTTTCTCTCCCTCTCTAGGCAATAAAACAATGTCACGTAATTTAGAGAAAGAACAAATGTCAAAAATTGAGTGATTTACAAGGGAACAAACAGACGACGAATTGAAGTTCCAATGAAAAAGGAGTTCATAATTTTTATTTTCATTTTATTTTCGTACGGTGCGTGAGGCAACAGATAAGAAAGAAAGTGCAAGAAGAAGAAAAAACTCCGGTCTCCGGGTGGTTGCGATGCCCCGCAGCTCAACATAGAGAAAAAATTAGGCAAATTTAGGTAAAAGGACACGCCACGCAAGGACACACATCAGGACATAAATCAGAGGCAAAAACACTCGTCGTCGTCGTCGTCGTCTAATTTGGCAGAACGAAAACGATCCGCGCAACATTTGCGCACGCGCAGCTGCCACAGCATGCAGCATGTAACATGCAACATGCTTGGAAAATATGAAAAAATATGATGATGATGAGCTAGCTGCAGAGAGAGAGAGAGTGTGAGGCTCCGATTTATGGTCTATTGAAATGCCATCGAGCTCTAATGCACTGGAACGAGCAACGAACATTTTGATTTTTTTTTCTATTTTTTTGGACAGCGGTCCGAGCTCTTTTATCTGGTTTCGAAACCACTCTAGAAACCCATTTTGATCTTCTAAAATTTTTAATATTTTTATGATGCACATTACCGTCCACTCTCTCGCTCTCACTCTCTTTCTCTCTCTTTCTGTTGAGTGACTGCGTTTTTCATGTCTCCCCCCGGGTGAGATTTATGTGTTTCTTCGATTATGTAAGCCTTGGTTTTTCCTTCAGTCCCTTTCCATTCTCTTTTCTTTTCTCGTTCTCTACTTCTTTTTGGTGGAAAGTCAATTATCAAATTTATGGTTTTCCTTGCCTTGGCGGCATTTTTAATGGCTCTCATTCCCACATTGTGAATTCAATATTATAAGAGCATTTCTCTCCTCCATCTGCTCTTTAATTTGTTTCAATTTTATAACTTATTAGTCATAATTTTTGGTCTTTCTGCCACAAAAGCCGCTGACAGTTCGAACACAGGTCACCTTAATTATAGTTGTAGTCTGTCTTTAATCAGTCCAGTCCAAACGCTAAACGCTTAAGCACTAAAATCGTAGAAGATTCTGTTTTCGGCTATGGAAATTGAGAAGGTCGTAAAGATAAAGATTATCGGCATTAATGTTGCGTTAACTTATTGCACGCTGTTGTTTTTTTTTAAGAATAGTTTGGGAATAAGATAAAAGAATTTCTATTCGTTGTTTATCACAGCTTAAATAATTATACAATAATCAATTCAATAAATCGATTGATGTTAAATTAAGATTTGCTTAACTTATGATACTCTGTTTTTAAAACTGTTTGAAAATAATAATAATAAAGTTTTAGCAAAATAATACCGTATTAATTTTGAAATATACCAAATTAATATACCACAAAAATACTAAAAACTATATAAAATACTGCATTTGGTATATTAATAATGTATTGTATTGAAAATGTACCATAAATGCAAAATATACCGAATGGTCAGTATATAAAGTATATACTTTATAGGGTCGGGGTAAATTATAATACCCTTCTGTCCTATGGATAGCGGGTATTAAAATAGTTTCAACGAATTTAAATATTTATTTAAAATGCTACCTAATTTTTAGTAAATATCATTCTCAAAAAACTACGCATGGTCTCAGTTCATTGTCATTCATTGAATCTAATAAATATAATATATTCAATCAAAAAAATATGATATTCTTCAGCTAATTGATGTAAACATCTTAAAATTTATATCAAAACCAATGCAGAATACTTTTTCATTATTTCAAACAACTCCATTCTTTATTTTTATTTCTATAATTAGTCAACAACAATTTATCACTGAATTAAAATTCAGAAACTAATATATTTCATATTGCTAATCAAATAAGGTTTTATTTTAAAGTTTTTAAATAAACTTCTTTGTTTTTTTGTTTTTTTCTGAGTTGCTGCTACAAATATTATGAAATTTGTTTCATGTATTTAACTCAACTTATTTAAAATTTAGTGATATAAAATCTGAATTCTTTGTTTATTTTATATTTATTAATGAAAAGATACAAACAACATTTATTCTTTCTTCAATATATCTAACTCAACTTATTTAAAATTTCATTGTATAGAATTTTTTTTTTGTAATTGAATAATAAAAAGATACAATCAAAATGTAGCTTCCTTTTTTTTAATTTTATTATATAAAATCTGTATTGTTTTTCTAATTTAATAGTAAAAAGATAGAAAATATTATCTCAACCATTATTTAATATTAATATTCTAATAAAGAAACATAAAGAAAGGAATAGCTTATCTAAAACATCATCAAATCAACTGAAATTTTTTTGCAGCGCCAGACGCAATAAGTTAAAGTTTGAATTGGCGAAAAATATATGCAAAAACTTTGCATATTTGTGTTAACTATACTCTATATAAAAAATGAAAAGAGTCTTTGGCAAATTCCCATCAAGCAGATAATCGAAAGAAAAAGAGAAAAAGAAAGAGAGACAGAATCCCACGTTGACCAGTTTGCAGAAGAATCGTTTTGCTTTCGTCAAAATTAACGCTGAAACTTTTTAATGAAAAACCCGCATCAAGTTGTTGGAAAATTATCCCACACACAGATACAGCTTGGGAGTTTTCTTTTGTATTAGGGAAAGAGAAGTAGCTGTTGGGAAAATGGGAAATGGGAAATGGAAACTGTGAGTTTCGACTGGAACAACCCCAGAGCAGAGAACAATTTCATTCCATCATGGCCGACGACAAGAAGAGAGTGAACACAAGCTGACAGTCTGTCAGTCAGTCATTCTGTCAGTTTGTCAGTCTGTCTGTCAAGACACGATGCGAACCCTCAACTCTCAAATTGGGGGCAGGGCAATGGCCGAATCGAAGTCACTAAGAGAGAGAGAGAGAGAGAGGATGTGCGGGCTGCGAAAAGAAAAGCGAGCTGAAAAAAAACGCGTCATTTTCCAACCACCATCAGAGAAGCATTTTCTTGACAGCGACCCTTATTTCTGAACTGAACTGAACTGCGAGTCATAATTCTTTTTTATTTTGTGACACGAATAAATCACTCAATTGTATAAAATTAAATGGGAGAAAAAATAAAAGGACGCCTCGTCCAGAGAGAGAGAGAGAGAGAAACAAAATGGCAGCCGAATAAAATAATTCGTATTTGGTGGATTTGTATTTGTATGCGAGTGGAGGATTCGTGAGCCCGAATAAATCAAGAGATTGGACACAGATATCATAAAAATAATATCCTTTGACTCTCACTGTTTCGCTTCTGTTTTGTATCCTTCGCATCGCTTTTGGCAGACGACAGCGCTCACTACTTGACGGGTCTTTGGCCCCCAATCCACAGTTGTCTCTGTCTCTCTTTCACTCTGTCTGTGCTTCCTTCTTTCCCTCTCTTTTTCTGTCGTGTTTGCTACTTTTCTAGCGCTTAAATGAGCATACGGCATTTTGACACACACACACAAACAAACACTTTCACACAGACACGCACATGCCAAGCATCAAAATGTGAAGGGTATTTAAGCAGTTGTCAAGTTTGCTTTGTCAGACAAATACTTGACTATGGGAAAAGGAATAAAGTATTATTAAATATACTCATATTCAACACTTTTCCTTTTTTAAAATTAAATTAATCAGTTAATTTAAAAGTTAAATATATAAAACCGAAATAAATCGTAAGTATATTTGGTATTTTTATTGAATAACTGTAATATTCATTTAAAAGTTAAACGTAAATATGTATAATGAAATAAGTGGCAATATATTCTAAACTATTTCTTAAGCCCTATTTATTTCATTTAGTTAAATTATCACCTCATAAATACTTTTTGAATATCTAAAATTATTTCTGTAAGAAGAGATCTGTCAAAAAATTGAGAAAAAGTAAAAAGGTTTACTTTAAATGGAATACTAATTAAACTAAAATAGATATTCATTTAGAATAGGATACGGAATATACTGAAAATATGTATTTAGAATAGAATACTAAATATACTAGAATATTACTAATGGAATATATCTAAATATTTAGTTTATAACATCAACATATTTTAAAATATTTATAATGAAATAATGCAGTAATATATTCGACTTTTTTTTTATTTTTTTTAAATTTAGTAAATATGACAGCTCTGCTCAATTTATCTAATAAACAAATTATCAACTAAAGCTAAGCTGATAAACCCGCTTCACTTTTCAAATAATGAATGACAAACGCTGGTCAAAAAATTTAATGATTTTCTTTTTAAAATAGTATTTTAGCACATCATTGTATTAGAGTAATATTATAATATTATATTCTCTTTGTTTGGTAAACATTGGTTTGTAATTTAATTAAATTATTGTGAAAATATTGTCATAGCTATTCATTGCTATTTATACCAGTTATCCATAGTACACATTAGAATTTTTGCTGAATATTTTCAGAATCCGTTGTTATATCAAATGGGTACCGGGTATCTCACAGTCGCGCATTCTCGACTGTAGCTTACTTGATTTCGGTACCATTCTTAAAATATTGCATTATTTATTGAATGATATCATAATGTTCTAAGAACTAAAAACAATTTTTGTATTTCTTTGTAATATATGAATGTTTTCAATATCGTCTGATTTCGTGAAACTAAAAAAAATATGTTCTGTATTATAATCTTGCATGCATTAAATTTAAATATTTCAAAATAAATCATTTTTATCTTCTAAAATAGTTCTAAAATCTTATAGTTTTAGTTATAGTAATTGGAATTTTTATGAATTACAGAATTTTGTAACTTAAATATAGAATTTTTGTCATATTTTGAGAAATTTCAGAACACAGTTTTTAAGAAGTATGTTCTTGATTTAACAAATTGGTCCTTTGTTTCAATGTATACTTAAATTTAGCAACCATGCCCTGTTATTTTTGACAAAATTGTGGTCTCAATAAAACATGTTTTACTCTTAACTTTTTCTACCCTCTATTTAAGCAAATATTTTCATATCAAGCAATATTTTCATAATGTAATTTCATTCATTAATATAGCATTTATTAGAGCATCTACAAATTCGTGGCCATTATATTAATTTTTCGATTTGAGCAGCACTTTTTTTTCGGTGGTTGTTGTGCCTCAAATGTGTCTCTTGGCTGTCGCCGTTGCCATTAAGCTGACTTCTCTGTGAGTGTGTGAGTGAGTGTAAATGTGAATGTATTTGTGAGTGTGTGTGTGTGTGAGTGTGCGGCCATCACATGGCATAATAATTTGATTTGTGATCTTTGATAGCGAATATGAATTATAGAATGTGCATATGTATTGGTAGGAAGAAGAGGAAGAGCAATGGTTACTGCCACTGCCACCAACCACGCTGGTTGCTGCCACAGTCCGGTGTCAACGTCATTCAGCATAAACGAGCTGCCAGTCGCTTTAGTCTGTCTGTCTGTCCGTCCGTCTGTCTGTCTGTCCGTCTGTCCCGTTCGTCCTGGCATTTACAACCCTTAGCGCGCATAAATTACTTTTATTACCTGTCAGGGGTATTTGCGCACTTACCGCCCCCCGCACCCCCCTTCCCACTTCCCCCTTCACCCACCGCGCTTCCATCTTTGCTCGTGCTTTTTTCCTCATTGCGTTTTTAGCTATATTTTAATTGCATATCGCGCAATAACTATTTTGCACTCTCTGACAGCAGATTGAAGATATTTATTAATATTAGATGCGACAGACACTCACACACACACACACACACACACATAGTATGATATCTAGTCAGGATCTGTTTCCCTTCTCTCCTCTCCTTTCCTCCTCTGCTGCACATCAGTCGCATAATTCCGGTTCCATTAATTCTATTTTATTGCGTCACAGGTTTTTAGATGATGTTGCACGTTCATGTTCACTCCCTCCCTCTCTCTCTGTGTGTGTGTGTGTGTTTATGTCTGTGGGACTTTGCAACACTCATTTTGCTTCTACTTCTGCCTCTTCCACATTTATATAAATATTCATATTTCACGTCATTCAAATTGTGTAAATAAATTTAAGGCTTTTACGTTGTTTTTTCGCTTTTTACGCCTGAGCTCAATTTTGGAGTTAGGGTTAGAATTATGACGAACTGAGTTACATACTTCATAACTAAGGGTAACAGAAATGTGACTACAAAAACTGTTGAATTATTTCGGTCAATAAAGTATTTAAATAGGTTTCAATACTTTTATATATTCCAATTATAAAAAACTATTGTGAAAAGAGTATATAATAAAGTAACGAAATACATAAAGAATTTTCGAATATTGAGAATTAATTTCTGAGAAAAGAGACCGATGAAAAGATTGAGTAAGAGTAAAGAGGTTTACTTAGAATAAAATCCCAAACATACTTAAATAAATATTTATTTAAAATAAAATACCAAATATACTGAAAATATGTAATCCGAATAGTATACTAAATCTACTAAAAATATGTCATCAGTATAGAATACCGAATATGCTGAAAATATGTAATCAAAATATAATGTCAAATATACTGAAATATACTATATATGTATGTATTTAGATATTATTTAGATTACTGAAAATTTGTATTCAGAATAGAATATATAATATACTGAAGATGTGTATTTAAAATAGAGTACTAAATATACTGAAAATATGTATTCAGAATAGAATACTAAATATACTGAAATACTACTATTAGAATACCAAATCAAAGTAATTATATTATATAGCAATCGTAAATTAGACAAAAATAACACTTTCTTAGGAAATTTTAAGAACAATTTTTTAATATTTAAATGAATTTATTAAAAACCGAATGTAAGAAATAATAAGTATAGAAAAGAAATGTATTCCAAAAAAAATGTAAATATTGCGAGAAATTTTCATTAATAATCACACATATTAATACTGAGCTAGAACTATCTTTTGCAATGCTCTTTTCAGTTCGCACAAAATCCAAAATTAAAATGAATTTTCTAAACATTTTTTTTTTTTTGTTTAAATTAAATTCACTCCTGTGTCCCACTACCTATTTCACAGATTTATTATTAGTATTTTTGTGATATATTTATTTTGCATATTTTCAAATTTCTACCGCACAACAACAACTATCTTACAGTTCAGAACTCTGAGTAGAAGCTTTCCTGCCTGTTTTATTATAATACAAACTTTATAGAAAATAATTTTATAAAATGGAGAAAAATATTGAAATTATAATGCAAAACTAATCACACTCAGTACGTTTACATCTGAGCATATTTCTTTCTGTTTTCTAAAACCCAAAACAAGTTAAAATTCTGCAAAGATCTGCGGCAAGCAATCGAAACATTATCATTATCATCGTCTTCAACTTTTGTCGTTGGGAGATGGTTTAATAAATGGCCCGCTTGGCCCGTCGCGGAGCAATCCTTTATGCTCTTTAGGCTTGTACAACTGAATTAAAGCTGAAAAAGATGTTGGTCTTATCGGTGAATTAATAGAGCTATTAATAAGTCTTTTGTACGCGTTGATATCAAAAGTTAGCTGGCCGACCGAAGAAGCAACCTTGAAGGCAAGTTGGAAGATGGAAACAAAGTTGGAAGATGAAGTTGTGGGGATACGTTAAACGTAAATCCTTCAGCCATAAAAGAACAACTGATTTACCTGCGATGAAAGTGACATGTTAATTTTTTATTTCTACCCAACGACGAAGAAGACATTGCCACATTGCCACAACAGATGGAGAGAAGATGCAGCACATGGCACAGGAAGGAGCCTCGCATAGGATCGAATCGGATCGGATGGGATCCGATGGGATCGGTGGAGGCGACTTTGATAAATACCATGACAAATTCAAAACTGTCAGACATCATTTTTCAAATAGTAATTGCATTATTATCGGGCTGCTCTCAAGTAAAAATGGAGATGGAAATGGAAATGAAAATGGGAAATGATGAAGGCAACAATTGGCGCATTAATCTCTTGTTTCTCTCTACAACATGTGTGTATGTGTGTTGTTCTTTTTCCCAAAAACATAATTGAAATGTCAGTGCGAAAGAGAGAGTGGGAGTATTAAAAGAACAAGAGTGAAAGAGAGCGACAGTCTGACAGCTCGGTTGAGTGGCACACTCAATGAAGCCGAAACAGGTACCCGTATAATGTCAAGGGTAACCATCAGCCAAAGCGGCGTAGGCGTCGCAACTGCCAAGTGGAGGCAGCTAAAAAGACAGCGATGTTTATGCGTGGCAATAACGTGATCAACTAAAGAAGTGTACTATGTAATTTCTTTAGTTTTATGAAGGCATAATAAGGAATTGAACATCTTGATGTGTTCAACACAATAAATAATAGAACTAAATACGAGTACAATATATAATAACTGCAAAAATATAAAATATTAGAATTATTTCTTAGCTGTTTAAACATTTCCTTGAAGTTCAAATTTTGATTTAAATAAACTTCCCATTTTATGTCTTTCTTTTTCTCACTTAGATCCTCAAAGCTTTGCTATAAACAAATTCTAGCTTCCTAGCTGTTATCAGGCATTAGGTAATTTGAGTTATAGTTAAATAAATGGTTAGTTAAGGAATTTTAAAGTAATTTGAGTAATTTGAGTTCAATTTAAATAAATTGCTAGTACGTAAAAGTATTGATGATGGTTAGTTTAAAGTTTTTTCTTTTATATTGCTATACATGTTTATTAGGAGTAAAAATTATAACATGCTTATGATTATGTTCAACCTTTAATACTATATCTTATAATTATCTTTAAAGAAATTTAAAAAGATATGATGATGTTTACTTTATGTATATTGAGTTTTATTTAAATAAATGACTAGTAAATAAAAGTATTGATGATTTTTAGTTTAGAGTATTTGCTTTAACAAAATATAAGTTTATCAGGATAAAAAATTATTACATGTTCATGATTGTATTCAAAATTTAATACTATATTTTATTGTTATTAGTTTCAAAGGAATTTTCAAAGATATGTTAAGTTTAAGTTATTTCTTTAAATAAAAAATGATTGTATCAGCGTTAAATAATTATTAAATCTTCATGATTATGTTCAAACTGTGAAACTATATTTTTTTTATTAATGATTTAGAACTATTATAAACAAATATTTAGAAAATTTTATTTGTTAGTAGTAAAACTTTAAACTTAAAATGGGAATAGATTTATGTAACTGATAGAAGCACAAGAGATTCAATATTATTAGTTAAAAAAGTAATTTCAAATATGAAATAATGAAAAATAAACTTCTATAAAATCTGCCTCATATCATTAGCTTATAAGCCTCACATATTTTGTATATACTACATAAGTAGGGGAAAGTAAGGAGAAATTTCATAGTTTGAAGCATATTGATTTTTCTTGAGATTGTCGTCTCGTGTGCACACACGTTGCTCGTTGCATGCCACAAGATGTTGTTCAAGTGGAGCGCACCGATTGCCTGAAGATTAATTGCGCGTGGAAACTCCTAATTAAATCATATCAAGAGTTGTCTTGGGTTGGGTTGGGTTCGGTTTAAAGTAGGGCGCTGCAACCCTCGTTATAGAGTTGCCACGGTTTCTGCTGTTGCTGCTGCTTCTGCTCCTAACGATGTTGTGATGTGCTCGATTTTTCATTAGCAGCCTGGTGGCAAAGTGCATTTCGGAAAAGTTGCATATTCAAGTGACTCAATTAAGCGGCGCGATATGAGAGCGAGTGTGTGCATGTGTGTGTGTGTTGGTGTGTGTGAGACAGCTATACAGGTTGCTTATACAGCACGAGCACTTGAGCAAGACGTCTGCCATTTTGTGTGTGCATGTGCAAGTGTGTGTGTGTGTGAGTGTGTGAAATGCACGTGAAATCCTTTAGCAAAGGGGCAGCACAGCAAAGCAGCAGAAACAGCAAGCAGCAAGAGCAACCGACCTGATTGGTAGTTGACTGCCAGCCCAGCATCAGCATTCGCTCTTTCGTGTTGCCAGATTCCATCAGCAACAACAAAGCCAAGCAGCTACAACAACAACAAAACAAACGAAAACGAAATGTTGCTGAGACATGAAGTTGACAGCTCAATGCGCTCGAACAAAACTCACACACACACACACACAAACAACCTCGCAGTTGGTGAGAGAGACAAGCACACACACACATATACACAGCAAGCGCGCACAAAGTAAAACTGCAAAAGCAAAAGAAACAGCAGCAAACAAAACGGGGAGAAGTTTTTGCCCAAACAATTAAAGGCAATGCAATAGAAGCACTTGTAAGAACGAAATAAATACTGCAAACTAATTACTATTACTAAATATCAAATATTAAAAACATAAAAAACATTCAAACTGCATTTAAATTCATTAATGTAAATAGTCAAATAGTTAATTCCCGAGCAAGTGTTTCTATTTTCGTGTACCTCACTGTGCAAGCAGCCAAGCGTATTGCAAAAGCAACAAAAAAAAGCTGCACTTTACCTCTCGTTGGTGCTTTTGTGGCCCATCCTTATTTTGCTTGCGCTGCTTGCTGTCGCTATGTAGTTGTAGTTGTGTGTGTGGTTGTTGTAGTTGTTATTGTGGTGGACGCGTTGAAGAAGAATCCATCAATTTTTATGTTTGCCCCACGGTCGACATTTTCGTCGATTCTGTTTTGCCGTCGTTTTGCCTCGTAAAATGCAAATCGAAATTCATATCATCACACACACACATAGACAGCGAATGCAGGAGTATGAGTGTATGGTGAGTTGTTGTGCCGATTCCACCCCTTTTCTCATTGTTCTGTCCATCAAAAAATGTGCACAACAGAGCAATGAGCATGAACAAAGCAGCAGCAGCAGCAAAAGAACAAGAAGAAGAAGCAGCAGCAAACGCAGCAAAAAAAAAAATAATCCATACACATGAAGTTGTTGTCGTTGTCTCGTTTCGTTGACTTTTTCGTCTTGTGCTGCTGCTGCTCCTCCTGCTGCGCTGCTGCTGCTGCTGTGGCTGCTGCTCAACGTCATCGTCGCTTGTTGTCTCTCATTGTTCCTGCGCTGCCGTTGCTGTTGATTCGTCGTCGTCGTTGTCTTCTTCTTCTTCATCTTCTACTTCTGCACTTGAGCTTTTGCTGGTCGCTGCCTTCTTTTCAATTGCTGTTGTTGCCGCTGTCGCTCGTTGTTATCGTTTGCTGTTTCGATATTTTCTCGTCGTCGTCGTCGCCGTCGCTTGCCATTGTTGCTGCCTCTCCAAATGTCTGCCAAAATGTTACCACCCCGCCCCTTTTTTTTTTTTGTTATTGTTGTTGTTGACTTGCAGCTTCAAACTTCATTTCAGCGTTTTGTTCAATCTCCCAAAATCCCGCAACGCTTCATTCAAACACCGTTTGCATTCTCCCCCTTTTCTCATCACCTTCTTCTTCTGTCACTTCCCTTCTTTGCTTTCACTGACTTCCCTTTGCCATTTAACGTAGCTAGATAAAGAAATTGCAACTACAAAAAAAACTTAACTAAAACGAAATTTGCACATAATTCATTTGAAGAGCGCTGTCACATTTCTCTTTACATAAAAACTGCTCTTAAAATGATCGACAGCTAACTGAAGTCAACTTTAACTCTCTTTGCTTAATTAATTTGCTGCCTACGCAAACTTCTCTTAAAATATTCGAACTGCGTTTGATACAAAATATAACTAAAAGCCATTAAAATAACAGCACTAAATGGCGTTAAAAGTTGATTTAGTCATTTATTTAGCCATGTCAGCTGCATTATGGCCATATTAAGCCAATTTGAGAGCGCATTACAACTTTGTCATAATCTCCAAAAAAGCATACGTTGCTCTCTCTCTCTCTCTCTCTCTCTCTTTGACTGCCAACTCGAAATTGATGCCGCCAATTAAGAGGCGTTGCAAAAACATTTCGTAAAATTTTTGCTAAAATTGTCAAAGCACTGTACCATAAGAGGAGTGTTGGGGAAGGGGGAGGGGCGAGAGTGCAAACCACACGCATCACCACTCAAAACACATGCGACACAATCCAATGTTGATTACCACATAAAAATCCATTGCCAAAGCGCTGACCAGCAACCGACACTCTACACTCACACACTCACACACACACACACTCGGTCACTCTTCACACACAATCTCTTCTTACTCACTCTCCACACACACACACAGAGCAGTCTCCACTGCTGCCCGCATAACTGTTTTGATTGCCTCGACGCGCGAAAATTATTCCTAAAAACAAACACTGCGCCAGCTTACACATGCACATACAAATACAAATTCATTTGAGTGGATTTCAGTTGCGCTTTGCGCGCTCTCTACTCCTCCTCCTCCTTCTCCGCTCTCTCTCTGATTTTATGCGCTGCATTTAGTGCTGCTTTTAGTCCCTTTTTGCAGTGCATTTTATGACAGTGGGTGGATGGAGCTCTGTAAACTTGTAGACGCCGCTGCCGCCATCGATGCTGACGGCGACGTCGATGTCGATGTCGATGTCGACGTCGGCTACTGATGATTGTCCTGCAATTTGTGTCGTGGACGTATGCGTGCGTGTTGGAAATTGTCGTTCTTATTGCCTTTTCGAAAAATTATTTCGCGTTAATGGCAATTACCACTTGTGTATGTCCTGGCTCCCTCTTCCCCTCTCCCTTTCACACTTTCGTAATGCAATGCGAAATTATTTTTAAAGAAATTTAATGATTTCCAGTTAATTTATGTTAAGTGTACTTAACTGAAAATTGTGCGTTTGCGAAAATTAGCCAAAAGCTGTGGGCGAGAAGGCGTGGTTTATTATTACACTACACAATTAGTTGCACTTTGATGGCCCGCTGCATTTTGCGCTTAACGCAAAATGGCATCATCAATTTGGCCAAATTAGCAGCCAAAGGATCTGCCAATAAAATGAGGGAAAAACACAATTTACGAATGTTTTCCATTCGACAAATGTTCTGAAAGTTTCTTAGATTGTTAGTTTAATAATTTCTATAACAGAAAAGGGAAACTTACAAGATTACAACAAGTATTCATTGACAAAAAATTGATAATGGAAATAAAAGTATAAAGCGAAAACTTTAAGATCATAAGATATCTTCGTTAATTTCAAAACTGATATAAATATCATTCGTATTCAAGAAAAACGTTGAAGATTGTATAATAAAGAAGAAATTAATAATATAATACATATGGGTAATTCCAAAACGGAATTTGTCCCGTGCGAGACTCTTTACATTGAAAATAACATAAGCTGAAACAATTTTGAAAATAAGAAAAGTTTATTTTTATAGCTCTAGATAAGTACTTTAATTAGAGCTAAGAATGGTTTTGAAATTTTTTTTCTGTTTTGTTTTCTGTTGTGATAATTGCAAAAATTAACCAATTCGTACGCAAAATCAAAAAATGAACGAAATTATATATTTTATCGGAAAACAGATCAAGTTCCTAAAATCATATTTAGCTCTAAATATAGTGATTATCTAGAGCTTTAAGAATAACATTCACTTATTTTTAAAATTGTTTCAGTTTATGTTATTTTCACTGCAGTGCACTGTAAAAGTCTCGCACGGGACAAAATTTCGCCATGGAATTACCCATATACAAATTGATATTAGATTTAAAGATGGAACTTCAAAAAAATAAATTATGAAAAAAGAGAGGAAAATGGAAATTAAATACAATTTAGGATGATAAAAGAAGAATACAAGATTACAATAGAAACGCTTTACTTATATCTTTACATAACAAAAAAACAGAAGAGAACAAGAAAAAACATTCGGCTTCAAGAAAAACGTTTATAATAAAAAAAATTTCATAATAGATTTTTACAGAAATACGACTGTAAACATCAAAAAATATCACAAAAAATATTACATTTTAATATTATAAAGCCAAGTGTTACTTTATTAATACTATGTCAAAAATACCAATTATACACATGTAATTGAAGATTTTTGAACAATATTTTTTTTGTTCCTTCCATAAATAGTACTAAATTTTTGTTTCTCAAAACTTTCAAGACAGCAAGACAACTAAAAAATTAAATGTAGTTTTAAAATATCAAGTCCATCGGAAAAAAACTTTAAAAAGAGAAAATGAATTTTGAAATATTATTTGCATCATCTAACAATATAACAAACATCTTAAATATAGAATTCTTAATATTAAGGAAACCAATGATACACCCAAGATTAATATTATTAATCAATAAATCCCTTAATTCTTTATAATTATAGACCGTTTAATTTTCTCTTGTTTTCCTCACTTCAAACCCAACACTATTTGTTTAATATCGTGTTGTAATTATATTATAACAAATACTAATGCCATGCTTGAGGCAAACTGATTAGATGATTCAAAATTTTAACGATGCCACGCAGATGCACACACTCAAATACACACACACACACACACATACACACACACATGGCTATTTACAAAACTGGAAAAAGAAGAAAATTGTTTAATTTTCTGGAACTCGTCATAAGCGAAACCATAAATTATGAGATATAGAAAAAAAAGAGGCAAGCGATTGGGGTCTGAGAGCGACTGTAAAATGTGTGAGTGGGGTAGAAAAGGCTGAAAAATGAGTCAGAGAAAGAGAAAGAGCGAAAGAGAGAGAGAGAAAGTCAGCTAAATAACTCCGAAGAATGAATTATGACAGTTCTAATTGACTGAAATATGGTGCGATGGCTGCTTTCCATCAACTCTATAGATATATATATATATATATTTTTGACTTTTGTGCGGGTTGCGAGCGAGGGTGGCTGCCACAAAGAAAGAAAGAGACAGCATGTTGAAGTATCTTGCAGATACTTTTGCTTCACTTTCGTTTCAGCTACGCTGCCTGCATTGAATGGGCATTGAGAACAAACGCTCTCGACAACAACAACAACAACAACAACAATGAGACTGTCCCCGGGTTTTTCTTCTTCTGACTTCTGAGTGTTGCATCTCTCTTGAGCAGTGCCACAAACAGTGAACAACTGAACAGCAGCAAACCCAAAAGCCAGTGAAATGTGTCTAAAGACGGCAAAGACAGCAAACGAAAATGGGCGACGCCTGCCTCAAAACGCGTCGCAGTGACTTCTGAAACAGTATTTCATATCATCACTGCTTAGTCAGAGGGATACAAAGTATGCCAAGTCAGTGAAAGCGTTTGTAACAAAGAGAAGAAACTTGCTAACACTTTTAGTATATCAAATTAATACATAAATCAAAAAACAATTCTATATAAGTATGAAATACTAAAAAACATTTTCGAAATTCATTCAAATTTAATTAAATAAATACAATTACTGAGCTACTTAAATAATAATATAAATAATCTTCTTTAATTTCCATATTTCTGCTTTTGATCTTATTTGTTTACAAGTAAATTTTCATTATTCCCTATCTGTTGTTCCTACTTTTGATCCTTTCCTTCTACAAGTATACATTTTATAAATTTTTAGCTGTATTATTCTGTATCTGTTATTCCTACTTATGATCCTCTCTTACCATAAATATAAATTATATAGTTTTGTAGTTTGTTTGTTATTTTTACGGCTGATTATTTATTTTAACAATTGAAATTTCATTAAAGGAATGAATACAAATTGTGAAGAAAATAATAAAAAAAAAAGTAAAAATAAGTACTTAACAAATAAATATAATACATACAAAAATAATATGTATAATCCATCCTGATTTTCTAAGCCATTTATTTTAAAGTCTGTCGCTATTACCAACAGCTTTCATTTAATCATTATACAAAAAGGGCTCATCAAGTATTTTAATAATATACTCCAATGTATCTACAATCGTGCCACGCCTCTTTTCCTTCCACAAAGATTATACAAAAGATACTTTAAACATTCCTTTCCCCTATTCGAGTGTCTTCGAGTCGAGCAGATTCTCGAGTCTTGAGGTTCTTACTTGGTTTCTGAAGTGCCAGTTTATGTATCTGAAAGATACGCTTAGCAAGCACACACACACACACACACAGTGCCACACACAGTCACACACACATAGAGAGAGAGCATGCTGTGTGTGAAGAAAGGAAACGCCATGGCAAGCTGTTGGGTAAATGGAAGAAATGGATTTTTGACAGATTTATGACTATCGAGCCGTCTTCATTTTTTGAATTATTGCCATCGAAATAGACGAAAATTGTTGTTGCTCTCGTTGTTGTTGTTGTTGCTGGCATTTCACTGTTTCAGCTTCAGCTGCAGTTGAGTTGAGTTCTTGCTCTTCGGTTCCGTTTCTAAATCGCCTCCCGCCGTTTCAGTTATTTTTTTTTGCCTCTCTCTTCTTTTCATCACAACCCGCAACACATGGATTTCGATTGGATTTTGGATTTTCGACTTGGCATTGGCAGCCTCAATGATTTCGTTTCGTTTCGTGTTTTTTTATCTCGCTTGCAACAGGAAAAGGAAGTCTTGTGGCTTTCTTTTCAATTTGTCCTCATTCCTTCATCGGCACAACCCTCAATTTCACCTCAACTAACTTTTCTGAGCATACGTTCTATCGGAAGCACAGACGAATGAGTTTCTTGTTGCTTTACTTTTCTGTTTTTTTTTTGTTTTATATACGGTCAAGAGTCGCAGTGTGGTTCACTTCTGCTACTCTCAATCATTTAGGGGGAAAACTAACTGATTTATTTATGATTTATTGCATTTTTATCAAGTAGGCTTTTTAAGAAATACGCATTCACTTGAAGCGATTGAAAATGTTATACGAAATTATCTGAAATGGTGGCAAGCACAGAAAAATGTTCTAATGAAAAAGCTACAATAGAATTCAACACAATTTCATAAATATAGTAAACAAAAAATATATATTATAAACAATGCATTTCTTCACTTATTCCTTCAATATAATAATAAATATACCGCAAAAATACTAAAATATATGGTATATTGATATAATAATTAATTTAAAATATACTATAAAGTACAAAAAAAAATACCAGGACGTCAGTCAAAACAACTAAGATATTGGTATTAAGAAATTATAGCATTTACTTTTAGTTTGTTTTCATAACTAAAATTTTTCATTACTAATGAAAATAAATTTAAATAAGTAAGAAAGCTACATTTGAGTGTACTCGACTATGAGATACACGATATTCGTTTTGAAAAAAAGCAAAACAATGCGGTTTTATTACTTAAATATACCAAAATAATATACCGAAATGATACTAAAATATACCAAAAGGTGTAATTGTGATATCGATTTAGTACTTCATTCAAAATACGTCATAGCAAACCATTGCGGTATTATTCTTATAATATACCAAATTATAATACCGCAAAAATACTAAAATTTAAGGTAAAGTTGTCATATTTAGTATTTTGATATAATACTTCCTTAAAAACACTTCAGCCTTTGTGACAATCTTTAATACACAAGTTCTTTTTAGAAAAATAATAAATAACCGTTGGATAATTTTTATTTAATATTACATTTTAGAATTATTTAAGATTTGACTTTTAATATCAGAGCTTTATAATTATTATTTATTATTTTTCTTTAATAATTCTTGTATATTCTTCTGCTTTACTTACTAACTTTTCAAATCATTTCAAATCTGACTTCTAATAATTCTTTAAAATTTCCTTCTTTTTCCGCTTCTTCAGTCTTCTCAACAGCGTTTTAAACACAAGTTTTTCTTTCAATAAAATAATTAACTAAACCGTAGGAAAATTGTTACAGAAGAAAAGTAATAATAGTCATTTAATAATACATTTCAAAATCATTGAAAATCTGCACTGCCTTCCGTGGGTTTTTTTCTTTACCATTTTCTCGCTGAGCTGAGCTGAGTTGAGATTTGAAATGTTTGTTGCCTTGCGGCGACTTTCCTTTCAAATGTTTCGCATTTCGCCAGCTCAGCTCAGCGCTGGCCACCAACAAATGCAACTGCAACTGCAACTTCAACTGCCAGCTGCGCGGAAAGCAAACAAAAGGCCATAGAAAAAACTAAAACCAAAGAAAACTGCTAAAAAAAAAAACAGTAAAAAGGAAAATGGGAAAAGAGGAAAAGGCAGAGAGTTTGGCCGAAAGCGCAGCAAAAATCGATGGGATTGTAAGCATGCAATTTACGATCGATCGATTTCAAGTTAAGCATATGCGACTGCCACAACGATTGCCACTGCAACTTTGCAACTGTGCAACTGCAACTGCAACTGTTTGGTAGCTAAGAAAAGATGCCACAAGGAGTTGTAAGTATGTGTGTGTGTGAGTGTGTGTGTTGCATATGTCAGCTGTGGCAGCCAAGGCACCGTTATGATGTGCGCTTGATGCCCAACGGCGGCGGCGCTGCAACATTTTGCACTTAATTTAATTTGTATGGCAAACAAAAAAAATACGAAGAAACAAATAAGAAAACTGCAGAGTGTGCTCGACTGTGAGATACTCGCTATCCCTTTTGAATAAAATCAAAACTGTGCGGTAATAATAATAAAATATACCACAAAAATAAAAAAAATATACCAAAGGTTAGATTTAGTATATTGACATTCAAAATATACCGTAAAATACAAACCATATGGTATTAATTTAAAAATATACCAAATTAATATACCACAAAAAACTTTAAATATACTTGGTATATTGATACGGAACTGCACTCAAAATATACCACAAAATGCAAAATATACGATGTTTATTTAAAAATATACCGAATTAGTATACCACATAAATACTAAAAAGGCTATATTTAGTATAATGATGTAGTAATACATTCAAAATATACTATATAGAGAACAAATGTACGGTATTAATTTTCAAAATGCACCAAATTAATATGCCGCAATATACTAAAAATATATTGAAATATATAATCGGTATATTGATACAGTATCAGTATCAAAATATACCACGCAATAAAAAATAAATGCTATTAATTTTAAAATATACCAAATTAATATACCTCAAAAAACTTTAAATATACCAAAGTATACATTTAGTATAGTGATACAGTACTGCACTCAAAATATACCATGTAATTCAACATATATGGTATTTATTTTAAAATATACCAAATTAATATACCATAAAAATATAAAAATATACCAAACGCTATATTTGGTTTATTGATATGTATATTGATTGATAGAGTGCAAAATATACCAGAAAGCTACTAAGATCCGTAGTAAGTAGACGTTTTTCTGGACAGACAGACAGACAGACATAGCTATATTGTCTCGGATCAAGAATATATATACTTTATAGGCTCGGAGATGCCTACTTCTGGAGGCACAAAGTTTGAATACCCTTCCAGCCCATGGAGAGCAGGTATAAATATGAGCGGGAGCAGCAGGCAGCGCCACATCAAGCGAATTTGGCCGCAGGGAGGCGTGGCACAAAAGGGGGGGGGCGACGGAGGAGAGCCGAGACGGAGGACAACTGGTGTTCCATATCAGTTTCATGGAACTATGGTCACGATTTGGCAATAATGTTGCTTAAATACGCGGCAAGATGGAGCTGCAGATGCAACAGCACTCGACTTGTGGCACATCCAAGAGAAGGGGAGGGGTAAAGAGAGGGGAGGGGGAGGCAGACTGGACCTGCACTGGCAGCGCGACTCGATGGCCTCGATGGCCAATTGTAAAACATTTCTGTTTGGCAAGATTTGTTTGCGGGATAAAAATAAAATTGTTCATTTAAAGTAGCTGCTTCTGTGCTGTGTGTTGTGTGTGTGTGTGTGTAAGTGTGTGTGTGCTGCATGCCGCATGCCGCATGCCCCATGCTACCCAAATTGCCTTTGTTTATGAGATCGCTTTTATCGCTGAGCAACCAAAAGGACCTGCGGGTTAATTTCTTTAGCGCTACTTAAACTTTTTTCTCTTACTCGTTTTTTTTTCTCCATTTCCCACTCGCTAATTTCCCGCAAATTCCTGTCGTCTTATCAATCCCATTTCGATTAGATTTGTTGCCACTGTTGTTGTTGCTTTCGCTGATCTCGTCGTTGCGACCGATTGAATATCGTGTTAAAGCCATTCACAACTTGTTCCAACCTCACGAACTAACTAAAACAAATGTTTTTACCATTTTTTTTTGTTTTTTTGGGAGCGGAAAACACAACAATTGCCAATGCGGAAACATTTACAAATTGGTTGCAACAATGTCGCCGATCTATAAAATTAAGCTGGAAGTTGTCGCTAGACTTTCAACAAAGAAATTAAAATTCTAATCCCGAGCACAACAAAAATGAAAGCAATCGAAATGTTTGACAACTGTTTGCGTGGTTTTAATAATTATAAAAACATATCGAAAAATAATGGAACATGATTAATTATACTCCATTTCTAAAATCACAAGTTTTAGCTCATGCCATTAAATATTAAAGCTATAGTTTAAAAGGGTAAAATTTTGGGAAAGTGTAAGGAGAAATATAATATAATAATATAATAAATTATTAGCAATAGGTTAAATTAACATATTTCTCCTTTTTTCAGCAAATGGAATTTATATCAGCTGAGTTCTTTACATTACTTTTTTTCTATAAATTTTCTTCAATCCTCTTTTTACCGATAATCAACAAATTGAAAGCTTTTTGAAAGAAATGGAAATAAGAAGTTAGTTGATTAAAATTCATAGTCAAAAACTAATGTAAAGAACTCGACTGATCTCTACTCCATTTGTTTAAAAAAATGTACTTAATATTAAAGTCAACATATATTTTAACAACAAGAGCATAAACTATGCTATTAATATGAATAAAAATAAAAAACTAATATTTCATATTTTTACATTCAAAAGGTTTAATATATTTTCTAAAAAATAAAAGCATTAAAACAAGGAAATTTTGAGAAGCGTCAATTCAACCTCAATATTCAATATCCGCCAAATCTTTTAGATTATCTCAAATTGCTTTTATGAGACATGAAAAAATAAATCGCAGTAAGAAATTTTATGATATTCATTTTAACTGAAACCTATAAATCTTACAGATTTATAAGTTAAATCAAATCATTCAAAACTTTATTGCAGTTAGTTGCTAGCTTGGCCTTAACCTACGCTTTTGTGCATCAAAAGCAAAGTTGACAAAGGTCGCCTCCCAAAAATACAAAAAAAGAAGTAATTTGAAATGCTTGCCACAAATATGGCATACAAATAGTTCAAATTAAAGTCAATGCAATGTGATATGCGAATGCTTTACGCGTATCTTGTTGTTGTCAAGGATGAGGTGAAGTTGTTGTTGTTCTCTGGTTGTTGCTCTTGTTAGTGTTGTTGTGAATGCTGTGGTTGTGTGTTTGTCACGGCCGATTGGCCTTTGCCAATAGCAAAAAAGTTGAATCGAACTCAGCTATCTTTTCGGTGTCTTGTTGTTGTTGTTCGACCTGCAGCCTGCTCCCGTTGTAAATGTTGTCGCCATCGTTGGCATCGTCGTCGTCACAGACGACATCACACATTGACCATTGCCCGTGTAGAATTTGGTGCAATTGTCGTGGCAGCTTCGCCTCTTCCTCTTCCCTCTTTCTGCTCTCCTCTCTTCTAGGAGTTGCTGCTCCACCCGCTTTATGTTAACCACAGCAGCAAATTCAGCTTCCCACTTTTAGCTGCTAGCTTCTAGCTCCTCCTCAACTCCTTTTGCTCTCTGCTGCATGTCTGATTTACGATGCAACCGATTCCGATTGCTCGATTCGCGACTTTGACTTCGACTTCCCAAAACACTCGACGACTCTCGACTCTTGACTCTCGATTCTGATGCCGTGGCCGAGATCGTCGTCGGTCGCTACGGTTATGCCAGGTCAGTTCCATTATTTTTGCTCGCCAATTCGCCATTGTTACAAATGCTAATTTTGATATTTTGTATTTAAATGCAACGGCAACGACAACAGCAGCAGAAAAAGAAGGCAGCCAATGCACAAGGCGCATAGAACTTTATGGTGCACTTACCCTTTATGCATGTGCTGACTAACCACAAATAAATAGGGTACATTAGCTATTTAATGACAGTTGGTAACAACTAAGAGAAACAGCCTGAAGGTTAAAGTAATGAAAAGTAAATATTCGAAAGCAATTTATTCTATCATTAAGATACATTTTCTAATTTTGGAATAGTGTAAAAGATTATTATAATTTTGTGTATTCAGGAAATGTATGCAACAAGCTGAAGGTTGCATCTCAGACCCTATAAAGTATATATACATATATTCTCGATCAGAGTCAAAAGCCAAAGCAATAGAGCCCTGTCCGTCTGTTTGTCTATGCGGAAAAACTTCTAACAAATCTGTTGCATTTTATGGTATATTTTGAATGTAGTTTTGTGTCAATATACCAAATACGACCTTTCGTATATTTTTAGTATTTTTGTGGTATATTACGTTGGTATATTTTACCAACCAATATTTTACACGCCGTGGTATATTTTTAATACCACAATATACCACATGTACCATTTGGTATATTTTTAGTATTTTTTCGGTATATTTATTTGGTATATTTTTAAATTACGAAACATTATTTTCATCTAAATGTATTTATTTAAATTGAAATTCATCTAATTTTGGTATATTTTTTTTTTAATTTTTTGCTTTTCTTACTTTAAATTTATATATTTTATTTACTACTTTTTTACCATTTTAATTATTACTTACATTAAAAATATTTCAAATTATTATTAAAATTTTATTAAATTTCCAAATTAAATTTAACTTTTCTTAACTTTGTTCTAAGGACTGAACAATTAATTTGAAAACTCATACTAAACGTTCACTTAGCTTTCATATTAATCTATAAATCCCATAGATTAACACTGATTATATAAATTAAATCAAATCTTGACAACTTAATAAGGTAAAGTGGGCATAAATTAAATGATAAATCGAAATTTGGTGCCAACAATTGCTAATTTGTTGTTTAAATGAAACTGATTTGGGTTAATCTTTTAAGATCTTTTTTAGATTAACACTTAATCTTGACACTTTAATAAGGTAAAGTTGTTATAAATTTAATGGCGCCAACAACCTTATTTTCTTACTTGTTCAAATGAAAGTCATTTTGCTTAATTGTCAGCATGAATTCAGAATGTTATAAACACTTCTTGATATTTTCAATGTACCTCACTTTGTTGTATAGTCACAATTAATTTTAACTCTCTAAATCGATGTTGTGTATTTTCGCCTTTAAAGATTTTTTAGGTTTCGCAAACTTTACGATACCAAATTTATATCTTTTATGTAACTTTATCAAATCACTTCTAAAAATCTTTAAATTTTCTTTTTTCCGTTTCAATATTACTACTATCATATCATTTTTAAGTTCAGCTTTCGATAACTCTAACTCCATCGTTTTAATTATTTTTATTTTATTTGAATATCATTTCTTTATCTATTTGCATTGAATTAAGGACGTCTTTGATTTTTCTTTCGTATTATTTCTATTTTTTGTATTCCAAGACATCTTTCTTAAATATCTCTCAGCTTTCATCAACTTTCAGATGTATTTTTGTATATATCATATTCCATATTTCATTATATGTATGTATCATATATATAGTACTATATTTATAGAGCATTTGCCTCGTTGCCTTTTTTCGTTTGTGACTCAATTCGATTTTGCTTATTTTCTAGTTCATGCTGCAAATGTGGCATTGAATTTCATATTGCGCAGCTCTGCAGCTAAGAATCCCTGCAATCTCTTCTTCCCTATTCCTTGCCAAAAACCCAATCGCATTCACAATCGTAAGCGTCGCATCGAAGTCGCATCGCATCGCATCGCACTTGGGCAACTCGTCTCAAGATGCTGCTGCTTCTGCTGTTGCTGTTGCAACGTCGCGTCGCCAACGTTTCGATCGTCGTCGTCGTCGTCGTTGCTGTAATGGATGTTATGTTCTGGCGGCGATCGCATGACAGGCGCATGTTGCAGCCGCTGGCATCCGCACCATTATGGCAACTTGGCAAACCAAGCAGAGAGACAGAGAGAGAGAGAGAGAGAGACTCCTTCAGCCTGCAATGCATCGCGCATTCCCCAAAAAGCGTGTAATCAATAAACAACAAGAGCCATCGAAGCTACGATCCGATGGCCTCTTCAACACACACACACACACACCGAGAGAGACTTGCCTCTTGCCCTTCCCCCTTTTTTGAAGTGAAGTCTCTGGACAGGCAGCTCGTGTAACCTATGGGAATGCCGGAGCTGAAGCTGAAGCTGGCGATTTCGCTCGATTGTATCTGTTGCGCTGTGCTCTTCTTCTGCCTCTTTGTATCTTGGATAATGATCCATTGTTTGCATCTTGAACTTGTTTTAAATGCGCGCGCACTCACACACATCTCTTTCCTTCTCTCTCTTGGCTCCTTTCTTCCCTTTACTCCATCTTGTTGCAACCTCCTCCTCATCGTCATCATCATCATCATCTCCATCGTCGTCGTCGTTCGCCTCATGTCGTGGTCGTCAATGCTGCAGCCATATCTGGACTCTTGGCTGATTCATTGGATGCAACAGCAGCAGCAGCGAAGAAAAAAAAAACAGCAGACAACATCGAGAACGAAGCTGCAAAATTGCTGAGCTGAGCTGAACTGAGCTGAGCTATCCGGCAGACATGTTCAACAATTTCTTTTAATTAGAAGATATTTTTGCGCCTATTAGAATATGTTCCGTCATTTGGTCAGTCGCTTCAACTGCATTCCGGAGCAGGACAGGGCCACCTTGCAACCAGCTGAATGTCTTGAAAACCTCAAGAATCTCTACGAAAATCTTGTATTGAGCGACTGCTAAATACCCTGTAGAATAGCTGGCAACGAAAGCTGCTTATAGAATTATTTTAATTAACTTCAGAATTTCTAAGAATTAGTGCAAAAATCAAGAATAATATCTTAACTGGAGATTGTTTTGAACCAAGAAGGCTTATTCTTAAATCAAAATCGAAATTCTTCAAAAAGTGTAGATTGCACAATCTGGAAATTCAGGATTATGATCTTGTTTTAAGTATTGAAAAATCTCAAAATATTTACATTCAGATATTAAATTGCAAATTCCGATATAAAATTATGTGCTATTTTTAGAACCATTTCCATTTTATGTACGCTTAAAAAATCTTCATCATAAACTTGTTTGAAATAAAATGCCTATTACTGTTGAATCCTCTTTTTTATTTTTTCAAATCGAATCAATCTACTTTTATTATATCCTTCAATATATATTTTTGCCTCAATGAGCATTTAAAGTTTTAAAGCTTTGTGCATTGACGTCTCCGATTAATAAAAGACTAATAAATGAATAAAGCTGCTTTCATTGTTTCAAATATTAAAATGTAATGCCTTTCCTTATAAAAATAATGGTTTCAATTAGCTTTAATGTGCTTTTAAAGCTACATAAAATCATTTGCTTGAAAGCTAAGAAGAAATGTGACGTATATCTTATTGTTGCAACGCTTCTCTTTCATATAATAAAACTAGTTTAGATTGTACAATTAAACACAGAATATACATTAACATTAATAAGCTTTTAAAGCTTCAAGCTCAAGCTTCATAAATTCCTTTTTTTCCGAATAATTTAAAAAACAATCTGAAGCACATTTTACTGCCAAGCAAAGGGTATTCCCCTAACGAGTATGATTATTTCCCTACTGTCAATCTGGGAAAATAAACGCGGCGCATTAATCTGAAGATTAAGCTGTAAATAAACAGCACGTGAGAGGGAACTAACCTGTTCCAATATGCTCGCTATATATAATAGTATAGTATTGTATGGCACGATATCAGCAGAATATTCGAATCGTAATAAACAACAGTTGGCTTTTTTTAATCTAATCGAAATGCAATGAATAATCAATAATTCCCGCTGGCCTGCAAAGAAATATGATCAGCGACGATTAAAAGCTTCTAAATCAATCAAAATATATTGATAGCCACTTGACGGATTTACAATTTCGTAGGGGCTTTAACATTTCTATGTATTTCGATCGAACGATTGTAAATCGAGAAGTTGACGTGACTCAATCGAATCGTTAATACCCAAGACAATCATAAATATTTAACTTGAGCTGTGCGAAATAACACACAATTGAACGATTGTACGAAAATCGTTTAATAGCAATGCTTAAGATAAGACACATTCTCTTGCGGATTTATAACATCACGATGCTACGCTTTTGCTTATCACTCGCTCACTCTCATATATCACGAAAAACCTAATGAATATACTTCAAACTGCGAGTCATACTTTTGCATGATTTGCATGGCGATTCCAATGAAAATACGCGACTGCAATAAATATAAGGGAAAAGGGTTGAAGTTTACTTTTAAATATTCATGGACGATATTTGTCGAAGCGACAGATCTGGCGAGTTGTGTGTGTTGTCGCATGTCGATGTCGCATTTGTGCGACGATCGATTGTCCCCATGACTTGTAGGCGCAGATCCTTTGTTTTCACAAAATCAATGCCAATGTCGATTGTTTAGACCCAAATACCAATAACAATGGGTCATTTGGGACTCCAAAAGCACAAAATACAAACCAAAAAAAAACAACGTTACCCATCCTGACAGCCAACAAGTATGGCACGACTTCAGTCTCCAGTCTCCGAAAGTCTTCTTCCCGGCTTCTTGTCCTTGTTCGTTTGGTTTCTTAGTTTCCTTGGGTCCCCTGAGTGATTTATTTAGTTTGTGTCAATTCCTGAAATTATTGGCCCCGAAAATGACAAAAAAAAAACAACATAACAAAATAACAAAGTTCGATCTCAGCCAATTCCATTTTGTTTGCCATCAAGTTTTTTGTCGTCGTGCTGACGTCTCCTGCATAACTTAACACATTTCGGTATTCCCCAGAATACTCGGTTCATAGAACGCCCTCAACATAACTTCCACCTAAATTTTGGACCAAACAAAAATATGTCGGAAATGCTAAAACTGATTTAGATCTTTTCAGTTGCGTCAAGTTGAGATTTTGATGATTTGCATTTCAAAATAAAGGAAGTGGAAGATAGTTTGTTTTGGTATTATACCAAATAAAGTATCTTCTCGGTATTAAGATAGTATCTTCTAGTGTAGCTACAAATCTTAATACCAAAGCAATAAAAATTTTCACTATCTTTATTTAAAGAACAATTTGAAGCAGCAAATGTGAAGAGCACATTTTATATAATATATATCCGGTATTAATTGTAAAATATACCAAATTAATATATCACAAAAATACCAAAAATATATTAAATACTGTACTTGGTATATTTATAATTATTAATTGTAAAATATACCAAATTAATATATCACAAAAATACCAAAAATATATTAAAGACAGTACTTGGTATATTTATAAAGTACCACATTCAAAAAAATATACTATACAGTGCAAAATATACCATATTTGTATTTTTAAATGTCATATTAAAATATTGTGTTGTAATTCCGAAATCGTAAATCGATAAAAATCAAATAACAAGCTTGCATTTTGGCACTGACAATAATAACCATTATTTTTATGATTCCTTTGCATTCTATGGTATATTTTTAATGTAATACTACATCAATGTACTAAATACAGCTTGTGGTATATAAAAAATTGTATACGTTATTTAAGAAATACTTTTGTATGTGCAAAATCGCCAACTACAAACGGATTTCAGTTGCTTTGACTGGCAATATGGTATATTTTGCACTCTATGATATATTTTAATACTACATCAATATACTAAACACAACCTATGGTATATTTTTAGTACTTTTGCGTTTCATTTATGTGGTATATTGTATTTGGTATATATTCCTTATTATTTTCATTATTTTTAAACATTTTTCCACTATTTACAGTCATCATTTAACTCATTTAGTACTTTTGTAGTACATTTATTTGGTATATTGTATTTGGTATATATTCCTTTATATTTTCATTATTTTTAAACATTTTTCCACTATTTACAGATTTTATTTCTCTCTCAATTTACTCTCTGTTTATTATAGTGAGTAGCAACTGTAAGATTCATAGACAAACGCTTAAGTAAATGGCAAATCACGTCGCGAACATTGCGAGCTATCAGGAACTGATGATTTGTGCTGAAATCGCAGCAACTTAATCGACAACCAAAAAGGCCAAAAAGACGCCTCAGAGCGTCTTGAGGCACAAAGTTGCATTTGGAAAGACAGAGAGAGAGAGAGAGAGAGAGAGAGAGAGAAAAGTTGGTAGCACATTCGAAATGAAGAAGGCAAGCAAAGTGAGGCTAGGCAGCCAAAAGAAGCAACCATAATTTAAATTTTCATGCGCCTTGGCTGTCAATTGAGTGCAGCCAACAACTCAGTTTAATGGCAACAGCAGCCAAGAGACCAAGAGGAGCAGCCACCACCACAACAACAAACAACAACAACAGCAACCTAAGCAACAACAACAACAGCAACCAGAGTCAGAAATTTAAATACAAACAACAAGCAAATGGCGCTAAATCAAACGATGGCCACGAAATTGCCATAATGACGACGATGATGATAATGTTAATCATAATGATGATGATGCTGGGGCATGCAGCAAAGTGGTGCACTGCTGAAATTATTATGGAAAAATGTTCGTTGGGCACTTGTTGAAATCTTTCAATGCTACTTGAAGCTACGAAAAATTATTGCACATGCTTCGACGTCGACGTCGAAGCGGAAATTATCGCATAATCGTGTTTGCCGCATTTTGTGGCAATTTCCAAAGTCTCAGCAGCAGCAGCAGCACAGAAGCGACAACGTGTTGCATGCCCCCAGAACGTTGCACACTAAGTGCAAATTTGTGGCAGCTACTTTTTGCGGCAAGCTGCTTCACATGTGCCAACGATCGCGACTGCTATAAAAACAAAACAGTCACAACGATCACGATCAACGAACGAAAGAGAAACGAATCGTGGGGCAAAGGACGCCAAATTGTGGCTGCGGTGGGTGTGGCATGTGGGTGGCTTCTTCATGCCACTCAAATTAGCATTTATTATGCGGCTAATTGCCCCAAAAGGAGGAGTCGGAATTATGCCAAATTTATTACAATTTATTATTATGCTAAGTACTTTAATAAATAAAGTATTTTCTTTTAAAAGAATATAAAATTATGCTAAATTTATTACAATTTATTATTATGCTAAGAACTTTAATAAATAAACAATGGATAGATTAACATCGTTCATTAAGTATTTTCTTTTAAAAGAATATCATTTTTAGAGTTTTGTAGCTTGCGAATCAGTGAGAAAACTATTCAAAATTAGAGAATATATAATAAAAAGAGAATTTGTTGTGATCCAATTATTTAGGAACATTAACAGAAAATTATTCTTTTGTAAGTATAAAAACCAATGTTGTATGATTTGGATTTCAATACATTTATAAATTGAAAAAAAATAGAAAAACATTAGAAAAAAAATAAAAAAAGAGAAATTGTTGGGATCCAAATATTTAGGAACATTAATAGAAAATTATTCTTTTGTAGATTTTTAGATTTCAATACATTTCTAAGTAAGTTGAAAAATGTAGAAAACCATTGGAAAACTAAATCAAATTAAAGTAATTATTTAATAAAATGACACTTAACTTGGCTTATTCATTAGAAAAAGAATTAGAAATAGAATTTAACACGTTATTCACATTATTTTAAATTGTAGATCTATCAGAGAGTAAACCTTGCCGTAAAACTCTTCAAAAATTGTAGTACACATCGAGACAAAAACAATCGAGGAAAATAATTTTCCTTTCCTTGAAAAATGTTGAAAAATTTACTAATTATTTTAATGCTAAGCTATCTGCAGCAATTCTCGCTGTCTGAGGAAGTGAGTTCGCCTTTTAAACAGTTTTTCGACGAGTCAGAAAAGGATATATACCAAGAGCAGAAAGAAAACTGTAACAACGACGATCTGTTGACTGCAGATGACAAAATCGCCAACGAACTTTTCCCCGAGTTTCCAGGGAAACCAACTAAAGAATTCTTTAATATCGAAGGAATTATTTTGCCAGCTGAAGCCGAGTTGCAAGTTGATGAAAAGTGGCCCACGGATGTTCAAATTGCTGTGAATGGTGGCGAGTTCTTTGGGTTTGTGCGTCAAAATGGCAGTTTCGTTGTGAGTGGAGTTCCTCCAGGATCTCACATAGTAGAGGCCTATCATCCGGATATTTATATTCCTCCATTGCGTTTGGATATCTCAAGTAGAGGCA
Organism: Drosophila kepulauana; assembly: GCA_023558455.1. Lineage (NCBI taxonomy): Eukaryota > Metazoa > Arthropoda > Insecta > Diptera > Drosophilidae > Drosophila > Drosophila kepulauana. Next base: position 26,869,076 of record CM042367.1, read on the forward strand.
AATTCCGAGCACGCAAATTGAGTCACATTCGACCCAAGCAAGTCATTAAATTGCCTTATCCACTATATCTGAAACCCTTGAAGCGTCGCAAGTACTTTCGATTAAGAGAAGCATGGAATATTATGGATTATGTGCTTAATCCGATGGTTCTTCTTATGGTTGTTCCTTTGCTGTTGATGTTGATACTGCCACGTTTAATTAGCGATCCCGAAACAAAGCGCGAAATTGAGAATATTCAAATTCCAAAGATACCGACTGGAGTTCCCGATCTTAGTGATATGTTGACCTCTTTTCTGGCGGGCAAAAAACAAGCTGAGCTACAGCAAAAAACAAGCCCAAGAAGCGCTAACAAAAAACGTAACTGAGTAGTAACGTAACGTAACGTTGTTGGTGGAAAGTAAATAATAATAATAAATACTCAAGTTGATCGTAGCTTAAATTCTACACTTATTATTCGAATTAGAACGCATCTCAACGGGTTTAAATATATTGGGTATATATAATAATTATTAGAATAGTAAAGTATCCAAAGAGTTTAAGGAATTTCAAAATATTGAGTAAAATTTCTCATATTTGTTCCTTTATAAATTTTCAGCCCAAAGAGCAAAGATCTTTCAGAACAAAGATCTTTTCAACCTTCATAGACAATCTACCATCTTGTTTTTCTTTTTGATGGCGTCTTTGCAAGCTGATGATTTGTAGCTATTTTTGTCGGCTGTTTATCGAGGGTTGAAATAGTTTCTGAATTTGAGTGATTTATTACCCGCTTATGGAGGAGGTTCTTCAGAGATCTGGGAGCTATTTTAGAATTACAAAATTAAGGGTTGGACCTAAATTATAAGAAAAATTCTTTCCGCAGTTCGTCCCACTTGCCTAACATTTTCTTTCAACTTAACAGACTGCAAATAATGCTGACATTGTCTGTTAATCCTGTAGACTTTGAATAGGTTTCATAATTGCAAGAGAACACACGCAAACAAAGCAAAGAGAGTCTTCTATTAAGAATTAGACAAAATATCCTCGCATATTAAGAGCGAATGAGAGCGCGATTTTGACACGCAAGCAATTAGCGCAAAGCGAACGACAAACGAAGCGACCGACAAAGGAAGCGGAACGAAATGTTAGAGAAGCAATTCTAGAATTACGCACACACTCACATGCACGCAGGTGATGTGCAAAAAAACAGAGCGAGATAGAAATGCGTTGCTGCTGCGCATGCAAAAGAAATTGCGCACTAAACTTATGTGCAAATTCAATAAAATAATGCAATAAAAAAAGAAAATAGCTTACCCATGATCAGACTTGGTTATTAGTCTACATATTATCCTCAGCAAATTAATTTTCAATACCTATGAACGCAGTTGTTGTTTTACCGCCAAAAGTGCGTCGATTGGCGCTTTTTTTTCTCACACACACACAAATTTTCACACTTGCACTTTCCATACACTTGTAATTTAATTCACATGCTTTGCACACTTCACTTATTCACTTCACTAAACAAAAAATAAAAAAAAAACACATTTCTATTATTTAAACATATTTAATCACACAGAAATTAAAAACTAAATGCACACTCATTTTTTTCGGCGGTCTAAAAAGGCGACGCGTTACTTGATGACTAAATGAAGCGTCCTTAAATGCTAAGCGCCAGTGAAAAAAGCTCTCTTTGCAGCTTCGAAAAGTAGCGCAGCTTCAAAGAGTAATTAGGTGATGCTCTCTTTCAAATGCGGTCGAGGATAGCGAAGAGAGCCAGTATTTTTCATGCATAGGCAAACGTCTCGTCATCATGAAGACTTTCATGTCAGTTGTCCTGACTTGTAAATTGTTGTTGTGTGCTGCGTCTGAAATAAATCCCTTTTGAAACCTGCAATAAAATTTCCCCTGCTGTAATAAAAAATTCCCCTTCCACCCAAAGTCGAAAAGTAGTAATCGCATTTTATAAATTCAATAAAAGTCGGTTTATTTTGATCACAATGATTCATTTTTTTTTTTTTCTTCCAAATTTCATTCTATTTGCCCAGGCATTTGGCAGCCCTGAGAAGGGCTTTTGCTTCCAATTGTATTTTTTCATACTTTGTTTTAACTTTTTTTTTTTTTTTTTTTTAGCTATTTTCAATTTGTCTTTAGTTTACAATGTTTTTTTTTTTTTAATATGTTCATTTTGGTTACTTGGGCAAAGGACCCCAAAAAGAAAACGTTACAGATTGCAAAGCCAAATATTCAGCGCAGCGTAGCCAAAGTCTTTCAAGGATGTCTATTGCGGCGCAGCTGAGAATCCTGCAAAGAAGATAGGAAATTTTTAGAGTTAGTTAAGTTGTTTTAATAAACAAGATATAATATATAAAACTATTTTTATTATTAACAATTTAATAGATCCTTTCCATTTTTTTGTTTTTATTTTTTTGTTAATGAAAGAACGAAATATTGGTCATCAAAATTTATAATATCCTAAAATACTCCTTAAAAAATAAACCATTTTGAAAAGTTTTCTGTTATCCCAATTATTTTTTTATGAAGAATATTAATCTTTGAAATTTTGTATATTTTGCTTATCTTAAATTTGGTTTATTTTTAAAAACAAAATTGAGAAACATTCATTTTTTTAAACGTAAGCCGTAAACTTTTATTTTTTTTAAAAACAATTAAATTTAATTTAATTTAAAGCAAAAGTTCTACAGATTTTAATACAGTTTTCTTTTCCGGAATACTCTTCTTTAAAAAATAAGCCATATTGGAGATTTATGTGTGATCTTCGTTATTTTATTTCTTGAGATCTATAATAAGAATTTAGAATTCCTTCTGAATGCACAATTGTCATTTAACATAATTTGAAAACTCTCAAGATTTTCCTTATATATTTATTTTTTTTTTCTTAAATATTTTTTTAAATCTTTAACTTTTATTATACATACTTTTTATATCTATATATATTTTTTATAAATTCTCAAAATTTTGCTTATATTTTATTTCCTATTTTTGTTAATTCTTTTAAATTTATTTTAAAAGATATCTCTGGTATTCTTTTTTAATTTATCTCAGATATTTACCTTGAAAAAGTCGGCCCATTTGCTCTGGCTGAAGGTGGGCGTGGCGCACAATAATGCCGAACGGATTGGCGACGATCAATCCGAAACTGAGCTGAAGATGGAGCTGCAGCGGATGTCTGTCTGTCTGTCTGTCTGTCTCAGCGTCTCGTCTATCAAAACATTAACGCTCTGACTTGATGATGAGCTGAGCTGAGCTGAGTTGGCGCCTTTTGTTTGTGAAGAGAAAGGCGACGACGACGACGACGACGGCGGCGGCGTGTGTGGCAAACAAAAAGGTTGACAAAAAATCGTATTTTTTTGTGTGTTTCGACGAACGAACGAAAAATTAGATTCGGTGGCAAATTCTGTGGCATTTGCGCCCCACATTTTGCATTTTAAGCGCAGCGGCAGCGTCTCTTTCTCTCCTTAGGCCGTCTTCTCTTTCTTGACGCAAAACTGACGCAACGCCGCCAACGAATTGCTGCTGGCGCTTAGATTTTCCGGTGCCGCAGAGTCCGCTGCTGTTGTGGCGCCACCAACTGCGACAGCTGCAGCAGCAGCGGCAAGTTTAGCTCGGGTATTTGCACCTGAGTTGCCGCTGCTGCTGCCCAGGGAATCGAACATGGAAGACAAAGCATTCAACGAGTCGCTGGGATAAGTTCCTGCTCCCGATCCCGATCCTGATCCCGATTTCTTTACCTGCAACTCTTGGCTGCTGCCGTGGCTCGAAGCTGGACTTTTGGGCGTGGCCGAGCGTTGGCTGTCCGCTGGACTTCGAGGCGCTGGCGACGATTTGGCCGAAGCATTATTGTTGTTATTCGTGTTGTTGTTGTTGTTATTGTTGTAGCTGCCATTGAGCAGCGGCTGCTCAGGTTCCGTTTTCGCCGGCGTTGCATCCATGTTGTTATCCTGCGGTTCATCACTCAACTCTGATTTGATTTCCACTTCGTTTAACTCCTGTTTGATGGGAGTTTCAGTTGTGGCTGCTGCTGTTGTTGAACTGGTTGCTGCTGCCACAGCTGGTTGCTGCTTCTCGGGAGTGGGCGCCTCTAAGCGAGGACGCGCCTCAGCGCTGCATTCGCTGCCGCTGCGTTCGCTGCTCGTGTAGCGATAATGCTGATAATACGGATCATTTGTGTCAATTAGGGGTTTATTGTAGTCCACGGTCTCATCGATACCGAGACGCTTCAGAATGCTGCTGGCCACGGGGGAAGTGTTCTTTGTGCTGGAATTCGAGGGACTGCTTGCGGGGAGACTTGCATGACGCGGGGGCGTGTCAAAGCTGGTGGTAAACATTTGCTCAATGGCACTCAACACCGAGCTGCTTCCGCCCGCTGCATTTGCTTTTCCCGCCACGGTTGCAGCTCCATTCTTCTCCAGTTCGGGACTTTTATTCTTGGCCAACAATTGCGCTGCCTTGGCAATTTCCTCGGGGGACTTCACACCCGTTATATATTGTCTCATGCGCTCGGCGAATAAAGCTGCCTCGGACTTTTCTGATTTGCCCACTGCGGCTGCTTTCTCGAGCAAAGGTTCCTCAGGGTTTGCTTTCAACTCCAACAACTTCCTAACTGGAAGAGATTTCTCCCGCTTCTTTGGCGCTGGTCTCTTTCTAGCGCCTGCTGATTGCAACAGCGGCTCGGCATAATGATTATTTTTGGCCATGTGATTGCTGAGATCACCGAGGGAGCTGAAAGCCTTGTCGCACACTTTGCACGTGAGCACCGCGGATAAAGTGCGACTCTCCTCGGAACTCAGACTGTTCTGGGTGCTGTCCTTGCCGTGTTCGTTGGCACTCGAAGCTCCTCCGGACTTGATGTTGATGCTTTGCTCCTGGGACAGAATGTTTGTGTAATGCTGTGTCTCCTGCATGTGTTTGGTCATTTCGCCCAGCGATCGGAAACTTTCCCCGCACCTCATGCACTTCAAGATCTGCATCGCTTGCTCCACGCCTTTGCCCAGCCAAACGTTTTGTCCCCGCACCAATTTTCGGGGCAACGGCGTCGGAGGATCGCCGCGATATTGAAAAGCGTTTTTCACATTCGCCGAGGGGGAATTTCCCTGCGACTTGCGCTGTTGTTGCTGCTGTTGATGATGATGCGTTGGCTGCTGATGTGATTGATGTTGCTGCTGATGATGTTGCTGCTGTTGCTGCTGCTGGTGATGTTGTTGCTGCTGTTGGTTGCTCGGCAAGTTGCCAAACGGCGGCACATTGACGCCACAATGTTTGCTGTCCTTCATGTGCGTGGTGAGGGCCTCGAGGGTGGGGAAGCTCTGCTTGCACCACACGCAACGAAACACGGAGCTGGCCACACCTTTGTTCTGCCAATGCGATTGCCAAATGTTGTGACGTGCTTTGGTCACACTGCCACCCGAAGTTGGCGTCGTTGCCGTCGCTCCCGATTCGTTATTATTATTACTACTATTGTTATTATTACTATTATTTTGACTTTGGCTCGCTGGACTTTTCGCTGGCGGCGCTGCAGCTGCTTGTTGGGTTGTCTTTTGACCTCCGGACTTTTCCTTGCCCTTGACTATATCCGACATCTTCTCCAACGGATCGACAACCAAATCATTCTTGCCATTCCAATCGGGAAATTGCCCAGCACGGAAAATATTCGCCGCTGCCACTGCGGCCAAATAAGGATTCACACCAGGCAGCAAGGGATTTGTGGCCGCTGGATTTGCCGGCGGACTGTCGGACTTGAACATTTTCTTCACCTGTATTTGGCCAATGTTCGAATTCGAGTTCGACTCGCTGCTGTCGTGACTGCGCTTCCGTGTGCCCACCGACAAATCAAGCGGATTGTTGGCCCCATCATCGAACTCTTCCTCTTCTTCAGAAGCCACAGGCTCCGCGGATTCCGCTCGTGCATAGAGATTGGTGCGAAAATCGAGCGCCTCCGAGTGGCTGCTCGACGATGCGGTGGGCGATGCTTGAGGCGGCAACTTGAACGGCGCCGCCGCTTCACTGGGCAGCGGCAGCGGTAGGCGGGGTCCGGCAGCAGCTGCCGCTGCCAATGGGAAGCCATATTGTTGTGCTGCGGCGGCGACCATGTGCAGGTAAGCCTCCATGGAGGAGGGTTGGGCGGGCAGCGTTTGCGGCACAGCCGGGAATGTGCTGGAGTGTTGATGCAGGGCTGAGGTGGAGGGCAGCGCAACGCCGCCGCCGACGCCGCCAACGTTGGCGCCGGACAGATTTGCCGCCTCACGTTGGGCGCCATTGTCCGAGGAATTGGAGTCGTGGGAGGGGCAACGCTCGCTCGAGTTGGCCGATTCCGTGGAGCGGGGACGTGCTGTGGGCAGGGCGCTAAAGAGAATGAAAGAGAGGGGAAGAGAACGGGTTAGTTAAGTTAGGAGATTAAGGAAATTACTTAGCTAACAAGTAAGAATAAGTATTATCTATTTAATATGATAATATAATAATTAATATACTGAAAAAACACTTAAATATACTAAGTACATGTCAATTTGATATATTGAATATACTGAAATGCATATATGTATTTAATATTTTGATTATACTAATATATATGATATATTGTATATGTTGATATGTATGTATATTTGGCATATTGAATATACTAAAATGTATTTTTGATATATTGAATATACGTATATTTGTTATAATGAATATACTGAAATGTATTTTTGATATATTCAATATACTGAAATGTATTTTTGATATATTGAATATACGTATATTTGTTATAATGAATATACTGAAATGTATTTTTGATATATTCAATATACTGAAATGTATTTTTAATATATTTAATACTGACATATATATTTGGTATATTGAGAATACTGAAATATATTTTTGGTTTATTGAATATACTGATATGTATATATGTTTTATTGAAAATACCGAAATGTTAAGTATATTGTTATACTAATACATTAAAAATATACTATCTAAATTTTTTTGCCAAATCAAATTATTATTTTTTTAATAACTTTTAAGATTTTTATATGATTGCAATAAATTGTATACAAATGCATGTCATTTATCTGTCTTATCTTGAAATGTAATCATTTAACTAAAGTTCATATATGAATATACATAATTATTATTTCATTGACCAATAAAATTGCCATACAGTATACAGGATTAATCCAAAGTTAACAACTTTGTAGTTTAAAGTACATTTTCATACCAAATAGAGGATTAATCCAAAGCTAAAAACTTTCTAGGTTAAAGTCTATTAATGTGCTTTAAAATATGTTTCATTCAAAATGAAATGAATCAAAACTCAACTGTATAATAAGTATATTTGGTATTTACTTTGATTCATAAAATGGTTTATGAATATAGTTTATAATCTTTTGATTGATTCAATGGTTTCTAAGAATAGTTTGTCAAACATTTTTCCTAATTTCTTGAAACTCGATTAATTTATTTCATAACTTCAACTACTTTTTTTATTTTCTGAAATTTTCTATGGGCAAAGTTTCATTTTTAAAAAGTAAGTTGCTTCTACAATTTCCTGCTTCCATGAATAATATTTATTTTTATGAAATTATTGAACCATTAATGAGTTCTACACGACAGGCCCGCATGTGTGACCTACATGGTTACTTTATCTGCAGATTAAGTTAATTTCATGACCGTTTATAACGCCCCACGAGAATCATAAATAGCGCTAATTATACGTGCATCTAAATATAGAATTAATCATGTGATTAAGCGCTTAATCAGAAGGAATGCAAAGGAAAAGCAGTTAGAGCGAGATGGCAGTAGTACTTTTTTTTTGCACAGCTTGTTGTCTCGCTTGCGCGCTGTGATAAAAAACATAAAATGTCGTAGATCATTAGTGAAAGCTTTTGAAGAGACTTTCACGCAGATAAGCTGATAGTTAATCGTGAAATCTGAAGACTTTATTGCCTCCACAAATATATATATTAAATATATATGTTTTTGTGTGCGTGTGTCAGTGTGTGCAACAAGAGCACAAGTGGCACAACAATGGCAACAATATGAAACATATGTCAACATTTCATTTGTTATTCAAATCTAACAAACGACGGCGCCATAAACCAAAACGAAACTGTGGCCAGCTGTTTGAAATACCGCCCCGCCCCCTCTTTATACTCCCCTCTCGCTTGTTCATTATTAAGGCTGACAAGTTTTGCTCGTAAAAATCGTTAAAATCGGACTAGAGTATGCATATTTTTGGAACAATGGCGTTTAATTCGAAAAAACTGCGCAAACTGTGAGCGTGAATTATGATCGAAGCTCATCATCATCATCATCATCAACGTGATTATCAAAGATCTCTCTCATCTATCTATCTTTTTGTCTGTGTATCTTTGCTCATAAAACTCAAGCCATGCGACATCAATTTTTGCATAAATTACGTATTCTTTCCATCCCAAACATTATTATTGCAGCGTCTCTCATAATTTATAAACTATTCCATAGTTTTTATTTCCTTAAATATTTCTTCTCTTTTATCACTTTTTGCTGTTGACTTTCGAAATGTAACAATTTCAATTTTTTGCTTATATTTATTAATTTTTTTTTGTCGTGGGTGTCATTTTGGGTTTTTTTTTTTAAGAGTGATGACAAGCTCTTAACTTTGTCCGGAAATGGCAAAAAAAAAAAAAAACGTATCAATAATAAAGTGACGGATTATGACTTGATTCATTGGAAATCAACAGCATCAAAGTTGACAAGAATTATGGCTGCTTTGCTTTATAAGTATTTTTAATGATATGTGAGTAATGCAATTAGTCATCAGAATAAACTAGCAAAATAGTTTATACTAAGGGGAAACTGTTTATAAGGCAGCAAATTTCAAACTGAATATTAATACAACACAAAATATATATATATACTAAATTAACCAACAAGCTTCTGAGTAATATTCATTTAAGTTATATTACAAACTAGTCAGCAGAATAAACTGTCAATCATTTTTGACTAAGAGGAAAGTTTGAACTGTTTATAAGGTAGCAAATTTAAAGCTAATGATTAATATATTTAAAAATGGAATGGAATTTAACAAAAAGATTTCGAGTAATATACAATAAAGTAATATTACAAATTAGTTAAACAAAGTCTTGAAATTATTATAAATAGTACAAATAGTAAAGAAATTTTGAAATTCACACAAATTAAAAGTACAACTTCTTATTAAAATAAAATGTAAATGTACAAAATTTATAGAATTTTATAAATTTTTATAAATTTTATACATTTACATTTTATGCACTTAAAATATTTTGAGCTGATTGAATATTGAAATACTTAGTTTTAAAAATTTATAAGACCTTTTTTTAGTGTATTATTATTTTGTATTATTATTTTGTAGATTAAAAAAGTCTCTCAAGACATTAAACTTATTACAAAGCGAACTCATAGTAAAAAAGTTAACAAATTCAATATAAATTGTTAGCAAAGCTTAATTAGTTGAATGAGTTATTAAAAATATTTAAAAGAAAATTTCTAACGAACGAATTATAAATAGAAAAAGATGTTGGAAGTTTCATTTATGAAAAAAGCAATGTATGGAACATAAAAAACAATTATTAAACGAAAAAAATATTCAAAAGAATGTTAAAAATTTGATTTGGACTTAAGTAAATATCAATTAAGCAATTACCGCAACCAAATCTAAATATAACATAGCAAGACATCTTGTTTATAAAAATAATTTGGCATATATTAAATAAACTGGATTAGAAATGCTTTGTTATTTGGCTTCTAAATTAGATTCGGCGCTAAGTGGACAATTTTAACATACATTTAATAAAAACGTAGAACAAGTTAATGATAAGAAGATTAAAGCAAAAAAGAATAATTGAAGACAGATTTTTATAAAATGTTTTACATTCTATGCGAAGACTTAAGTGCAATAATAACTGTAAAATATTTGCAAGTCTTTCGCTTTTAAATAAAAATATGAAATATAAAACTAATAAAATTAGATATCTGGCTTTTAAACATAACATTTTCATCTCTAATACAAAGCAATCACTTTTTAAAATTGTATTTGAATTGAATAAAAGAGGGAAGAAGTTAGTGATAAGAAGAAAACAAGTAAAAAATTAAATGGAAACATTTGTTATTAAAAATGTTACAATTAAAATACATTATGAAATCTTAATGATATAAATATTAAAGTAAAATGATGAATAATGAATTCAAAACTAATGAAATTCAATTCCTAGCTTCTTAACTACACATTTTCATACATCAAGTTTAACTTCAAAGCGATCACTCAATCTTTTACTTCCCCCGGTATTAACTTGTTCTCAGTAAAACCATTTGATGGATAGTCCCGCAAATATTGATGACTTTTGGTGATATGGTGAAAATGTGAATCATATTTAATCTAAACACCTTTCGCTCACACGCAAAATGCTAACTTGAGTTTAACTATGCGCAGTTGGGGCTAATTGGATTTACAGATTGCAAATTGCGATTAAGACCCCGCATATAAACATTTCTGTTTTTTTTTTGCGATTCCAACAACGAGTTTTGAGCTAGGCGGCAATCATAATATGCAATCTTGTTATTTGATGAAGCTTAAATCAAATGAATGATTTATACGCAGGTTAATTACACGTTTGCAATTGTCTCATTAATAAACAAAATAGTTGAACGAGATATCTAGATATATATATATATATTATGCCAGATAAATGCGACTTGCACATTGCATGACTAATCCCAAAGAGGCATAAAACTAAATGTTACTACACCACCCCAAAAAAGATTTTCGACCTTCCCTCGACTGCAAATTGCGCGCATAAATCTTTTAGTAATAGGCACACACACATAAAGATACACAGATACTCGGGCAAAAGATACAAAGATACTCGCCCACGAAAATTTTGATTTTTGGGTGCTCGAAGAAATCTTTTTCTCTTCTTCTTTATCGCTCTCGCTGATGATTTATTCATCATTGGAAAATCGATGCAAGATTGAGATTTAAGAAAACTACGACAAAATTTGTCGCCAAGCATTTAAAAACACGTTTTTTTGCAACGAGTTTGAATCGCTAAGCGATAATTATGAACGAGTTTGATCAACTTTATAGAACGAAACTTTATGATAAGACTTGAGATAAATCAATGTCAATTTGCTGTGGGTGTCTCTCTCTCTCACTCTCTCATGCTCTCTCGCTCTCTTCATCTATATCTGAAAACGAAAATTTATAACGACAGGTGCTCAAAATTTCGTCAGATTTATTTTAATATCGATTATGCAAAAAAAAAAAACGAAAACCAAAATCAAGAGCAATAATTTTATGGATTACCAAAAAAATACGTTCTCTGATTAACCAGTTTGATTTGACGGATATCTATATATATTTATATATATATATGTTTATATATCTGCCCCCAAAAACCAGTTTTGCATTTTTAAAGCAAGTACAATTGTCACAATTTAGTCGCAACAAGTATTAGATTAGAATCTTCTATGTTTGCATTTTTTTTGTCTTTCTGTCATTAATTGATAATATTGCAAGCAATATTTATTTATTGATTACAAGCTGACTGAGCATTGTGTATATCACAATTAAATTCGTATAAAAAATATGTGTGTCTAGACTGTAAACTGAAATCAACAAGTCGCAAATCAAATGATAACTAAAGGCCACAATCGATTCAATTATGCCAACATATCTTTGAAAGGGAAAGAAAAAAAAAAAAAACACACACACACACACACATAAATAGCAATCGATTAAATTGAGTTCTAACAGCTTCATTATAGCTTTAAGTGGCAGCCAAGCGAGTCAGTGGTATAATTAAATTATTAACGCCGTGAGCTAAGAACATTTTACGTGCAAGATTAGTAAATTGTTAAACATATTATCACTTTGTTTTTTTGGTATATTTAATTACATTTTATATTTATGTTTTTTTCTCATATTTTCCATCTGTTATCTATACTAAGCAGATTATCAGTTTTTTGCTTTTTGTTCATATTTTTCATTTCTTCAATCTGTTAAATATAAATTGTGATTTGGACTTTTACAAAATATAAAAAACACCACAATATACTAATACTACTATTTTGTACTGTATATAGGCATACAAAAAATACTTTATGGTACATCTTTACTATATTAAAGACACTAATTAATTTATTGTACATTTGACTATATTTATATTTATGATTTTTTAATATCTTCAATTTGTTAGAAATATATTTTGAGATTGAATCTTTAGCCTATTACAAAACATATTAAATACCATAACATACTAATAATGCTGTATTCTACTGTATGTCAAAATATACTGTGTGGTATATGTTTAATGTATTAAAGACTTTTTTCCGTTCATATTTATGATATCTTTAATCTGTTAATATCTGTTATATATGAAATATTTTGAGATTGTATCTTTAAAATATACCCATAATACTAATTTCTACTATGTATGCCAAAATATACTTAATGGCATATTTTTAATATGTTAAAGCAACTTTTATATACTTTTTGTTATATTATTTCCTGTTAGACCTTTTTCTAACAACTTTAATGTCACTAAAAACTAAAATCTCGTTGTTATATTTTGATTATTCTTATTTATCTAAAAAAAAAAAACTATAACGAATATTTTATTAAATAAATACTAGAACTAATACTTTTTGGTCACTTTTAATGAACTGTAAATATTCTCTTACTTTGTTATGCTAAATATTCTATTATTATTAAACTTTATAAGGTGAAAACAGTAAGTTTAAGCAGCTTAACTCTTTGTTGAACGATTGAAAGACTCCCACAAAATTTGAATTTAACTTTTTGTTATATCATAAATTTCTTTCTTAAATATCTCAACTATGTTCTTTCTTTTTAGAATATCATAATTATTAAAGATATGAATATAACTTTTTGTCAACCCTTAAATTTCTTTCTAAAATATCTTTCTTTTTTAAATATCTCAACTTCTTTCTTTAATACCTTAACTACACTTTATTCCTCAAATATTAAATTTATTGAAAATTTGATTCTTGATTTCTTTTCTAAAATATCATAATTATTAAAAACTTACCCGGCATTTAGCGCCTGTCTGTAGATCTCGAGCATCAGCGCCTCGTGCAACATTTTCAGATTTTGCTGAATTTTGTCGGGTTTATTTTAAAGATGAAAATTGGTTTTTAAATTTTTGTGTAAATTGTGGGTGGAGTTTTCACACTGTGTAAATTGAACTTAATTTTAATTTGACACAATTCATATAATTTGTAATAATGATTTCTTTTTTCTTCTTCTTTTTTTTTTTGCACTTGGTACGTTGAATTTTTAGCGTTTGAGCTGCGTATAACTTGTGTGTTAAATAGTGTAATTTTTACTTTGTTAATTATATTATTTAATATTTATAGTTTCGTATATATTTTGTATAATATGGTTTTTATTTTTATTCATATGGCAGACAGAAAATTTTTTATGTTAAATATTTTTGTAGGTAATTTAAGTGTAATTTGTATTTATGTTTAATTTAATAATTGCATTTGAATCGTATACTTCGTTTGAATTTTTTGTGTTTGTTTTTGTTTTAAGTAACTTTATTTAAGTTTTTGTTTTTTGTATTTGGTGAGCAAAATATTGTTAAATATAAATATTTGTATTTTTCGTATTTTGTATTTTTAATAAATATATTTATTTGTTGTTTGTTTTACGTATACTTTTGTTGAACCATTTGTTGTTGTTTGTTGTTTTGTAGTTTCAAGTTTTGCTTGTTTATTTTGTTGTTGTTGTTTTCAGTCTTAATTAAACATTTCACGTGCAATTTTCATTGTTAATTTCTCAGCTTCTTTTTGTTTTTTTTCTTTGACTAGATATGCTGCATAAAACATAATAAATTAATTTCTTAATTTTTGCATAATTTTATGCATTTTATTTGTTTTAATTTTTTTTGTTGTTTTTTGTATCACACTTAATTGAATTTCTTTGCCGCTGTTGTTTTTCTTTTTGTATATTCAGAACACGCGTCGCTCGCTTTTGCCTTTGCATGTATGTGTGTGTGTATGAGTGAGTGTTGTTGTTGTTGCTGCTGCTGCTCTTTTTTCTGTTTCTTTTTGTTTTGTTGTTGTGTGTGTGTTTTGGTTGCGGTTCATCCGGATTCCGTCGTTACTCGTTTGAGAGTCGAACAGCGAATGAATGTGTCGGCGTTGCCGTGTCGTCACTGGCTGCGTCGCTGCTGCTGCTTCTTCCTCTTCAACACTGTGTGTGTGTGTGTGCGCGCTTCTTCTTCTGTCTCTGCTGCGTCGCGTCGCGTCGGCTGTCAAACTGATTCAGTCAAGAATCAGACACAAACAACAACAATGCGCCGTTGCGTTGTGCGTTGCGTTTGTTCTGCTGCTGTTGCTGCTGCTGCGCTGCTTTTGCTTTGCTTTGCTTTGCTGATTGATACCAAAAAAATGAAGTTCAAAGCGCGGTGGCAGCGACGCGCACGTTTCGTTTCGTTACGTTTCGTTTCGTTTTGGGGAGCCTGGAAGCTGCGTTGGCGGCTGCTGTTCTTCTTCTTCTTGTTCTTCTTGCTGTTGTTGTTGTCGCTTTGCTGTTGCTTTTTGACGAGAGTTGGACTTGAAACACGACGCTGACAACGACGATGTGACGAACACGATGACGACAACGACAACGACAACGACGACGACGACGACGTTCGTTAACACGAAGCGCGCGTTTGGCGACGGCAATTTCTGATTCGATTGCGTTAAGCGACGGCGCAACGCAATGCGCAGTTGTTGTTGTAGTGTTTGTGTTTGGCGCCCCCCACCAAAATAACGCGACGTCGACAGCGCAGCGTGTTGATTACTTTGCTGCTTTCTTTCCTTCTTTTTTTTTGTGTATTGTTGTACTGTGCGTATGTTTTGTTTCTCCTCCTCCCCCAAACTGAGTGTGTGACGACTGTGATTAAATGTGCTGCTGTCTCGCTCACGCACGCTGACAGCGCGGCTGGCGTCTGTGCTAATTAATTACAAACGACGACGACGGCGACGGCAACACCCGCGATTCTGTCCACGCGCTTTTTCGTGTTACCCTTTTCTTATTGTTTCTTTTTGTTTTTACGTACTACGTGTGTTTGCTGCAGAGCTTTTCGAACATGATCGTTCGCTGCAAAGGTCTGTTGTTGACTGAAAATGTGGCGCGCTGCTGCCGGCCGACGAGAGCTGACAGTGTGAGAGAGCGAGAGCGAAAGAGCATGAGGGAGAGAGCGCGAGGCAAAGAGACAGAGAGAAAGAGAGCGTGCGCATGGCTGTTATTTCCCCTTTGCACACACCAATTGGGATTGCAATAAATCTTGTTTATGTTTTTGCTGCCAGCGAACAATATGGAAACGAAACACAGAGAGCGCAGGGGAAAATTACGCTCTCGCACGATACTCTCTCTTGCTCTCAGCGTGGTGCGTCTGTGTGTGTGTGCGTGCTCTCCAAATTAGCTGCAGCGTTTCGTCAGCGCGCGTCACCCTTTGGTAGGTCGGCTTTGGGCGCATTCCGATTCCATCACTCCGCTACAATTAAGATTTATGACAGTTCAAAACAAATTTTCTCACTCGCATGCGCTGGCTCGCTCACTCTCACTCCCTCTCACGCTGTGCGTTTGTGTTTGTGTGTGTATGTTTGAAGGTGGCTCGTTCTAATTTGTTGCTGTTGTTGCTGTTGCTTTGGCTGACGCTGCTGCTGTTGCTGCTTTTGCTGCTGCTGCTGCAGCTGTCGCGCTTTCGACATTTTGTCTCTCTGTCTGACATTTTTTGCACTCTGTATGTGCGGGTGTGAGCGCGCGCGTGTGTGTGTGTCAATGTAAATGTAGTTGTAGTTGTAATTGTGTTGTTGGCTTCGCCTGCTGTTCGCTGTTCGTCAATTTGATGCCTGGACCAACCATCAGCACTTGACGAAAGGACTTCGTTCAGTTTTCGTAAAACACACACACACACGCACACATACATATGCATGAGTTCTTATTTGCATTTCAGCGACATTAATTTGTTAATTCTTTTTTAATTTTTTTTTCTTTTTTACATTCCCCGCGTAGGGAAACTGGAATTTTGTTTTGATCTCTACGCGCACATTCCAATTGGCATACTGGAATAGCAGAAAAAGCGAAAAAATTCCAAATAATAATTTATCAAACGAATTTTACGATCGACGCGCATAAAAATATTAATGTGCGGACGAAAGAGACAGCAACACAACAGGAAGCATAGCAGTGTTGTCAACATTTTTAAGTAGAAAAAGGCTTAATTATTTAAGAAAAAAGCTAAATAAAGCTAAAGGTGGATTTAAAAAAGAAAGTCCAAGAAACTTAAAACTATCTTCATTTTTCAAGAAAAAAGAATTTATTTTTAAAATTATTTTTGAAAATTATGAAAATTATGAAATTTTTAATACTATCTTATTAAATATTTTATAATACTAAATCAGCCCAATTAGGAAATTTTAATTACATGAAATCAACATTATTTTTCAGAAGAAAAAATACATCATATTTATGTTGATTTACTTTAACAAATTAAAAAAAAAGTAAATAAAAAATTAAAATGCCGTTATGCTTAAAACTTTTGTTTAAAATGAAACATTTATAAGAAGTAAAAACAAATTTTAAATTTAAACGTTGTGTGACAAAGAAACACAAATATTTTCTGAATTAAATCGAAATAAAACATTTTTGAATAATTATTATTAATTTTTGTTATACTTAAATATCTAAAATCAAAACAAATTTTAAAACTGACATCGTTATAGACAATTACTTTTGTATGTTTATATGTACAAACATATTTAATTTTTGCTCAACTTTAGTGTCATAAATCTGGTATAATATTATATATAAAATATTTCTAATTAAAAATAGGAAAATAAAATACAATAAAATATAAAAGAACGTAATATATATGTTTTTGCTTTGAAAATCAGTCAAATAAAAAATAAAGACAGATTTATTTACAAAACTTTAATATTTAAGATCTGGTATAAAATATAAAAATTCATTAATTAAAATAAGCAAATACAATCAAATTTAAATATAAAAGAGCCTAATTTAAAATAATTTATTTTGTTTGATTTAAAAATCAATCTAAAATATCTAAAATGTAAAATGTATAAAAAATTCGTCATTTAAAATAAGCAAATAAAACAAAATTCAAAGACAAAACGAGATAATTGTCTTGCTTAGATTTACAAAACAAACAAAAAACAGTCAAATCAAAAAAAATAGATTTAAAGCTTCTTCTTTATTTTCTTCTAGACCCGCTTTAAATAGCTGATTTGGCATCACTGCAGCATAGGTCAATTTATAGGCGATGCTGATGAAGAAGAAGAAGCAGAAGCAGCATCAACAGCGACCACAGAAGAAATATTAAATAAAAATGCCCAAATCAAATTATAGAATCGTAAAAGTATTTATTACCCTCAAAGAGAGAGAGAGAGAAACCGCAGTCAAAGAATTATGCGGCTAGAGGAGCAAAGGGATGAGAGGAGAGTGGGGAGTGAAGAGGTGGGGAGAAGAGGGAGCAAGTGTACTCAAGTGATTTGATTATCATCGGTTAATTGGTGACTCGTAAAAAGTTTTACGATTCACGGGCCGCGACTTTGGGGCATTTTAAGTGCGGAGCAACAAGTGCAACAACTAACCAAAAGGTGTGGAAGATGTGTGATGGGAAAGGGGTGAGTGGAGATGGGGAGAGGGAGGAACCTTCAGTAAGCTCAGCGATTGGCCATCAATTAAGGCGCGTCCACCATTTTTTTTTTTGTTTTCTTCTTCACTCAACTGTCGTCGCAATTTTATTGCCGGCATTCGTCAACAATTAACGGCTTAAAACTCTGATAATGCGCTCTTAATGCAGCCCCAAAGAGTGACTGACTGACTGACACTGCGCTACGAAATTGCGGAATTAGCCACAACTCTTAATGGACAATAACCACAAGAAGAAGAAGAGCGAAACGACAACAACAACAACAACAATTGCTTGAGTGAAGGCAAAGCCATAATAATAATAATGCCAGGTGACAATTGTGCACTGAGAGAAGGAGGAGGAGCTTGAAAGGGGGAAAATATGGAAGAAGCGAAGAGGGAGAAGGGATAAGCAGAAGCAGAAGCAGAAGAGAGGAAGCAACAGACAATAAAAATGGCAGACAAAGTCAACAAAATGCAGAGAAGAAAGAGAAAATGTAAAGACGCATAAATTTATACACTTAAAAGCAATAAAAAACTAATTGATATTGATTATGTAAAAGCACTTATTTAATTTTAAAATTTATTTGCAAAAAATGTATTGTAATGCAAGTGGCAAAAGTAAAAGAAATACAAGAAAAGGCAAATATTTAAATATAGAAGTGAAATTGAAGTGAAATTCGGGTGGAAGTGTTTTCTGTGGCATTAAAAAAGGATTAATGATTAGTCTAAATAGTAATAATCGGAAAATAATTGAATTAATTTCTAAAAATAACACTCTCATTATTATTATTATTTTTAATTTTAATAAAATAACAAAAAAAATATGGAAAAAGAATTCTTAAAAGATGGAAAAGAGAAACTTAAAAGAGCAAGGAAAAAGCTATAGTCAAGTGTGATCGACTGTAAAATACCCGCTATCCCATAAATTTGAATAAAATATACCAAATTATTATACCTCAAAAATACTAAAAGTATGCCAAGTGCTTTATTTGGTATACTGATGTATTCTACATTGAAAATATAGTGCAAAGCATAGACAAAGAAATACATATTCTGAATATCGAACTAAAATAATTTACTAATTTTAATACAAATTAAAAGAAAAGGTATTTAAATTCGTTTTATTAGTTTGTTATTAATTATTTAATTAAGCCAGAAAGAATTACAGAGCAAAAAGTAAATGTGAATTTCGAATACTCTCCAAAATGTTTTTCTAATTCATTAAAAATATCATAAATGTATGATAAAGTATAATAAAACAATAAATATATAATAAATAAATCTTTAATGATTTATTAATATAAAAATTGTATTAAAATGTATACGAAATTTCAAAATAACTATCATTGTAAAAGTATTTAAACAAATAATAAATAAAAAGTAAACAATTTAAAAATATATGAAATATGTATTAAAATGTTAAGGAATTTTTATTGCAAAAGTATTTTAAAATTGATTTCATAATATGTAATAAATAATAAATATATAAAAAATCACTTAATAATATAAAAAATGTAATAAAGCGTTAAGGAAATTTCATATAAATTTTGAATACTCTTTAAAAATTGGCTAATAATTAAATAAATATATAATAATTAAATTTTAAAAGATTTATTAATAAAAATTGTATTAAAATAATTATCATTGTAAAAGTATTTAAACAAATAATAAATACAAAAATAAACAATTTAAAAATATATAAAATAAGTTAAGGAATTTTGATTGTACAAGTATTTTAAAATTGATTTCACAATATGTAATAAATAATAAATATATAAAAAATCACTTAATAATAAAAAAATGTAATAAAGCGTTTAGGAAATTTCATATAAATTTTGAATACTCTTTAAAATTTTGTTCTATTCCCCTTAGGCATTTCAAAATATATGTTAATCGCCAATTAATTCGTAAGCTTAGCACACAAAAGTTAATTTAATAATATTAGAACTTAAATGGAATCGACTTTGCTTTCTTATGCAAATTTTTAGTAGACTCTTGCCCAAAGGCGTTTACATTGTAATACATTTTTTGTGTGTGTTTTTTTTGGGTATATTTCTCTGGTAGCTGAATGCATAAATTTGAGGTGAATGGCGCATCTTGGCGAGTGGCGATAAATGGAATTAAAAACTCATTTTAATACAAATGAAATTATGAAAAGAATAAAGATTAAAAACAAATTTAAATGTTGTCAACGACATTCGTCATTGTCTCAAGTCAACTCGAAGAGAGCAAAAGAAAGAAGAAATGTTGAACAGATGAGGTGGATATATATGCCAATTTATGGTATGATCTGAAATGGGGATCGGGAACCGAAAAAAAAACACCCACGGGATTTGTGGTAGAAGAAAAACGAAAGCGAGATCTACGAGTTATTTTGATGGCCGCATTGCCTTGGGTTTATTTTTAATGGGAATTTCATGTGGCCCCGGGATTAACACGCATCCATTTTTGAATTACGATCGCTGCGTAAATCTTCTGTCAAAAGAATTCCGCAACACACACAAAAAAAAATTGAGAAGAACAACTGTCAACTAAAGCTGAAATATGACTTTGACGTAAAATCATTTTTTTTTTGTATAAATAAATACATAAAATAATCATCATAATCCACGTGTGTTGAACAAACCAAATAAGATGGAGGCTGATTGCAAAACTCGTCTGATAAATATTTATTTGTTCGATAAATCAATCAAATAAATTACAATTAACAAAAGCAATAAACACCGACCGACAAAAAAAAAAAAAAAAACACAGAAAAATCAAACTTGATAATTATAAATTAGAAATTTATGGCGCCAAAAAGTTGTTGACAAAAAAAAAAAAAAAAAAAAGATACAAATGTATCTACGCAAATACGTCCAATTGATCATCAAGCAAAGCAGCAAACTGAATTCTGAAAAAAAATATTAAAAATCTGGTTTCGTTTCTGTTTTGCTGTCCAAGTTCGTCTTAATCAAATTTTTAATGGCAATACCAAATAATCAGGCAGCAAAACAGTTCAGATCGTAAAACATTTATTCAACAACCAAGATGATGATGAAGTTTTTGATATTCGCATTCATTAAAGAGACAACAACAACAATGGTGTGGACAAGTTACTAAGCCCATTTGATAGAATGTGTTTCGGTTTAAATGGTCAGACATTAATTTAAATGAATGCCTTCGACAAGTCTCAAAGTCTCAAAGTCTCTCTCTTTTCTCGTTTTGCGTTCGCTGACAGTTAAAAATTTTAAGTTTCCTAAATAGGCATAATTAAATAGTAATTAGTACAGCAAACCATTTCGATATGCCCCAGATCCATATCGCAATTTATTTAAAAAAAAAAACAAGATAAAAACCGAAATGAGTGAAATTTTTAGGTTGAAAGAGAAATAAACTAAGGCTTGAATTTGAGTTTTTTTTGGGTAGTAACTCAGCTATCTGACGATTGTTTATCGTCTTTAAAATCGACTTGAGATATCAGCTATGCATATGACTTTTTGAAAGACAATAAAACGGACAAAAGATATAAATGTATTCACATTTTGTTTAGTGGCTGATAAGATCAAGATTTTTACCATTTAAGACTTTTTATAGCAACAAATAAAGTCTATAAAATGACAAGATAGATTTGAGGATTATAAACGAAATATTTAAATATCTCTAAAGTTTATAGATTCAGCATTCTACTTAGATTATAAAATGTATTCCTTAAGTTCTAGTTTAAAGAAGTACTTAAAATAAAAAAAAAAAAAACTATTCTAATAGACTTGATTAAATTGTTAAAGTTTCTTCAAATAATATAATAAAATAATAAAAAAAAATATAAAATTTTTGAATATAAAAAGTTGATGAAAATGCTCACGAAATTTTAAAACAATTTTCATTCTTTAAGTCTTTTGAAATTGATAAAATAATAAAGAAAAAATAAACAAATTAATAATATAAAAAGAGTTTTCAAATATTTAGGAAATTTCATAAAATTAATAAATAATTTTATAGTTAGGGAAAAAATAATTGGGTTGAATAATTTGTTTAGCATATTTGGATTCAACATAAATTCCAATTGGGAATCCTTCTTGCTCAGTTACGTATACTTAATCATTAGCATAAGAGCAGCATAAAATAATTCAACATTCTAACCGATAAAACGCTTTAAATTGTTTCTATAAATGGTAATAAAGTTAAGCAGAGTAGACTTAATTTATAGAACTGCAATTCTGTTTGCTTTATAGATGCGATTTCTAGCTAAATATAGTTTTGGATTCACCTAAACGTTTCTAGTTTTGAGATCTTGTTTTAGTTTTCGTTTCATTTTAGTATGTGAAATTTGTTGCTAATGAAAATAGTTTAACAAAATTGTATTTATTGATTGTCCCAACACAATAATCTATAAACTATTTCAGAGAAGTTTGGCATTTTATGACTTGACATCGTTTTCATTTTCTTTTAAAATAAATGTTTTTAGAAAGTAATATACTCAGATTAGAGAGTAAAATAAATGTTCATTTCAAAAATTTGCTTATGTGGAACTGAAAAATAAATTAATAAAATTAATAAATTTCTTACAAAGTTGTTTTTAATTTACTTAAACAACCTTATTAAAAAAGTCTTATTATTCCTTTTCTAAAATATTCTTAAGTTTAATAAACTATTAATTTATTTGTTGGTGTCTTGGAAAATTAAATTAATTTAAATATTACACTCCAAAAAAAATGTTTTTGATATACAATAAAGTCTTTTATAATTCTAATTGAAATTTTATCTATTTAATAAAAATATATTTCTTGAATATACCCAAAATTATGCAACTCAGATATTTTCCAGACAGTATTTTTATTAAAAAATAATTGTAAATTGAAATATATTGAAATAAGACTTATTTTAAAAGAACTTTGGTTGAAGATACTCAAAGCTTAAAAAGCAATTAAACAACTTTTAGATTCAAAGTAGTATCTAACATTAAATTATTTGTAATAATTAAATTTAAATAAAATATTTGCTCATGCTACTTAAATGTATGAAGCAAATAAAATGAAATATTATTTAATATAAAATTGCATACATCAATTATTTTGAAATATAACTTTTAATAAATACCTGAAGCATCTCAAATTTAGTGAACGATTTATGATGATATTACCCAAAATAAATTAATTTAAATATGTATAATTAATTTTGAAAAGTTCTTTTTCTGTTATGCCAAGTACAATTCAACTAATTTTATTATTTATTCTTTAAACTTAATTTTAAAATTTGATAACAGACCGAATTCTTGCTAACCAAAATTTTGAACAACATTTTTTCACAAAAATAATTATAATCAGCACTTAAAAGTAAAAGTTTTATAAATATCTTCGCTGCAGCTTCAATCAATTTTGATAAGCAAATCAGATATTCTCAGCTGTCATTATCATGACAATATATATTCATTTTTTTCATCATATCCTTTCCAGCTGCCAAAAAATTGAGTCACTTCCCTCTTCTGCTGTCTTTCTTCATTATTGAGATCTTTCATTTTGTTGTGTGAAGCATCTGACGAACAGAAATAATATATCGCATTTGTATCTGTATCTGTATCTGCATGTGTATCTGTATCTGTATCTTTATATGGAACCGGCTTTACATTCGGCTGCGAAATCGTTTGCATTAAATTAAAATTGTTTATTGTATTTTGTGTTCGCTTTCAGTTGAGTTCGATTCGGTTTTCGCTTTTTCGGTTCATAATCAAGAAATGCAATGCTCATAAATAAATTTGCGGTCCATGTGTTTTAAGCCAAAACTATAAAAATCGAAATATCCTAAATCCCTTTGCTGTCTTTCTCCTCTGTTATTTACCATTGATCCCGCAGAGCTTAACAGTGTCTCTCATAATTTTACGACAAGGTTTCCATTCTTTTTTTTTTTTTTTTGCTATTTTTCGCGAGTCGAATTCACGCTTCGTCCATTTTACAAGCTGTAACACGATTAAGCCCAGCCAAAGTTATAAACTACTAACCATTAATTTGTTATTGTTATTTGCAACAACAACAAACAAACAAACAACAGTGGAGAAAAAAACACGCGATATTCATGGAGAGCAACGTCATAAATTCGAGTTTTTGCATAAATTTAAAAATTGTTTGCGATTATTTTTCACACTTTTCTCTCTCTCTTTTTAGTTGTTATCGCAGTTTTGCCCTCCAACCACATGGCTTAACATCGTAATTAGTGATAGCTATATGGCCCGATAATTTCTGCCCCTCGTCAGTTGGCCATAACATTTAGCACACACTGTAAATTTATCACCAAATAATTGCCGTCGCTTTACTCTGCGCATATCACAACGAAACTTTATTATTAGATGAATGTACATTTTTTTAATGCTGAAATATTGAAAATTTTAATAATAAATGTTATTAAATGATATATACCATATTTCTTATGTCTTTGCAATTATATTATAAATATAAATACTTTTTAGTTTTAGCTGGTCAATAATTTATCATTCTAATTTGTATGTGGATAAATTTATCACATTATTTCATTTTTAGTTAGCTAAGTTCACATAAATAAAATATTAATAAGAAATAATTGTTGTGCAATACTTTTAATAACATTTTTCGTGTTCATAAGATCAAGGTAAAAACAAGTTAGAAAGTTACATACAGTCGAGTGTGCTCGACTGTGAGATACCCGCTACCCATTTTGAATAAAAGCAAAATATTATAATTTTTATCTGATCGCAACCAAATTTTCAGGAATCACAATTACTATGTATATACCAAAATTCGCACCTCTAAAATTACGCTTGTTATTCGATATCTGTTGATTTGCGGGGGCGGAAGTGGGCGTGGCAAAAGTTTTAAACAAACTTGATATGCGTGCAAACATAACAAATGCTGTCGAAAAAAAATATAGCTCTATCTCTTATAGTCTCTGAGATCCAGTGTTTCATACGGACAGACAGACAGACGGACATTGCTAGATCGACTCGGCTGTTGACCCTGAATATACATACATATATACTTCATAGGGTCCTTCTGCCATACATTTCCTGCCGGCACAAAGTTATAATACCCTTCTACCCTATGGGTAGCGGGTATAACAAAAGAGACCATGATTAATACTCTACAACTTTCTTTAATTAAACCCGATATCCATAGGATAAAAGAGTATTACAAGTTTGTTCAGCTGAAGGGCTTTGCAGTCATGGCTTTACTAATAGTGTTAGTATTTATTTAAATTATAGTTAATCTTTTGAAATAAATAAATATAACTGTGTGCATCTATAAAATATATGTAACAGGCAGAAGGAGGCATCTCCGACCCTATAAAGTATCTGCTATCTGGTATATATACCAAATATAGTATTTCGTGGTTTTTATTATTGTTGCGGTATATTTGTTTGGTGTATTTTAAGAATACACTGTAGCTTTCTTACTTGTTGGTTCAAACAATCAAAGATTCCAGACAATAATTGTCGAAGTTATTAATGAAATCATTTTATATTGCAAAAAACTGAAGATGCAGTCGGTCTTTAGTTTAGTACTATTTAATAGTAAATATACCATTTGGTATATTTTAATATTATTGCGGTATACTAATTTGATATATTAGGTTGTTTGGTAATGACATACTGGTTCTTACATTCAAATTTCGCGCTTCGCTTGGGAAGTCAAATTAGTATATAATTAGTATAATTAGTATATTGAATAATACCGTGAGGTATAATACAGTGATTACTTAACATACGGTAAAAAATACTAAAAAAAAAACTACCAAAATAAACATTCAGTTTATAATATAATATATAATAATATATATAACCTTAATGCTAGTGTTAACAGACTTTAATATATAAGTTTTTAATTCGATTTTAGAATTTTTTTTTTATTCAATGGGTAGATTCAATTATTAAATAATTGGATAGGATTTTGTATTGAATATTTTAGGAGTGTGCATAATTTGTTTCATTTGATTTAACAAACTTTTCAATAACTTAGATAATACGAATTAAATGTTTCTTAAAAAAAACTTTATTATAATATTTTTGAAAAAATGTTTTAATAATATATTTATAGTTTGCATAATTTCTTTAGCAGTCAATTCAATGGCTTAGCTAAGCTGTGAGTAATTCTTTTCCCTTTGATTTCCGGGACTCGGTTCGCTTGAAGAAAAAAGACATCCGCCTCGTCTCATCTTGTTTTCCTTTCATCTTGTGTGTGTTACTCATCGCAGGTCTTGACTCTCGATCACTTGAGGTCTTCTTCTTGTTGTCTTTATCGGTGATATTTTTGTTGCTGTTGTTTGTGGATGTTGATTTGGCTGGCAACAAATCAAGCCAAGTCGCATCAGAGATTCAGAGAGAGAAATCCTCAATGCCATTCGTCGTTGACATTTTGTCTTTGACTTTGTTTCTGCTTCTCTTTTCTTCTTCTCTTTCTCTCTCTCTCTCTCTCTCTCTGTCTGATGCGTTTGCGCCTGCGCTTTGTTTGCCTGTTGCCCTGGGATCTTGGTTATTTATGTGCATCATTATAAAGTTGCCCATTTTATTGGTTCGCCCTCGAATAAATAAGGCTCAATAAAGTTGTTACTTTATATTGACACTTGCAGGCGGCAATCGCTCGTCACTTCTTCTCCTCTCTTCCCCCTTCTTCACTCCTTTCGAACAATGATGATGACTCCTCCCTTTGATCAGCTCCCTAGCTCGACATTATTTATGTGAAAGTCTTGAGAAAGTATTTCCCTTGATGTCGCAAAGTCGTGTTTAATGCCGCTCATAAAATCGTGAAATCTTTTCAATATGTTTTTCCACTTGTTATCCAATCGAATCGCCATCTGATTCTCATCTTTATGATCTTGTTTATTTGAATTGGGATTAACAACCCAACAAGAAAATTCTAAATGATTTTATTAACAATATTATCAACGTGTTCGATTACGATCTGTCTCCCTCAATTAGGCTTAGATGTGCGATTATCATCTCTACTTTATTTCTCTGTCACTCTCTTCAACTCCACATGACACATTCGACATGTATTTCCACACATAAAATCAAAGCACATAAAATCGAAGAGAATAACAATTTTTATTTTCGAATTTTCTTCTAGAATTCTTTCTCCACAAGAACTTAACATTTTTATACATTTCGTCAACACATCTTTCCTTAATGAAAACCATAAAAAAAAAACTATGAACTCAATTTAGTTTAATTTAATATAATATGTACATAATAAGCAATGTCAACTTAGAGCTTGTGATTTGAGAGTGCAAAAGTTCAGCTGGTGATAAGCAAATAATTTGAGATTTGCGTTTCATTTTATATTTTGACTTTTTGAGTAATGAAGTCACTCTTATCTCAATCTTAAGCGTTTTGATGACGAATCAAGCTAATTTCTTTGGGAATTCCTTTAAGTCGTTATCATTAAAATGTTATATATACTATAATCACATTGCTGATTGAAGATGAACTTGATTTCATGTTGTATTTTGCTGTTCAGTGTTATCAAGTTACAATAATCTCTGTCTATAATCTCTAGATTTTTGAATATGAATCAAGCAAGTTTCTTTGCGATGCTCCTAATACATAATGTTAATGTCGTTATCACTAAAATGTTATATATAATAAGCAATGTCAACTTTGAGCTTGTGATTTGATTTCATTGAAGATGAACTTGCGATTGATTTGATACTTTGCTGTTCAGTGTTATCAACTTACAATAATCTCTTTCTATAATCATTTTTATATGAATGTATTATCACTAAAATATTATACATTATCAACAATGGGAACATTAAACTTGTGATTTGATTACATTTAAGATGAACTTTTGATGTGATACTTTGCTGCTTAGTGTCATTTAATTAAGCTAATTTGAATCGTTTGCTATAATTTAAAGCGTCTCGCACAAAAGTCATGCAATTGTCTATGTTATCAGTCTTATGTTGAAAAGAATAAACAATATAAATTGCAGTGCATTATTTTGGAAGCTGTTTTTTCAGTTAAGAGATGTGAAATGCAAAGAGAGCAAATCACAATTTGATTTTAGGCGCAACATTTTGGCAAATAAGCCAATAGAAAGCTGCTTCTACACATTGACTTGAAACACACATGAATTCGAATGTTCCCCTCCTCTTCTCCTCCTTCTTCACTTGACTTCAGTCCAGCAGCTGGCACTTGATGATGACGGAATCGTGTCAATATCCATCGCAATGCTAATGGTTAGCAGCCTTCAAAAAGAGGAAAAAAGAAACTATCTTTCCCCAATGAAAACTATAAAAAATAAGAAAAAAGAAACTATCTTTCCCCAATGAAAACTATAAAAAATAAATATGAATTCAATTTAGTTTAATTTAATACATAGATAGTTTTAGAACATTTTCCTAATGTTTCTACAATTTTAATAAATATATTCCAATAATTATTTAAATTACTTAATATTTTACATACTTAAGTAAATATAATATATGTATTTCGTTGATACTTTAAATATTATACAGTGCAAAAGTTGAGGTTGAGATAAGCAAATGATTTGATGCTTGTGACTTTTAGTGTCGTGTCTTATCTATTTCCTTAATCTTAAGCGCATTGAAGATGAATCAAGCTAATTCTTGGAGAATTCCTTTAAACATAATATTGATTTCGTTATCAGTGAATTGTTACTATATACATTATCTGCAATGTCAACTTTGAGCTTGTGATTTGAGAGTGTAAAAGTTCATCTAGTGATAAGCAAAGAGATTTTGTATATTTTTCAAATTAATTTAAATTTATTTTCTAAAAGCAACTTTTGACTTTTTTATATTTGGTACCATAGAGTAGAAGCTTATTATAGAAGCTGTGTGCCGACATGAAATGTATATAACAGGCAGAAAGAGGCTAAATCGACCCTATATATGGTAGTATTATATATCCCTTATAAGCGGCAACAACCGAGGCGATATAGGCATGCCCGTCTGTCCGTCTGTTTGTTTGTCCGAAGAAGCGTCTTCTTATTACGAGTCTTAACAGCTTTGGCTGATAATCTGCACTCGATGGTATATCTTGAACATAGTACTGTATATAGTACCAAATATAGTCTATAGTATATTATTATTATTATTATTTTTGTGGTATAATGATTTGGTATATTTTAAAATGAATACAGTATATCTTGCACTTTATGATATATTTTAAATGTTAATCTTTATCAATATACCAAAAAAATAAGCGTTGGTATATTTTTTTAGTATTTTTTCGATAACTAAATTTGGTAATACCGCACTGTTTTAATTTTATTTAAAATGGGTACCAGGTATATCTTAGTCGAGCACACTCGACTATACCTTTCTTAGGTAAGGAATTTAAAAAGAGAAATGTAATATTATTATTACATTTCTCTTTTTAAATTCCTTACCTAAACAAGTAAGAATAATAATTATATAAACAATTTAAAATTATATAATGATGTTTTCTCAACCAACTTGATAAAAGGAATGTTATATGTTATTATATTTTTAAATTTATGCAAAATTTTAATTTCATTTATTTATTGTTTAAAATTATAAATTCAAACTCAATAATTATTTTAAGTTTGTGTAAAATTCTCATTTTTTAAATTTTCGCATAACAACGCAAATAAATTAAATTGTATTCCCAATTGTCAAAGTTGAATGTTCTGTGTTGTTTTTCCAGCGTAATTTGGTCGGCCATAAAAATAGTTAAATTTATTAAACAATTACTTTATGGCTTGTTTTTGTTGTTGTTGTTGTTATTGTTTTTGGCTGAAAGGCAAACGCAAATACATATTTTGCAGTAATAATAACTCAGATTTTGTGGTTGTTAATTTTTGACAGCGACGTGAGTCCCGCCAACAGCCGCAGTCAACAGACAGCAACAACAACAACATTAACAACAACAACAACAACAATAAAAATAACAACAATAAAAACAACAACAATAGTAGAAGAGAATGTTGCGGGCTTTGATTTGGGTTGGGTGGGATTTTGTGCCATGGGTTGTGGGTCATTGTTTATTTTGAATCAACGCGTAGCGCCGCCAATTATCGGTAGGCGATAAAAAATATGAAGTAGTGCACGACACACGGCAACAACTACAACAACAACAACAACGAGAACAATAGGTTGAAATGCTTTGGCTGGATTTACTCGACTTGGAACTACTCACTAATGAATACGGTGTAAATAGATATACCTAAATTGAGTTGTATGTATGTATAGTTTATAAATAAATAAATGTATGCAATTGGTAATAAAAGAAAATAAAAATATATATTTAAATGTTTGTTTAAAACTTTTGAATTTCAAAGATAGAAAAATGTGCACGTGAATTATATGTAGATGACTTTAGATGACTTTTTCTAAAGAGAAAATAACGAAAACCAAAACTTTTTTTATTTTGAGTTAACCTTAAAGCACTTGATTATCACTTTAAGTAGAGCTAGGAATGATTTTGGATTAATTTATTGATTTATTGTAAGCAAAAAAATGAAAGAATTTATAGATTTGATCGTAAAACATAAAAAGTTCCTGAAATCAATTTAAACTCTAAATGTAGTGTATAAGTATGACCTTTACTTATTTTTGGAATTGTATCAAGCAAACGACAAAGTCGACAAAGAGAATTATCCATATATCTTATATTATGATATTTAACTTAAAGGAAAAATGTATATATACAAATTATTTGTATAAATCAATTATTTATTTTTGTTTTTTAAGCTAAAAAATGTTGTAAGCTTTATTGCATTCTACGGTTTCTAAGTGCTTGTAAGGAAATACTGTCATAAGGCAAAAATGGATTTATCCAGTGACATTGTAGCTATCAAATTTGATAGCTCCAGCTGATCGGGTTACTGAGATATGAGTGATTGAATTGGCGGACAGACAGACAGACGAATGAGCAGTACTAGCTATAATTACATGCATTGTATCGATCAACGAAATATTTATAAGAAGTCAGAGTCTGACTACCAAATTTGATAGCATTAGCTGTTTAAGTTTCTGAGATATGAGTGTTTGAAGTTGCGGACAGACAGACAGGCTGACGGATGAGCAGAAAAAGCAAAAATTATATGTTGTGAATCGATCTACGAAATATTATTAAAAAGTGAGAGAGTAACTACCAAATTTTGTATCACTAGCTGCTCAGGTTGCTGAGTTATAAGTGTTTGAAGTGGCGGACAGACAGACGGACGGACAGATGAACAGAGCAAGCAAACATTGACATATGTATATATATTGCATATTTCCCTTAATCATTATAAGAGATAAGCAAAACTGTTCTCTTCTAAATGTTACAAACTTTGACACAAATTAATCAAACTCTTCTACACTTCAAATTACAGGGTATTTCCAGCATAATTATGACGTCAACAGTTTGTTGTTGCTGTTGTGGTTTTTGTAGCTGCTGCAAATTTGCCAGATGCAAAACTGGCGAAACGGATTAAACGCGGCGTAATTGTAACTGCGTCTAATAAGTACGATGGAAAGGTGTCTCTAAATGGGTTGAGAGAGAGTGAGAGAGTGTGAGAGAGAGAGGGGAGAAAGAGGTGGAGGAGGAGGGCGCCAAATGTCGGTGGATCACAAAGCGGAGGCGGCATAGTTTGTGTTTGATGTGATGCCGCCTCCGTTTTGACTCCGCTGACTAGCTAATTGGCCCAGGCGCTGCCTTTTGTAATTGATAACATTGCCACATTCCGCATTTGGCCTGAAAACGAACCCCAAAAAAAAAAAGCTAGAAGTGTTTAGCTTGCTTGGTCGCACATCCATCAAAGGCCTTAGCGTTAAATCACTTAATTTTGCTTGACCAACAGTTGCAGAGAAAAAAAGAAAAATGAACTAAACTTTTTTTATATTCTTTGATCGATTGTGAATTTGGCAATCTGTATTTTTGGTCGTTTGACGGATTAATTCTCGATTCGGGCATTATGATAGATGATAGATGGATCACCTGCGATCGCTCTTCCATCATGCAAGAGATTTTCTTTCCTACAACTTCCATTCAAGGGCTCAAGTTTTCGCCCGAAAAAAAATTGATTGAGCAACTTGTGTCTTAAGCAGTTCATACTACTTTTTTTTTTTTTTTTTTTTTTGATTAATAATTGTTGTGTGGAGCCGCCAATAATTCATATTTTGTTTTGTTTTTCTGTTACTTTACAAATCTGCCTGCCTTTCAATACATTTTCACACTTGATTGATGTCACATAGGCACAAAGCTCCACAAATAAACACAGAAAAGTGCCAAGTGCGAATGATATTCGGATTCCGATACGAATTGAAAACAAAAATTAAACAAATAAACTGTCTCAATGTCTCTGACGCTGATTTATGGAATGGATGAAGTGCGTATTCTTCCAACTTCTGCACTTCCCCAACTTCTGTCTGACTTAAAAACTTGGGCAGGGGCAAAAATTTGATCAATTGAACGATCAATTTTGATTTCATACTCAAAGACTGTTAACTAGGTCTACTACAAAAGTTGTAGACACATTTTGATGTATCAAAACAAGGCCAGAACAAAAGTTTGTGTAAACTTGACGATTTTTAATTGATTGGTAAGAATTGCAGTTGTCTACTCTTCTTATTGAACAATTATTAATAAATATTGTATTATCAAATTAAAGTGCTGAAAGAATAAAAAACAAATATAACATTGTTTTTTAGATATGAAAATATTATACAAAAGTTTATGTTAACTTAAGAGTTGTAAAGAATAATTGTTTGGAAATATTATATTATTATGTTGATATATTAAAAAGTGACATTTTATTTATTTATTTATTTAAGAAGGTTAACTATAATTAAAATTAATTCTAACACTATTGGTAAAGCAATGGCTACAAACCCCTTCAGCTTAACAAGTGAAATTAAAAGATGCATTAAAACAAGGTCACAAATAGTGCACGAACATTTATTTCAATTCAAGATTTTTAATTGATTTATAACAAAAAACTTAACTTTTACTTTATTTAGCAGTTTATCACATTTTAATCACAATTTAGTTGAAGTTATGAAATTATTATTAAGAATTAATATTATTATTAAATTATAAATTATTTAGATTGAAATTTTCAAAGATTTGTTATACAATAAATAAATGGGTTATTAGATTAGCAATAAATTTCATTGAAGCTCTTAAAATTTCTAAAGATTTATATCAATTGTTAAAATGAAAAAAGTTAAAAAGTTAATGAATTAACTGTGCATACTTCCATAACTATTTATTTAAAATATAGTTAATATATATAATATATATCTAAAATATATACAATATATATATAAAAATAAATTTACTAATTCAGTTAATTTAAATGCTAAAATAATAATAAAACAAGTAAGAAAGTTACAGTCGAGTGTGCTCGACTGTGAGATACCCGCTACCCATTTTGAATAAAGGCAAAATATTGCGGTATCATTTTCAAAATATACCGAAAATACTAAAAAAAATACTAAAAATATACCAAATGGTATATTTGGTATATCGATATAGTACACCATTCAAAATATACCATAAACGTCGCAATGTGCCAGATTGTCGGCCAAAGCAACTCAGACCCCTAGTAAGTAGGCGTTTTTCCCATACAAAAGTATTTCCTTAATAACTTCCACAATTTTTATCTGATCGCAACCAAATTTTGAGGAATCATAACTATTACAGTAGTTATTGTATATACCAAAATTCGTAGCTCTAGCTTTAAAATTACACTTGTTATTCGATTTTTTTGATTTGCGGGGGCGGAAGTGGGCGTGGCAAAAATTTGAAACAAACTTGATCTGCGTGCAAACATAACAAATGCTGTCGAAAAAAAATTATAGCTCTATCTCTTATAGTCTCTGAGATCTAGGTGTTCATACGGACGGACGGACGGACGGACAGACGGACAGACGGACAGACGGACAGACGGACAGACGGACATGGCTATATCGTCTCAGCTGTTGACGCTGATCAAGAATATATATACTTTATAGGGTCGGAGATGCCTCCTTCTACCTGTTACATACATTTCCTGCCGGCACAAAGTTATAATACCCTTCTACCCTATGGGTAGCGGGTATAAAAAAGAAACTACCTAGATTAGCTTCAATTGCAAACTATCAAATAAAATATTTAAGAATTAAGTGAATGTAAATAAATTTCTTATATTAAACAAGTTAATATTTGTACTAAAAATATTACCAATACAATTAATAATTGAGTATTTGAAAAATATAATATTATATTACAATCTTACAAAAATCAAGAAAGTAACAGTCAAATTTATTTCCATTAGTAAATAGTTGTAAGTATAATACTACTTTACTTATCTTAGCACACCTTTCTTTTTGTGAAGTTAATTTCCGTTAATATAATAAGCCGATTTTGCTGAAATTTATATATGTTTTTACTCTAACAAAAAGTAGCAGGTGTGCCAAATTTCATGAAGATAGCTGCAAAACTGAGCGAATAGTTTCTATATAAACAGCCAGACAGACAGACGGACGGACGGACGGACGAGTATTTAAAAAATATAATATTACAATTAAATCATCAAGAAAGTAACAATCAAATTTATTTCCATTAGTAAATAGTTGTAAGAATAATAATACTTTACTTATACTTTTATCTTAGCACACCTTTTTTTATGCAATTACCGTTTCCACTACAGCTTTATAATATAGTAAGCCGATTTTGCTGAAATTTAAATATGTTTTTACTTTAACAAAAAGCAGCATGTGTGCCAAATTTCATGAAGATAGCTGCAAAACTGAGCGAATAGTTTCGATATAAACAGTCAGACGGACAGACAGACGGATTGATTTCTCGGCATTAATTATAATTTCATTGAAATGCTCGCTTTCAGTGAATTTTGGCCTCGGTCGAGGTCGCAAACGTTTTGTCGAGGAGGCATGCATCGTCTAATACCTGATAAATCTGTCAGTTGAATGTTTAAATTGAAATCTCTCAGCACAGCGTCGACAAGCGAGAAGCACTCAGAAAGAACAAGATATTGAGTGAGAGAGAGAGAGAAAGGAAGAGAGAGAGAGTGAGGGAGAAATGAAAACAAACAAACAGAAGATGCATTTGTGCTTAGATAATTTGTATCTCAACATTGTTGTCAGGATTCGAACGTTGACTGACAGATGTTTTGACTTGTGGGGGGTGTAAATTGTATCTGCAAGATACTTTCTCTCTCTCTGTCTTTCTCGCTTAAGTGGCACATCTCAAATCAAAACAAATATTGCTCAGCATAAAACGCTTAACGCAGCCAATTGAAGCGCAACCAGTGAAAGATTTATGAATGTTGCTTCGGTATTTTACGGCTCGCTCTTAAATTATTTTGCAGCCACGCTCATCGCTCAGCAATGCGCCCATTAAAAGTGCATAAAAAAAACAGGGGAGAAACAGGGAAAAAAACGCATGCTAAGCGATCATCTTCAGCTTTTTTTTGTTTATTGTTTTTCGCAACTGCTGCGCAGCAGTTTGTAAGTAAATAAATACACTGAAATACCTAGACAAACACCTGCCAATGTATGTATGTGAGTGTGTTGGTGTGTGTGTGTGTATGTACACACTTCTACACACACGCAATATATAATTTTTGAACCAATTAACGCCACTCAAATGGGGAACCACCCATCGAGAAAGAGAGAGGGAGAGAAAGAGAGCGAACGTTGCCTCGACACCTCGCTGATTGAATTAACAGCGCTGAAGAGCTGAATAATTTATGTTAGTTTGATCCACCATATAGCGAGTACTTCCCAATTACTTCACTGCCCGAAAAGCCTATAAACAGTTTGTATGGACTCCATACTATGAAGCCACAAAAGAAGAATAAAATATAGTTTCTTACTACACCAAAGTTAATAAATTATTTCATATAACAAAAAATATGGCAAATATAGAAAAAATATAATATTTAATAATATAAACCATTCCTAACTGAAAGATTATAATAGAAGATCTCTGTGTCAGAAGAAAGACCATTTATATATAAGATATTTCCTATTTGATATACTCCACAAGTAGACAGATTAATATAGATATTCATTGGTCAAAGAAACATTATTTCTAAAAGAGCAAAGTAACTAAGTACTTATGATATTTATGTATAGATTGCAATTTATATTAATAAAGAAAATAGTCATTCAAATTTGTTATAGTATATTAATGTGGTTGAGTAAGTTGACATCTAAAGTGAATTTGTATAATTATCACATTGCAGCGACTTTATTTCGAAGACCTCTACTTCTTTTATTATATGTTCATTTAACATTAATTGAGCAAAGTATATATATATAAATATACATGTACATATGTATTAATAAAAAAGATAATATAGACAAAGATCTGTTATAGAGTACTGAAATCTAACATTCGTATCATAATTTGAAATAAAAGACTAGTTTTTAAATTTTTGTACAATACAAATAGTTACTAATAATATATTTATTAATATAGTCTGAGATATTTACGTATTAGAAAAACCTATCTTATACCTTTGAGAATTTTGTTTGATT
Organism: Drosophila kepulauana; assembly: GCA_023558455.1. Lineage (NCBI taxonomy): Eukaryota > Metazoa > Arthropoda > Insecta > Diptera > Drosophilidae > Drosophila > Drosophila kepulauana. The sequence goes on from CM042367.1 coordinate 26,905,194, forward strand.
GAGTGGAACTCTATATTTCTTTTTGTTAATCTTTATTTATTTTACAATCGATATTATGTATAAAAAGATATAAATATTATGAGAGCATTTTGATGTACTGAAAAGTATCTTATTGTAGTATTCAAAAATTTTGGTGATGCTGAAATCTATCTATATTTTATAGACTAGATATATAACCTACATAAATTGTTTGAAATGAAGACTTAATATTTATATGAATATTACATAATATTACTGGATCTAATTAAGGTACTTTCATAATCAGATAACTTAAGGCAGAAAGCATTAGCTGCAAAGCTAAATAATTATTTATATTCTCGTGGTTATAAATATTTTATTTTTCCCACTTCAAGTGCTGTCTGAAAATAAATTTGTAGCACAGAAATCACGTGTCGCTATTAGATTATATTCTGCTATATTTGTTTTTGATTAAAACTTAATCTTTAAAAAAAATACAACTATTTCTGGTTAATGAAACTATCTTTTGTAGTGGCACTTCCGCTGTTGCCTTGGAGTCTGATCAATTGCACAACACGAAGCTCCAAAATGTTGTTGCCAGTTGTTGCCAGTTGTTGTTGTTGTTGTTGGTGGGTTAAGCGACCCACTTAGAGTGGCACTTTCGTATCTTAATCTGTGCGCCTGCCACACTGACTGAATGACTGAATGACCGACTGGCTGACTGGCTGAGTGGCTGAGTTGCTTGGGCCTCAGTCATCCATCAATCAAAATAAAACTGGCGGATGTCCAAAATGACTAACTGGCTGCCTGACTTTTGGAACTTGGAACTTTGTGAATGTTGCGTGTGTGTGTTGTTGAATGACGCAGCGAGCACTTGTTGTTGCCTGCCCCCGCAACTCGCTCCCCACCTTCCCCCCTCTTCCATAACCCGCCCTGCAAACCCTTTTTTATTAAATGGAAGTTAATCAGTTTTGTAGATGAAACTACGCACAGCTCTCTGACATTTGGCCAACGTCAAACGTGGCGATCGATCGATCAATCAGCCAAGCAGCCAGCCATCCATCAGAATACACACACACACATACACTTATACACATGCAACAGTTGGTAGCTGTTTGATTGATAGCTGAATGCTAAACAATAACAACAACAAAAAACACACAATAACAATCATAATCATAACAAAAGCAGAAGCTAACGCAAATTTACTTAACCGCATTTTCGATTTTCTCTTTTTTCGTTCGATTTCATTTTTTGTTTGTGGCGCTTCAATTATTTTGATAACGAAGCTCGGAAGTCGAACGTCATCAATTCAATTGATAATGTTAATCTAGTTGATTAAGTGTGCACTTAATCGCAAATTTTGAAAACTAAGCCAACTACTAAACATATTAATCGGACATTAATCAAGATATATGAACAGACTTTACATACCATAAATTATAAGTAAAATTAACATTATAAAGCAAAAGTTTGTTAGCAACATAGAGAAATAAAATCTAGATTGCAAATCTCCAAGTTTTTTCGATCTTAAACAAAAAAACTTGAAATAAGATTTTTGCATTGAAAAAATTTTAAATCAAAATTTCAGATTTCAAAGTATTTCGATTTAAAAAAAAACCTTAAAGTGAGACTTTTGGGTTGAAAAAATCTTAAGTCAAGATTTTGTTCTTTAATTATCGCTTTGATATTAAGAAATCTTCAATTAAAATTGAAATAAAAACTCAAGTTAAAAAATTTGGTCTTGTTTCTAATACCTAATTAAAATTAATTAAAATCTATAAATATCGATTTTTTTAAATGATTTTTAATAATCAATAAGTTTTTATATTTTTAACTTCTTTTTGATTTACGTTCCCCTTTTTTGTTCTTCAATTATCTTTTACAGATTAAGTAATCTGATTTTAAGATCGAAAAGATCTCAAGAATTTTGTTCACTTTTTTTAAACTTAATTTATATTTATAGATTTTATAAAATGATTTTTAATAATCTACATATGTATGTATTCATATAGCTTTTCTTACTTTTACTTTTTTTTGCTTATCACTTTTTAATTGTCTGTTATATTATTTGAAAATAATGATCAATTTGAATTCAGAAAAGTCATTAGCCTGAAGCCCTCAAATTTTATTCAATGAATAAACTTCCCCAATCAATTACAAATTGAAATTTTCTTATAAGAAATTTCTTATAAGAAATATAACAAATTATGGGCCAACAATTGATCAGTTTTTTTTAATAGCTTTTTGGCATTAAATGAAGAATGACAAATTATATTTAAACCAAGTACTTAATACAATAATGTTCATTCATTAAAATCTCAGTCTTTTAATTGAAATTCAATTATAAACATGTTGCTGCAATATTTCTATGCATGTTGCTTGCAACTTAAGGCTTAGCAACATGCACGCACTTTCTTAGCAACATGCAACCGACCTCAATAAAAGCGAAAGTTCAATGCATAGAAATGCAACAGCGACATCTGCTGATCGCAAGCTGCTTTATTTTTCTTCCTTCTTTTGGCTATCCTGCCAAAGCTGCGCCTCACCAGCTTTTGCTCCTCACAAGAGCAGAAGCTCCTCATTTTTTCACCTACGCTCATCAGTCTTTAAGTGACACGCGTCCTCATTAAATCGTTGCAATTAGCTCCGTGAGTTCTTTTTGTTTTGTGTTTTTTTTTTTAAGTGAAAAATGCTGTAATAACAGCAAAAAGTGAATATTAGTGCATATTTTTTTGTTTTTTTGTTGAGTGAAGTGTTTAAAGTGTGCAAAGTGAGTGTTTAATAAGTGAAAATTGAAAAAGTAATGAAATTGTGAATGTGTGTGTGTGTGAATAGTGAAAAAGTGATTTATACTAATATATACATGAAAATACGTGTCGGTAAGTGCTGCACGCATTTAATTACTTGCTTTATATCATTTTTAATCTAATGAATAAATGAAAAGTCAATAGTTATAAGTAATTTAGCTATTTTTCTGCCGCAAAAATTGATTTTCTTACGCCGATTCCCACGCATTTTATGTAAGTGTGTGCGTGTGTGCGCGCGCTTTGCTGCATTTTCGGCGCAATTTTGTCTTTGCTTTATGCTTTACTTTCGCTTCGCCCTTTGCATTTGCGCACTCATTCTCGCTTGTAAGGAAGTTTTTTGCAGTGCGCAATGCGCTTGTAGTCAAAACTCCTTGCTTAATATCTTGTCTCGCTCTCGCTTGTATGCAATGAAGATTAGGCAAGCAAATTCTCTTTGGATAATTATGACTCGCTCTCTCGCTTGCATGCAAGGAAGTTTTTCGACAGTCCGTAATGCGGCAAAATTCTCTTTGCTTATTATTTCTCTAGGCGTATTGTGTGTAGTATGAACATTCTCTTTGCTTAATATTCGCACTGTTCAATGATGCTTCAATCTCGCTCTCGCTTGCATGCAAGTAAGTTTTTATCGGTGCGTAATGCGCTTGTAGGCAAACACTTTGCTTATTAGTGTGTCTCCTTCTGGAAGAGAAACTTTTTTCTTGTTGTATGCTTAATAATTATGATATGAGGCGCTTTATAGATTCCACTGTTAGATTTAACAGTGTGCAGCTCATAACATACACTTCGTCTGTTATTGTAATGCCCTTTAACAGCTGCTTAGACAGGGAACTTGGAGTTCTTGTTGCATTGCTCTTTAACAGTATGTAAAGTTAACAGACGATGTGCTTGCTCCCACAATTAATAGTACGCTAAGTTAACAGACAATTTATTTGCTCCCACACTTAATTAACAGTGCTGCAGGTTTAACAGCATGTTGTTAGCATGTTAACAGTGGCAATTAATTTTATCAGCTGCCGACACATATTTTCCTCCCACATTGATTTGTATCTAATTGTTTTTTTGGTTTTTTGTTGAAGAAATCTTTTGCCGCAAGAAACGTGACACAATGATAATGGCAGCTGCTGCGATTAAGTATAATTAAATGGGTTGCAAATCAACAGACAAGCTTTGAACTGCCAAACCATATATAAAATACAATATAAGTATGAATCGTAAAATTTAATGATACAGAAATGAACGATACTCCCAAGTTAGAAAAAAATTTCACATGTTGCACGCATAAAATAAAATTTTATTTTATTCATTTCTCATTTTCATGAAATGCAAAACACACACACACACACACACACACACACAGAATTTATGAAAAACCAAAAGAAAAGCAGCAGTAAGAAAAACGTTGGCTGACGGACGAGATGAATAAATGAGAGAATGTTTTGTGCGGGCGCCAAACATAACTTTAAATTTGTATTACTACCCAGAGCCCAATGAGGCAAACTCACACACACACAAACACACACACGAATATGTATCGCTAAGGCATTGTTAACAGAACGAAAGAAAGAAATGAAAAACGTAGAAGGCAAAAAGAAAACCTGAATTCCATTTTGTGCCAACTCCCAGAGACCCATTCTGACTGTGCCACCTTTCCCCTCTCTCCCCCCGCCCCCAACTCCACAAACTCAACACTTTGCCATGCAGTTTAGACTCTAAATGAAATGCTCAAGTGTGCACAGAATTTTGATTTTCGCCGCCAATCTAGCAGCCGAAGAAGAAGAAATCCTCCCCTCCACTTTGGGAGGGTAAAAATGGTTTCGCTCTCTTCCTCTCTGTCTCTTTTGATTCCGTTCGTCATGTCGCTCGCTTGCAAATCAATTTAATGTCAGTCATTTTGCCGCTAAGTGGGAAATTTTTGAAATTTCATCAAAAATCCGTTGCGTACACAGAACCAAAAGAAAAGAACAAACCCAAGTATCTGAACCTCCCCTCAAAAAAAAAAATAACTGAACCCAACTTGGAACATATGCTGCTCGGGAGAATTGGCTGCACTGAGGTGCTTTTCTTAGAGGGGGGTGGAGAGGGGGCGGGGATTCGCATCTAAGCGAAACACATTTGAATGTAAATTTCTTCGACGCGTTGCATGTCCATGAATTCTCAGCCAATGTGGAGAGAGGAAAGAGAGTAGAAGTAGTAGAAGAAGAAGAACGTTATTTGCCCTTTGTTGTTGTGCGTTCTTTGCACTTTTTTCCCTTGGCTGCTGCTGCTGTGGCACGGAAAAAACAAATATTGTATTAAAATGCTGGAAAGCAGCTAAAACGCATAATAGTAAAATTTTATGTTATCACCAGTGTGAGGAAAACACGTCAGGCAGTTAGTCAAATAACACAGCCAAATGGCCAAAAACGAACACACACACGCACCAACACACACAGAAACACACACACAGAGCACAACACACAAAACGCCAATGAAAATTTAGATGACGATGAACGAGAAAATGCGAACAGAGCAGCTTCAAATGAACAACGTGAACATATGTGTGTGTGTGTGCGTGAGTGTGTGTGTGTAGGTGAATCACATGTGTGATTGTGTACTATATTTAGTAAGCCGCACTAAACTACATAGCATCTGCTGACTAGGCAAAATAATTATGCAACACAAATAAAGTATACGCCATGTAGTGTCTTGAATTATTCTTCAATCCCACTAAATCTTTTCTATAGCTATTCACTTTGATACAAATCTAAAATAAATAAGCAAAATTTGTCTATTGCGATTTTTACTGATAAATATATATTAATAAACATAAAATTTAATTTTAATTAAATAAGCAAAATTTGTTAGAATTTACCCAGAATATCTGTTGCTATTTTCACTAATAATTATATACAAATTTAATATATACTTTTTACTTCAAGTGATCTCCCGTCCCAGACTATTTCTTGTGTATCAATATCTTTCAGATTATTATTATTTTGTCAATTTCACAGCATGAACATTAGTGCAATTACCTTTAGAAAGAGAAAAAACCCTTCAATACATAAGTTGAATGCGACATGAGTGTATATCGATGTTATAAAACTAATCAAAGAAAACATTGATCAGCTAATCAGCCTGAAGATGAATATCCCTGAGCTCTATACATACTAAATTGATACAGAAGAATGAGTAAATTTAGGAAAATTATCTGAAATTTGATATTTCTTGAATACCAATTAATATAAATTTAATTAACATTATTCAAATCATATCGAAGGTGATGAACAATGATTATTTTTACTATTTTCGAATAACAATATATAATTCTTTCAAGATTTTTTTCGACATCCATCATGCTTTGCGAAATTTTGAGTTTTGAGCTTGTGAATTTGAAGTTATTTTATAAAAGTCAGTAAAACTTAAAATAAGTCATTATCTAATATTGTGTACCTTATTCTCCGACCCTATAAAATATATAATTCCATGATCGTCTGTCCGTATGGCAAAAACGTCTACTAACTACAAGTCTTAATACATAGCTTTATCTAAACATCTGGTATATTTTGAATGTAGTACTCTTGATTTATTTTTAGTATTTTTTCGATATTAATTAGGAATATTTTAAATTTAATACCATTATTATATAATCATACCAAATATAACTCTTGGTATATTTTTTTAGTATTTTTGCAGTATATTAATTTTGAATAATTTTAAATTAATACCGCATTATTCAGCTTATATTCACACTGGTCTGTAGCTTTCATACTTGTTTAAATATACCTGAAATAGACTTTGGTATATTTTTAGTATTTTGCGGTATGCTAATGTGGTATATTTTAAAATGAACACCGCACTATTTTGCTTTTATTCACACTCGACTGTAGCTTCCTTACTTGTTTAAATATGCCTGAAATAGACCTTGGTATATTTTTAGTATATTTGCGGTATATGATTTTGAAATATTTTTAAATGAATACCGCACTTTTTTGGTCTTATTCACACTCGACTCTAGCTTTAATTCTTGTTTAAATATACCTGAAATAGACTTTGGTATATTTTTAGTATTTAGTGGTATGCCAACGTGGTGTATTTTAAAATGAATACCTCATTATTTAGCTTATAAACACACTCGACTGTAGCTTTCTTATTTGTTAGAATCATAATTTAATTTAATTTATCAATAATACAGATTCCTACATACATTGCAATCGTCATAAATACCTCTACAAAGAGTCTGATGTAAGCATCGAATTATAGGCTATTCCACAGTGGAAATTGTTTGCGTTTCAATGCGCAGAGTTCGCTTTTGGCATTTGAAGGGAAACATTTCAAGCGCAAATGCAATTGGAAAAGTGAAAAGCGGAGGGTGGAGGGTGGGGGGACAGAGAAGGTAAAGGGTCAACTCGCAAAAAAAATGGGGGAAAAAGCGAATGAAAAGAATGCCAAGAAAATAAAACGAAACACATCAAATAAAATCAAACGCAAAACAAGCGAGAAAACATTGTTTCAAATTGACCAGCGGTAAAAAGCGCTTTAGGATTTGCCCCGTTTTGCAAATGGGTTCTGAACCGGGCGGGGGGAAGAGGTGTTGATGAGGCGTATTGGGGGGCGTGGCAAATGCTGGACAATTCAGGCGCAACTAATTCCACAAGCCATCGCCTGTGAAACTATTTCGGATCATTTTTTTTTTTTTTTGGGGGTGTTCCATGTGCAGAGTCTGGTTCGATGTGGTTCGAGGATTCCTCGGAACGGGTTTTTGGTTTCATTGCGAATATTTTATTGTGCGAAAAATGATTTTTTATTTTCAATTTGCTGGGCTGCTGTTGTTTTGGGGGGTCGCCGCCGTTAGAGGAAAGTAAAAGTTTTTGCACAGCCGACCGAACGAATGGCAAACCAATTTGATTTTGAATACGTTATGAGGCGCAAAAAGAGAGTGTGAAAAAATCCGGAAAGCCGTAAAAAAACAACAGCAGCGAACAGCCCACAAAAGCCTCCCTCAACCCCATCGAACATCGACATCGACATCGAGCATCGACATCAATTGTTTGCAAGGGTTTTCAAGTGCCAATTTTCTGATTGTTTGCCCGCCGCACTAAAAACTAATGATTTTTCATATGTTTGCTCAATGGATCGTACGGAAGTTTCAAATACACAAACACAGCACACAAATACAGCTTCATATAAATTGAGAGAAAAGCAGCAAAAACTAAAGGGGAAACTACACACAAAAAGAATAACATGAATGTTTGTGCAAAACCTTTTTACTTAGTACTCAGATTATTGTTGGGAGCCAAATGCGTTTTGGAAATGTCCGAAAATGTTCGATTTGTTTCTTTATGCGAATTGTGTTTGACTAACCCCAGCTGAAAATGCTGAATTCATTGGTTTAGCTTCGTTTATTTTAATTATCAGCTATTATTATAATGGAGCAGATGTTCGTTTACTTAAAAAAAAGAAGAGTCTGCCATTTCGTGTAGGATCAATAATGAAGTTATATAATATATAATGCAATTTTAACTTACTGCTTTTGGTTTCTTCAGATACCTTTGCTTCTAAAGTTATTCTCTTCACACAAATATCTTTCTTATGTTCAAATAAAATGATTTGTTTATTTAGTTTCTTCAATCTGAATTGAGAAGAATAAATTGCAACAAAAATGTCCAGAGTATTTTATATTTTTTAGTCTAGAACATTTACTTAACCGCTTTTCAAAGTACTTCAAAATTTTGTTCAATTCATTGTTGAATTTTAATTCTGAAATATTGAAAAATCAAATATTTATTCTAAATAAGTAAAAAAGCTGCAGCTACTACCCATTGAATAAAAGCAAAACAGTGCGGTATTATTCTTAAAATATACCAAATTAATATTCTAAAAAATACTAAAAAATATACCAAATACTATATTTGAAAACAGTGCGTTGTTAACTTTAAAATATACCAAATTAATATACCGCAATAATACTAAAATTATACCAAATATTATATTTGGTATATTGAAATAGAACTACATTTTAAATATAACATAGAGTGCAAAATATGCCAAGACCTAAATTTGGTATATTAACATATAATTCCAATTAAAATATACCATAGAGTACAAAATATACTACATTGTCAGCCAAAAAGTATTTCTTAAATAACTTCTGCAATTTTTATCTATTCGCAATCAAATTTGTAGTATAAAAAAATGGTTTAAAAACACAATTTGTTTGCTTATGGATGCTTTATTTCTCTTAACTTGAAAAAAGGAATTTCTTTATACAAATTTGTGATAAAAGTAAACATAATATAGCTGAGATCTACAGTTGTAAAGTTGCATAATAATCGAACAAAATGGCGTCCATCAATAACAGCGAAAGCGCATAAATGGCGGCTAGTGGGATATAGGAAAAGAGCTGAACGGGAAAAAATTGTTGTTTTGGAATGGCGTCATAATGCAACAGGAGCAAAGACTGAGGGAGGGGAAGAGGGGAGAGGGACAGACGATGGGCGACAGTCGACAGTTGAGAGTTGAGAGCTGAGAGAGTCGTCCACTGACGACTCGGCTCGATATTTTAATGGGCCAGACGTCATTTTCGTGCCGCCATTCGAAGCCGCCGCCAGCAAAGCGCAAAATTTATGACAACATAACGAGCCAGACAAGGGAAAGGGATGGAGGAGGAGGGTTGTGGATGTGCTGCGCATTAAATGCGCCATTCCGAGTCGCAAAATAACAATAATCATAATTAAGGATATGCATATGCATTGGCCATGGCCTGATCCTCTCTCGCAGTTTCGAGTCCAAAAAAAAAAAAGCAGAGCAACAACAGCAAAAACCGGTCAGAGTGGTTGTTGAGTGGGTGGTGCGTGGGTGGTTACCGGGTAACCAGTGGGTGTCGCTGGCAAAAACGAAATCGATCCATTTACAGAGCCCCAATATTCCGCACGAATGATGATGTCCCTGTCCTGCAATGTCCGCAGCCAGATATCATTGAATAATGACTGTTAATACCCTTCAATGTGCTCCACACACACACACACACACACACACACATGCATTCACGCATATCGATATCCACATCGACATCGGCCTTCGTTGCCTCCCGTTTTTGGGTAAAATTAAGTGGATTTCAATGCACTCTCGCAGCCACGTCAGCGCAGCGAATCCAACTGAATGAGATAGCGTCTGTCCACTGCCAAACACACACACAGCGAACACAACAGACTGGCAACTGGCAAATGAAAAGCTCGGAAAACGCGCGTGAAAATATTATGCGAATTGTGCGAAAATAGTATACGATAAGAGAGGCCTCAACACAAAACCAAAGTTGTCTCTGCCTTGATTAACCCATTCGCATTCGCATTCGCAACGCGGCTCATTTGCATGCCACACACAACAGTTGCAACTGCGCTCAGCAGGCGACAGATTGATAGCTCATAAATCTGAATGAAGATTAGCTTAGAGATTTTACAAAGCGGAAATATGTTTGAGAGTTTTCATCAATTAGATATAGTTGCATATTTTTGAAGAATCAATTTAACATCTCGAATCGAAATTCTAGGGGCTATTTTCCTTGAACATTTTAAAATGAAAGAATAGTTGAAATCTATTAAATCTATAAAATTTATTATGTTGAAATATCAAGTATACGTATTTATTAGACTTTGCATTTTCATATCTTATTTGTGTCTCTTTATTGGCCTTCTTTCTTTTTATTTTTGTGCCACAACATTTTTAACTTTTATCTGAACAATATTTAAAAGTTTATCCTCACTATTTTATATAGGTTTTTTTTTGTGAAATATACTTAGATCTTAAAGATTATAAGTGATAAGTGTGTTTGTATGCGGATCAAGTTTATTTCAAATTTTTGCCATTATATGATACCTGGAAATTTGGTTAGAATCAGATAAAAAAATGTGGAAGTTTTTTAAGAAAGTTTTTTGTATAGGAAAATAACTAGTATATTTTGTACTCTATATATCAATTTATAGCCTTTGCTTTATAACATTTTAATATTTTTGTGGTATATTAATTTGATATATTTTAGTGGATATCTCAAAGTCGAGCACACTCGACTTATTTGTCCTTCTTTCCTACTTATTTGATTATGTTACAATATTATTAATTTGAATCCCTTGTCTACAATATTATTCAAAATGTTATTCATAATCTTGGTATTTTTTTTTATATCTACGAGGCCTGATTAATTTCTTTGTTCACTTTGATTAACTTTGAATATTTGCAACAAAAGAAGTTTCGCATCTGAAATGGAGAAAAACACTCTTAATAGACATTGCGAAGCAAATGTTTCCATTTATTAAACTTCCAAACACGTTTCATCGACTTAATCAGCTTGATACGATTGTTTTTTTGCATTTTTTGGGTTAGTCAGTGGAAAAATGTTGAACAACATTCGAATAAACGGGGAAAAATCAACTGCACGTCGAAATTTTTATTTGTGGTGCCAAAAGGAAACTTTGCATAAAAATGTAAATGCGGCAAGTTGCAACAGACGCTGGCAGCATTGCAACTCAGTTGCGCCCTCAATGCCAAACAAATACATATCTTCCACCCTTTATAGCGGGAATTCTCGAAAATCCATTCTATAACATTGCTATTATTGTTTTTCCTGCTCTTTGTTAGTTTATCGAGCAAACAGAGCGAATATTTGAATGCTCTTTGAGAAGGGGAAAAAGTATAGAAAAAGAGAACATATATTCAATTCTTTATAATTCGATTTAAAGAATACAATTTTAAATAATTAGAAATACAATTTAAGTTCTTCATAATTTGATTTAAAGAATAATATTTTAAATAAATAAGTGGAATCTTTACTCTAAAATTAAGTGAATAAACTGCTTGAATGAATATTTAATAGCTTGCTCCTCAATTTTTATAGGGTATTCGGTCATTCACATAAAAAAGAAACTCAAAGCTCGAAAATTGGTTTTAATTAAATCGAATTGAGTTTTCCATTTTGTTTTTTTTTGTGCAACATCTCATCGCTTGTTTTTCTTCTTTTTCCGTCATTTCCCTGCCTCGGCTACTGTTTCACTTTTTTGCACGTCGCCTTTGCATGCGAATGAGGCAAAGTGAATAACTGAGTGAGTGAGTGAGTGAATGAGCGGGTGTGAGTGCGAGTGTGAGTGAGTGAATGAATCGCAACTCATGGCATGCCATGGACATGGACACGAACGCATTTAACGCTGACGTTGGGAGTTTATATGCGTCATTGAGCTGCCCCATCTGCCTCGTGCCCCAATTGCTTGCCCCATTGTGCTGCCATGCAGCTGGCGCTGCTTTCAACCGTTTTTGCAACGTCCTGTGCGTCCTTTCGGTTGGCTCTTTTTACAGCCCGTTTGATTGAAATGTTTGCTGGCGTTGCAACTGCCCGACAGCCTGGACAGAAGGAGTGGAGAGGAGAGCAGAGGGGGGGAAGCAACGTTGGTCGTTGGCCACATCAAAGCATTTGAAATGTGTGTTGGCTCGTTTTGTTTTTACGGCTGCCACACTGCACACATTGCAACAATGCTGCAGCGTCCTTTTCCTCCCCTCTTGAGGGGGCCAGATTACACACACTTTGCCTCCCCCTCACTTCACCAACGTGTCAGTGTGTGATGTATGGTCGGTCAGTTTGCGGACATGCAGTGGACACTCGGATTAACATGACGTAATTGATGCGGAAAGTGTTGAGTGTGTGGCAGCTGCCACCACAGCTCCCTTCAGCTCTCCCCCCTTTCGCTCTGCCATCAAATTGTCGCCGTTGAGCACTGCGAACTTTTATCAAAATTGATTTGCGGCTGCAATGCAATGAAGTTTTAACAAATTAAATTAATAATGAATTATGAATTTTAGAATATTTTAACTTAGAACTGAAGCTTTATAGAATTTAATTTACCTGATACTTTTAATATTTTTAAAACAAAATTACAAAATTAAATTAAACTCAGAAATAATTATGAAATTCAGAATACATTTGAAAGAACCTTAGAATTTTTTTTAAATTAAATTAAATAAATAATGAAATTTGGAATATTTTTCAAAGTAACCGAACATGAATTTTAAATTAATAATGAAATTTAGAAAATATTTGAAAGTAACTAATAAGTTTTTCAAAATTAAATAAAATTCAGACTTTTCTATGAAATTTGTAATATATATTTAAAAGCAAATTAGAGAAAGGCTAAATTAATAGTTTAGTTGAAATATAAAATGCAGAATAATGAGGCAACTGATTTAAAGTTAAGGCTTTTAATGTTGACTGAATCATTTACATTTCCAGAAATTTATAGTTGTCATCATTAGAAAACGATGAAAAATACTTCGAAATGTAAGAAGGGTATAATAAAACAAGTAAGAAATATACAGTTGAGTATGGTTGACTGTGAGATACCCGAAACCCATTTTGAATAAAAACAAATATACTAAAAATATACCACAAAAATACAAAAGTGCTACTAAAATACTAAATACCAAATGCTATATTAGGTATATCGATATAGTACTACAATTTAAATATACCATAGAGAGCAAAATATACCAGAATATACCAAAAGTATTGCTTATATAACTTTTACAATTTGTATTTAATTGCAACCAAATTTTCAGGAATCTTAAATACTTCAGTATTGTACCAAATATTGTACCAAAATATACTATTTATCTTCAGGAAAAAATAACTCTCTAAATGCTAGAATGAGTAATGTTTTCATTTATTTTATTGTCGCTGAAATCAATACAACAAATCTAGAAAGTTTGAGTATATAAAATTATAAATCATGTAAAATAATGTGATATTAAAAATTTAATACATTTTTAGACTAAATCATTTAGATTTATAGTTAGGTAACATAAAAAACAGTTTAGCTCAACATTAAATTATGTTGTTTATAATTTGAATTTTACGAGTCGTATACGTAATATAAAATAATAGTAGACCACATGTCTAATGCTTTGCTTAATTGTTTGAGCGATGGTATAGTTGAAATATGAAATGAAAAATATGCCGAATTTCATATCTTTGTTTGTCGAAAACAAAGGCCAAAAAATCATTGGTAGAAAAATATAAAAATGCGAAATGAAAATAAAATAATTTCTTGTTCACTGAGCTATCGAATATATGAATTGATTCAATTGAGCTAGGCATTTGGTTTAACTGCCAAAAAGATTGTGCCACAGACAGGTTGTGCCTGCTACTCAAGTTGTGGATAGAGAAAAAGGCAAAAGTCGAGTGTGCCACATTAGGTCAAATGTCTGATAAAAATTGAAATGTTTCGCATGTGTGTGTGGAAAGAAAATTAATTTTTCTGAACTTATCAAGTGCGCTTTCAATTGTGCAACACTGTGGCACGGTGGCAAGGTAGCGCAAGGTAACATTTCGTGCTGTCGAGTGCACTCATCATACTTTTGCTCTCTCAGATATGAGAGAAGGCGGACAGCATGTGAATATGGACATGGCTACCTCTTTTGTTGTTGTTGTTGCAACTGCTGGTTGCATTGCAAATTTGCAGCTGAACATGCAACGTGCATTTGGCAGTCCGCACAATAATCCAGATGGAGATGGAGAACGAGTTGCCGAGTTTAAAAGCCACAGACGCTGCCAATATTGACTGAGCCAACGAACAACGAGTTGCTGCTTTTTCCTTTCTCTGCTTACTTTTTTTATGTATCCTTGCAATGCAATGCGAGAGTATTTTTAATAAAATAAACCCAGAAATGTAATCAACATAAAGGATTTCACACAGCACAGACATCACAGACACACACACATACAAACATATATGAAATTTTTGTGCTGCGCATTGGAACGCTTAACGAGATACGTAGATACACGTAGATATCATTGACGTTGCACCACCGCCTCCCCCCACAAAAAAAACCCACCCACAGTGCAAGAGCAGAAGGAAGACGGAAAAAAAGCAAAAACCAAAGTACGAAACCCTTTATGAAATGCTGCTGCTGCTGATGATGTTGCTGCTCTTGCTCTTGCAGAACGTGTGTGTGTATCTTTGAGATACATTTGCAATTATCGTGACTTGAGCTTGCAGTAGCTACGAGCTGTGGTCCACAGTCTGGGCAGCCCTGAGTTGGCCACATGTCGGTGACAGTTTATTAAATCGATTACTTTCGGTTTTGATATTCTAAATAAACATATTTTACAAGCCAGCCCAGAGAACGAGACACAATCCAGAGTCTGAGAGACTGAGACTGAGGCTGAGGCAAAGTCAGACCACCCACCGTTTGATGGTCAATGCTTTAGTTGTTGTACACACTGATGAGCTTGCTACAGCAGCAGTTGTATAAGCTCGTGACGGAGCCAACAATAGAACTCGTTGAACTCGTGCAGGAGCATTTGAGAGATTAGTTTATTGTTAATCAAACACAAAACACAACACAACACAACAAAAAAAATAGAGAAAAGAGTAAAGAGAGATGCTAAAAATATATTGTTATTGCATTAAATTGACTTTGAAATTGACAGCGTTTGAAATTACGAGCTTGTCCAACTGGCAAAATGCTTTCAAAAACTCTCTTCCTTGTTCCTCCCAACTCGATGTCTGCTTTTCGGTTTCGTGTCTGTGTCCTGTCCAAACATATATTTGCTTTATGCATAATTCTAATCAATGTTGTCGTTGCTGATTTTGACATTTGCTTTTTGCCCAAAATTGGCTAAAATTGCCAAATGCCAATTTCGTTTGTCATTAAGGCCATTCGAAGTGCGTTCGAATTGATTTCTTTGATGCTTCTGCCAACTGCCGACTAACTAAATATATTTTGATTTGATTTGATTTGCATTGCAAATCTCAGTTCAAAAACTCAAATATTTTATTATAATCATCTGCCAAATTGGATCCATTGTTTCTTTTACCCCTCGCGCTAAGCAATTATGAATATTAATCGACAGTTTTAGGTTTAAATCTTTTCGGGCAAATGCCTAAACATAGTTTATCTTGTGACGTAGTCAAGACATTTGCTAACCTTAAACAGTTTGTATAAAATTGGTCGAAGAGATTTTGAAGAATCTTTTAAGATTAGAATTGTAAAATTCGAATTCTTAAAAGGCGTAGAAATTTTATGAACGTAATTAAAAAGACATTAAATAAAAGTTGCCAATTTCATGCGTAAAGAATTGTAAATGAAAGGAATAATATTGAGGTTATTTTCAAAGATTTGTAGCTTATTAAATTCACAGTTCATATATTGAGGTGTCTTTTCATGAAATATTTATAAATATATTTATAACAAGAAAGCTATAGATGAGAGTGCTCGACTCTGAGATACCCGCTACCTATATTGATAAAAAACAAGTAAGAAAGCTACAGTCGAGTGTGCTCGACTGTGGAATACCCGCTATCCAATTTGAATATAAGCAAAACAGTCCAGTATTATTCTTAAAATATATTGCATCCTAACCAACAGTTGTCAATCTCGCCTCACATCTAAGGGCTGCAACATCATGATCAATAAATCAGTCAAGAGCGCATTTTGAGGCTTCCATAAATATTTGTGATTGACGCCGCACATAAAAAGGGAATTAAAAATGCGTTAAACTTGGCGCATTTGTGAAACACACACCCGGTGTAAGTGTGTGTGTGAGTGTGTTTTTTTGCTTTGTGAATGGCTGTGAATGAATGTGAGTGATAAGGTGTGATGCAGCTGCTGAGTGTGCTGACTTTCAACCTGGAATCATAGATTTTTCATAAATATATTTAAAAACAAAACGAAATCGCTTCTTGTTTGTTATCAGTAAAAGTAATACAATGAATCATTTTTTTTTATTCAGCAAATATATATTATTTGATAGAGATTATTTTTCAAGCATAGGAAGTTTTATTTATTTCGAATTTATTCTCAAATTTACGCCAGAAATATTAACAAATAGACGGGATATTCGAATTTTCTTTCACGACAGTTTTTAGTGTTGGTTTCTAAATTCGCAAATAAACAATTGTTTTTCAATGCAAAAAAAATCATTCATTCGGTAATCACTATGCGAATTTAATTCGCCGCAATTTTCATACATTCCCTTCTTGTTTGGTTCACCTATTTTCCAATTTAAATAAGTTGGCCTTCTACCCGTGGCTACCGAAACAAATTCTCCTTCATTAGCTAAATCGTTAATGTCAATCCAATAATCCGTTGAAGGTGGCAATATTCTTTTGATGGCATCGATTTCATCCTGATTCTTGAAACTAATCAAATGTCCACCAATAGCAGTACATCTGTTTGCAGCTTCATACCAATTGAGTTTTTCATATTTTTCAATATAATAATATTTTGAACCAATTTTCTGATATGGTGGCCCAACTTCTACTTTTTTGACTTCCATCAGTTTCTGTAGATTTTGTAACTTTTCTTCGACTTTCTCATTTTGCGATTTAATGTGTTGCAATATAGATTTAAATTGCTCTTCAACCCTCTCACGCTGAAGATCTAGCTTTGCTTCAAAATGTTCGATTGATTTCTTGAATTCAGACAGATTCTCCGCCTCATGTTTCAAGTTGTTCACTTCGCTCTGTAAGCTTTCCGAGCGATCTAGGATAGGCTTTAGGGCTGTAAAGCAATATCCTCCACATATGGAATGAAGTTCGTTTTGCTCTCTGCAGTTCTATAAAAAGAAACTCTAACTCAATATCATCCTCAATAATAATTAAGCATTAGCACTTACTTCAGCGTTGCCGCACAGAACGAAGACTAAAAGAAGAAGCGCGAATAATAGATTCATTTTAATTAAAGCGAAGTGCACGATGTGATTATTTTGAATAACTGTGTCTCTTCTGTGAGTAGCGAGTGTTTATAAAGCCCGATTATACTATAATTTGCATAGAGACAAGTAAGTAAATTATTTATGTCTTAAGCGCAATCCATGAGTTTCAAATTTTGTTTTACCCAGAGCTAACAATCGTCGATAACCCACAGAATATTATAGGTCGCATTCCAGAAATAAAATAGGTCATCAACATCCGGACTGTGACATTGACATCTATTAATCTTAGAATTCTGATTGTTGTTCGTTTTTCAAATTAATCAGGTTTTTGTCGCATGATTCTACAAAAACAAGAAAGAAAGCTACAGTCGAGTGTGCTCGACTGTGAGATACCTGCTACTCATTTTGAATAAAAGTAAAATATTGCGGTATTATTTTCAAAATATACCGAAAATACTACAAAAATACTAAAAATTTACCGAATCATGTATTTGGTATATCGATATATTACCACATTAAAAAAATCCCATAGACAGCAAAATATACCAGATTGTCAGGCAAAGCATATAAGACCCCTAGTAAGTAGGCGTTTTTACCCATTCAAAAGGATTTCCTTAATAACTGCGACAATTTTCATTTTATCATCAGATGACCAAATTTTCAGGAATCATAAATACTATTTTTATTATTTTATACACTAAAATTCGTAGCTCTCTAAAATTACGCTGGTTATTTGATTTTGATTTTCGGGAGCGGAAGTGGGCGTGGCAAAAATTTGAAACAAACTTGATCTGCGTGCAAACAGAGCAACTGTTTTAAAAAAAAATATAGCTCTATCTCTTATGTTATAGTCTCTGAGATCCAGTGTTTCATACGGGTTGACGGACAGACGGACATGGCTAGATCGTCTCGGCTATTGATGCTGATCAAGAATATATTATATATACTTTATAGGGTCGGAGATGCCTCCTTCTACCTGTTACATACATTACATTACATGTAATACCCTTCTATTCTATGGGTAGCGGGTATAAAAAACAATGTAGTGCGGTATTCATTCAAAATATACTAAAGACTACAATAGTATATTGACTGGTATATTGGTATATACATATGTATCAAAGGTTATATTCGGTATATTGATATAGTACTACATTCAAAATATATCTATACAAAAACATAGAGTGCAAAGTATACCAGATTATAGTAGGCTTTTCCCTCTTATAAAATAATCTTTAATAGGATTTTTTAAATTATGTCTTTTACATTATATGTTAATATATGTATATCTTTTGAAATAAGTTAGACTTAAATTTCTTCTTTACGGAAATTTCCTTATATTCAAATATTTGTCTTCGTTATTGCTTATGTTAAGCTGCCGCAAATTGTTGCCGTGTGGCAGCCACAATACGTATCGCCATCAGCGAGTGGCGAGTTGTTTGTTTGGCATTTGTCTGGCTGGTGTTGCGAATGATTCGCTTGATTTTTATGATGAACATGCAACACGCTGCAGTTGTTTTGTTTGCTCCGTTTGAGACTGCATTAAACTTGACAATTTATGGCGATTGGCTTTGGCTTTTACTTTCATTGTGCCTCCAAAATGTTGCATGTTCGTGCAGCGCATGTTGCTGAGTATTTGATGGTATTCGTGTGTGTGTGTGTTGCTGATTAGCCGCCAGCCACAAAAGTCAAAAGCGCTGCATGTTGCAGTTGCAGCCCGGCAATTATTCAAAAAGCTCTTAAATTATTGCATCGCATCGTTTTAGTATGTTGAACGCGTTGTTTTCTAGTTTGTCTGCTTGTAAATTTACAACGAGTCTGGAAGTTGTTGTTGCCTCAACCCAGAAGCGTTTTAGCAACCACGCGCATCCCAACAAAACTAGGCATCATCAAACTGCACATCAGCAACTGTTGCAGTTGAAGATGGTTGCAGCAACAGCAGCAGCAGCAACAACTGCCCACATCATGTGCACGCAATCGATGCCGCCATCAGCATCCACATGCAATGATCGAGCTTGCTCTTCACTCTCTATCTCTCTCTCTCGTTCTCTCTTCATCCCGCCTTGCAACTCGCATTTGTGGCAACTGCACCACATGTGGCCATTTGGTGGAAGGGCATTGCGATAATCACAGCGGCCACCGATCACCGATCAACGATCACCGATCACTGCTCAGCGATCCAGCTTTTTTTCGTTGTTGTTGTTGTTGTTGTACTTCCTTTTCTGGTGTTAATATAGAAGTATCTAAAGTATCTAAAATGTAGAAGCTCTGACGTCCCGAGAATTTCGCCATGGGAGTCTGATAATCTAGCGAAACTTGTGTTTGTTGCATGGCAACTGGTTTTTTTTTTCATTCTTTTTCAGTCGGCTTTGCTCGTGTCTTCAAGTCATAAAAATTTGTGTTGAGCTCATCTAATCAGACAGCAGAGTTTTAACAGCTAATTGCTGCTTTTAATATGACTTGTGGGCAGTTTGAAAATAATTTAATATCAAGCTTTGAATTAGGAGTAAGGAAATTACATTTTATGAATATATCTATAAATATTGAAATTATCTTTAATTATTTCTCAAAGTCTTAATATCAATTTTAGTCGAGTTTAATAGTAAAATAGGACGGTTCAATTCTGAAAATTTAACAAATTAATATACCACAAAAATACTGAAATAGTCTCATTGTATACTTGGGTTACTGTTATGTTTAAAATATAACAGGTAGTGAAATTTTCAGATATAGTACCACATTGAAAATGTACCACAGAGTACAAAGTATACCAAATTGTTAGGTAAAGCAACTAAGATCCGTATTAAGTAGGAGATTTTTGTCCATACAAAGGTGTTTCTTAAATAACTTTGACAGCAGTTTTCTAACTTGTTTCACTATACAATGAAAATTAGACGGAAAATTGTTTATTTTTATGTCATATTACAGAATCAACTTACCTTCAATGTAAAAAAATGAGTATTTTTCTCCAACATACTAGATGAAATGCATCAATAGCCATAACAATAAATAAATAGCTTTATATTTCTTCAGATATGCCATTTAAAGCATCAAAATGTTTCCTTTCACGCCACAAATAGTTGGATGTTGAAGCATTGTAATGTGAAACTATTTTTTAATCGATTAAATATGACGATTATCAAAATAGAGTTTCCATATACATATCTTTGAATATTGTTTCTACTTTTTCAACAACAATTGTTTATTAAATAGTTTGCAATTCTCTTCAATATTCATTCTTTTTATGCGAGAAGGGTTTTGATTGCATACTGCATTAGTATTCTGTAATAGATTACATGTATAAATTCGAATATAAACACTCAAGAAATTTCTTTGGAGCTTCTTATCTTTTATTGCCTAAACATTATCTAGAGTTTCTACGACATTTCGATATTAAGTAGTTTGTAATCCTTGCATTTAATCCATTTTTAATTAACATTATCATTAAATGTCTCGACTCGCAATGAATAAGCTACCTATTCACGTTAATTTAATGAGTGCATGCTGTCATCTTAACGAGTATCCATTGAATTATTTAAAGAGAGACAATCACATGAGTACTCAACACACTCGTGCCTTCCTTTGTCTCAGATCTGCGAGTGTTGTGCATCAATTTGGCTTGCACAAATACGAAATAATTGCATATTCATGTGGGTGGCAATGGCAGCACAACAATCCGTCTCGCCCCCTTCCCCTTCTCCCACCCCCTCCCTAGAGTGTGTGTGTATCAATTCAACGCCTAATTGATTGTGCTTGCAACAATTGTCTGGGGCACCGACTGGGAGGAATGTCAATGCTAATAATCGCAATGTAAATTGCCTATGAATATCAAATAGTCTGCGAAAAGTGCTTTTGGCTCGTGTCTCGAGAACTGAGCTTGATTGATGCACTTTAGTGATACCTCGCATTAAAATCCATCATTAAATTGGCAGCATCTAAGCGACATTTATGGATTGTTTGAGAAACTGGCCTTGACCACAGTTGAAATTCACCTGGAGCTAGAAACTGACTCGAGTTGTGAGTTGCCAATCAATTTCTTGCGTGGGTCCTCAGCTCCCACCTCCTCAATTCCCCCCCTCATCTTTGACTTGTCAACCAGCCATTGACTTGACTTGGCCACAGACAGGCTTGCATTTTTTTCTCATGGTGCCAAAGTCCTAAATTATTTTCAGACTGGTTTTCAGCTAAATAATGATGCCTGTCAATGCCAACTGACAGCTGAGCTAATAATTGCTTGATTACTTGATCTCTCTCTCTCTCTCTCTCTCTCTGTCTGTCTGTGTCTCAGCGAGGTGCATTCAATTGGCAAATACCTACAAATCGCATGCCTCAAATTTACGTCTTATTTAGAGTCTTGGCTGTAAAAGATGTAGACTTTTGATTGGATCTTATTGCCAAGAGATTGAACTCATACTTTAAACAATCGAAATTAAAGTTTGTATGATCTCGATTTAAGATTTTGCCTTCTTGGTTTAACTTTAAGATTTTACCATAGATTTTCGATCTTGATTTAAAAATAAACGTTCTTGTTTAAATTTTGACATATGTACAAACAATCTTGATTCAAGATTTGATTCTTGATTTCAGCACGTTTTTTCTTTCTGTGTATAAAATAATATGAAAAAATATTTCAATATTTCAAGAGTTGTTTCAATTCTTCTATAAATTTCATATGAAAGTTTTTCCAAATCTTTTGTCTGAATCATTTTTAAAAAAAAGTGATATAAATATTTATCAATATCGACTTAGATTAAAGAGCTACAACTGCAATAACATGGTCTCTGATCGAATTATAAATGCTGCGAAATTAATCTTTGATTCGCTGTTAATAATGGCCACCTTTGTATCCATTCAAAAATCTCGCTTAAGTAATAGCTATTGATTTTTTTTTGTTGGGTTTTTGCTAAGCTTGAAGAGAACACATGAATTGAAAAAAAAAGTTTAATTTCAAGTCCGGACATTTAATATTGATTAATTTTTTGGCTCGCTTTGTGGCAAGCGGTCTTAATAGCATCGCATCTACACTAGCTCAATGATACAACCGATAGAGATAGAGATACACAGCTACAGATACAAAGATACTAAGATACATGTGCTTAAAAGACAAGACAGCAGAGACTAAGACCCCAAAGCGAATCGAGTCGACTCGTCCCGTAAATAAATATAAACATAAATCTGTGACAAGGCGGCAGCGAGGAGACGAGAGACGAAATGAGAGAGCAGCGCAAAGCAAAAAAAAAAAAAAAAAGCTAAAACTCATTGAAGACAACATCCCCAATTGACGGTAAATCACTCAAGATGACATCTATCGATGGGGCCCGACAGATAAGAGCGTTTCGTCTCGTTTTCGCACTTTTACACAATCAACTCGGGCACGTCGAAGACACCGCGCAGAAGTTGCAAACACAACACCACAGCCATCTCTCTGTCACTGTTCTGACTGCCACATTTTGTTTTTTTTTTTCTTTTTGCTTTGCTTTTGCCTGCCACACACAGCGAGAAAGAGAGCGCGCGTCTCCTCGCCGGGGGACATTGGGATTGGATTCTCAACTCGGGTTTGAGTTTGGGTTTTGGGACAAGCGACATAATCATGAAGCATGCCAACTTGACGTCATTGCAATTTAAAGCTAGGCCACATTCGATACACAGACAGCAAACATAGCTTCAGTCTCTCTCTGCTCACACAGTCCCCATCGTATTTCCACAGCCCCCACAGTGACAAATCAAAGGAGGCACACAGACGAGCCAAAGGAGCCACCCAACAAAGTATCACTGTATCAGCTTCAAGCTCCAAGCAAGTGTCTGCTTATGCCACGGCCAGACAAACTTCAGAAGAAGAGACCAATGACATACTGACGTCGTCAGAGCGTGCTCTGACTTTGACAAGGCACAGTGGGACAACAGTTGTGGTTGGGCTGTCGAAATTTATATGCATACTATTTTGCCTCATTTGAGGATTTGAAAAAACTTTGACATAAGTGAATTTAATTGGGAAGGGATTACTTTAAAGGTGATGAAATTGATCTATAAGAATAAATACCTTTATTTTTGCCCACATATAAATTTCCTATATGTATGTCAGAGTATAATGAATTATTTTAACCATTTCGGGACTACTGGGACAATACGTCCCAAAATTTTTCATTGCATACTTGGACAATACGTCCCAAAATTTTTCATTGCATACTTGGACAATACGTCCCAAAATTTTTTATTGCATCGTATTTTCTATAATTTTAATGCTAGAGCACTTGTGAAATATCCCAAACACAGTTTTAAGTGTCTATTTCATAATGTAAACAAAAAAGTAACGGTGAAGATCTTCGGATTGGGATTATATGTCCCAGGATAAAAGGACGAATTCAGGATTTCCAAGTATGCAGTACATAATTATTTTTAGTCATCTTTCAGAATCTGAAAAAGGATTTTCTCTAACTATCTTGGTTTTCGAAATAAAACCCCGTCCCGAAAGGGTTAAAACCAAATTATTCAAATTATTAAAAACATTCATATTCCAATTATTTCAGTCAAAAATAGTTTGTGTATGTAATGTAAATGAATTTCCCGATCTTTTTTTTTTAATTGTTGATCCATTTATGCGAAAGTTATAGTAATGGTAAGCAGCTTGCACGTTTTAGTATTTCGTATTATCATTATTCATAAATTCGTATGACTTTCTATGTCTTTCTATACTGTTGAATTTCTGAAAACTTTTCTACTATATGTCGCACTGTAATAAGTTGTCTCAATTGACAAAAAATGTAATATCAAGTTGAAAACTTTACATAAAAGAGATTTAAAATTGCATTGTCTTAATACAAAACTAGTTCCCAATATGTTTTATAGTTCCTTTCTATTGTTAACTTAATTTTTCGATTTTTTTTTTTTACAAGATCTCAATTAAAAATTTGGTAATAATTTATTTTGCAGTATCAAACATTTTTACTACTACTATATACTATACTATATACTGTACTTTATACTGTACTATATACTATACCATACACTGTACTATATACTATACTATAGTAATATTCTTTTAACCACTATTATATTACCACTGCAACTTCTGTTGATACTTAACATATTGAACCTCTTGCCCCACTGTGCCTGAGACAGTAGCCTGTGTTCGGTCAATGAGCGTAGGAGAGTACAAAACTACTGCGAAATGACTGATTTATAGTTAGGGAATCGAATTGAAGTTGATGGCAAGAAGCACAGAAAGAGAGTGATAGAGAGAGAGAGAGAGAGACCGAATTAGTAAGATAGAAAGAGAGAGCAATAGCTTGGCTACAAATGAAGGAGACATGCTGAGAAAGACGACTGAATAAGATGTGCAAGCGCTGACAGACTGGCGAACTGACGTGACGACGCCATTGCGTTCCCCCCACCATCTGAGCCATTGACAGAGTGTAGAACGTTCCAAAAATTAAATGTAGCAAAGTGGTTGGCAGTTGCCACAGAAAGAAGAAGAAGAGTGCGGGGGAAACGAAGCAGACTGAGGGTTGAGAAACTGAAACAGAGGAAGAAGAGTTCGATAAGCGTAAAATAAAGGGACATTGCCTGGTGGTTGTTGTTGTTGTCTGGACTGTGATATATCACACGCAACATTAAATCAAACCCAAGGAATTGCCAGGCCCAAGATGCGGAAGGTGTGGAGACGGGCGCAGAGGGGAGGTGAGCAGCAAGTAAATGATGGCCGGGATTCGGTTTTTTTTTTCTTTCTGTTTTTTTTTTTTGGTTCTGCTTCCTTTTTGCTTTTGCTTGGCAACTGCGACTCACATGAGCTGTCACTTTGACAATTTACTGGCAAAAACGCTGAAAGCCAAGCGCGAAATGCGAGAGCGAGCGAGCAACAGAGAGACAGAGACAACGATAGACATTGTTGGCTCGCACTTATCTGATGGATTCCTTGCTATTTTTCTTCACATGCTTGTCGTCCTCCTTCATCGTCTCGCAAACGTTCTTCGGGGCGTTCAGAGCCACAGTAACGAACTTTTCGTGTTGTGCAATTTGAAAGCTCAGCAGAATGGCAAAGCAGAGAGTGAGGAGCGGAGTAGGGGGAGGGGCTGCACTTGGGAGCCGGGGCAGCACTAAAGAGTGAACGAGAGCATGAATAATATTTATGAGGATGAAATGTTCCCAAAAGCGACATAAATATGTCCACAGCACCCGCACATGAAACGCGCCTCAGCATAAAATGCGTTGAAATGCTGCGCGTTGAAGGCAACGACGAAGTCGACGAAAGAGCAAAGGAGGAGATGGGGAAGGGTGTAGTAGCTCTTTCTCTCTTGATAGGGGTTGTATATCGTATGGGTAGAAAACACATACAGCTCGTGTTGGTCGTGTAAATGTGACACTGCTGCTCTAGGAGCAACAGCAACAACTGAGGGCAGAGGGCAAAGCATTGTCCTATTACTGTGAGGGACATGTTAATGCCACAACGAGACAGCTAATAATTACGGCCATATATATGACATATATAGGACATGCCAGGATATGTGGGGCAGATAAGTATGCGAGCAGTAGAGTAGAGCTGCAATAATTAAGTAAATCAGCTTGATGGAAAACCTAGCCAAGGGTGATTTTGAAGAACTACTAAATACTAAGATCATGGTGGTGATAATTATTATAGAAACGAACATATGGCAAAAGGAATAAAAAGGTTATAAACTGGTGTACAAATGAGAATGAATACACGATTTTAAAATAGGTATTTTGGTGGAAATTTCTTCTACAAAACAATAATATTGAATAAAGCAAATTAGAAATTAAATTATGTGAAATAGGAATAAAAAACTAACTATATTCATTTTAAAATATACTGAATTAATATACCGAATTATATACTAAAAATATACCAAAGGCTATATTATTTATTGATATGGTAATACATACATTCAAAATATACCATAGACTGCAAATTATACCAGATTGCCAACCAAAGCAACTAGTTATAAAATTTTTCTGAATAATTACGATGTAAAAAACTAGACTTTTAAACGGTTTTCTAAACCCTATAAATAACAAGTCCTTCGCAACAATTTTATGGGGTTACTCTTTGGGTTTTAAATAATAATCTTTTGAAGTTGAAACTAGAAAATGAAAAATAGATAAATGCGTCTTGAATAAGATTTCCCTCTCTTTTCTATTCTCTCTCTCTCTCTCTCTCTTTTTTTATTATTAAATTTAAATATATATATATATATATATAATAAATACTACATTTAATATAATAAAATTTAAAAAAATATCATTATGAAACAGGAAACATTCCTCAGTATGTACTATTGAAAATATTCCTCAGTAAATACTATTGGAAATATTCCTCAGCATATTCTATTGAACAGTATATAGAATATACTATACTATATACTCAGTATATATTGTATATACTATATATATATATATTAAGAAATTCTTCCTTTGCCATGTCGTCTCTTTTCTTATGAAATTGTCAATGGGTCTATACTTTATACATCATTAAACTCAAGATTCCATCAGCCATGCAGCAATGGTGTTAATCAGAGCGTAGACATTTTCTCGCACTTTTTGTAGCCATGAGACAAATCAATCAAATTTAAGGGTTGATTTTACACCCCGACAATGTCTACTCTGTCTGTGAAGTGAAGCAACCCCAGTCGAGTTGATGGATAGCTGTCATTAGCAGCAGGACAGATGCTAGGCATATGGAAATAAAAGAGCAGAAGAGACTGGCCAATGATGAAACAGCGCAGAGTGGAAGGCAATAATGAAAATAAACGGGAGAAGAAATAAGATGGCAGCGCATGAAGACAGGAAGTATTAAATCAATAAGAGAAAAAACAAAACTTAAAGCGACCGCATGCAAATGACTAATTCGTTAATTGAAATGCCAATCAACTAATGAAAAAAGCAACAGCAATAAATAAATGAATAAAATGAGAGAGAAAAAAAAAACGAAGAGAGACGAAAACAGACAGCAAAACAGCAAAAGGGAAGCTGCTGCATCATGTCAGAGATTGATAGCCAGTGAGTAAAAAAATTAAAAGCCGCCGCAAGAGTTTGCGTGAAAGGAAAATTTCAGAGACATCAATGTCTGTCGCTGTCTCTGTTTCTGTTTGCTGTTTGTGTATGCGAACTCATTAGGCAGCAAACGTAAATCATTTCGATATCGATTAAGAAATATCCACCGCACGCAATGCCACATCGACATTGGCGCCTGCGCAGCTGCCACTGCAATGCGGCAACCTCATCGACTTGCAACAAGCAAGCAGCCGCAGCTCGTGCGGCGACAGTGTGCACATCAATTAATGAACCTGTCGCACCAAGCGTAAATTTGTCGCCAACGGAGCACTGGAGGCGAAGCAGCTGCCCTGCAGCTGGTCAGATCTTGCTGGAAGTTGAAACTTGCAACTGCAACTGGCTCCATCGACTGTCCGACTGACTAACTGACTGACTGACTGACCTGCTTGTCAATCAAGCAAATCATTTTGGCGGCATTGGAATTCGCCTGGCTTTCCGCATGACTGCGCACACCTGTCATAATCAATCACATCTCGATGCGATTATAATGCATCAATTATCGGACCCAACCTGGCCGCGTGTGAACACAACGCCAGCTACTGACCATTCCCCCCCTTTCCCCCATCCACACTCCCCCCTTTCACCCAGACTCGGACTTGACTGATCTCTATGTGTGGAGCACTCACATTGACTTCAGTCTGTCTGAGACCGGATTGATATCGATACTGCATATCCGGCTAAAGCTAAAGCTGCGGCCTTGCATTTAAAAGTCGCCATCAAATAGATTCAACTTGCAATCGAATGCTGGAAATAATTGTCAAACTTGTTGCGCTGTTTAATTATGATTAAAAGCAGATGATTGATAAGCTCGGGCAAATCCCAAGATGTTTTATATTAAGTGAAGTATTTCAATAAGATCGTTTAGCTATATCTGAAGGCAATGAATATTTAAGTAGCTGCAATTTAAGGAGCTTGATATTTTTGTTCAGTTTTGTACTTGGTTTTCTCTAATTTCTTTAAATGCTTTAAGCCGACAAGTTGAAATGAGATTTCAATCTTTTTTAGGTTTAAATTTGCGACTAATTGTCAACTATGAATTTAATTTTATCTACATACTATATAAAGTGTTTTAAGCTGAATAGTTATATCTGAGATAAGAAGTTATATCTACTCTATAAACTGATTAATCGCTAAACATTAATTATATTCTCTTTCTTTTCACCTTTCAGCAAGTGTTATCTCAATGGCAAGCTCTAAGACTTACACAAGGTAATTTTTATAAAATATTTTTAATAAAACTTTAATTCTAAGACTGAGAGTTACATTTTTATTGATATGAAAGCACTTTCAAAACTGTTTGTATCTATATTTTTGCCAACTTTAACCTAAATATATTTTATGAATATATGCAAGATTCAAATATATTTAGTTAAAAGAATTTGTAACTCTTTCTAAATTTTCAATATATTTATCATAATTTTAAATAAGTTATATAATGAAAATCGTTAGAACAAAGAAAAAGAAATATTGTATAAATATATAGAAAGTGTTGCAAACTGTTTTTGTGTAAATAATAACATAAAAAAGTCAACAACTTTTTCTCTTTCTCGTGGACGTTATTTAAATCCTAGTAAAGAAATAGAAATAGAAGAAAATAGCTCAAATGTATTTCTCAATTACAAAGTATAATGATGTTATATAAAATATTTTTTATATATAATATTATTTGATGTGTTACAATCATATTTAGTAAAAATATCTTGTAAAGATTTTTTAAAATTATAATTTTTTTGATAATATTGTACGCATAATAAAGCACAGAGTTGAAATATGATTTACATAAGAAAGTTAGCAACTGTTTCTATAACAACAATATTCCTTTCTCGTTGACCTTCTTTCAATCCAAGCAACAAGTAAAGAGATAAAGAAATAGAAGAAACTAACTGAAATTAATTTGTCAATTAAAAAGTATGTGGATCGTCTAGTACTTCAATTACGAGTTGTATTCATGAATGAAGACCTCTGCAACTTCACGCTTTAATGAATGAATGAATGCCGGCGAACAGCGAAAAAAAGATGCGCACAGCTTGTTGCAAGTTGCTCATATGTCAACTGCACTGAGAGGGCGGGGTGGGATGGTGTGTAGTGAGGGAGAAGAAGAGTCTTGTTTGGCAACTGGGTCACTGTCTAGCTGTGGCGCTACAAAATGCGTAAATATGCGAAATGAAGTCGCGGCGGGGTTGTGAAAGCAGAAGGGGTGCAATTGGAAAGGGGAAAGCGGGAAGTGGAAAGGGGGATGATGAGGCAAAGCCAAAAAGGCTGGAAAAAGAGTGAAGCGAGAGTCTGGCGAACGAAATGAAACTCAACACAACGCAACGAATGAATGAATGAGCGAATGAACTGAGCGAGTGAACGAGCGAGCGAGCGATTGAATGATTTATTTTTGACAGGTTTTTAACTTAAAATTAAAACGGTAAATCAACTTTTGACAGCGGAGGCTGCGACAAGGCTGCCAACAGCAGCATCAACGTCGCCGCAGCTCTTTGCTAATGATGCTGCTGCCAATGTGTGTGTCTCTGTGTATGTGTGTGTGTCTCTTTATATATGTATATGTGTGAAAGAGTGGCACCCAAATCAAAAGAGGCGAATCGAGCCATGTCGCAACTGAGGAGTCGAGGCGAGGCAACTCCAAAAACAGTTGGCGACAGTTGCTGCCGCTGCCGAAATGTTGCTGTCGCGACAAAAATGTTGCTGTCGCTAACTGTCGCTGCCGCTTGTCGCTTCTGCTGCTGCTGCGGCTGCTTGTCGCTTGTCGCCAACTGGCAGCTGAATGATGAGTGCGCACAGAGGATTCCACTGGGAATATGGGTCGCGACCAATATGTCATTGGCCCTGACTTCCTGCTGGTAAAATTATCGATAAGCGTATCAAAAAATAAGATAGAGATTCCAAGGGAAACATAACTCAGAGATTGTCATAGATTGGCAGATACTAAGTATTTGGGATTTATCGATAGTATGTGAAATGTGAGAAATACAAGCTGTCAAAACTATCGATAAGTGTATCGAAAAATAAGACAGCGGTTGTAAAGAAAACATAACTCAGAGATTGTTATAAATTGAAAGGTACTAAGTAGTCAGAAACAGCTAAGGTTTATTTGTGATTTATCGATAGTATGATAAAAGTGAGAAATCCATGCTAACAAAACTATCTATAAGAGCATCGAAAAATAAGACAGAGATTCCAAGGGGAACATAACTCAGATATTGTCTTAGATTGGCAGATACTAAGTAGTCAGTGCAAGCTACGCCATATTTGTGATTTATCGATAGTATGTGAAATGTGAGAAATACAAGCTGGCAAAACAATCGATAAATAAGACATCTGTTGTAAAGGGAACATAACTCAGAGATCGCCATAGATTAGCAGATAGTAAGTAGTGCGCGAGAGCTAAGCTATTTATGTGTCTTATCGATAGTATGAAGTGAGAAATGTCGATATATTGCATATCGAAAGTAGTAAAAAGAAGTACGAGCAAAAATTGTTATTAGTGCTGTTTTTTTATATTATTAAAAGTAGGTTTAAATAAACTAATTGTTACCGTTAGTGATACGATAGTAACATCGATTGTTTTGTATATGTAACTTATATTCTATCATCCAATTATTCATTACTGCGCTTTCGCAAAGCGAATTGTATCTTGAATTTGGTATATTTTCTGTAGAAATATACACAGAAAAGTTGATTCTTAGATTCTTGAACTTATCTCTCATATACCCTTTAAAATCATCACTTAAATTCAGAACCCAAACGAGTTGGTAAAGTGAGTGTGTGCGCGGATTTGGTCGCGTGCTCAGCTGAGAGATGCGATTGATGAGCTCGAGACCCTCAAAAGTTGTCTTTGGAGCTCGCGACAAACTGCTCACATTTACATAAATGATTTCTTTCCTCTGTTTAATGCGCTGAAAACAAAGCCATAAATTGTCTGTCGCTTAATTCTCTGTCAGTTGAACTGTAATAAATTAATATAAATTTCTTGTCAAACCCAAATGCTCGCAAAAGAACGCGAGAACGTTACACAAGTGCGCCAGAGATAGAGAGAGGGAGAGAGAGAAAACACATTCACATGAGACAAGAGAAGAGACAACAGACGCGTCACAATGAAAGACATCTCTTTTAAGATTGAATCCATTGTTCAGTCAAGAATTGGGAGATTGTCAAAGATTTTTGCATAATCGTTCAATAGATGAACCTTTGATTTACTATACTCTCAGTTATGTTTATTTTATTTATGCTGCTTAAATTGTAATTAGAATGGTCAAATTTCTGCACGAACTGAGAGTTCAAGCTGCCAGACAAATTATCGATAAATTTGCATAAAATGCAACAATATGCTTGAGAGCACACTGTGAGAAACTATACGGAATGGCAAATAATCTTAATATGAAATCAAATGTCACGATATGGATATTTATTTGTTGTTGTCGCATGTGAAATTGGATTAGACATTCGCTGAGCCTCAGGTGATCTTTTGTTGGAAGACTAGGCATAGAAGAGAGACTCTGCAAGATGCAAGCACGCGCGTGAAGAGACAACAACAACAGCAACAACAACAACTGAATGCGACAACAGCGAGCGACAACGACGACAACAATCGAAAAACCAAAAACCAAACGAAGCTGAATAAATCAAACTGATTTATTGGCGTCGACGACAACGACGACGACGACGACGAGCCATAGGAAGCAGCCAAGACAATGCTGTTGGTGCATGGAGAGGAGGCAGAGGCTAAGGAGACACATCTGACACATGCAGCAAACAGCTGCAAGGCATGCCCACTTGCTGCGTCTCAAGTCAGGCTAAAGCGATTGGCTAACGATGATGACAACAATAATAAGCCAAGCATTTGCAGTTTTGAGGTGTTCGCTCCGACACCACACAAAAGTTTCAAAGTCGAACTGATCGTGCAACAGTCTGAAGATCAATTAGCGATACAGACTGCAGTCTAAACATTCAATTGATGGCGCTGCTATGAGATCAGCTTCAAAGCGGATCTAAAGAGCTTATACATAAATATTGCAGAGACGAAGAACAATTAATCGCTTTCTACTATGTTAACTGATGGCGCGAAATTGCGTTAAAGATATTTTTAGGTGTCTTGATCACAAAGCGGACTGCTAAGAAACTTTCTTCGATTGAATAATGAAAGCAATATTTCAAACATATACGTTGAAAGTATTGAAACATCATTTTTAATTTGAATTATTAAATACCTTTGTATGTTTTGGTATCTGGTATATTTTGTTCTCTGTACCAATTAAAGCCTTCGGTATATCTTAGTATTTGCCGGTATATTAATTCGATATATTTCCAGAATATGATTTTAGACAGTAGATTTCTTATTTGTTGAAATCGATGTTCCAATTAAAGCCTTCGGTCTATCTAAGTATATTTTTGGTATATTAATATGGTATATTTTCAGAATATGGTTTGATTAAAAATATGTAGAAGGGAATCTAATCTTAATTATTGTATCAGAACTGTATTTAATTTATAAATTTTAAGAATCTAGTATTTACTAAATAATAATGAATGTAGAGATATATCTTCAATATATTTTCAAATATACATTTTTTAAATAACGAATCTTAAAAATGTTAGGTAGCATTTTTAAATATAATTTAAATAATTTAGAATTATCTAAATGTTGATTAAAGTAGAATGATTTCTTCCCTACTTCATTTCATTTCGAACTACTTCAACAAGCTCTTACGTCATTTAGGTAAATGGGCCTCATCCAATTTGGATCGGAGTTGCAGTCTTTCATTGTCGTTGCCCTTCTGAATTTCATTTTCGTTCTCAACTTTGCATCAAATTGTTCGTTGTGCTTGTCTGGTGCACAAACATGTCATGGTCATATATATAGTTCTCCTCCTTCTCGTTGTTACTATTGTTGTTGCCGTTTGCTGTTGAGAGTTGCACTGGCTGCTGCATTTATGGGCAAATCATGAGGTTCCCTGCTGCACTGACCAGTCCCAGTCGCTCAGGCTAGTTTCTCGTCTAAACTCCACTCCACAAACTCCATTCTCTCTCTATCTCTATTTTTGCTGGGTACTCTGTCTGCACTTTTGTGCCAAAAATCCGAGCACCGCAATCGAGGTGGGCGTGTCATGCTGTCCGTGATTTGCTGTTGGAGCATTTCGGTTTTGGCATTTATGTGTGCCACTAAATCTTGCTCACTCACTCAACAGACGAGCGACCAGCAGCCAGCAGGCCAGCAGGCAGCAGGATGCTCGCCAAATTAGCTTAAAAACCGACAAACTTTGGGCCCAATGGCATACGCATAAATTGCCCCAACCCTTGGTCGACTTTGTGGCAGCATTGCCTGCACCCCTTTTGCCTTTGCCCCTCACAGCAGAGCAGAGCAGAGCACAAACAGCAAACAGAAAAAAAATCAAATCGAGTGCAACGTTTTGCCAACTCAATCACCAAGCAAAATGCGAGCGAGCGAGTGAAGCGAGACCCAGGCTCTGGTAATTATTTTGTGACGCCACAGAGATAGAGAGAGAGTGAGAGAGAGAGAGGCATATACACATGTGGCATGCAACAACCACATGAGGAGGCGCAGGCACAGGACGAGGCAATCGAGTTTTTGGTGCAGCTGATGCCGCCACAGCCGACTCGTAAATATGCACGCATGTCCTGCCCCATAGCTAGGACAATTGCTGATGGCCCTGCCACCCCACAAAAGGGTAGAGAAAGGAGGGGAGTAGGGGAGGGGGGGGGGGTTGACTGTGCAGCTATTTATGCGTTTTATGCATCGTGCGTGCCCATTTGGAGCAGCCTATGCCTATGGAACGGGGGGCTGTGTGGCATCTGTGAAATCTGTGTGGCAGATAAATTCCTGGCCAAAGGTTCATGAAAATGCAATTTTATTTTCTAAAAACACAGACGCACATTCCACCACACGCAACACAGGCAGCAGAATAGAACAGATCCAATCCGCATTCAGTTGGGTTGACCAGCGAGACCGTTGTCCAATCGGCTATGAAATGATGCCTTCCAGTGCAGGACGACTAATCAGGCAATTTGATGGCACACTGGTTAGCTGGTGTTAAAGAATGTTTGAATTTTAATAGACACTTAACTCTTCAATCATTAAAAAGGGTGAAGAAGTTCACCTTTAATTTAACTTAATATTAATCATAAAAACTTTTTAAAAATATTACAAGAAATAATCTTCAAATCAGCACTTTGTTGATGTTATTTGAGAAAAAGTAGAGAGGGCAACATACTCTGACAATTGGGAGAAATTTCATCAGTAAACGAATTTTAGAAAGAGTTTAATTTAATTTAATAATGATTAATAATCTTCAAGTAAATTCTCAAAATTGAATAGCCAAAGCAATATGCATTTATGTCTGTTTGATAAAAAGTAAAGAGAGAAAGATACTCGGAGAATTGAGAAGAAATTTTATCACTAGAAAGAATTTAATTCTTTGCCTTGAGACTTTCTAATTAGGAATACTTTAAATTTCTATGTTACTATCAAATTTTATTATCTTCAAATAATTACTTATTTCATTGAAAACCATTCTCAATATTAATACGAAATTCACTTACACGAAATTATAATTATTTTATATGAATACATAAAAATTAAATTGAAATTATACTTAAAATTAATTTGAAATTCATTTGCACCAAATAATGTTTGGTTTAACTAAAAATCCTTAAAATGAATATCATATTTATTTATTCTAAGTTTTATATATTTTAAAAGAAAATTAGTTTTCTTAAGGCATATTAGTGATTGTATATTGGAGATACAAATTTCATTCATTATAAATACTGTTCCTTAATTGTCTTAAAACTGCAAAATTGACTGCAAAACAATCAGCGTTTGAACCACTGTGCAGCACAGATACCAATTGTGTGCAGACCATACGAAAAATTTGTGCTGGCCACGCAACACGATTGACGATTGCAACAATCCTGTCGCTCAACTAGAGAGAGTGAGAAAGGGAGAGCAAACTAGAGAGGGAGATGGCTAGAAAGCAGCAGAGAGGGAGACAGAAAGAGAGAGATAGAGAGAGAGGGAGATAGCAAGCTGTGCTGCAGAACTCTAAATATCGGCAATCAATGACAGTCACTTGTCCAGCGAAATTAGATTTACTCCACGTAGCATTTTACGGTTCAACCAGGCCGTAGTTGACCTCCTCCTCACTTCTCCCCATCTCTCTTATCTAGAAGGTAGGAGGTAGCAGCTGGAACAACTGCATTCAGCATTTGCCATAATTTCATCCTCGTGCTCAATGTGTAGTTGCAATATTTGCGAATTGAATCCTTGCCATTTGAGAGCAGAACAGAGCAGAGCAGAGAAAGAGGGTGGCAGGACTTCAGCATGTAGATCCTTTTGCCATTTTTGCCATGGGAATTTGCCGAGCGCATCGAAATTGAATTTGAATTGAAAAACGCAGACATCGTCGCTGATTCGCCTCTCTCTCTCGTTTGCTCTGGCTGCTCAGTTTAATTTTGCCAGCCAAAACGACTTTGGTCTGATTTGTTCTTTGTTTTCCCACAAGCACACACACACATACATATATAGCATATCCTTTAAGGTAATTGTTCACAGTAAATTGCATTAGTTGGAATTATCCTTGGGCATCACTTTGATAGCATTGGCAATTTTCCACTTTTGGCGCAAGCAAACGATTTGCCTCTGATAAACTTCCCTGGGGAATGTGCGATTAATGCGACAATATGCTACAAAACATTTTCTTTATAGTAATCAAAGAACTGTTTGTGAATGGAGAATGTATTTTTGAGTGGAAGTAGGATAGAAATTGTAAATATATTTTATTATGGAGTTAAGTCAGATAGTATAGTATGTTATGTAGTATTATAGTATTATCTTGTAGTATTTAGTATTTAGAATTTAGTATTTAGTATTTAGTATTTAGTATTTAGTATTACAGTATTACAGTATTAATTCAAATTTCAATTTCAATTTAGCTAATCAAAAAAGACTTTCGTCACCTTGCTTTCAACATATCAATTTGCTTGTCAAATAAATTAGCATATTTTTCGTGAAATGGCTTCTCAATGTCTCAATCTGCGGCGTTTAATGAGGTAATCTTCGCATGGCCGCTGGCAGTTTTTGCTAATGGCTGCGCTTGCACACACTCAAACACAAACACATTCATCGTCATCGTCGTTGTCGTGTGGCACATCCGTCATTATGGCACAGAGCAGAGCAGGTGACGCCCACAATTTGTGTGTTGTGTTTATGCGCCATTATTAACACGTCATAACTTAGGGCCAACTGCCACGAAAAGTTGCCGAAACTTGCCATATTACATGCAACAGAATGAGAGAAGTCAGAAGTCAGAGTCAGTGGAGCAGGTCCAACGAACGCCAAAAGTTGCCATCAATCACGTTGAGTGTGCAAAAAAAAAAAAAAAAAGGATAAGCAAATGACGATGAAGCTGCCACAGCCAAAGGGAATAGGTGCTGCATTAAGCGGGGGTGATGAGAAGCGGGGGAAGAGAGAGGTCAGGCGTTTATTTATGCATAACACGACGTCGACGCTGACAGACAGAAGAAGAGACAGAAGGAGAGTGAGAGAGAGAGAGAGAGAACGAAGCCACAAAGTGATTTTAAATGGGGCCCAAACGGAGGAGGCCTTCAAATTTGACGATGTTGTTGTTGATGATGACGACGACGCTTGACGCCTGGCGCCATCCACGGCCATGAAATGATGATCTGACCCGGCCGAGTGTTAACACCAAGGCTATTAAAATGGCGAGCCGTAAAACGCAGAAAAAAATGCACTCAAAAGAGTCATGAAAAAGTTGCGGCCAAAAGCAGTTTATTAATTTTAGATGAAAGTTTACGACATAGTATATAAAATTATTGTGCATATGAAGCTATTTTGCTATTAATTGATATTAATTTGTTTATTACATATTAATTGCACAAATCGAATTGAAGAGAATTGAAGAAAGTACTTGCAACAAATTGCGGTCAGCTTTAGTGAGCTTGATTAGTAAAGATATTAAATCATTTGGCAAATTTAAGAGGAGTCTTAACCAATTAACAGTTAGACAAACAATTACGACACGGTTTGTAGGTAATTTAAATGCTTGGACAATGTTTAAAACACTCTTAGAAAGCTCTGAAGAAATGTATAGTTTAATGTGTTCCAAAGAAAGTAATTATTTTATTCAAACTACTTGATAAATTGTTTTTCAAAGTTTACCCCATGTTGATCCGATAGTATTATCTTTATCTATAATTTATCGTTACTACTCCGATAGTATTTCAAAACGATTCCAAACTTTATCGGTACTGATCCGATAGAATCTTAAATTTTCCATACCTTTCGATTTGCATTATCAAAAAATAATAATAATAAGCATACTTTAACCTACTTTACATATTTCGATTTAAAGTTCCTCAAAGTTTACATTCAAACTTGTCGAAAAATTGTTTTTTTTTTAAGTCTTAATTCGATAGTTGTTTCCAAAGTTTTCGGACCTTATCGATCCTTATCCGATAGTATTTCTTAAGGCTTCCGTACTTTATCGATACTTATCCGAAAATAATTTTTAAAATTTCCGGTCTTTATTGATACTGTTCTGACATTTCTTAAAGATCTCTTACATTATAGCTTCAGTGTACTATCAAATACGAATAATTGTAAAGCATAATTTAACCTACTTTACATATTTCGATTTAAAATGCCTCCAAAGTTTACCCCATGCAAATTGTAATCCATTATTTATAAAGCAATCGCCGCATGTTAATAAACGTAAGCAAACTAGGAAGAACCATGTAATTCCAAACTCAAGATAGACATCGATGTGGTCAGAGGTCAGACCACGCCCTCAACAAGCTATAGATCTTTTAGGCCAACTGATGTAGAATTTTTGATAAATTTTTTCATCTTTTTTGTTGTTGATGTGGTGGAATGAGAATCGAAATATTTGAATCGTGGATTTGGTGGCCATTGATGCGGCCTTCCAGTTGAGATTTATGAACATAATAATTACAAATTTGCTAATTGATTTATTGTCGAATGTATAAACACCTTTTGCTTAATTTATGCCGCCACAGCAAGAGATGTGGTTGATGTTGTTGTTGTTGTTGGTTTAAATACCGGTTAGAGAGGAGTAGGCCTGGCCAAAAGAATTTATGCATTAAGCTAAGGAGGAGCTTCAACAGCAACAGCAACAGCATCAGCAACCTGTGAGCCAAAGCAATCAGAGATGGACACGATGGCCACAGAGAGATGAAGAAGTTGAGCAGAGGGAAAGCAGAGGCAGTGCATTTCGATGATGTACGACGAATGTCCTGGCACACACACAAACCGTTCATTATAAAGGAGTCAGGTCGTCAGGTGAGCAACGGCAACGGCAACAGCAACAGCAACAACAACGAAGACGCAAAGACCGCGGGCCAGAAGACGCAAATTAATTATTAATCAACGAAACGCAGCCAGAAGAACTTGACTAAAGCTGCACTCGAGTTGAGAGAGTGTGTGAGAGAGAGAGGGGAGTAACAGCAGGGGGAGGAGGAGGAGGATCGGCCAGCGATCAAGCCGGGGCGAGGAGTGATTTATGCCCCAGCGACCGCCAAAG
Source organism: Drosophila kepulauana (assembly GCA_023558455.1). Taxonomy (NCBI): domain Eukaryota; kingdom Metazoa; phylum Arthropoda; class Insecta; order Diptera; family Drosophilidae; genus Drosophila; species Drosophila kepulauana. Next base: position 26,944,283 of record CM042367.1, read on the forward strand.
CTAACGAATCGCACATTCTGACGTTGTGCCAAGATGGACGACGATGCTGCCGATGACGAAGGCCTCATGCAACGCAATCAAGCTTGCTCAACACTCAGCAGCGCAGCGGCAAACCAACTACACTGCACGAAAATGTTGAGCTATTTTATCAAGCACTTATTCTCTTCTCATATCGAAAACAATATTATTCAGTATCTTACTTAACCCTCTAGTGTCCAAGACGAGCAAAGTTTAAAACCCTGTTTATTTCTGCCTAGTGGTTTTTCTAATTACAAGTTAAAAAACTATGTTCATTCATTTTGTAATAGATGTCAGAGCTTTCTTCAGCTGTTGTAGTCGTTTGAAGTTCAAAAAGTGTGAAGTGCGGTCGAAATAGAGAGAGGCCAAATTTATATCAGAACAACCCTTTACTCTTAATAGATAAGGAACGCAAAAATAATTTGTTGGTGATGGAGAGTTAAGAATGTAAAAATTTTCTTTACAATTTATAAATTTAAATAATTTGTTATTTCGCAAAAATTTTAATTTGTATCATTTAAAAAGTGAAAGTAAAATAATATTACCAAATAAGAGGAAAGACTAATTGAACTTTTTGAATAAAACAAATATATGTAATTATAGAGAAACATCGCAAGAAACCAAATATTATGTTTTTTTAAGAACAAAAATTTTTATTTTTTTGTTTATTCCAAATGCTTTTGCTTGTTAAACATTACTTTTCTCTTTTTTTTTAGGTCGAAAGAGCTGATGATTGAATGCTGGTATGTATTTTTGTGATTTTTTTATTCTTTTGAAATATTATTATTATTTTATTCAAATAACGTATACAATTCCTTATTGCAATGAGATGAGCTAGAGCAACCTTCGGGCTTGAAATACATACTCAACAATGCTATTTAATATAGAATATTGATAGCGTTAGTTTTCACTCTACTCCGTAAAAGGAATTTATAAAGATAATAAAATATGTTGGGAAGAATTCACTTTTATTTTTGTGTAAATTATTTATAACACATTTTTTTAGTAAAGATATTTCGTATATAAAACTTCACTTTTTGCCACTTCATTTCTTTCAGTGCCTTTGGCTGTAGCTTAAGATTGTCCATGGTAAACTGTTGTTGTTGTTGTTGTAGCTGCTGCAGATCTTGGGGGCACAGCTAGAGGTTCCCTCCCATATCAGTCAGGCCCCAGTACGTCACTCAGTCAGTCTCGAAATGCGAATGAATGTGTGTCCGTCCGTCTGTCCGTCTGTCTGTCCGTCTGTCTTTTGCACATGCAATGGCTTGGTCTCGCCTCCTGGCTGTGTCCAGGATCAGCATGCGATGCTCAGCAGATACCTGTGCAGTCGCTTCACCTGTGTTTTCCAGCTCCTCTCTCTTGCTCCTCTTTTCGCCTCGCATCGAGCGAATTGCGAATCAGAAATGCCAGAATTGAAATCGCATTTTAAATCATCTGCGCGTTGGTTTTTTTTTTTCTCCCGTCTGCCGTCTGCCCGCGCGCACATGATTCACAGTCACAATCGCCTCAAATCTCGAATAACAAATCGCATAATTACGGGGCAGCGGCTGTCCAGCTCCAGCTCCAGCTTCAGCTCCAAGTCTGAGCGAAGTGCAAGTCCAACTTCAAGTTCCAAGTCCAGGTCCAACTACGATAGCTGTTGTCCCTGGGCGAATGTTGCGCGATGGCGCAGATATGAAATATTTTAGCTAAATGGCAGCCAAAGAAATAAAAATGTGGGATTGAAGCGTATAAATCAACGCTCCGTAGAGCTGCTGCAGCAGAAGAAGAAGTAGAAGATGAAGTCCAATCCTCGCTTCACTCATGGGGCATTCATTAATATGTATATATGGTGAATGTGAAGCATAAAATCAACCCGAGGCGATAAATTGAAACGATTTCGCAATGAACACCAGTGTTGCCAAAGTTTGTTGAGAAATAAAAGCTGTTTTTGACGGAAAGAACGATACAAAAAAGCTGAAAAATTAGAAAAAAAGGCTAAAAAAAAGCGAATTTTTCAATTCATTGGATTCTCTATATTTTTCACAGGGTGAGCTTACAAAATCGGTTATATTGAAACATATATATAGAATTTGTACAGCTGCTCTAATATTTACAATATTTAGAGAATTTCATTAAAACTATCCTCATTCTTCTCATTTTTATTGGCATATGTTCATCCAGTTCCCATCATTTTTAGGAATTTATTAGGAAGGTTATATCTATAGCAGCATTTCTCAAGTCTGCGCAAGCCATAATTGTAAATGCATGATTTAGAATAAAATGTATTTTCATTTTAAGTAGAAAACAACGATTAGAAAAACAAATAGCGCTGTCGTCTTCAAAGTATTTAACGACTAGGTTTCCTAAATGATCCAAAAAAGCCAACAATGTATGCTCGGCCACAAAAAGACATAGCACTGATTCTTGCTCCATTGTCTTGACCGTCAAAGCTACAAAATTTATTTGGTTTGTTTGCATAAAGCCGTCCCTAGCACTTTTATTTTTTTTGGTTAAAACATTTAAAAACATTGTACATTTGCAGTAACTGTCATCCGTGTCGCCCTTTTGCCTTTAGTGACGCTACGATAAGAATTGGCGTGTTCTTTGGCATTGCTTAACAACACTATACAATCGATTTATCACTAAAAATGTTGGCAAGCATCGACAGAACAGCTACAGCAAATATTGTTCCATAATTTTAGGCAAATAAAAAAAATCTAAAAAAAGCATTTAAGTTAAAAAAAAGCCAGAATTCCCGCTGCCCGCTGTTTGCAATTTTTTCTAGCAAATGGCATTTGAAAAAAGCCAGTTTTGACGGGAAAAAAGCGACTCTGGCAACACTGGTGAACACGCAATTAGTTCTAGTCTCCATATGAAACATGTTAACAACAACAACAACAAGTTGCAGAAAATTGAACATAAAATTGCAGCTTGAACATTTTGAGAAATCGCTTTGATTTCCAGCCTCAACAAATGTATGCAAAGTGGTCAGATTGTGTGGCATGTGGCAAGCTTGTACCTCATAAGTGTTGCTAATGACACAGGAAATGTTAATGACAATCGATAACTATACATTCTCTATGATTATGATGATGGCAGGCTAAAAATCGATAAGCGCAGAGTTAATTGATAAAGTTCTTAGTTAAGAAAAGTCAAACAAAAAAACATTATTTAAAAAAATAAATACAGTAAGAGCAGTTGGAAGATATGAAAAGAAACATTATTTAAAATAAAATTGTAATACCATTTTTTGTTTCAAAATTAACGGCTAAATTGATTTCGAAATTCGAACCTTCGCAAAGCGCTTCACTCAATTTGCTTGCTCAAATTTTACACTCAACTCAAATTCGAATTCGACAATCTCTAGTGCGCTCTCAGCGCTGTTCAGTGTTGCCAACTCATAGTGGTCGTTTATAGCAGTGAAAGCATAAAAAAATAGCCAAAAATAGCAAGATTTCTTAAAAAATAGTAAATTAAAATAGCCGTTAGTTTTCAATAACAAAATCTTATATTTTTGTACATTCAGTGTACAAATCTAATGATTCTTCCTCGATAAGCAAATTGTTTAAAACTTGCGCAATTTCCACCTCCTCGGAACCAATATATTAGAAAAAATCGGTAAACTCATCAAGTATTTTTGTAAAGCTTATATCTGTCGATTCATCAATCAATAAGCTAAATTTTAAATTTTGCATGTCGTTTTGCAGACATTCCTGGAAATGTGGCGACAGCACATTTTTTATAACTGCCATGCACATTGTTCGATGAATTTTTATCTCGCTTTCCTTAAAGATTTGTGCGCACAAATTATTAAGGTGGTCAACCGAACTGATTGAACAGTGTTGAGCCACAAACAAGCAGAGATTCCTTTGAGAATGTCTCTGCAGATGTTTTGGGAAACTCTATTGTTTGGTTACCTCGCCGTACTTCAAGGTTTGCCTTGTGTTTTTTAGTTTCAACGGGCGATTTCAAGTCCCACAACTTTGCATTTAATGTGCATTTGCAATATTTGCAAAATGCTTTTGATTTGTTAGTTAAATCTTTTGCAATACAGTCCTTAAGTTGGGGATCCTCCAACTAAGCATCGCGAACTTTTTGTCTATACAATTTAAGAAACAACCGAACAAACACAATAATCAGTGAATTTGAATTAGAGATAGTAGCATTGTGAGCGCGAAACGATGTTGAGAAAATACCAAGTACCCAAAAGCTACAAAGGGGTAAATAATATTTTAGTATTTAAAATACACAATTCGGTCACGCTGAGCGGTAAGCGTGGTGTATATATATTGATAGCCACAAACAACGTCTCTATTGCCAATATACGATTTCCGAAAATTAAATTTGAAGGTCCACTTTTTTTTAGTCGACTTTAAATAAATAAATATAATCAAATATTACAAATAATTTAAAATAGCTAAAAAATAGCAAATTTTTTTTGTGAAATAGCCAACATAACAGGCTCTAGCAAAATTGAGTGGTTTCTAGTTTTAGGTCATGCAAAATAGCCAAATCTGGCTAGAAAATAGCCAAGTTGGCAACACTGGCGCTGTTCGCTCACTCTCTCTCTCTTTTGTGCTCACTCTCCCCTTTTGTTTTTCGAATTTCGAAGAGTGCAGTAAACGCACAGCTGTTGAACGAAATAACGCGCGTTGGCGAAAAGTGTGCTGTGCAGTGTGAATTTAAAATAAGAATAATTCAAGTAAACACAAAGTATAACAACTAAATTAGTGCGCCAACTAAACTCAAGTGATAAGTGAATGAAAAGCACAAATTGTATTAAAACGAACTTTGTTTTCTACAACATAATAAGCTGAGCACACATTGTGGTAAGCTGCTAGTTCACAAACATTTACTATTTTAAATGCAAACTGTTTAAAATGTTGCTATCAATGAAATTTTATAGCTCATCTGAATAACTCTTCTACTCAACTTGTCTGCTTAACATTTTAATTTAAATTATTCTTTTATATTAAATAAGTCCTCAAACGTTTTGTTGCAATTGTGGCGGCGTCTTGTCGAAAAGATGCCACTAAAAATCAGCTGTTTTGCGTGTTTCGAAATGAGAGCGCGCGAGAGCGCATTTTGCTCTCAGAGCGCAACCAGTTTTTCGAATTGGAATGTGAGCGCATTTATTGTTATGCGAAATTCGAACATCGAAACGTTTTGTTTGCTTTGAAGCGCATGTTGAGTGGAATTTGAATGAAATGTTGAGTTTAAAATGTGCTATAGGAATGAAATTGTATAATTACTTAAAGTAATTTAATTCAAAGAAATTAGTTAAATAATTAAAAATAACAATTCATCATTTATCATTTGATAAATTTATCATTGATAAATATTCTTTTGATAAAGAAAACTTTTTAATTATAGTTTCAACTGATTCTCTATATGATTTCATTACAATCATCAAATAATTTCAAACATTTTGTTGTGTTCTTCTCAAACATGACATTGCTTTTAAATATTCCCCATTTCCAAACACACATAAAAAACAAAACAAAAACCCGTTCTGCTGTTGCCGCTGCTGCTGTTTTATATCAGCTTCCCCGTTGCTGCCAAAGGGCGGAGCAGCGTTTTGTGTGCTTAGAAACGCTTGACTCTTCCAACGCTTGCTCAGTGTGGAACACTCGCCATCTCGCTTGCACAGCTGTGGCGAACATCCATTCATCCGCCTGTCAATCAATCACCTGTCAACTTAACCACGCTCACTGGTCCAATACAAAGACGCTGCGCACTCACACACACACACACACAGACGCAACAGTTACACACATACAACAGTGAGCAGAACTTCGAACAGAGAACAGAACAGAGCAATGGCAGTTCGAATCTGTTGGCAACCATCGCTGATTATCTCATTCGAATTGGATTTGCTGTTCGTCTTGTTCTCTTCGTAATTGGACCAATTGAGTGTTTTTATATAGATTGCAAACAGCTCTGATTTATGTCGAAAATTATAAAATATAGAAGCTTTTATTTATAATGTTGAATGAATGCTTAATAATATTTGACATTGGCTCATATAATTCTTTATTTTAACAGTTGAACACTTAATTGGGAAAGAGAACAATATTGTTTAAAACTAATCATAATAACTTAAATCGCTCTTGAAAATTAATTAATAGCGTAAAGAAACTAACCCAATATGATTGTTATCTGTATATATATTAATTGATGACGATGTTGTTTTATAATGATCATAATTTTGGTCAACTTAAATAGTATACTAATATATCGATAGCAAATACGGACTCATTAATATCGATATCACCATATTTAATGCTTGTTACTGCACATTTTCAGTGGGTTTGCTTAATGAATTTCGCTGTTAAAACTCCGCACAAAATATTGACTAATTTTACGAGTGTTTTCATAATGAATACTAATTTAAATATAATTCTTAAATATCGATAGTAAATGCAGCTATCAGTACTATCAATATCACCATATTCAAGTGTTTGCTTAATGACTTACGTCGTCGTAACATTGATTAATTTTAGGAGAATTTAAATAATAAAAAAATAAATAATAATTTACATAATTTATTTAATATATCGATAGTAAATACTACTATCGATATCACCATATTTAATGACATTTATACCACAATTTCAGTGGTGTTCCTCAATGACTTTCGCTGTCGAAACTTCGCATAAAAGGTTGACTAATTTAACAAGCGTTTGAATAATAAATAAATATGTAATATTCTTAAATGACGATAGATATACCTCAGTAAAATTGATATTTGTGCATCATATTTTGTTGGTTTATTTTTTAACTTGGCGCATTTTTTTTCAATATTTTTTTTCAATAGGTAGTTGGTATTGAAATTTGATAAACATGATTTTTATTAAATTATAAAATGTTTAATACATAAAAAATTTTATTGAAAAAATTGTTCAGCGAAAGTTGATATTTGTGCAAAATTGAAAAAACGCAAAATATTAAGGAACTAAGTAACAAAATGACTTGAGATTATTATTTTAATATGGTATTGTATCTCCGTTTTCTTGTACGACCAATTCTAAACGTTGGGGCATTGAGTTTACCAAGATTTGGAGCGTGTTTGTGTCGATGGGATCCCATTCTTTAACAATGGCTTCCTTCAAGCCCTTCAATGACTCAAAGTGTCTTCCACCCTTGTAAACTTTTGCTGACAGGATGCCCCAAAGGTTCTCAATTGGGTTTAAGTCCGGACTTATTGCTGGCCGCTGAAATAGGGGTATATTTTTCGATTCCAGGAACGACATCGTATACCTCGCAACGTGTATAGGAGCGTTATCCTGTTGAAATATCAAGTCCTCGCCATGCAACTCTTCTGCAAATGTATAAGTTCATATTCTAGGAGATCCGTATACATTTGCGCATTTATCCGTCCAGGTACAAAGCATATAGGAGACTTTTCTTTAACACTAAAAGCGACCCAAACCATAAGTGAGCCACCACCGTGGTTTCGTTTATGGCAAGTCTGTCTGTCTCTTTCTTGGATGCCTAGGATCCCTCAAATACTTTTGGTTACCGTCTGGGCCGTCCAGAATAAACTTTCTCTCATCGCTAAAAATCACTTTTTCAAATTCATTTTCCCAAAATTTATACTTTTCGCAAATTTATACTTTGGCATTCTTATGTCTTGGTAAGAGCTTTGGTTTGTGCACCTTTGCATCATACTGCAAGTTCAAATTTTTTTACAAATCTGTTGCACTCTTTGCCTGCTTAATGGCAACTGCAATTCCGCTTTTATTTGTGCACAACTCATTGTCTTAGCTGTTGCCAAGGCTCGAATGTGCCGTTTAGTGCGCGCGCCTATTTTCGAAACGGCTCCCTTGCGGTTCGTTTGCGCATATTTCTCTGGGTTTTTTAAATAATTTCCAATTGTATTGCGATGCCTATTGATTCTTTTGGCAATTTTGCCAACTTTAACGCAAAACTCAGCCATTGTTTTAATTTTAGTCTTCTCTTTTTCCCTTAATTCGAGTGCACGCGGCATTTTTAATCAATAATTTTAGAAATCTCGCGAAAATGATCAAAAATGGCAACAATATAAACTTTTTACATTAAGAAATGAACAATTTCTTAAAATAAACCACTTTTAGCTGGAGGTCAGTTGACGTGTCGAGCTCAAAATCTAAATGCAGAACTTTGCACAAATATCAACTTTCTACTAAACGCATGACTTTGTCTTCTTCTAAATGCTAACGGTACCATAGATTAAATGCAGATAAGAAATAAATGCATAGAAACACATGTCAAAGCATACGAGAAAAAATGTGTATACTCGAAAAATTAATATAGTTATTCGAATAACCGTTACATCAAAAATAAGTTTTGCACAAATATCAATTTTACTGAGGTAGCTATCATTACTATCGATACCACCATATTTAGTGTTTGCTTAATGACTTTCGCTGTTCAAACTCCGCACAAAATATTGACTTATCTTACGAGTGTTTTCATAATGAATACTAATTTAAATATAATCCTTAAATATCGAAAGTAAATGCAGCTAACACTACTATCGATATCACTATGTTTAGTGTTTGCTTGATGATTTTCGCCGTCGAAACATTGATTAATTTTACGAGAATTTAAATACTAAAAAAAAAAAAATAATTTAAATAATAGTTTATTTAATGTATCGATAGTAAATACTACTATCGATATCACCATATTTAATGACAGTTACAGCACAATTTCAGTGGTGTTCCTCAATGACTTTCGCTGTGAAAACTTCGCATAAATTGTTGACTAATTTTATGAGCGTTTGAATAATAAATAAATATGTAATATACTTAAATAACGATAGATATAGCTATCATTACTATCGATACCACCATATTTAGTGTTTGCTTAATGACTTTCGCTGTCAAAACTTCGCATAAAATTCTGACTAATTTAACGAGCATTGATAACAAACCAAAAAGCAAAAAAAATCATAATGTTTATTTACTTTTATCGTATTGACACGTAAGAAACGATAATAAAAAGTGTAAATGGAAACGCACTTGTTGTATGCACAAGTAAATACACAATATATTGAGGACATTTGCTGTTTTCCCAAATCTCATTTGAACAATTTTGCAATTTTAATCAGCTTTATCTTTATGTGATGGCCCCACAGTTGAGCTCGATGGTATGAGAGACCTGCTGCTGTGCACTGCTGTCCTCTACTGTTGTTGTTGCTGTTGGTGGACTGCTGGCTGTTGATGCCACAGCCGTTTGCTGGGCTGTCATAAATCTATCAAGTTTAATGGCCGCCTCAGCGCTGCACATAATTTTATGTATTTTATGCTGCAAATGGTAGCCAAAACGCACACAAACACAAATCAGCAGCAGCAACCCTCGATGTGGCAGCAGCAACAGAACCACTCCCCCACTCCCGTCCACCCTCATTGCCACCCCCCAGGCAAAGAGACTGCGACTGCGACTGAGACGTAGCGCACGAATTTCACGCACATCTCAGAAGACTCACAAATTTCATAAAGTGGCAATTCAATCAATCAATTCTGACAGCCAACCACCGGGTTTCTCTCTCTTTCTTGGTTGCTTTGTGGAGGGTTTTTCTTCTTCCCTGCTTTGGTCTAGTTTTTGCCCATTTGAGCGTTATGCTCACGTACACAATCACACAATTCAACTGATTTCACAGACGGGGGACGAGGTCTGAAACAAAAGACGAAAGTATGCATAAATTTTGTTGACCCAAACCCAAAAGCCAACCCCCAACCACCCACCTGATGTCTCCTTCCATTCCATTCCATTGTGGAAACATTCAGTCAGTCAGTCAGGACAGTCGAGAAGTTCCAGGATACGGATCCTGCCATTTGGCAGTTTAAATATTTTTTAATTGCCTTTCGTGGCATTTCGCCCTCAAGACGAGAAGGCAGCAAAACTCGGCCATTAGCCCAGTGAATCAACCCGCCTCCCCCCCGCTCTTGAGTCCAAACACCCCTTCAGTTAGTAGACTTTTCTGTTTTGTTTTCTGTTATTATCCTTATTTATTTGTGTTTCGCTTCTGTTTCATTGCCTTTTTTTTTGCTTTTGGTCTTCAGGCCCAAAACGACGCCTCGCAGAGGGTTTTCAATAAATTTTCGAAAAGACGCCCAAGGAACAGTTAGACAAAAGCGTTGAAATAGAAACAAAGCAAATAGAACGGCATGAGATTGGAGAAGAAATAGAAAACAAGTGGAGAGCTAAAATAAAAGTGAAGTATGAGAAAGGTAGATGGGTGTTGACGTCAAATGAGTTGGAATTGAAGGCCTACAATTCATTCGATAGGTTAGAGAAGTACTCAAAAATTGTATGATTCTTTTTATACCAGGTACTTCATTAAGTATATATCATATCTCAGGTTATGATACTGACAATCTGTATTTTGTTTTATATGGTATATTTTAAATGTAGAACTATATTAATATATCAATTACAGGCTTTGGTATATTTGTAGTAATTTAGCGGTATATGAATTCGGTATATTTTAAGAATACTGTTTTGGTTCTATTCGAAATGGGTAGCAGGTATCTCAAGTGAGATTGACTTGTTATTATCTACTTTACTGATATTCCGATATATGGGGAAAATGATTTTAGAAAATTGTAGAACTAAATTTAACTGAATAATTGCGTAACAAATGAAATTTTATAAATAATATACCATATCAAAATAAATCTTAGTTGCTTTGGTTAATAATCTGGTATATTTTGCACTCTATGGTATATTTTAAATACAATACTCTATAAATATTCCAAATATATTTGTTGATATATTTTTAGTATTTTTGCACTAGCTAATTTTGGTATATTTTAAAAAAAATAATACCACATATTACAAATATATTCGTTAGTATATTTTTAGAATTTTTGCGGTATATTAAGTTGGTATATTTTAAAATGAATACCGCACTATTTTACTATTAATAACATTTGGTATTTATTTTAGAAACCTCTTATGAATCCCCAGATCTCCCATAAGAACTATCGAAATCTTGATTGATCTGACAAATTGTTTCTTATTTTGGTTTTATTTAATAAAATTGATCAGACACTATAATCAAAATTGTTTAGGCATCAAGAATATGTTTCTCCTAATTCTTTATATATATAGAACAGAATTTAATCTATCAGACATCGTTAAAATCTGTTCCATACGCATTATGTATATAACTTTATGTTTTTAATGATTTTGCACCCAAGTTATCTGCGAATAAAGACAAGTGCTGTCTATAACGAGCAATTTTCTTGCTCTTTCGTTTGATTGAAAGATTTTCATATTTGGAAAATGTCTGAAAAAGGTTGTCTTAAACTTTATGATAGACATAAAATTGGTTAAGACCAACTTGAGCAGAAAATCAATAGTTTTGAGGCCTCCAACTGAGCGAGGTTGAGCTGAAGCAGGTGATGTCCCTAGCAACAAGGAGGAGAACAGCACAAGGACATTGGGGCATCGCAGGCAATTTGTAAGCCAAATAGAAGGAAGGCTTATTAAAATAGATTGTGGAAATTAAGCGAGCGCAAAGTAAATGAACAAAGCGAAATGAGGTAAGCAAGTGGTTGAGTGAGAATGGGCAGGAGAAGGAGGAGGAGGGGGAGGGAGGAGGAGAAGTAGGAGTTCGGGTTAGTTGAGGCAATTACTAAATGATTGAATGGTAATTTCAGTAGAAAAGTTGCTGCCGCCTTTTGTTTTGCTTTTGCTTCTGATTCTGTTTTTTTTTTTTTGTTTGGGGTGGTGAACCAGTTTATGCCAGGCATAAATTCCCATTATTTATGGGGCAGTAACTGTTTGTGATATTTTATTTCGCGCAAGGATAGCGAGGATAATTTGCGCCCAGGCGCACCCAACTTAACAAAGAAAAAGCGTCGTGAATGTTTGGAATTAATTGCAGAGCCTCCAGCCGGGGATAGAGGGAGGAAGGGAAGCGGGCGAAACATTGGAAATGGAAATCACAAACAGGAAAAAAATGTTTTAATTAATAAATTGAATGTGTGCGAAAATTGAAAGGATTTTAGCTGGATGCTGAATGGCGACCTCACCTCGCCATGATCCACACTTCTCTCGCTCTCGTTGTTGTTGCTGTAGTTGTTGTTGTATGGTTGTTGTTGTTGGAGCATTCATCTTGGGCTCTCATTTGCAGGCCATGCTCATTTTGTATGCAAATGATTTATGCCAAAAAGTGCTTGGCAGCCAACAAAACTGGATTAGATTGTGCCAGCGCCGAGTCATTCCCTAAAAACCCCAATCCCGAATGAACCACAAACCACCATGTCCTCCACCCTCCACCCTCCCTCCTTCCTCCACCCTCTCTTCTCACATCGCCAACAACATCAACATCAACAGCGACGTTTTTCCCGCCCTGCCAAATGAGCGGCCATTGCCTGCAAACTTTCGGGACTTTCGCCTACGACCTCAGCTCGCGAGAGTGGACGAAGCTTACAGCGGGGTAGCAGGGAGCGGGGAGGGGTTTGTGAGAAGCTTTTTAAAATATTTACTTAACATCCTATTATCCCTGCAACGCAATGTGACGCGGACGAGCGACCCTCGCTTGTTGTATCAACATTAAAACGATAAACTTGCCACACACAGCGCGACAGAGCGATAGAGTGAGAGAGAGAGAGAGAGAGAGAGCACACTGAGCGAGAGACCAGCAAGCAAAAAAAAATGCAAAAGGACGAAGGACACGTCTTGTCTGTCACACCAAAATGTCACCGCGGGGTGAAATACTGGCAAGACAAAAATGCGAACAACAACAGCAACAAGAACAACAACTACAACAGCCCAAAAACACAAGCACTGAGTTTCCGAAAGTAGCACGACTATAAAATATATCCTGTAATTAAGAAGAAAGTATCTCTCCTTAAACAAAATTTACAATAATTCTTTTAGATTAAAGAATAAGATACAGTGTCTGAAATATAAATTTAAATTTCACTCTAAAATATAATTGCGCGAGTGTTAATAACTTTAGACATGAGATTAAAGAAACAAATTTCATTTTCGAATTTTTGAAATATTGAAATTTGAAATATTTGATTGCCTTAAATAAAATTTACAATATTTCTTTTAAAATTAAACATGAGATTAAATAATCAGATTCCATTTCACAATGTTTGAAATATAAACTCAACAATAATTTTTAAATTTAAACATGAGATTAAAGAATCGGATTCCATTTAAAAAAGTTAGAAATACAGAACTCAAATTATAGTCTGAAATATTAATAGGTTTGCAATTGTTCAAAATCATAGTTTATTATCTAAATTTTAGGCATTTCATTCAACTTTTTTGATTTAACTTATATTCCAAACTTCAGTTAAAAGAGATTGCAGTAATCTGTTAACAATTTAATCTTCTACGAGGGTTGCTATTTAAGTTTCTGGCCTAGGTCACTTCTAGCCATATTAGGACCAATTGGCTATTTCCCAAAAAAAGTTTGGACTTTTATCAATAAAAGCTCCATACAACTTGTTCATGTACGAGCACGTTTGATATCGATAAACGATTAATCAAAAACTTACCTCGGCAGAAAAATCGAATTAACTCGTGAACACTTTTGAGTAAAAATTTTTCACAACTTTCGACTTGGATTATTACGACACGAGTGCACCGATGAACTAAAATCTTTATAAGGCGATGAAGTGCCATCCTATAGCCCTGTGAAATACTGGTTTAATGGATTCTATCGTGGCCGATGCTCGGTGGAAGAAGAAGGTTGTGAAGGTAGTCCAAAAACAGACGTTGGGCCAGAAAACATTGATGCCGTGCGTGAACTGATAATGCTAGATCGTCATGTGACATATCGTGAGATAGAGGCATCCTTTGACATTTCTTCCACCAGAATACATTCGATATTGCATAAACACCTGGTCGTAAAAAAGGATTGTTCTCGTTGGATCCCGCACAATTTGACGATTGCTCAAAAAAAGGCTTGTGTGGATTGGTTCAAAGAAATTTTGAAAAAATGCATTCCCTGTGCTTCAAAAGACATTTATAAGATGGTCACAGGTGACGAATCGCGGATCTATGGTTATGAGCCCAAAACAAAACAGCAATCGACCGTGTGGGTCTTTGAAGACGAGCCAAATCCAACGAACCTTGTTCGTGGAGGAAGCACTATTCAGCAAATGGTCGCTTGTTTCTTCGGTAAAACTGGTCATGTGGCGACTGTTTCGCTTGAGCAATGTAGGACGGTCAATTCTGAGTGGTACACCACAAATTGTAAGCCTGAAGTCCTCGTAGAAATTCGAAAAACGAACAAGAAAAGATGGATCATTCCGCACCATGACAACGCGAACTCCAACACACCAGCTCAAACCCGCGCCTTTTTTTGCGGTCAAAACGTGGAATTCATGGGTCATCCGCCGTACAGCCCTGACTTGGCACCCAATGACTTCTTTTTATACCCGCACATCATCGAAAAAAGGCGTGGTCATAGATTTTCGATGTCAGAAGATGCTGTTAAAGTGTTCAAAAACCATGTTTTGGAGGTGCCTCAATCAGAGTGGAAAAAGTGCTTCGACAATTGATTTGAGGGCATTCAAAAGTATATAAATCTTGCTGGAGAATACTGTGACAAACAATAAATCCATTTTTTTTTATAAATATTCGCATTTTCATTATTAGGCCAGAAATATAAATAGCAACCCTCGTATATAAGGATTTTGTACATTTTTGGTTCAATTTTCACATCAAACACTCATCATTCAATGTTTTATTCTTGATTATAGCACGTTTAACTTTCTATATACTAATAATTCTTGATTATAAGATAAAATAATTTATTTAAAAGCATTTGGGAAACTTCGACAGAAAAAATATTTTAATCAATTTATTTTTTAATGAGCAGAGGAGCTGTCTTAAATTGTTAGGTTCAAAACTTATTCTGATGATTAAATATTGTTAATTTACTTGCAACCATCTAAGTTACTTTCTTAACATATAATCAAATCGAATATCAAATAATATAATCAGTCGAATACGCATAATTTCGAACTTAAACCTTAGAAAGCTGACCCAATTCACAGAATTCCAGGGTATATGCCAGCAATCACACAAAACAGAGCACAAATGCAAAAACAAAGAGAAGCGACAAAGAAACAATGAAAAAAAATACGAAAAATAAAAAGAATCCCTAAACAAAACGTGAAACAAAAGCGCGTGCGAGGGACGCTGACGACACTGACGATGCGCAGTGTGAGTGAGAGCAGGACAACGACATAGATGAGCGAGAGAGCGGGAGAAGAAGAGTAGGGCTAGCAGAACATTTACACGCGTTACAAACAAACAAAGCGGCAAGTGTGAGAGCAAAAACGAGAGAGACAGAGAGAGAGAGAGTGAGAGAGTGAGAGCGCGAGAGAGGAAACATGCCAAGCGTGTGAGTGATTTATGGCTCGGCGAGTGACGAGGACGAACCAGAATTCTTCAGGATAATGCCGACATAACGAGATTGTTTTATGTACACATTTTGCTCGTTGTTTCGCCACGCTCCACGACGTCGTTTTCATTGTGTGTGCGTGTGTGTGTGTGTGTGTATGTTGTCGGTGCCGAGTCGGGAGCCAGGACTCAGGACAAGGCGACTCGACTCGATGCGACTCGGATACGCGCTGCGCTGTGTGTACAATATAATGACACTTTTCGCTGCCAGCAAATGGGGGCGAGATATGCGGGCACACACACACACACATATACAGGGAGTGTGTGTATTTGTTATCTGCTTATGTATGTATTTGTAATGCGTGTGTGTGGGTGTGTGTCTGCGCTTATGCCCAGAGGACCTTCAATCAAACCCTGTAATCCTTATTCAGTGCGTTAATGAGCTTCACATTAATTTGTCACCTAAAATGGCAACGCACCTGGCATCCTCCCAGTTTTGTTGTTGTCGTTGTTCTTCGTCCTGACATTCGTTGAAGGTCCTTGAAATGATTTGCCAAACCAAGCTTAAGTTAAGCTTTACTCGACTTTTTTTAAACATCATTGTGAAATCTGGATTAATTTTCTTCAAGAAGACATTTTTAATAGTCTAAAGTTTTTACTCCACTTTCAGTTTTTCCTCAATTTTTGTAAAATTATAAAAAATATTAAACTTTCTTGCTTATTGAAAGATGTTTTCCACATTTACAAATTGATTTTTCGTTTAATTAAAAAAATTATGAGTATTAAGAAAGTGGTTGGAAAGAAATTTTATAAGTTTGTTGAATGTCAAAATATTGTTAAAATTTGAAAATTCATTTTAAGAAAATGTTTAGCAAGAATTTAAAATTTTTTTTTAAGATTCAGTTTTGAGTTTTTTATATAAATTGATTATTCAGCACATGTCAATAATTCAAATGTTATACTGATGATTTTATCGCAAAGAAACAAGAATCTTTCTTTGTTCGACTTATAAAGGGTATTCATAATAGTACAACGATTTCAAGTTATTCTTGGTTATACTTTCTTCAAATGCAGCAAGAAAGAAAAGTGCTAAAATCAAGAATAAAATCTTGAATCAAGATTTTTTGATGCCAAAATTTAACCAAAAAGGTTTATTCTAAAATCAAGATCGAAAATCTACAAAAAATCTATTTTGCACAATCTTGAAATTCGAGATTATAATCTTTTTTCAACAATGGAAAAAATTACAAAATTATACCAAGAACGGAATATCTTAAATCAAGATCAAAAAATTTTTTCTTTCTGTGCAGTAAAGATTGTTAGTACTAAACTATATATATAAAAGTTCTTCTTTGAAACGAATGGAATTGTGTTTCATTAGCATGAAAAATAAGCAAACAAGAAATATTTCTTGTTTCAATAAAAACATCTTCTTGGTCACATTCGAAGGAAAAGGAGCAAATAATATCGTACACAATTTCATTTGTTAAGTGCACAATTTACGAGTTCTTCTTGCCTATTATAAGCTCAAAGAGAAAGAGAGAAAGAAAGTGCACAAGAGAGCGAGAGAGGGAGAGGGGGAAAGTGAGAAATGATTCATGCTGTTGAGTTCTGTTTTGTGGAGCCTGCCCCAGGGTCCTGAGTGTGTGATATATTCTTAATAATTTCTAATTCCGGCTAAAAATAATTCTAAACATTAAGTAGAAATTATATGGAAAAGTTTTACCGAAAAATTTACAACTAACAGGCAAAATGCCTGAACCACTTGAGGGTGTCAGGGGGAGAGGGGGAGAAGGAAATACCCCCTCAGAAATACGCCAGTGCAGACTGACGTCGATACAAACAAATTCTCATTAATGGGCCACACACACACACACCAACACACACAAAAGTCGGAAACGGGAGTTACACAAAATGGTACCCAAAGCGATGCCCCCTCTCCCCCCTCTCAAAAAAAGGAAAGCGCCAAGCTCGCTTTTCCATGAGCATGTAAATGAGTCGGCGGCGTTTTGGGTTATGACTCCAATTCGGTTCGGAGTGGAGAGAACCGAGAGAGTGTAGAACGGTGGGAGGGCGGCAGAAAATATGATTTTGACAGAAAACAACAAAACAAAATCCATAATTCAGGATAAAACATAATTCCACAGCAGCAGCAACAGCAACAGAAGCAGCAGCAGGACGAAGGACGAGGAAGGAGCACAGAGGACACACAGATGCACACAGAAGAAAAAGGAGCGAAAGGAAAAAATGAGCGAAGCTAGAGTGGAGGTTGGGGAAAGCAGTTACAGTTATTTATTAAATCCCTTTACGCATTTTCATAATAATTTCACAAAATATTTTAAATGCGAGCTGCAAAAGGAGCTGCCAAGGGAGGCGAGGCAAGGACGACGACGACGACGACGAGGACGAAGAGTAACGCCAACGACGCCTGCCATCGGGTGATTCATGTCAGTTTCCCCTTAACCGTCTGTCTGTCTCCCTGTGCTTCTGTCTGTATGTGTGTGTGTTTGTGTATGATTAAACATTTATGCAGAAGCAAGAACAACAAACAACGCATAGCACTCATCATAAACAGGACAAACGAGCGTGAATTGAATCCCTTTTGGCACAAACAAAAAAAAATCATAATTTTCTCGCCGAGAAAAAAAAAACCAACAACAAGAAAAAGACGAAACAAAAACAAACTGAAACAAAAACAATAACAAAATAGTACACGAAATTGAGAAACAAATTGAAATCAACTTTTGTGCCGGTTATGAAGACTAGAGAATGTCCTGTAAATAAGTCAAGAAATCGTATTAAATAGGAAAATAGGTTAGATCTCTGAAATTTATAAAAGTAGACTTGAAAAGGAAATGATTTACTTTTATTAGCTGAACAATAATTGTAAAAGATAAAAAGGTGGAATGAGTATTAGAAAGTTATATATTTTAAGATCAGTTAAGAATTTAAAAAAGAACAACAAAAAACAAGTATGAAAGCTATAGTCGAGTGTGCTCGAATTTTGAATAAAATGAAATTAGTCCAGTATTAATTTTAAAATATGCCAAATTAATATACCGCAAAATACTAAAAATATATATCAAAGGCTATTTTAGTGTATTGATATAGTACTGCAAGCAAGATATACCAAATATAATATACCACGAAAATACTAAAAATATACCTACTTTTTTTTAGTATTTTAATACAGTACTACATTCAAGATATACAATGTTAATATACCACAAAAATATACCAAAATATATTTTGGGTATAATAATACAGTACTACATTCAAAATATACCACAAAGTGCAAAATATACTAGATTATCAGACAAAACAACTAAGACCAATAGAAAGTAAGAGTTTTTGCCCAAAAACGGTAGCGGGTATAAATTTTTCTATTGTATTCTGATCTTAAACTGATCTTCAGATTCCCAAAGTGACTTAAATGCCGTTAGGACTCCGCTTGCGCCATCGAAAGTAGCGCAATGCACGGAGACGAAAAGCTGAGAAAGCAGAAGGTGGAGTGAAAATGAAAATGACAGCACGAAAAATAATTCTAATCTCCTCATGAATATTCCTTTTACATTTTCATTTTGCAAAGAGCGCCAGGCCAGCGTAAAGCATCAACAAAAAGGACAACACAGAGACTGAGCTGAGAAGAGTGACAGAGAGAGGGAGAGAGAGAGAGAGGTGGGGATGCTAAAACGTAAGCTAAAGAAATACGACGGCGTCATGGAGGCAGGCAGAGCTCTAGTCCTCGATGTCGTCGTCGTATGGCTAAGTACTACAATGGAACTTTGGCAAATGGCTGAAGCGTTGAGTAGAGTAGAGAGAGAGTAAGCGAGAGAGAGAGAGAGGGGTAAAAGGAAAAGCAGACCCGTTAGTTATTTCATTTTATTTGTAAGCTGCGCGACACTCGCTCGTCCTTGCGCTTGTCCTGGTCACTGCTGATGGGCACAAGTCGTTCAGCCATCGTCCTCTCTTGCTGCTCCATCAACTTAACCGATGTTGTTCTTGTTGTTGTTGTTGTTAGCTTGCCATTTGCCATTTTCCATCGAAATTATAAACTTGGCTGCTAAAGAAGGTTAAGTGATAAATTAACGCCGCTGCCCGCTTTTGGCCCCGAATTGGAATTGGGCCTCAGCTCGGACTCTGAGTCTGCGCTTGGAGTCTTTGCTTTTTGGGAGGCAACAAAATGTGAATGCTTTATGCACGAGTGGACCTTTTAGTTTATTGTTATTTTAAAGAAGCACAGCGACAGCATCAGAATAATTAAGAAAAGTGAACAGCTTTGCCTATAGCATTTGATGGGTTCTGCTTTCGTGGCCAATGGTGTTGAACCTTTCTCTTTTGAGTAAACTTTACAATCTTTCAAGCTGCTATTTCTATGATGAGAAAACAGAATAATCTTGTAGCGTTTCAGCTAAAATATATTGATGGAAATGTTAAGTGTTGAACTCGAATACTTCTAATATTTGATTAATAGTTATAATATTTGTTGGCTTAAGCTACTTGTGCTGACAGATAAAATACAGCGATTCAGTTAAGAGAATTTGATAGAAGTTTTGATTGTTAGCCTACAATATTTCTGATATTTGATTCAAATTTATAATACTTCTATAAGCTACTTGTGTTTCAAGCTGCTATTTCTTTGACATATAAAAAAATAACGACTGAGTTAATAGATATTGATAAAAATGTTGAATATTAAAAAATATTTCTGATATTTGATTCATAATTATAATACTTAAATTTTAGAAAAACAAATAAGAAAATTCCAGTCAAGAGTGCTGGGCTGTGAGATATTATTCCTAAAATATACCAAATTATATACCAACAAAATACTAAAATATACCGAATGTTCTGGTATATTTTTTATATCTATGGTATATTTTGAACGTAGTATTTCATCGATATACGAAACATGGTATATACTAAAATATACCGACTATTTTAGTATTTGCGGCCATATTTTGTATATCGATGAAGTACTTCAATCGAAATATACCATAAATGACAAGATATACAAGATTGTCAGCCAAAAGGTATACCTAGTTTGCCATACAGTAGTATTTATTTTTGTTTTCTTTGTTATTTATTTATAGGTTCTGGCTGCTAAAAAGAAGAATTATTTTGTACCATAATTTGAGGTAAGTAATTGAATAACATTGTAACAAAAATATATATTTAAAATATTCATAGAAGTAAATAATAAATTAAAATTAATCTCATTCACTGTAAACTGTAAACTTGAATTTCGATAATTTTGTAAAAATGCTGCACAAATTTAGCTATTCTTAGTGCAATGTGTTGAGGTCTATTGACAATATTTATGGATGTGTTTCCTTAACGGCGGCTTAAATGTGCTCGTAACGAGGCAGCTTCTTGAGCTTAATCATCTTGGTAACCATTAAGTATTTCCTGTGGCATTATTAGACAATCTTCAGTCATGTTGCCAATAGACTAAGCTCACAATTTCTGCACTGTGTGTCTCGACATCATCATATGCTACAGCGAGTACGAGAACGAGAACGTGGATGAGGTTGTGAGTTTTGCAGCCAGAGTTTGCCTAATCTGATGATTTATAGAAATTTTGGGTCGCCATATAGTCGCATTAATTACGCCTCATAATAAGTGATTTATGTGAGCTGAGCTCTGGTTCTGGTTTTCGGTTCTACGTCTACAGTTACGGGGTTCAGCTCAACTCAGCTCATTTCAGTTGAGTTCTCTGTGTCCCATTGCAGGAGACACACACACACACTCACACAATCATATCTCACATCCTACATCCTGCGACTTGATAACAAACTGATTGTTCCGCCTGCGGCAACAAAATCACATTAACACAAATGCCATAATTATGTTTTTTACGATGGCAGCCAGTCAGTGTCAGTGTCACATTCAGTTTCTGTTTCAATTTCGAAGAGCTGAACTAATTTTACAGCTAGAGATGAGTCACAGTTGTAATTGTAATTCAACTAATTTTAATAAAGCAAAACTTATATTTGAATAAGCTTATTTTAGCTATTAAATACTACATTCATAATTACAGCGCTTTCTTTACACTGATAGAAAGAAAAAAATCTAGATTAAAAAATAGATTGCGAATCTTGATTTAAAAAAGTAGAATGTTCAACAATAGAATGCTTTATTAGTTGCCTTGACCGACAATCTGATATATTTTGTAATATATTATATGTTTTGAATGTAGTACAATATCAATATATCAAATATAGAATACTGTAAATGTATTTTAGTATTTTTGTATTATATTTTTCGGTATAGTTTTAGATTATATGTTTTTATACAAATTTATAGTGTACTCGTATATCGCACACTCGACAGTACCTTTCTTGTTTTTATAGAATCATTAGAAAAACGTGTTTAAATTGAAAAACAAACAAAAATCTGAATTCTTAGATTAATAGATGTGAATGCCAACGGTCGGGATGTTGATGACTTATTTAATCTCAGGAGAGTGTCTATTATAATTCATAGTACGTCTGTGGGTTATCGACGAGTGAGGAAAACCTAGTTTGAATATAATATAAAATTATAGTATGTAGAATCTGGCTTTATAAGCACTCGTTGCTCGCTGTAGAGACACAGTTATTCAAAATACACACATCGTGTACTTCGCTTGAATTAAAATGAATCTATTATTCGCGTTTCTTCTCTTGGTCTTCGTTCTGTGCGGCAACGCTGAAGTAAGTGTTACTGTTTAATTATTTTTGAGAATAATATTGAGTTAGAATTTCTTTCTATAGAACTGCAGAGAGGAAATGGAACGTCATTCCATATGTGGAGGATATTGCTTTACAGCTTTAAAGCCTATCCTAGACCGCTCGGAAAGCTTGCAGAGCGAAGTGAACAACTTGAAACATGAGGCGGAGAATCTGTCTGAATTCAAGAAATCAATTGATCATTTCGAAGCAAAGCTAGATCTTCAGCGTGAGAGGATTGAAGAGCAATTTAAATCTATATTGCAACACATTAAATCGCAAAATGAGAAAGTCGAAGAAAAGTTACAAAATCTACAGAAACCAATGGATGTAAAAAAATAGAAGTTGGGCCACCTTTTCTGAGAATTGGTTCAAAATATTGTTATATTGAAAAAGATGAAAAACTCAATTGGTTCGAAGCTGCAAACAGATGTACTGCCATTGGTGGACATTTGATTAGTTTCAACAACCAGGGTGAAATCAATGCCATCAAAAGTATATTGCCACCTTTTTCGTATTATTGGATTGACATTAACGATTTAGCTAATGAAGGAGAATTTGTTTCGGTAGCCACGGGTAGCAAGGCAACTTATTTAAATTGGAATCCAGGTGAACCAAACGATTACGGATCGAATGAAGATTGCGGCGAATTAGGTTCGAATTTGAATTACGAAATGAATGATTCTGTTTGTAGTGAAAAACAATTGTTTATTTGCGAATTTAGAAACCAACACTAAAAGAATATTTGAATAATAAATATAACAATAACTGTTAATAATTCCAATGTAAATTTGAAAATAAATTGAAAACAAATAAATCTTCCTACGCTTGCAAAATAATCTCTCTCAAATATTACATATATATGTTTGACTGTTTCACTGATAACACAAAGGCGATGAATATGTTGTAACTCGAAGGCAATTAATATTTCAAACTAGTAGTTTCATTTCGTTTTGTTTTTAAATATATTTATGAAAATAAAAACAAATTCTATATATTAATGAAAATTAGAAAGACTCAGCCAGGTTGAAAGAGAGCAAACTCAGCACTCTCAGAGCAGCTGAATCACACCTTATCACTCACATTCATTCGCAGCCATTCACAAAACAAAAACACACACACACACACACATACACGGGGTGTGTGTTCCACAAATGCGCCAAGTTTAACGCATTTTTAATTCCCTTTTTATGTGCGGCGTCAATCACAAATATTTATGGCGGCCTCAAAATACGCTCTTGACTGATTTATTGGTCATGATGTTGCAGCCCTTACAATGCCCCGCCTGTGGTCCGCTCAGATGTGAGGCGAGATTGACAACTGTTGGTCAGGATACAATAGAGAAACAGCCAGCGGGAAATAAAAATATTTCGGATGGCTTTTTAATGAGATTTCCGTTTTCGGATAAAAAGAATAGTTAGATCAAAGCATAGAGTAAAATAAACGCTGCTCAATACAGAAGCAAATTTGTTTGAAAAATGTTTAAGTAAATTTAAAACTAAGCAAGTAAAAAAGCTACAGCTTAGTATCAAAACTTTGCGCTATAGATCTAAAAACACTAAATTATTGTACCGAAAAAATACTAAAAATATAGAAAAGGATACAGTTTACACGGATATTTAATGCGTTTTCTGATATTGAATAAAAAGAATATTCTGTTGGTAGAGTAAAGCACACAAAGTTAAAGAAAATTGCAATTTCTGCAAAATCAATAGAAAATGCTATTTAAAAATGATTGAAGTTCGTTTAATTTTCGAGTTTGCATATTTTACAATTTTTATACTCGCTACTAGTAGAGGGTATTATAGCTTTGTGATTCCCAAAAATTTGTTTGCGATCAGATAAAGAAAACTATAGAAGTTATTTAAGAAATTCTTTTGTATTGAAAAAATACCTACAAACGCTGACAATCTGGTATATTTTGGTATGTTTTCAACGGTACTATATCAATATACTAATTATAGATATCGGTATAAATATACCGTATATGCAGTATTTTGCCGGTATATTAATTAAGTATATTTTAAGAGCAATACTGCACTGTTTTACTTTTATTCAACATGGGTAGCGGGTATTTCAAAGTCGAGCACACTCGACTTTAGTCTTCATATTTCTTTATTATATTTTCCACAACTTGAAACTTTCTTTGAGGTGTTTGACAAATGTCAATTGTCAATGTTAATGAAGTTTAATACATTTATTGTAATTGTTTGTTAATAATAATTGAATGCACTCCTTATTTTATATACTTATTTTGCCCATATCTCTGATGCAATGAATGTTAAATCAAATAGTCTTAAATCATTTTAACGGCACTACTTATATAGCATCAGATCGTAAAACGGAAACAATTCTACGGTCATAGAGTCGTTAGAGTCGTAAATTCAGTAAACGCGCTTAAGTGATTTTCTCACTAAAAACAGCGGGTCGCTTGGACTGGCTCTCGCTCTCTCTCTCTCTTTCGCACTCTCTGTCATTCTCTCTCGCTCGGTTTATGCTCTCACATAAAATTAAGTTTTATATGCGCGGACGAAGGAACACAGTTCAACAATTAAAGAACAATAAAAGCCACTTGGAGTTGTTGGACCAAAAGCAACTTCTAGCGATTTGCTGTTTTGTCTTTTGTCGCCTCCCCATTTTACTTTTTATGACCATCAACAGTTTTGACATGTGACATGTTTTTTGTTTCGATTCGAAGTTGGGCCAAAGGTGCAACTGCAATCTGTCACGCCCGGTCACCTGGACTTGGTTTATTCTGATTGCTGTTTACTGTCAAATAATGAAAGCGGCAAACTCGTTAAATTTGTCATTTTATGAGCCCTAAAAGAGGATCGTAAAAACGAAGACAAACCCCAAAAAGTAGACAATGTGATGTTTATTTAATTAGAACATTTTGATGTGACCCTTGGCAAAAACAAAACGCATCTAGTTCGAGGCGTGAAATGACAACGCTTTATCACATAAATCGGAACTGCATTTGCATTTGCAATTGCGCCCACTCTTCGATACTCTCTTATACAGTTCTTCCTCTCTCTCTCTCTTGAGGCTAACAAAATTTATGAGACTTTACAATTTACGTTTATGTGTGTACTTCACTTGACTTGAAACAAAGCGCAACTTCCAACAAATTGTGAAATTTACGATCAACGATCGTTTGACGATCCCACGCGATACGGAAGCGCCTTCTTCTCAGTCACAGGAGAGGGACATCAAGAGTGTGTCATTAAGTGTGCACTTAACGCGGATTTATCACCTCCACCCACATGCCATAAAGATCACAGATCAGTCTGTGGGTTGTGTCTGCTTTTAAATTGATTATTTAGACATAAAAATAATGAACTAAATGGATTTTAGTACGGACTTTATGCATTGGTAATTGAGCATAAAATTAGGTAATTATACACAGGAGAGTCGAATGTTCAGGTTCTCTAATTAATAGAAGGCTCTAAAGACATTTAATAAATTTAGCTGGAAATGTTGCTGTGAACAAATTTATGAAATAATTAAACAGACTTGCCTCAGTAATTTGCCTTTTGCTACTGTCTTTTTGTATTAGTAAAATTGGTTAATTATACACAGAAGAGTCAACGTTAAAGTTCTCTAAATCATTTACCATTTAATAAATGTAGCTGAAAATATGATTCTTTATAAATTTATGTAATTTTTCAACTGATTTGAAGTCTTACTTCAACATCTTCATTAGCTTTAATAACGTTGATTTTTAGTTGCGAAATATTTGAAAAAACTTGTTTAAGCTCAGTTCTTGATCAGTTGTTCAGACATTTGTGTAAGCAGTCAACTTGTATTTATGCACAAACATTTCTCGTTTATGCGATTGCCGACACAAATTTTGCATTTGTGGCGAAATTAAATAGATTTCCGCTTGTCTACTAAATATATTTTTAATGGATGAGAAGTCATCGATTGGCTTTTGGGAGTGAACGGAAAACAACAAGAAGACAACTCATATCATATTTATGGCCAGAATAGAGAGTGAGAGAGAGAACAAATGCAATCAGAACACTAAATCTGATGTACGCAGCTAATTGCGCATAGATTACAAGATGCATGAGCGATATTAAACGCCGCCCAATGCCAATCGAAGGTTTTGCAATCCCTGCTGCCAGGAAACGTTCCATCCGAGCAGCGACAGCTCAATGAGAAATTGCGACAGAGACAACTCTATTTGGCGGTGGTACGCAGATGGGAATGGGAATGGCAATGAGAATGGCTATGGCCAATGGAACTGGAACTTGCTTATTTATTTCGAATTGACCCATTTGGTAATATTCATAATTTAAGTGCGCACGAAAGCCGCCGCGGCAACAGAAACAGCAACAGCAACAGGAACAGCGGCAACGACAACGACGTCGTCGCGTCGCGTCGAAAGAGCTGCATAAATTCTCGCGCCCCACACTGCAATACAACTTGGCGATCTTGGTGATCAGGATCAGTTCGCTTCAGTTCTCTTCAGTCGCAGTCCAGTTGCCGCGCCATTTGACTTTATTTGCGATCGTTGTGTCTGTCATAAGTTGCCGCCAAATTGTTGCATTGTACCTGCTGCGTGTGCCCAACCTCTCTCGATAGTCATAGTCGAATCGTAGTTGTAGTTGGTATAGCCAAAGCCAACTCGGCTAGCTTGTAACTCAGAAATCATTAAAAGTGCGAGATACTTTATGAATTCGTCGTGGGCCGCACAACACAACAACAACCGTCAGTGGGACACAGGCGGAGATGGCGCGCTTGGCGTGAAATATGCCCATAAAATCGCATCTTCGCCTCGTTTCTTCGACTCGCACTATGCAAACTAGAATCGCTTCAAACTCCGCTCCTCCTTCTTCTCCTTCTCCTCCTCCTCTGTCTTCTCCGCTCCTTTTGAATTATTGTTAACGATTTGCAGTTAATTTCAGTCCATAACTTTTCAGTTCGATTTCATGGTTCGCCTCTTATTGACTTTATTTTGAATGCTAATGGCTCGATCAGTTCATCATTGGCAGTTTTTGAAAATTGATCTGTTTAGCACAGATTTGAAAGCGACATTTTTTTAAGGAAATGTGTGGTAAAATTATTTTTTATTTGAAGAACTTTTCCAAGGAAATATGTGATAAATGAACTCATAAAATGAATGTCATACTTAGAGCAGACCATTAAATAAAGGTAATGAATAACTTAAAAACGAATTAAAGCTTTGAAGAAAAAGTATGAAATGTGTAATTTAAAAGCACATGAAAGCTTTGAAAAATAGTCAAAATATTGTCATTACTAGACCATCTAAGGAAATGTGTGGTTAAATAAATCATAAAATGAATCATACTAACAAAATTACACTAAATGAATATCATTAAAGCTTTAAATACATAGTAAACTTATTTAAAGCATCTGTTGTTCTACGGAATGTTCGAATTAAAAGCTTTGAAGAAATAGTAAACTAAATACCATTAGCAATTGCTTCAAGAAATGAGTGATTTTAAAGCACAACAACAACTTTTTTCTTGAATAATTTTTTCCATGGAAATGTAGGGTTAAAGGAATCATAAAATGATATCAATAAAATATATTCGTTTTACTTACAACAATCTATTAAATGAAGGCAATGTTTACCTTAAAAGTTCATTAAAGCTTTGAAGAAATAGTAAACTAATTATCAGCAACATTTTTTTTTAGCGATTTAAAAGTACATTCAAGCTTTAAAGAAATAGTTCAAATATTAGCATTACTATATTTTTATTTGTTTGTATACTGGAAGCTTGTATATACTGGAAGCTTCCGTTGCACACCAAAGCTCGTTAAAGCTCAGTCACACAAATTCTTTGCAATCGCAATCAAATTGTGCAAAGCTTCTTGAAGCGCTGTAATCAGCTTCCGAAAAGCATAAAATGATTATTACTTTTTGAGTTTGAAGTAAACATTACTTGAAATTCAGAATACTGGAGTAAAATGCTGCATTCTCGTTTTTTTTTTACTGACCTAAAGGTTTTATAACAACTTCTTTTTGCGAACAGGATTTAAGCAGCTGTGATCATCGGTTATGAACGTTCCTCTTCGATCGTTTTGCGACAACAAAAATTATTCACATCATTATTAAATTAATGCAATCGATTTGCATATTTTCTTTTACGACTCGCCGTAATTTACCGTGCAGAATTTATTATTATTTCATTTCTTGATTTCTCTCCATCAGCGCTGCAGTTGCAGTCGCTGTTGGCTTTTGTGTCTGTTTTATTGTCGCAACTTCTGTCTCTGAACCTGCAATGCCATTGCCATCATCATCATCATCATCATCATCATCGTCATCATCGTGGTCATCCTCATTGATGGCAAGTCATTTACATACACCGAGGGGGACTCAAGTTGTGGCGATAATGACTTCTGCTTGACTTTTGCTTACCTGTTCTGCTGTCGACTGTATCTGTGCCGGGATCAGTCATCAGCTTTATGTGGCATATAATTTTTATTTGGTTCGTTCATAAGAGCATCGTAAAATTTTTGATGACGTTCGTCAAATTGCAGTTGTCGATGTCGCTGCTTGTTGTTTCTGCTTGTTGCTTGTTGTTGATGGCTTGTTGCATCTTTTGCAGTTCCCGCAGCGCCACAAACTGTATTTCATTTACTTACGGCTCATAAAACTACATATTTATGATATCCATTTCGATAAGCGATATTTTAAGGAATTGCCCTCATTCAGCATTTATATTTAGCACACACTTTCAAAAAAATAATTAAGCGTAAATGTGATTCAAATTTAATTTGCTGCAAGTATAACAAACGAAGAGGCGCAGATAAACAAATAATTTTAGACAAAATTAACTACCTTACAGAATAAAAATATTTTATAATTCTTTATTTCAAGTTCTAAATATTGAATAAATAGAATAAACCTAATTAATTACATTATATATAAATTACACACATATTTAGTTGGAGTGAAATCACATTCGTAATTGATAAAAATAATGTTTAAATTAAGCTTTCATATTAAAACAAGTAAGAAAGCTACAGTCGAGTGTGCTCGACTGTGAGATACCCGCTACTCATTTTTAATGAGAGATATTAATTTTAAAATATACCAAATTAATATACCGTCAAAATACCAAAAATATATAAAAATACTGTACTTGTTATATTTATATTGTGCCATTCAAAATATACCTTTGGAAAACAGTACGTACAAAATATACCAAATTAATACCTCACAAAAATACTTAAATATACCTTGGTGTTTTAATATAGTACAATATTCAAAATATACCATACTCGACTGTGAGATACCCGCTACCCATTTTTAATGAGAGGTATTAATTTTTAAGATATTAATTTTAAAATATACCAAATCAATATACCATAAAAATACCACAAATATATACAAATACTGTACTTGTTATATTTATATTGAGCCCTTCAAAATATGCCGTTGAAAAACAGTAAGTAATATACCAAATAAATACCTCACAAAAATACTAAAATTATCCTTTGGTATATTTACTTGGTGTTTTAATATAGTAATACATTCAAAATATACCATATAGTGCAAAATATACCAGATTGTCAGCTACAAGCAGTAAGTAGGCATTTTTTCTCATAATGAAGTATTTCTTAAATAACTTCTACAATTTTTATCCGATCGCAATCGAATTTTTAAGAATCATAAATACTATAGTTATTATTGTCTACACCAACACAGAAATAAATCCAATCAAACTTCAGCTATTCAATGGAAGTTCAAACAGGCTTTGAAAACATCGGCATTCAATTAAAGTTGTAGTAGGCTTAGAAGTTTTTAAACCATCAAGAGAAATTGATGTGTTTGTTGAAAGACAACTGTCGAAAGTCATTCTGTCAACTGTGTCGCCAGAGTAAATTGCTTAACTGCAAAATATTATATTCAATTCGGTTTCATTGTGTCAAGTGTTAAGTGCAAAAATGAATCGCAGACGTCAATGCACAATGGAAGATGATGTCGAAATGTCAGATCGTCCTGCCAAGAGGCATCGTCGCGGATGCGATTCGCTCGAGTTGATGCTGAGAATTGAGAAGCTGCTGGTGATGTTGAGTGATCAGCACGGCGATATGAGGCACGATGCCATCGAGGATCTCAGCAGTCTTGTGTGCGACACCAAACAGTTGCGAAAGATCCAAATACTTCGCATTGTGTGCAGCTGTGTGGCCACACATCCCATGCAGACCGGTGTCTATGCCACATTCCTGAGCCTCGTTAATGTGCGTGACTATGAGTTTGGTTGTGAGACTGTCAACTATCTGCAGCGGCAGTTTGTCAAGCACTTAAAACTCGGCGAGTGGAGCGAGGCACGCAGTTTGTTGTTGCTACTCGCCGATCTGGTGAATGCCAATCTGGTGACTGTTGGCTCCATGATGCAGTTGCTCTCCAAGCTGTTGGATGTCTGCGACGAAGAGGAGTCGCCACAAGCGCGACGCGACTTTTTTGCCTACTTGGTGATGAGCGCATTGCCGTTGGTGGGTCGCGAGTTCTACGAGAAGAAGGAGATGGCGTTGCAGGTGCTGATCAAGCGGCTGCAGCTCTACATGAGCAAGGAGCGTTGTGCACCGGAACGCAGCGTTGCAATGTTGCACATCTGGAGTCACCGCGAGATGCCGCAACAGGAGTATCTGGAACTGTTGTGGCAGCAATTGTTGCGTCTCGAGCGCAGCAATTGGATCGAACAGCAGTTGCTGCGTCCCCATTTGGCATTCGATGATCGACTGAGCACAGCGTTGCAACACGTGTTGCCCACTCAAGAGTTGCCACCCCAGCTGGGAGCAGTTGCAACATCGAGTATACGTTATCCAAAGACTCGACTTGGCTTTCGTCTCTTCGAGCCGAGCGATGCCCCATCGAATTTGCGTCTGCCCGAGGAGCTGGACATTGAGCGTTACGTCTTGGAATCGCACATTCTAGAACTGTTGCAGTTGCATCACTTGGAGCGCAAGTTGTGCGCCAATCAAATGCTTATCTATGCCGCCTCGAAGCCGCAGCTTGCCGTCGAACACTGCATCGTTGAGGTGCTGCTCGGTCAAATGTTGCAGCTGCCACAAGCTCCATACTTGATCATCAACTATGGCTCCATCATCATTGAGCTGTGCAAGCAGCAGCCAAGCCAATTCTCACAGATTGTTGCCCAGGCTGTCGATGTATTGTTCACTCAGCTGGAGTTTATGAGCGTCTCTAGCCTCGATCGGTTTGTCATGTGGTTCTCGCATCATTTGAGCAACTTTCGCTATCAATGGAACTGGCAGGATTGGGAGTGTTGCACCAGATTGCCGCCACTGCATCCGAGTCCAATGTTTGTGCGCGAGCTGTTCAAGAGGTGCATGCGGTAGGTAGATACATTAAGAAAGGAACGTGTTCTATTCTCAATGTCAGAAGTTTTCTTGAATTATAAAAAAATTAATTGGGAACATATAACATTGAGAAAAGAACGTGTTCTAAGGTCAGGCATTTTCTTGAATTATTAAAAAATGAGACGGGAACATAAATTGTGGAATTAGAAAATAATCGGGTAATTCTAAAAAGTCTCTGCTCTACTGTAGTTGATCACATTTTTTTGTTGGCAAAATTTCATTGCTTTATTCAACATAGTTTTCTTCAAGAGTTATACTCCGACTATAGCGATTTTCGATACCATTTTTGCAGTTCGATTTGTTTCTTTTTTTATATTGAAATGTTGTCTGATTTTCAATTTTATCAATATACCGAATCTTAACAGATCGATTTAAGATTTTAAGCTTTAATTCTTACATAGTTTGCTTTCTGATATTTTCTAGTTTTTTTGTTTCATTTCATTTTGAATCACAATTTGTTAGATTATTTTTTCTATAACATTATCTTCAATACTCAAATTTACATTTTTTGAAGCAAAGATATAAATAATATTCTTAAAGTTAATGCCGAATTTTATAAAGTTTCCGTTGACTTTCTTTCATGTACATTTTAGTATTGCAATTTTCTATTATACACGAAATCAATTCCAAATTTTATTAATATTTCGTAGAATTTACTTAAATATTTTTGAAATTCTTGAAGTTCCCGATATTATTTCATAAATTCTGACTTTGAGATGGAAAAGTTGTAATCCGGAAATCAGGAATTAGTTTATGAACGAAAATTCATGAATTTCCTAATTTTAGATCGGGATAAATACTACTTTAATTTTGTTAAGCTTTCACTGCTGTTCCACAGTCTGAGTTATCGCGAGTACATTGTGCAGTTGGTGCCTGATTCCTATGCCGCATTGCTGCCTCCGCCGCCAGACCACGTCTTCAAGTACATTGATCAGCTGTTGCCTGGCGCAAGTTTGGCCAATCATGTGCTGCAAGCAATACGCGGCAAGAGCAGCGTTCTGTCTGTTGGCGGTCTGGTCGAGGAAGCCGATTTGGAAGTCGATCTCAAGATTAACGTATTCATGCAGTGCTGCCTTCATCTTGGCTGCAAATCTTTCACACACGTCTTTGCCATACTCGCCAAATTTCAGCCTGTGTTGCAGGTGAGTTTCGCTTTGAGGTTCGCTCTGTTTAGTTATTCATATTGTGCTTAGATGTTGGTGCACAATGAAGATAATCAGCTGGCCATATTGTCGGCCATCTCGGAAGTTTGGGCCAACAACGATCATCTGCAATTTGTGCTTGTCGAGAAAATGTTGAAAACTCAACTGGTCAAGGCAAATGTTATTGTCGACTGGATCTTTGGACAGCCAGAACAATTGTGTCACATGTATTTATGGGAAGTGATTGAATCGATCATAAAATTCACCAAAAATCAAAGCACTCAAGACACCAATGAACCCTCGCTACAACAGCAAGGATTCAATGAACTCTTCATCTATGTTGTTCAGTGGTGCGCCAAGGTTTTGACAGAGCACGAAATGTCCTATGAGCAAAAGGAGACGGATTACTGGACACATTGGGTCTTAGGGCGCCTCCAGAGTCTGCTCTTCAATCACATGGAAGATGTGCGTGGAATTAGCCAACAACTGGCTGAAGTTGCATCTCAATGGGAGCACTGCAAGCCACTGCCCAAGCTCATTGAAAGCTATTTGGCCTACATTCAATGAGCATTCGATATTTGAGAAATATAAATCAATAAAAAATATGCAAATATTATTAAGCGTTTTACTTTCCAAATTTACTAAACTGCTGCATAACTACTTGACTGACAATCTGGTATTTTCTGTACATATTGTATATTTTGAATTAAATAGTATATTAATTAAATATAGCTACTTTTTTATACTCTTTCTTTGATACATCCAATATTATCTGCAATCTTTATAATGCCTGCAATTTCAGCAGTCGGATATTAGTTGCTTTGATTGATAGTCTGGTATATATAGTATATACTACATACTGTAAATTTTTAATGTGATTTGGTCTATACTGTTCACTTGGTATATTTTTAATACACGCTAGCCGCCAATTATGATTCTTGAAATTGTTGCGGTCGGATCTGAGTTGCTTTTGTTGACAATGTGATATATTATATACTGTGCACTTGGTATACTTTAAATGTAACAGTATATTAAATAATACTAGTTTATTTAATATTATACCAAATAAAGAAGTTGGCATATTTTAGAAATATTAGGATTTGTTATGTTTGCAAAATATGCTATGAAGACATCGATATTATTACCCCATCTATTTTGACATTAATTAGCACATATTTTATTTTCTTTTTGAATACAAAAAATGGGCAACAAAGACGCCTTTTTAGGTGTATATTTATTTATATTTACGTCGACAATTTTTCATATTATTGTACCAGAAAATTTGTAGCCCTAAAAAGTATGCTATACTTATTTGTAGTATTCCATTTTCTTTCCAATACTTTCTGTTTGCTTATTGGTTCACTCTATCAATTTATCAGTATCGTAACTCCATATTAGAAGCTTTGACTTGCCACGGTCCACATCCAAATCATGTCCCCCAGTTGCCTTGCCGTCGCCCCCGTCTGAAAAGCCATTCATATGGGACCGTTTGGGTTTGACATAAATGCCATGTTGTACAGTATGTCTGTGTTCAACTGACGCTGACGACGTCGACGACGACGTCGATGGCTTGCACAAGCATGTCGAGGCAAAACCCCAAGCCTCTTTACCCCTACTTTGTATATGTATGTATATTGTATGGGTTGTATGCTCATCCAAGTGTTTGTGTGCGTTATTTCGCGCTTGTGGTGCTAAATTGGGTGATAACTCCTTTTTAATGGTTGAACACTGGCTGCTGTTGCTATTGCCCGTGCTTGTTGTTGTTGTTTTTGTTGTTGTTTCTAAGTTTTATTTTTATTTGCGCCGCTAAAACTCAATTTTCGAATCAAACAACCACGAGGATTTCTCTCTCTCGTCCACATCGTTCGCCTGGTTTTCTGTCGGTTTGTTGTTCTGTTTGCTGATGATGTCCTCAACAATGTCGTCGTGTTTTGTTAGTTGTTGCTCTCATTGCTGTCGTTGTTGTTGTCGTTGCTTTTGGTATTGCCATTTTGCTTTTATTGTTGTTGATGGGCGGCTGTTGCCATTGCCATGGCTGTTGCTGTCGCTGTCGCTGCTGCCGTTGTCACAAATGCAAATAATGGCACAATTGTGTTTGTGCAGCTTTTAACTGCTTTTATTATTTAATTCCTCAATATTAGTGGCGCTGCATGAGTACGTACCACAAACGGTGGCACATACCAATCTAATCACTGCCATATCCGCATTTACAACACATCGACTATTCCAATATAAAAACACATGTGAGCAAATATTCGTTAAAGCATTTAAAATCGAATGCAAATAGAATGAAATCTAAAAAATAATAAATTCAATTATTTCAAATGTCTATAACATTAAATATATTAATTTAATCATTTATAGATGATGATTGTTTATGTAAATTTCTACTCATTTTTAGAAATACATTAAAAAGAGAGATAAACACAAAAATAGCTTACAAAAGCAATAGATTAAATAAATAAATAATATAAATAAGTTACCCAACAGCTAAATTATTCATAAATATTATAGACACTTCCAATAAATTGTTTTATTTGATGTTTCATCTTATCAATTTCTGTCTCTCAATTTCTTTGAGGTGAGCAAAAAGTATGGCATACTTTTAGGGGTCACTATGAAATCTCTTTTTTTCTAGTAAGAAACACATTTTGAAAATTTGGGTATCATAACGTTACCAGAAAAGTTTTTTTTAATGAAAAATAGATATTTGAAAGCTATTCGTTTAAAATATACCACATAAATATACCGATAAAGTACTACAAATTTACCAAAGGATTTTGTAGGTATTTTTTATATTCAAGATATACCATCGAGTACTGAAATATACCAGATTGTTAGAGAAAGTAAGAAAGCTATCCTTTACCAATTTTGAATAAAAGTAAAACAGTGCAGTATAAGTCTTAAAATATACCGCAAAAATACTAAAAACTATATTTGGTATATTGATATATATATTTGATATATTGATATTCAAAATATACCATAGGGCACTAAAATATATCACATAGTCGCATTTAAAAAAGAGAAAATAGTGTAGTAGTATTCTTAAGATATATCAATTTAACAATTTTAAGTATATTAATATAATACTGCACATAAATATACTATAGAGTACTGGAATATACCATATCGTCAGACAAAACGCGTATACAACAAAATTTAATTTCAATATACTACGTTAAATTCTTAAATGATCTATTTTGCATTTTGGCAGTTATTGTATAATGCAACTATTTTGGTATCAACAATCTGAAGTTATAAAATAAAATAAATATTAATGAACGACAATTTCCTTTAAAAGTATATTAACTTACATATAATCTTAGTAAGTTTTAAGTATGTTGAAAGTTTAAAATTGAAATAAATTTTTTCTTTTCCATGATTTTTTTAAAATTACTTCTTCTCTGTTTAGTCGTGATTTATGTGTAATGAATTTGGTGTTGCGTTGAATGGCGTTTGTTAATTCGTTTCGCTTCGCCTCGCCTCGCTTAACTCACTTGCAGCACAGGTGTCATTAATTTCGAGTCGCTTGTCTTGTCTTGACTTTGACTTTGGATCTCAGCACATAAATTCGAGGATATGTGCAATTAGATGGCAATTAGATGTTTAAACGCCTCTTACGCACAAGCATGTACATATTTGTGTATGTGTAATAAGCAATTAACATGAATCACACACAAGCACACCCACACACACACACACACGGAGTCAAGTTTGAAAATCAGGCAGCCTACTAATTAGCCATATAAAAATTGGTAACAGCTCAGCCAAAATACTTGCAATAGTTGAAGGAGAGCAACAGAGAGAGAGAGAGAACTGAGAGACTGGGTTGAGTAGTTGTATAAATAATTGTGCATGTGTTGCATGGCACGTTAATTGTTAAACAAACGCGCGTTTATCACTCAGAGCAACAACAACAACAATGGTCGCATCCCTGGCACCGTTAGCACAGTCTGGGCCAATATTGTCCTTGTCGTTTTGGCGCTCGTTTAGACGGATGAGCGCAGCAGCAGCAACAGCCAGAGCAACAGCAACGGCTGTGTGTTGTGCTTCTCATTCCAACGAGAGCAAAGCATATCATCAACAGCAACAGCGCCAAATGCTTTGACATCCGCCTCCACGAGGCGGAGGCAGTGAGAATTGTTATGTTTTTCGTATTTAACCTCAGACATGGGCCTCGTTTGTATAAATTCCAGCAGCCACTGCCAACTGCTGCTGCAATTGTACTGTGGAAATTATTAACAACAGCAGTAGCAGCAGTAACAACAACAACAACAAGAAGAGATGCTCGCGTTGGCGTCGACGCATCGTTCATCGCGCTCACATATGGCGGAAATGACACTTTTACATTTAGCCATCGCGCGCAAAACAGAGAGAGAGAGAGAGAGAGTGCGAGTGAGACGGCTAGAGAGCGCGACACGTACGCAACACAGACGCAATAAACTTCATTTGTGACAGGCCGCAATGCCAACAGGCGGACACGGACATAAACAGGAACACAAAACAGGCGCAAGGGATAAACGACAGAGTAGAGAGACACACACTCAGCACACATATCGCGTATACGCACAGTCAACCCGATGGCATGTCAACGCTGTGGTGAGCACTGAGGGAATGAGAGCAACAGCGACATTGGCCGCTGTTCACGCAGTTGCCAACATGCTTAATGAATAAACTGCGCTTGAAATATATGACCCACCACATTCCCTGCAATTCTCTTGCGCCGAGCGCTCAATGAAGAGCCTCAAAGCGCCGATAAATCATGCAAACGCTTCGTCTGGAGAATATAGACTCGCATAAAATGTGCAGCAGTTGAAGGGTGTAATGGCTTAATGGTAATGTAACGGGCAGAAAATGGGATTTTCGGCATCCGTCTGCCCGTCTGTCCGTTTGTATGAACTGACAGATCTCAGAAATTAGAAGAGATAGCGATGCGAAACTTGCTGACGATGTTCTTCAAATGCATATGCAGCAAAATAAATGCTGAGTGTATATGACTTCACTCAAAATCTGAATTTTTCATGCTTCACTTGAGAAAAGACTGCATTAAATTTCAATAAAGCAATAAAGCATAAATCGGCAGCTTCTTCTTTACTTTGTCCATAAGCATTTTATGCTAGATCTTAAATTTTTAAACGTATTTTTAAAGAAAATACATGGCTTTAGAATAAAAATTCAATGAATAAACAATAATATAAAAAAATTTATTAATTAAAGCTTTTTTCTGTAATTTATAGTTTCTAATATCCATTATTTGAATGGTTTATATGAAAATTTTACGTGAAATTATATTAGTAAATTGAAATTACAAAATTAAAGTTAAGAAAACAAGTACTTTTCATTCTTATTCAAATTATGTTGAATCTCTAGAAAAATCTAACAGAGGCGATTGATCTTTTAGATATCGGTTGGTATTAGCAAGCTAAGCTATCGGTTTCATCAGTCGTCAGTTGATCATCAGTTGTTGGAAGTAGTAGATCTTCATTCGTAGGACGTTGAACAGCGGTCGTCAACAGCAAGCAGTAGCTCAAACTGTACCTTTACACCTATTATCAATTATCAATTAATTATATTAAATAATGAAAGGTTTGTCTATATAACCAATAATTACTTAAATGCCATTTATTTACTAACTTAAGCAAGCAATTTTTGAACTTATTCTGATTCCAATGCGATGCACTCTTCCTTGCAGTTAACCATTATGCACAACCAGCAGGAATCAGATGAGCTGGAAGACACGCATCTGTGCATCAAGTGCAATGCAACGATTGTGGGTCTCAGCAAGTACATAGAGCATCGCAAGGGCAACTGCCTCAGCAACAATGCCAGAAATGCAGATACAAAGCAAGTGGCAGCGACAACAACAACAACGGAGACGACTCCAACAACGGATCACAGCTACGATCACAGCTTTTCGCACTTCGCCGAGCCCGAAGCACCCAGCAGTTATTTGCGTAAAGCAAATGCCAGTCATGGGGGCAAGACATCCAAAACGTTGACGGAAGCCTACGATGCCAGTTACGAGCCGATGGGTGCCGAT
This sequence comes from Drosophila kepulauana, assembly GCA_023558455.1. NCBI lineage: Eukaryota > Metazoa > Arthropoda > Insecta > Diptera > Drosophilidae > Drosophila > Drosophila kepulauana. The sequence continues at coordinate 26,982,898 of CM042367.1, forward strand.
GTGTTCTTCTCATCGCTGCAGCTGCAGAGCGTATCCACGGGCGGCAAATCGAGTGCCACACGAGCAATGAACAACGAACGTGGCAAAGAGGAGCAAGGCTGGCATGGAGATCCGCTGTTGAAGGCGATGCGCGATCAGGAGGAAAGCGATTTTAAGCCGTTGAAATTTGTGCATTCGCCCGAGGCAAGCGACGAAGAGGATGATGACGATGATCCAGATGACTTTGAGGCCGATGACGATGATCCCGATCACGATCACGATGCTGACGAGGATTACGATGTGACGCCACGTCGTCACTCGCCACCAGCTGTGCCCGCCACACACACAGGTGGCAAATGGAAACCCGAACATCGTCCAGCGCAGCTGCAACACACACATCTCGAACGCATCTCGCCCAGTTGGGATGAACCAGCCGAGGAGCAGCATCACGATCATCCGCCAGCGGAGCATACGCATGGCAAATGGGTGCCGGGCAGCAAGCAGCTGGAGTATCGCGAGAATATCGATCTGACCAAGTTGCAGCAACCGAACGCGAGCTATTGGTGCAACATCTGCTGTCGCCGCCTCAAGACGCGTCTCAACTATGAGCAGCACTTGCGCAGCGCCTATCATCAGCGACGCGCCGAGGCCGAACGACAGCTGGAGCAGGCGAATCTCGAGGGCGGCAATCTGACGCTCACCAAAGCCTTTCAACCCGTCGAACTTGAGCCACCTCGTCGCCAGCGTCGTTGTCGTCGTCAGCGTCGCACGCAGCTGCTGCGCTGTGAACTCTGTCGCCACAGCATGGCCCGCCATCTGATGGGCAAGCATCTCATCTCGCATTATCACTATCGACGCCTGCAGCAGCAGACGCAGCCACAGCGACAGAATTCGTTGCATGCCATACTCGAGCACATGGGCAGCATTGTGCGACAGGCGCCCTTCCAGTGTCTGCCCTGTCAATTCTATGCCAACACCGAGCAGGCCTTTCAGGTAGGCAAAGCTTTAACATATCGATAAGCTGTGAAATTTACACCACTTTGAAAAATCTTTCGTTAAAAAAATGTACCAAAAAACTACCAAACACCATATCCCAATTTGGCTTTTATTACATTAATGAGTAACTAAGTTTTATACAGAGAAAATAAGATTGTCAACATTTATAACAAGTCAGTATGTCCGTCTGAGCCCCTAGATCTGAGAGACTTCAAGAGATAGAGCTGTATTCGAAAACTGGTTGCTTTGGTACTCTATAGTATTTCGATATACCAAATATCGGGATACAAGGGATAGATCTGGATCCTGGTTGCTTTGGTTGAAAATCTAGTATGTTTCATACACTATGGCATATTTTGAATGTTATAGTATATCGATATATGAAATATATAGATACAAAGGATAGAGCTGAATTCGAGTCCTGGTTGCTTTGGTACTCTATTTTTAACGTTATAGTATTTCGTTATACCAAATATCGGGATACAAGGGATAGAGCTGAATTCGAGTCCTGGTTGCTATGGCGTATTTTGAATGTTATAGTATATCGATATAGAAAATGTAGATGCAAAGGATGGAGCTGAATTCGAGTCCTGGTTGCTTTGATTGAAAGTCTGGTACATTTTTGTACTCTATAGTATATTTTGAAAGTTATAGTATATCGATATACCAAATATTGGGATACTTTAAATGAAGATGCAGTCGGGTCCTGATTTTATTGGTTGACCATCGAGTATATTTTGTACTCTATAGTATATTTTAAGCATTATAGTATGTATGGTATATAGTATATACCATATTAGTAGTAGTTGAGCATCGAGCTCGGTGTTCGCTGCTCAATTATTATTCGAATTTAGAAATGATTTTTTTTATATTTATTGTAAAGTTAAACAATCAATTTTTAGCACTTTTTATCGCAATTAGTTGTTTTGCTAAATTCATATAATTTACTTAAAAATTTGATCTTCAACAATAACACTTTATTGAAATTTAGCATTGCAATTTATTCATCGTTGAATGACGCCTTGTGTAAAATACATTTATTTCTATTGAACGCATATTATATTGAATGGTTTAAGTAATTGTTATATTCATTTTCTAAATGTTCACAAATGAAGTAATTCAACAGTGCGCAATCCACGTTTCTTCGAGAGTAAAATCCATTGTTATCAAATAGCGTAAGACAAGATTTCGGACTCCAATCACGTGAAAGCAATTCGCTTAATGATGCTGTAAACAAAAACTTCAATTGTCCAAATGTAACTTCGTTGTATTGCCAAAAAGTTGGCTTATTCATCAGGTTGTTAATATGGCTTTCAAGTTGAGGCTCAATATGGGGACCTGCCAGACGGCCACCCGAAGACGAACACATCTCGCTTGCCGTGTTCCAATCCACCTTCTGAGTGCTTTCAATATAATAATATTTTTTTCCGTACTGCTTGTAGCGATCATCAGAAACTGAGAGATTGCGGCAGCTCACTTTCATGGAATTTTGCAGAACGAGAACTAGAATTATACTTAAAGCAAATCGGATTCCCATTGCGAACGCTTTACTTGCTACTTTTACGTTTGAAAACCAAAACTTGACTGTAGAATTTCACTCGATTGACCCGGTATAAATACGCTTATTTTTATTCTTTTTTATTGTCGCGTCTGCCTTAAACTGATTTGATTAATACGAGGCAAATAAAAATTGATAACGTCGCTATACATATAAGGTCATCTTGATTTGCCTTATATAGTCAACAGCGATTAAGTGATTGGAAAAGAACAAAAAAATTACAATACGTATTATATACATCCGTATATGGAAATATTTATAATGTGTGGCAAGACAGCTTCGAGATTCTCCATAAATGGAATGAATTAAAACCGTACAATGTTGTCAATGTTTGCACTGAATAATTATTATAAACTTATTATTAGTATTGCCGAAAGTGCAAATCACTAGACAGAAATATACAGTATCTCTCAGTCAAAAAAAAAAAAAAAAACAACGAAACTGAAATTTTACATTAATATAAAAATAATGAATTAATGAGAATTTACTTCTTTATTTATTTGGCATAGAAATGAATAAAGTTTATATATTTTTAAATCTTACAACATTAGCGTCTTCTCGCAAATAAACAATTGTTTTGTATCACAATTCTCAACATTCATTAGATGCTTATTATCTTTAAATCTTAATTCAACGCAGTGCTCGCTCGATTCATAATTATAAGGTTCGCCATCATGCCAATTTAAATAACCCTCTTCGTCACCCTTGCCAACCCAAACGTATTTCCCCTCTTTAGCTAAATCATTAATGCCAATCCAATAATCTTTATCAGTCTGCAATTTCTCCTTGATTGCATTGAATTCATCCTGATTTTCGATACTAATTAAATGTCCACCTGTGATAAAACATTTGTTGACTGCCCTAAACCAATTGAGCTCTTCAGATTTTTCAATATAATAATACTTTGATCCAATCTGCTGATAAACTGGTCCAGGTATTGGCTTCTTAACTTCCTCCGCTTTTTGAAGATGTTCCAACTGTTGCTCGACTTGTTTACCCTGTGATTTGATTTCTTGCAAAATTTGTTCACTTGCAGTGCTCAAGTCTCTAAATTTATGTTGGATCGTATTATCCTGCAAATCGAGTTTGACCTCTAATAGCTTTTTCGTATTCTCCAGCTCCAACAAAAATTGTTTTTCATGAGCAAAATCAGTTATTTGTCGCTCTAACGCCTTCGTATAATCCAACATAGGCTTCAAAGCTCTAAAGCAATAATTTCCACAGATTGACTCAAGTTGCCTCGATTCCTGACAGCTCTATGAATGGAAACAGAAACTTAGGTTCATCTAAAGATGGATTTATTAGGAGTACTTACTTCCTCGCTGCATACACAACGACGACTGAGAGAAGAAGTACAAATATTATTATATTCATTTTGATTCACACTATATTAAACAGTGATGTGTTTCAAACTAAATCTTTTTTGCTTTCGGGCTTTTACTATCAGAATTTCAAATGATAGAGTATGGAATTCAATTTTGAAATTTTTGCTAAATGAATCACTTTATTACAATTTCTTCAAGTGTGCTAACAAAAGCACTGCCATAAGAAGCGCAAATAAAATAAAATACATTGTAGTAAACAAAATTCGTCGAAAAAAAAAATCTGTTGCTAGAATCAAACAAGCAATTTTTAAATGACCCACTCAATTATACAGATGTGTAGTAGAATAATAATATATTTAATAATATTAATTTCTAAATTCGCAAATAAACAATTGTTCTTTTGAACATGTGTCATCATTCATTTGGTATTCGTGATACCAATTCAATTCAACGCAATCTTCATCACCACCGAGATTGTTTGGTTCACTTGGCGCCAACTTAAAATAGTTTGCTCTGCGACCTGTAGAAATCGAAGTAAATTCACCCTCTTTGGCTAAATCATTAATGCCAATCCAATAATCTTTATAAGTCTGCAATTTCTCCTTGATTGCATTGAATTCATCCTGATTTTCGATACTAATTAAATGTCCATCTAGCATAAGACATTTGTTGACTGCAACAAACCAATTGACTTCTTCAGATTCTTCAATATAATAATATTTTGAGCCAATCTGCTGATAAGGTGGTCCAGGTATTTTCTTCTTAAGTTCCTCCGCTTTTTGAAGGTGTTCCAACTGTTGCTCGACTTGTTTATCCTGTGATTTGATTTGCTGCAAAATTTTTTCACTTGCAGTGCTCAAGTCTCCCAATTTCTGTTCAATCTTTTTATTGAGCGAAGCAAATTTCTCCTCCATCATCTTATTCGTGTTCTCGAACTGCGACAAACATTTCGTTTGATGTTTAAAATCATTCACTTGGTTCTGTAGAGTCTTCGTAACATTTAGCACGGGTTTTACAATATTCGAGCAGTAATTGACACAGCTCGTCTTTTGCTGCTTCGACTCCTGAAGATTCTATAGATGGAAATTGACTTTGAGATCATCTTAACGATCATTAATCGATTTAGACTTACATCTTCACTGCCGTATACCACAAGGACTGAGGCAAGGAGACAAACAAATAATGTGTTCATTTTCACTCAAATAAATTTAAATATCGAACTGAAGCTATTGGACCCATAACCAGAGTTTATATACCCAGAAAATGTGTACTATATACATACATAAATTAGCAAATTTCTTAGAAGGGTGTTTGATATAAAATTTCTGGTGAAATAATTTATTGTTGTTCAGATGAAATGCCAATTAAAAAATATTAAAATTTCTTATCAGATGATTTATAACATAATGGAATTTGAAATTGCGTCAAATAAAAATACATTTCTAAAATATAGCCTCAATAAACTGTGCAATTTTTTACATACTTTTTTCGCAACCTTATCGGAACAAAACATATAGGAAAGCTACATCGAGTGTGCTTGATTGTAAAATACACAACTACCCAATAAAAATCAAAACAATGCGGTACTTATTTTAAATATACCGAATAATATAGCGAAAAATACAAAATATACCGAATTGTTTATTTGGTACATTGATATAGTACTACACTCAACATAGATATACCAATGAGTGCAAAATATACCAGATTGTCAGCTAAAGCAACTAAGTCCTCTAGTAAATACTATCGAAAAATAATTAAGTCTAAAAAAAAAATAGTTTTCAACTTTGAAGTTTGCTCTGCGACGTGTAGAAAACGAAGTCAAGTTATCATTTTTATCTATGTAAATCGTTAATGACATTCCAATAATTCATCCATATCTTGGATACTAACTAAATTGAGAGACATTTGTTGACTTCACCAAACCAATTGACTTTTTCGGAATCATCAATATAATAATATTTTGAACCAATCTGCTAATAAGGGGCCCAGGTATAAATCAAGTTGCCTCGATTCCTGACAGCTCTATGAATGGAAACCGGAACTTAGAATCATCTAATAGACAATGTATTAGGTGTACTTACTTCCTCACTGCCATAAACAGCTAGGACTAAGAAAAGGAGACCAAATATTTTTATATTCATTTTGATTCAAAGAATATTAAGCACTGAAGTTTTCGTCGAACTGAAATTCTTCTGCCAAAAGCCGCACTTAAATACTCAAAATATGTTATAGCTTATGTAACTGATGGCCTTGAAAGTACATTGTAACACACCACTCAATAAGTCCCCGGCCTAAGAGGGAAAAACACATTTTTTTCTTGAAATTTACTTTTATTCATTAATATAGTTTCAATCTAAGGCTATACAGTCAGTCCAGCGCTTCTCCAACCTTTCAATGCCATTTTTGTAGAAGGATGAACTTTTGCCCTCAAAATAGCCCTCAGTATCGGCAATCACCTCCTCATTTGATCGATATCTCTCGCCTTGGAGGTGCTTTTTGAGATCTGCAAAAAGCCAGTAGTCGCTGGGGGCCAAATCTGGAGAGTAGGGTGGGTGTGGCACTAGTTCGAACCTCAATTCGCCTAATTTCAGCATTGTTGCCATAGACTTGTCACACGGTGCATTATCCTGATGAAACAGCGGTTTCTTCTTTGCCATATGTGGACGTTTTTTCTAAATCGCTTGGCTCAGTCGATCTGGCAACTTTATATAATATTCGTTGTTGATTGTTTTACCTTTCTCCAAGTAGTCTATAATCAAAATTCCGTATGCATCCCAAAATATGGACGCCATAACCTTACCCGACGATATTTGTGTTTTGGGACGCTTAGGACGGCTTTCACCGGCTACCACCCACTCAGAAGATTGACGACTGGATTCTGGAGTATAGTGGTGTATCCATGTTTCGTCCATGGTTACGTAACGGCGAAAAAATCGGTCCTTTTGCGCTTCAACATGCTTAAACACGCCTCGAAAGCATCAATACTTTGTTGCTAGCAACCGGTGCTAGCAATCGCGGCACCCACTTTGAGTAGAGTTTTTTCGTATCCAAATGTTTATGCAAAATCGTAAACAAACAGCCTTCTGATATTTTTGAGGCATCAGCTATCTCCTTTAATTTTAATTTGCGATCGGCCAATACCATTTTTCATATTTTTGCGAAATTTTCTGGCGTAACTGCTGTTTTTGGGCGTCCGCTACGCTCAGCGTCTTCGGTGACCACTCGACCACGTTTAAATTCATTATACCAATCCTTAATGGTTGATTTTCCTGGAGAAGAATCCGGGTAAAGCTTATTAAGCCAAATTTTGCCTTCTTCCGTATTCTTTCCCATCAAAATACAGTGTTTAATGAGGACACGAAATTCCCTTTTTCCATATTGTAGAAAAACTCAAAAGTTGTTTCACTTTAAAAATTGTAACTTAAAAGCACGTGGTCGCAGAGTTGTAAAATTTTTACACAGAGCTTATGATAATTGACACTATCCATAAAAAATATCGATGTTTGCTTACTACTGCCACCTTTATGTCGGGCCGGGAACTTATTGAGCGATGTGTTATTATTATATTCATTTTGATTCACACTATATTAAACAGTGATGTGTTTCAAACTAAATCTCTGTTGCCCAAATCAGAGTTTATATAGCCAAAATATATTACATAACTGAAAGCATATGACGAACTTTGATAATTGCGATGTATTTGATCTTGAGGTCATTAAAATTGGGACAAGGACAGAGATAAGTTGTTGACTTTTACTTTCACTAATCTAAGCATATAATATATTGAATTCTGAGTACGTTATCAGAGCAGCGTCTGGCAGACTTTGTTTTCGAGTTTTTACTATCGGAATTTCTAATGATAGAGTACTGAAATCAATTTTGAAATTTTTCCTAAAAGAATCACTTTGTTACGATTTCATTAAGTACGCTCACAAATGCACTGTCATAAGAAGCGAAAGTAAATAATTATATATATTTCAAAATATGGATTTCTTAATTCGCAAATAAACAATTGTTTTTTTGGTACATGTATCATCATTCATTTTGTATTCATGAATCGAATTCAATTCACCGCAATCGTCATTATTATCGAGATCGCTTGGTTCACCTGATTTCCAATTGAAATATGTCGGTTTTTTGCCAGTTGCTACTGAAATAAATTCTCCCTCCTTAGCTAAGTCGTTAATGTCAATCCAATAATCTTTTCTAGCCTGCAATTTGGCTATGATTGCGTTGCAATTATCCTGATTTTTATACCCGCTACCCATAGGGTAGAAGGGTATTATAACTTTGTGCCGGCAGGAAATGTATGTAACAGGTAGAAGGAGGCATCCCCGACCCTATAAAGTATATATATTCTTCATCAGCGTCAACAGCCGAGACGATATAGCCATGTCCGTTTGTCCGTCCGTCCGTATGAAACACTGGATCTCAGAGACTATAAGAGATAGAGCAATAATTTTTTTTCGACAGCATTTGTTATGTTTGCATGCAGATCAAGTTTGTTTCAAATTTTTGCCACGCCCACTTCCGCCCCCGCAAATCAAAAAAATCGAATAACAAGCCCAATTTTAAAGCTAGAGTTACGAATTTTGGTATATACAATAATTACTATAGTAGTTATGATTCCTGAAAATTTGGTTGCGATCAGATACAAATTGTGGAAGTTATTAAAGAAATACTTTTGTATGGGCAAAACCGCCTACTTACTAGGGGTCTTAGTTACTTTGGCTGACAATCTGGTACATTGTGCCGTCTATGGTATATTTTAAATGGTGTACTATATCGATATACCAAACATATCATTTGGTATATTTTTAGTATTTTTTAGTATTTTCGGTATATTTTGAAAATGATACCGCAATATTTTGCCTTTATTAAAAATGGGTAGCGGGTATCTCACAGTCGACCAAACTCGACTGTAACTTTCTTACTTGTTGATACTAACCAAATGTCCATTTATTGCCAGGCATTTGTTAACTGCCCCAAACCAATTGACTTCTTCTGATTCTTCAATATAATAATATTTTGAACCCATCTTCTGATAAGACGCTATTGATTTTTTAGCTTCCTCCGTTTTGAAGATATTCCATTTGATGCTCGATTTGTTTACCCTGCAATTTGATTTGTTGCATAATTGTTTCAATTGCAATGTCCAAGTCTTTAAATTTCTCTTCGGTCTTCTTTTCTTGCAAATCGAATTTGTTCTCCGACAAACATTTCTCTTCAGGTTTAAAATCAGTCAATTGTCTCTCTCGCGCCTTCGTATGTTCTAATACAATCTTTAGGACTTTATGGGAATATGTTCCGCAGATTGACTCAAGTTGCCTCGATTTCTGGCAGCTCTATTAATGGAAACCGAATCATTTGAGAATCATCGAAAGCACGATTTATAAAGATTACTTACTTCCGCACTGCCATACACAACGAGGACTAAGAGAAGGAGTCCAAATATTATTATATGCATTTTGATTCACACAATATTAAACAGTGATGTTTTTTTTAACTGAAGCTCTTCTGGCAAAAACAGAACTTATATACCCAAAATATACTATATTTAGTTCATGTGTAACTGATTGGAATGCACATAATGCATAATATGTGTTATGTAATTGAACTTAAGGTTATCAAAATTGAGACAAAGAAAGAGACGAGTCGTTGTCTATCACTTTCATTAATCTAAACATATAGTATTAATGGTTGAACGTGTTCGATAGACTCTGCTTCTAGATTTATACGAATAGAATTTTATGAAGGTTAAAATATTGAGCACTAAGGGCAACTTTTAGATTTGTTGTTGAAATAATAACTTTATTACAATTTAGTGTTTTTATTAAGTGCAGAAAGACATTGCCATAAGAAGCAAAAAATAAAAGAAAATACACTTTAAAAAACAAAAATTGTATGAAAAACTGTTGCTATAATCGTGAAGACAATTCTTAAATAGCCCATTCAATTAAACAGATGTGTATTTATTTGAATAATAATATATTCATTTATCTTCATTTCGTAATTCGCAAATAAACAAAAACCAGCGCAGTGCATTATCAGCATCTTTATTACAATATTGTTTGGTTCGCTGTTTTATCAGCACAAATTTATGTTTCTCGGTCAATAAGAAGCAAAAGTGATTTATTTATTTCGAATATGTTAAGACGACAATAGTTAAACTGATAGTTTATTAAAAATTCATAAATGTTGATGTCAATTTAGTTCTCTGTACGTTCACAAATAAACAAGTTCTTCTTTTCACACATAGCATCATTCATTAGGTGATTTTCATTATGGAACCATAATTCACCGCAATGCTCGTTAGAAGACGAACCGTTATTTGGCTCATTAATATGCCAATTCAAAAACTTCGGCTTTTGACGAGTTGCTACGGAAATAAATTCACCCTCTTTAGCTAAATCGTTAATGTCAATCCAATAATTTTTTGTAGCTTGCAGATTCCCCTTGATTGCATTGAATTCATCCTGATTTTCGATACTAATTAAATGTCCATCTAGCATAAGACATTTGTTGACTGCAACAAACCAATTGACTTCTTCAGATTCTTCAATATAATAATATTTTGAGCCAATCTGCTGATAAGGTGGTCCAGGTATTTTCTTCTTAAGTTCCTCCGCTTTTTGAAGGTGTTCCAACTGTTGCTCGACTTGTTTATCCTGTGATTTGATTTGCTGCAAAATTTTTTCACTTGCAGTGCTCAAGTCTCCCAATTTCTGTTCAATCTTTTTATTGAGCGAAGCAAATTTCTCCTCCATCATCTTATTCGTGTTCTCGAACTGCGACAAACATTTCGTTTGATGTTTAAAATCATTCACTTGGTTCTGTAGAGTCTTCGTAACATTTAGCACGGGTTTTACAATATTCGAGCAGTAATTGACACAGCTCGTCTTTTGCTGCTTCGACTCCTGAAGATTCTATAGATGGAAATTGACTTTGAGATCATCTTAACGATCATTAATCGATTTAGACTTACATCTTCACTGCCGTATACCACAAGGACTGAGGCAAGGAGACAAACAAATAATGTGTTCATTTTCACTCAAATAAATTTAAATATCGAACTGAAGCTATTGGACCCATAACCAGAGTTTATATACCCAGAAAATGTGTACTATATACATACATAAATTAGCAAATTTCTTAGAAGGGTGTTTGATATAAAATTTCTGGTGAAATAATTTATTGTTGTTCAGATGAAATGCCAATTAAAAAATATTAAAATTTCTTATCAGATGATTTATAACATAATGGAATTTGAAATTGCGTCAAATAAAAATACATTTCTAAAATATAGCCTCAATAAACTGTGCAATTTTTTACATACTTTTTTCGCAACCTTATCGGAACAAAACATATAGGAAAGCTACATCGAGTGTGCTTGATTGTAAAATACACAACTACCCAATAAAAATCAAAACAATGCGGTACTTATTTTAAATATACCGAATAATATAGCGAAAAATACAAAATATACCGAATTGTTTATTTGGTACATTGATATAGTACTACACTCAACATAGATATACCAATGAGTGCAAAATATACCAGATTGTCAGCTAAAGCAACTAAGTCCTCTAGTAAATACTATCGAAAAATAATTAAGTCTAAAAAAAAAATAGTTTTCAACTTTGAAGTTTGCTCTGCGACGTGTAGAAAACGAAGTCAAGTTATCATTTTTATCTATGTAAATCGTTAATGACATTCCAATAATTCATCCATATCTTGGATACTAACTAAATTGAGAGACATTTGTTGACTTCACCAAACCAATTGACTTTTTCGGAATCATCAATATAATAATATTTTGAACCAATCTGCTAATAAGGGGCCCAGGTATAAATCAAGTTGCCTCGATTCCTGACAGCTCTATGAATGGAAACCGGAACTTAGAATCATCTAATAGACAATGTATTAGGTGTACTTACTTCCTCACTGCCATAAACAGCTAGGACTAAGAAAAGGAGACCAAATATTTTTATATTCATTTTGATTCAAAGAATATTAAGCACTGAAGTTTTCGTCGAACTGAAATTCTTCTGCCAAAAGCCGCACTTAAATACTCAAAATATGTTATAGCTTATGTAACTGATGGCCTTGAAAGTACATTGTAACACACCACTCAATAAGTCCCCGGCCTAAGAGGGAAAAACACATTTTTTTCTTGAAATTTACTTTTATTCATTAATATAGTTTCAATCTAAGGCTATACAGTCAGTCCAGCGCTTCTCCAACCTTTCAATGCCATTTTTGTAGAAGGATGAACTTTTGCCCTCAAAATAGCCCTCAGTATCGGCAATCACCTCCTCATTTGATCGATATCTCTCGCCTTGGAGGTGCTTTTTGAGATCTGCAAAAAGCCAGTAGTCGCTGGGGGCCAAATCTGGAGAGTAGGGTGGGTGTGGCACTAGTTCGAACCTCAATTCGCCTAATTTCAGCATTGTTGCCATAGACTTGTCACACGGTGCATTATCCTGATGAAACAGCGGTTTCTTCTTTGCCATATGTGGACGTTTTTTCTAAATCGCTTGGCTCAGTCGATCTGGCAACTTTATATAATATTCGTTGTTGATTGTTTTACCTTTCTCCAAGTAGTCTATAATCAAAATTCCGTATGCATCCCAAAATATGGACGCCATAACCTTACCCGACGATATTTGTGTTTTGGGACGCTTAGGACGGCTTTCACCGGCTACCACCCACTCAGAAGATTGACGACTGGATTCTGGAGTATAGTGGTGTATCCATGTTTCGTCCATGGTTACGTAACGGCGAAAAAATCGGTCCTTTTGCGCTTCAACATGCTTAAACACGCCTCGAAAGCATCAATACTTTGTTGCTAGCAACCGGTGCTAGCAATCGCGGCACCCACTTTGAGTAGAGTTTTTTCGTATCCAAATGTTTATGCAAAATCGTAAACAAACAGCCTTCTGATATTTTTGAGGCATCAGCTATCTCCTTTAATTTTAATTTGCGATCGGCCAATACCATTTTTCATATTTTTGCGAAATTTTCTGGCGTAACTGCTGTTTTTGGGCGTCCGCTACGCTCAGCGTCTTCGGTGACCACTCGACCACGTTTAAATTCATTATACCAATCCTTAATGGTTGATTTTCCTGGAGAAGAATCCGGGTAAAGCTTATTAAGCCAAATTTTGCCTTCTTCCGTATTCTTTCCCATCAAAATACAGTGTTTAATGAGGACACGAAATTCCCTTTTTTCCATATTGTAGAAAAACTCAAAAGTTGTTTCACTTTAAAAATTGTAACTTAAAAGCACGTGGTCGCAGAGTTGTAAAATTTTTACACAGAGCTTATGATAATTGACACTATCCATAAAAAATATCGATGTTTGCTTACTACTGCCACCTTTATGTCGGGCCGGGAACTTATTGAGCGATGTGTTATTATTATATTCATTTTGATTCACACTATATTAAACAGTGATGTGTTTCAAACTAAATCTCTGTTGCCCAAATCAGAGTTTATATAGCCAAAATATATTACATAACTGAAAGCATATGACGAACTTTGATAATTGCGATGTATTTGATCTTGAGGTCATTAAAATTGGGACAAGGACAGAGATAAGTTGTTGACTTTTACTTTCACTAATCTAAGCATATAATATATTGAATTCTGAGTACGTTATCAGAGCAGCGTCTGGCAGACTTTGTTTTCGAGTTTTTACTATCGGAATTTCTAATGATAGAGTACTGAAATCAATTTTGAAATTTTTCCTAAAAGAATCACTTTGTTACGATTTCATTAAGTACGCTCACAAATGCACTGTCATAAGAAGCGAAAGTAAATAATTATATATATTTCAAAATATGGATTTCTTAATTCGCAAATAAACAATTGTTTTTTTGGTACATGTATCATCATTCATTTTGTATTCATGAATCGAATTCAATTCACCGCAATCGTCATTATTATCGAGATCGCTTGGTTCACCTGATTTCCAATTGAAATATGTCGGTTTTTTGCCAGTTGCTACTGAAATAAATTCTCCCTCCTTAGCTAAGTCGTTAATGTCAATCCAATAATCTTTTCTAGCCTGCAATTTGGCTATGATTGCGTTGCAATTATCCTGATTTTTATACCCGCTACCCATAGGGTAGAAGGGTATTATAACTTTGTGCCGGCAGGAAATGTATGTAACAGGTAGAAGGAGGCATCCCCGACCCTATAAAGTATATATATTCTTCATCAGCGTCAACAGCCGAGACGATATAGCCATGTCCGTTTGTCCGTCCGTCCGTATGAAACACTGGATCTCAGAGACTATAAGAGATAGAGCAATAATTTTTTTTCGACAGCATTTGTTATGTTTGCATGCAGATCAAGTTTGTTTCAAATTTTTGCCACGCCCACTTCCGCCCCCGCAAATCAAAAAATCGAATAACAAGCCCAATTTTAAAGCTAGAGTTACGAATTTTGGTATATACAATAATTACTATAGTAGTTATGATTCCTGAAAATTTGGTTGCGATCAGATACAAATTGTGGAAGTTATTAAAGAAATACTTTTGTATGGGCAAAACCGCCTACTTACTAGGGGTCTTAGTTACTTTGGCTGACAATCTGGTACATTGTGCCGTCTATGGTATATTTTAAATGGTGTACTATATCGATATACCAAACATATCATTTGGTATATTTTTAGTATTTTTTAGTATTTTCGGTATATTTTGAAAATGATACCGCAATATTTTGCCTTTATTAAAAATGGGTAGCGGGTATCTCACAGTCGACCAAACTCGACTGTAACTTTCTTACTTGTTGATACTAACCAAATGTCCATTTATTGCCAGGCATTTGTTAACTGCCCCAAACCAATTGACTTCTTCTGATTCTTCAATATAATAATATTTTGAACCCATCTTCTGATAAGACGCTATTGATTTTTTAGCTTCCTCCGTTTTGAAGATATTCCATTTGATGCTCGATTTGTTTACCCTGCAATTTGATTTGTTGCATAATTGTTTCAATTGCAATGTCCAAGTCTTTAAATTTCTCTTCGGTCTTCTTTTCTTGCAAATCGAATTTGTTCTCCGACAAACATTTCTCTTCAGGTTTAAAATCAGTCAATTGTCTCTCTCGCGCCTTCGTATGTTCTAATACAATCTTTAGGACTTTATGGGAATATGTTCCGCAGATTGACTCAAGTTGCCTCGATTTCTGGCAGCTCTATTAATGGAAACCGAATCATTTGAGAATCATCGAAAGCACGATTTATAAAGATTACTTACTTCCGCACTGCCATACACAACGAGGACTAAGAGAAGGAGTCCAAATATTATTATATGCATTTTGATTCACACAATATTAAACAGTGATGTTTTTTTTAACTGAAGCTCTTCTGGCAAAAACAGAACTTATATACCCAAAATATACTATATTTAGTTCATGTGTAACTGATTGGAATGCACATAATGCATAATATGTGTTATGTAATTGAACTTAAGGTTATCAAAATTGAGACAAAGAAAGAGACGAGTCGTTGTCTATCACTTTCATTAATCTAAACATATAGTATTAATGGTTGAACGTGTTCGATAGACTCTGCTTCTAGATTTATACGAATAGAATTTTATGAAGGTTAAAATATTGAGCACTAAGGGCAACTTTTAGATTTGTTGTTGAAATAATAACTTTATTACAATTTAGTGTTTTTATTAAGTGCAGAAAGACATTGCCATAAGAAGCAAAAAATAAAAGAAAATACACTTTAAAAAACAAAAATTGTATGAAAAACTGTTGCTATAATCGTGAAGACAATTCTTAAATAGCCCATTCAATTAAACAGATGTGTATTTATTTGAATAATAATATATTCATTTATCTTCATTTCGTAATTCGCAAATAAACAAAAACCAGCGCAGTGCATTATCAGCATCTTTATTACAATATTGTTTGGTTCGCTGTTTTATCAGCACAAATTTATGTTTCTCGGTCAATAAGAAGCAAAAGTGATTTATTTATTTCGAATATGTTAAGACGACAATAGTTAAACTGATAGTTTATTAAAAATTCATAAATGTTGATGTCAATTTAGTTCTCTGTACGTTCACAAATAAACAAGTTCTTCTTTTCACACATAGCATCATTCATTAGGTGATTTTCATTATGGAACCATAATTCACCGCAATGCTCGTTAGAAGACGAACCGTTATTTGGCTCATTAATATGCCAATTCAAAAACTTCGGCTTTTGACGAGTTGCTACGGAAATAAATTCACCCTCTTTAGCTAAATCGTTAATGTCAATCCAATAATTTTTTGTAGCTTGCAGATTCCCCTTGATTGCATTGAATTCATCCTGATTTTCGATACTAATTAAATGTCCACCTATGATAAAACATTTGTTGACTGCAACAAACCAATTGAGCTCTTCAGATTTTTCAATATAATAATACTTTGATCCAATCTGCTGATAAACTGGTCCAGGTATTGGCTTCTTAACTTCCTCCGCTTTATGAAGATGTTCCAACTGTTGCTCGACTTGTTTACCCTGTGATTTGATTTGTTGCAAAATTTGTTCACTTGCAGTGCTCAAGTCTCTAAATTTATGTTGGATCGTATTATCCTGCAAATCGAGTTTGGCCTCTAATAGTTTCTTCGTATTCTCCATCTCCAACAAAAATTTTTTTTCATGAGCAAAATCAGTTATTTGTCGCTCTAAAGCCTTCGTATGATCTAACATAGGCTTCATGGCTCTAAAGCAATAATTTCCACAGATTGACTCAAGTTGCCTCGATTCCTGACAGCTCTATGAATGGAAACCGAAACTTAGGATCATCTAAAGAGAGATTTATTAGGTGTACTTACTTCCTCACTGCCATACACAACGACGACTGAGAGAAGGAGTCCAAATATTATTATATTCATTTTGATTCACACTATATTAAACAGTGATGTGTTTCAAACTAAATCTCTGTTGCCCAAATCAGAGTTTATATAGCCAAAATATATTACATAACTGAAAGCATATGACGAACTTTGATAATTGCGATGTATTTGATCTTGAAGTCTTTAAAATTGGGACAAGGACAGAGATAAGTTGTTGACTTTTACTTTCACTAATCTAAGCATATAATATATAGAATTCTGAGTACGTTATCAGAGCAGCGTCTGGCAGAATTTCTAATAGTAGAGTACTTAATTCAATTTTAAAATTTTTCCTAAAAGAATCACTTTATTACAATTTCATAAGAAGCGGAAATAAAATAAAATACATTTCAGTAAACAAAATTCGTCCAAAAAAAAGCTGTTGCTAGAATCAAGCAAGCAATTTTTAAATCGCCCACTCAATTATACAGATGTGTAGTAGAATAATAATATATTTAATAATATTAATTTCTAAATTCGCAAATAAACAATTTTTCTTTTGAACATGTGTCATCATTCATTTGGTGCTTAACCTCCCAATACAATTCGCCGCAATGTTCATCACCACCGAGATTGTTTGGTTCACCTGAATCCCACATAAAATATTTTGCTCTGCGACCTGTAGAAATGGAAGTAAATTCACCCTCTTTAGCTAAATCGTTAATGTCAATCCAATAACTTTTGTGAGTCTGCAATTTCTCCTTGATTGCATTGAATTCATCCTGATTTTCGAAACTAACTAAATGTCCACCTATTGCCCAACATTTGTTGACTGCCCCAAACCAATTGATTTCTTCAGATTCTTCAATATAATAATACTTTGATCCAATCCGCTGATAAGGTGGTCCAGGTATTGGCTTCTTAACTTCCTCCGCTTTTTGAAGATGTTCCAACTGTTCCTTGACTTGTTTACCCTGTAATTCGATTTGTTGCACAATTTTTTCACTTGCAGCGCTCAAGACTGCCAATTTCTGGTCAATCCTTTTATCCTGTGATGCAAATTTCTCCTCCATCATCTTATTCGTGCTCTCGAACTGCGACAAACATTTCGTTTGATGTTTAAATTCATTCACTTGGTTCTGTAGATTCCTCGTAACATTTAGCATAGGGTTTATAATTTTCGAGCAGTAATTGACACAGCTCGTCTCCTGCTGCTTCGACTCTTGAAGATTCTATAGATGGAAATTGACATTAAGATCATCTTAACGATCATTAATCGAATTAGACTTACATCTTCACAGCCGTATACCACAAGGACTGAGGCAAGGAGACAAACAAATATTGTGTTCATTTTGACTCGAATAAATTTAAATATCGAACTGAAGCTATTGGACCCATAACCAGAGTTTATATACCCAGAAAACATGTACTATATACATACATATATTAACACATTTCTTAGAAGGGTGTTTGATATCAAATTTCTGGTGAAATAATTTATTGTTGTTCAGATAAAATGTCAATTAAAAACTATTAAAATTTCTTATCAGATGATTTATAACATGATGGAATTTGAAATTGCGTCAAATAAAAATACATTTCTAAAATATAGCCTCAATAAACTGTGCAATTTTTTACATACTTTTTTCGCAACCTTATCGGAACAAAACATATAGGAAAGCTACATCGAGTGTGCTTGATTGTAAAATACACAACTACCCAATAAAAATCAAAACAATGCGGTACTTATTTTAAATATACCGAATAATATAGCGAAAAATACAAAATATACCGAATTGTTTATTTGGTATATTGATATAGTACTACACTCAACATAGATATACCAATGAGTGCAAAATATACCAGATTGTCAGCTAAAGCAACTAAGTCCTCTAGTAAATACTATCGAAAAATAATTAAGTCTCCAAAAAAAATAGCTTTCAACTTTGAAGTTTGCTCTGCGACTTGTAGAAATCGAAGTCAAGTTATCATTTTCATCTAAATCGTTAATGACATTCCAATAATTTTTATCGTTTTGCAGTTTCTGCTTAATTGCGATGAATTCATCCATATCTTGGATACTAACTAAATTGAGAGACATTTGTTGACTTCACCAAACCAATTGACTTTTTCAGAGTCATCAATATAATAATATTTTGAACCAATCTGCTATTAAGGGGCCCAGGTATAAATCAAGTTGCCTCGATTCCTGACAGCTCTATGAATGGAAACCGGAACTTAGAATCATCTAATAGACAATGTATTAGGTGTACTTACTTCCTCACTGCCATAAACAGCTAGGACTAAGAAAAGGAGACCAAATATTTTTATATTCATTTTGATTCAAAGAATATTAAGCACTGAAGTTTTCGTCGAACTGAAATTCTTCTGCCAAAAGCCGCACTTAAATACTCAAAATATGTTATAGATTTTGTAACTGATGGCCTTGAAAGTACATTGTATATAGCGATCCAGATTTGAGATATGTATTTTATCTTGAGGTTATCATCAAGCGATTGTTTATAAAAATAGTATTTTCTTATAGTATATTGCTGAAAGTATATTGTACTTTTTAACACAGTGTAATCTCTACTAGACGCGCGTAGAATGTTTATTCGACCATATTAAACTTCAAACATTTGCAGTTAAAGTTGATTTATTTATTTCGAATATTCCCGAATAAAATATGCGATAATTATGCATCAATTGGTTGAAATAAAAAAGTAAAAAGTCGTCAGACTTAAATTACATAGTATTTATTAGAGCTCGTTTCTATGTTCGCAAATAAACAATTGGTTTTTACTACATGTATCATCATTCATTTGAAAGTTACCATTACGATTCAATTCAACGCAATTCTCGATATCTTTCCAGTTGTTAGGTTCACCTGATTTCCAGTCAAAATAGGTTGCCCGGCGACCTGTGGCAATGGAAACATACTCTCCCACCTTAGCTAGATCGTTAATGTCAATCCAATAATGTTTATCATTCTGCAGTTTGTGATTGATTGCATTATTTTCCATCTTATTCTTGAAACTAGCCAAATGTCCACCAAGTGCCAGACATTTGTTAACTGCCTCAAACCAATTAACTTCAGTACTTTCTTCAATATAATAATATTTTGAACCAATTTTTTGATAAGGTGGACCAACTAATGTTTTTCGTACTTCAAGATTGTTAAGCATTTGCTGGAACTTTACATCTTGCTGTTGTAATTGTTGTTGTATGCTTTCTGTTGCAATTTGTAGCTTTTGTTCAGTAAGTCTCGCATTTTATTTAACGCAGGTTTTATAGCTTGAAGGCAATACTTTCCACAGAGTGATTGCAGATTGGTCAACTCGCTGCAGTTGTTCTGTAAATTTTTTAAACTCAACATTTACTTCACATAACTATTTTATGATAAATAGGTCTACGCACTTTTGCATTACCGAACAGAATAAACATTGAGACTAGAAGTACAAAAAATATGGAAATATTTATAATGTGTGGCAAGACAAGAAAGTGCAATTCATTAGACAGAAATACACAGTATCTCTCAGTCAAAAAACAACAACGAAACTGAAATTGTACATGTATATAAAAATAATGAATTAATGAGCATTTACTTCATTATTTATTTGACAAAAGCATAGAAATAAATATAGTTTATACATTTGCAAATCTTACAACATTAGAGTCTTCTCGCAAATAAACCATTGTTTTGTATCACAATTCTCAACATTCATTAGATGCTTATTATCTTTAAATCTTAATTCAACGCAGTGCTCTCTCGATTCATAATTATAAGGTTCCCCATCATGCCAATTTAAATAACCCTCTTCGTCACCCTTGACAACCGAAACGTATTTCCCCTCTTTAGCTAAATCGCTAATTCCAATCCAATAATCTTTATCAGTCTGCAATTTCTCCTTGATTGCATTGAATTCATCCTGATTTTCGATACTAATTAAATGTCCACCTAGGATAAGACATTTGTTGACTGCCCTAAACCAATTGACTTCTTCAGATTCTTCAATATAATAATACTTTGATCCAATCTGTTGATAAGGTGCTCCAGGTATTTGCTTCTTAACTTCCTTCGCTTTATGAAGATGTTCCAACTGTTGCTCGACTTGTTTACCCTGTAATTTTATTTGTTCCATAATTTCTTCAGTTGCATTGCTCAAGTCTCCCAATTTCTGGTCAATCTTTTTATCCTGTGATGCAAATTTCTCCTCCATCATCTTATTCGTGCTCTCGAACTGCGACAAACATTTTGTTTGATGTTTAAAATTATTCACTTGGTTCTGTAGATTCCTCGTAACATTTAGCACAGGTTTTATAATATTCGAGCAGTAATTGACACAGCTCGTCTTTTGCTGCTTCGACTCCTGAAGATTCTATAGATGGAAATTGACTTTGAGATCATCTTAACGATCATTAATCGATTTAGACTTACATCTTCACTGCCGTATACCACAAGGACTGAGGCAAGGAGACAAACAAATAATGTGTTCATTTTGACTCGCACAAAGTTAAATATCGAACTTAAGCTATTAGACCCATAACCAGAGTTTATATACCCAGAAAATATGTACTATATTCATACATAAACCAACACATTTCTTAGAATGCGGCTTGATATCAAATTTCTGGTGAAATAGTTTTTTGTTGTTCAGATGAAATTTGTTAGCTTTTTCTCAATTCAATTAAAAAATATTATATTTTCTTATCAAATGATTTTTAAAAATGATGGAATTTTAAATTGCGTCAAATAAAAGTACAGTTCTAAAATATAGCCTCAATAAACTGTGAACCTTATCACAATAAAACATATAGGAAAGCTACATCGAGTGTGCTTGACTGTGAAATACACGCTACCCGCTACCCGCTACCCGCAACAAAAACAAAACAATGCGGTACTTATTTTAAAATACACCAAATAATATACCGCAAAAATATAGTGCTCCATTCAAAATATACCAATGAGTGCAAAATATACCAGATTGTCAGCCAAATAAACTAAGACCTCTAATAAATGCTATCGAAAAACAATTATATTTCTATCCTTATAGTCTCTGAGATTTAGATGTTCATACAGACGGACATAGCTAGATCGTCTCGGCTGTTGACGCTAATCAGAAATATTAATACTTTATAGGGTCGGAGATACCTTCTTCTACCTGTTACACACATTTCTTGCCAAAACAAAGTTATAAAAAACAGAACCTATATACGCAAAATATATTACACTGAAGAAAAGACAACTAATTCTAAGAGCATTAGCAACTTAAGCAAATCAGAAATACTAAACAGAAAATTAATTATGTCAGCAGCAATATAAAGTAAATAAAGATTAAATAAATTAAACCTAAGTATATACGAGAAATGTATGTATAGTATAGCTGGAAAATCTTAGGTCAAGACCCGAGCCAGCAGGTCTGGTATCGTTTTAATCTTCTCCTGACTGTAGTGCGATGACTTGGCGTTTGGCGCCTAGCCAGGCTGTTAGGGTGACCTCCAAGCATTTCCGTATATTTTTAAGAGTGCAGCAGCGACTTGACATGGCTTTCGAAATTGAGACTTCTGTCTAGAAGGGCTCCAAGGTATTCATGTGATGCTGATTGAGTTAACACTCTACCATTAAGCGTCACACATGGGCATTTTCGCGCTCGATTTGCGAAGGTAATGTTTGCGCATTTACCTGCATTGATGCACACGTTCCAATTCCTAGCCCATTCCTGAACTGCATCTAGTTATTCTTGGAGACCTATATTTGCAAGCTCTATGGAGCTGTTTTTGGTGAATACCGCGGTATCGTCAGCATAGGTTGCAATCCGTGTATCCTTTCGTGTAAGTGCTATGATTGACGAGTGGGTTGGCATGTCAGCAGAGAATAGTGTATACAATGTTGGGCCAACACGCGCTTCTATAGACTTAATATCTATCGGTCACCACATGAAAAGAGCATCCTCCTAAGAAGCTCCTTATTAGTAAGAAAAGCTGAGGTGTTAGCCATTTTTTTGCTTTGTGAAGAAGTCCGGGATGCCACACTCTGCTGGATATCCAAGAAAGCAGCCACCGCATACTCTTTCTCCTCCAAGGCCTCCAGCGCAAAGTTGACAACTCTATGAAGTTGCTCTTCTCTTGGGGTGCCATGCTGTCTGCGAAAACCAAACTGGAACTTGGGAATCGCACAGGTGACAGCCTCGACACTCATCATTCTGTTTAGAATCAGCCTCTCCATTATTTTTCCTAAAGAAGGAAAAAGACTGATAGGCCTGTAAGAATCCACATTTGATGGTTGCTTTCCTGGTTTGAGTATCATAATGATGATCGCCGACTTCCAAGCTCTCGGAAAGTATCCCAAACGCAGGATACTGTTGAACATGAGGACCAAGAATAGCAAAGCTTGATCTGGAAGTATTCTGATGATCCTGTTGTCCTGCAAGTCCTCGCCAGGGGCTTTCTTCACTCTTAATTTCGAAATTAGTTGCTTAACCTCGTCCAGCGAGACAGGATCTCTGGGTAAAGCCATTTGAAACGGCGTTTTAAGTGATTCCGCAATCATTCGGCGATGACTCTCTGGCGCAAAGTTGTGAAGACGATTGGCCAATCTATTGTCAATCTGCTGGATTTGAGCATCACCAGCTCTGACGTACTCTCTTGTGACTTTGCGCTTAATTCGGAGAAGTTCGATGATTGCAGGAGGAAGCTGAAGCTGGCGTTGTTCATTCACATGTTGTAGGTTTCTAGGAGCAGCTCTTGTTGCAGTTTGTGTTAGTTGGTTCATGAAAATATTGATGGCGTTGTCAATATCCTCCTCTTGAATTTCCATGTTGAGGTCCAATTCCTCCTCCAAGTGCGCCTTGAAAATTCTCATATCGGCTCCACGAGCGAGTATACGATCGCTTAGTGGCTTCCTTGACGGAGTAGCGTAAGCTTTAGTCAGTCTAGAAGTGTGATCCGAAGAAAGTTCGTGGAGCGTTCTGTCATGGATCCTATTGCTGTTGATGCCATTGGTAACAAAAAAATCTATTGCTGATGGTGTAATTTGTGAGTTGTAGGAATAGAAAGTGGGCTCTCCCGTTGCCACAATCTGGTATTGGCTATTCGCTACTACTTCTTGCAACAGTTTGCCTCTGGAGTAGTCACTCGGATTGACACTCGTGGGGCCCCACTATGCATGTTTGGCATTGTAGTCACCTCCAGCAATAAATTTGTTACCAAACTCGGCGAACTGGGACTCAAATCCCACTTTGGTCCATGGTACATTGGGTGGGAGATGTTAGTAGATTCACTCGAGCTATTTGTCTGTCCACAGAAGACTGTAGAGTGCAGTTCAATGTGGAGCGCACAATCACTGAGGTACCACCTTTTGGAAAGAAGTATATCCTGGCAGAAATATACGCTGTCCTTCTTTCATATGTGTTTCTGTGGCCAGCATAACATCTATATTATGAGCACTAAGGAAAAACCGGAGATCCGACTTTAACAGTCGGTTGATTTTAACCGTGACCAGATTTCGAAATACCTTGTTTGCCTCCAATGTTTCTTGGACCAACTTAAATAATTGGTCCATTCTTGCGTTGAATTTATTATCAGGCAGCACGTTTGGTTCTCGCTGGTTATGTTTAAGAGCGCTTGGCCCAGGTTGAGACCGTTTGGAGCGACCTCAACGTAGGAAATATTGCAGCTGACAGTGCTAACAGGGATGAAACTCCGAGTGACGTCCTGGTTATGTCTTGCTCTCAAAGTGTTTCTGGAGGCAGGGAGCCTTGGTTTGGTTATGGCATTCTGCTTTTTTCAGCCCTGACTGGACATTTTTTGTCTGTTGAAGCGTGATCACCACCACAGTTGATGCACAAACAATCATCACTAGTGCATAGTACCGAACCAGTCGTGTGCGAGCCAGCGCACTTGCCACAGATTGGTTCTTGGAAGCAGTAACTTTTGTTGTGATTCATTTTCTTAATGCACTTTTTTGATCAAAATTCTTTGTACTAAGACCAAGAACCTATTGCAATTTTCGAATTTTAGGCACATAATTGAAAGTGTAAATGTAAGCAAACTGTGATAAGTGGGTTGTATGTATATGATATTGAGGACAGAGATGAGTCGTTGCCTTCTACTTAATAATAAGCATATAATGTATTGAATTCAGAACAACGCTCAACAGTCTTTACTTTCGGTCTTTTACTATCAGAATTTTTAATAATAGAATACTGATTTCAATTTTGAAATTTGTTATTGAATCAATTCATTTATTTTACTCGTATTTTAATGTTTTTGTCATAAGCGCTCACATTGGAAATGCCATAAAAAGTGAAAATATAAAAATATACATTTTTGTAAACATTTGTCTGAAAAAAAAAAAACTGTTGCTACAATCGGATAAACAATTCTTAAATAACCCATTCAATTATACAGATGTGTACTCATATTTATTAGGCTGGCTGGAATAATATTATATTTAACAATATTAATTTCTAAATTTGCAAATAAACAAAAGTTTATTACTACATGAACCAAGATACATTTTGAATTCTCTAGATGAAATCAATTCACAACAATTGTAATTACCACTGTTATTGTTTGGTTCACCTGAACTCCACATCAAAAAATTAGCTCTCCGACCTGTAGAAATCGAAGTATATTCAGCCCTATTAGCTAAAACGTTAATGTCAATCCAATAATCTTCACGATTTTGCAGCTTCTGCTTGATTGCGTTGAATTCATCCAGATTTTGGATATTAACTAAATGTCCATTCATTGCCAGACATTTGTTGACTGCACTAAACCAATTGACTTTTTCAGATTCTTCAATATAATAATAATTTGAACCAATCTTCTGATAAGGGGGTCCAGGTATAAACTTTTTGACTACCTCCATTTGTTGCTCGATTAGTTTACCCTGTGATTCGATTTTTTGCACAATTTTTTCTCTTGCAGCGCTCAAGTCTCCCAATTTCTCTTCAATCTTTTTGTCCTGCGATGCAAATTTCTCCTCCATCAGCTTATTCGTGTTCTCGAACTGCGACAAACATTTCGTTTGATGTTTAAATTCATTCACTTGGTTCTGTAGATTCCTCGTAACATTTAGCATAGGGTTTATAATTTTCGAGCAGTAATTGACACAGCTCGTCTCCTGCTGCTTCGACTCTTGAAGATTCTATAGATGGAAATTGACTTTGAGATCATTTTAATGATCATTAATAGAATTAGACTTACATCTTCACAGCCGTATACCACAAGGACTGAGGCAAGGAGACAAACAAATATTGTGTTCATTTTGACTCGAATAAATTTAAATATCGAACTGAAGCTATTGGACCCATAACCAGAGTTTATATACCCAGAAAATATGTACTATGTACATACATAAATCAAGACATTTCTTAGAAGGCTGCTTGATATCAAATTTCTGGTGAAATAATTTATTGTTGTTCAGATTAAATGTCAATTAAAAAATATTAAAATTTCTTATCAGATGATTTATAACATGATGGAATTTGAAATTGCGTCAAATAAAAGTACATTTCTAAAATATAGCCTCAATAAACTGTGCAATTTTTTACATCCTTTTTTCGCAACCTTATCAGAACAAAACATATAAGAAAGCTACAACGAGTGTGCTTGATTGTAAAACTACCCAATAAAAATCAAAACAATGCGGTACTTATTTTAAATATATCGAATAATATAGCGAAAAAATACAAAATATACCGAATTGTTTATTTTTTACATTGATATAGTACTACATTCAACATATACCAATGAGTGCAAAATATACTAGATTGTCAGCTAAAGCAACTAAGTCATCTAGTAAATTCTATCGAAAAACAATAAAATCTCCAAAAAAAATAGTTTTCAACTTTGAAGTTTGCTCTGCGACTTGTAGAAATCGAAGTCAAGTTATCATTTTTATCTAAATCGTTAATGACAATCCAATAATTTTCATTGTCTTGCAGTTTCTGCTTAATTGCGATGAATTCATCCATATCTTGGATACTAACTAAATTGAGAGACATTTGTTAACTGCTTCAAACCAATTGACTTTTTCAGATTCATCAATATAATAATATTTTGAACCAATCTGCTAATAAGGGGCCCAGGTATAAATCAAGTTGCTTCGATTCCTGACAGCTCTATGAATGGAAACCGGAACTTAGAATCATCTAATAGACAATGTATTAGGTGTCCTTACTTCCTCACTGCCATAAACAGCTAGGACTAAGAAAAGGAGACCAAATATTTTTAAATTCATTTTAATTCAAACACTTTTAAGTACTGAAGTTTTCGTAGAACTGAACTAGCTTACGTAACTGATGGCCTTGAAAGTACATTGTATATAGCGATCCAGATTTGAGATATGTATTTCATCTTGAGGTTATCATCAAGCGATTGTTTATAAAAATAGTATTTTCTTATAGTATATTGCTGAAAGTAGATTGTACTTTTTAACACAGTGTAATCTCTACTAGACGGACGCGCGTAGAATGTTTATTCGACCATATTAAACTTCAAACATTTCAAGTTAAAGTTGATTTATTTATTTCGCATATTCCCGAATAAAATATGCGATAATTATGCATCAATTGGTTGAAATAAAAAAGGAAAAAGTCGTCATACTTAAATTACATAGTACTTATCAGAGCTCGTTTCTATGTTCGCAAATAAACAATTGGTTTTTACTAACATACATGTATCATCATTCATTTGAAAGTTACCATTACGATTCAATTCAACGCAATTCTCGATATCTTTCCAGTTGTTAGGTTCACCTGATTTCCAGTCAAAATAGGTTGCCCGGCGACCTGTGGCAATGGAAATATACTCTCCCTCCTTAGCTAGATCGTTAATGTCAATCCAATAATCTTTGTCATTCTGCAGTTTGTGATTGATTGCATTAATTTCCATCTGATTCTTGAAACTAGCCAAATGTCCACCAAGTGCCAGACATTTGTTAACTGCCTCAAACCAATTAACTTCTGAACTTTCTTCAATATAATAATATTTTGAACCAATTTTTTGATAAGGTGGACCAACTAATGTTTTTCGTACTTCAAGATTGTTAAGCTTTTGCTGGAACTTTACATCTTGCTGTTGTAATTGTTGTTGTATTCTCTCTGTTGCAATTTGTAGCTTTTGTTCGACGTATTTATTTGTTTCAGTTTCATTACGTAAATTTGCGAAATTCTCAAAAAACTTTTCATTCTGTAAATCTATTAGTTTTCCGAATTTCGTGAAACTGTTCATTGACTCATTCTTCAAGTCACCCAGTTCGCTCTGTAAGTCTTGCATTTTATTTAAGGTAGGTTTATAGCTTGAAGGCAATACTTTCCACACAGTGATTGCAGATTGATCGACTCGCTGCAGTTGTTCTGTAAATTTTTTAAACTCAACATTCACTTCACATAACTATTTTATGATAAATAGGTCTACTCACTTCTCCATTGCCCAACAGAATAAACATTGAGACTAGAAGTACAAAAAATACGCTCCGTATATTCATTTTTGCTTGAATAAAATTGCAGAATTATGAACTCTAAGAAACTGTTGCTCTTAAATAATTTGCTTCTGCTTAAATACCCAGAATATACTATATTTCGCTTAGAGATAAGACAGATAAAACAGATCTAATTGCATTAAATAAAATCATCACTAAATTTGCATTTAAGTTAATTACTTGTTTTATGTGCAACTTCCAGTCATAAAGATTCTTGATAATATTCCAAGAATTTGTTGATTAGTTTAACGGAAAGCATTAAAACTGCATTGTTAAAGACATAGACATAGACACAGACATAGAGTGAATGCAAATATTCATAACAAAATATTTTGTCGGGAGGGCTCGACTGTTTAATATCTGCCACACTTTTTCAAAGGGCGCAACACAGTGCGATATTATTCTTAAAACATATCAAAATATACTAAATTATATTATTTTTAAATAATATTAAAATACCAAAATATGCCAAGGGTTATATAAAGTATATATGTAAATATACTATTGAGCTAAAAATATACCATAGGTTACAAAATATACCAAATTATCAACAAAAGCAACGAAGACTCGACTACAAATATTTCTTAAATAACTTCAACAATTCTTATCTGATTGCAACCAAGTTTTCAGGAGTTATAAAGACTGTAGATATTATTGTACGTACGATTTTAATCGGCAATCTAGCATTTTTGTAGTTGGTATATTATATACTATATATAGCATTCGGTTCATTTTTTTGTATTTTTGCGGTTTATTAATTTCGTATCTTTTAAGAACAAAATCGCACTGTTTTGCTTCCATTTAAATTAGGAAGCAGGTATCTCATAGTCGAGAACACTCGTCTGTAGATTTCTTGTTATAGATTTCTTCATGCCATCAATATTCAAAGCTCGTTCTGAAACCATTTTTAAACATTTCCTTGATATTGTTAATAAATACTCTTCTCTTTTGATTGCAGTCTCATTGGCGTTCCGCTTCGCATGTGGAGCTGACCGAGCGGTTAGGCGGCGACTTCTGGTGCAGCTACTGTCAATTCGAGTGTGGCAGCAACGAGGAGATGTGGCAGCATCTGCTCGACGCCACACACAAGGAGGTGCTTTTGGCCCTCAATCGATCCGTGCCGGTTTGCATTGCCCAGCGTCGACTGCTGAGCTGCGGAGTGTGCAGCGAACGGTTTCTCTACAATGCGCAACTGCGTCAGCATCTGGCCAACGAGCACGTTGAGGTGTTGGCCACACAGCAGGGCAGCGCATCGGATGAGTATCAGTGTCGCTTTCGCTGCGACATCTGCGGCGTGGCACAGAGATCGCGTGTGGCGCTGCAGCGTCACGAGAAGCACAAGCATCGCCTTGCGCGTTACTATTGTGCGCTATGTCAGCTGCAGTTCGAGACGCCGATGGAGGCGCGACGTCATCGCAATCTGATGCAGCACAAGCGGCATGCCAAGCGACTGCTGCCCAAGCGGGCTAAGATGAGGGCAGGGCAGCCAGAGCGTGAACTGGAGCAAATGTTGTGCGAAGTGCTCGAGGAACAGCAGCCAGAAACGGAAAAAGACAACCAAGATGCCAAGAAGCAATGCTGCAGCAGTTGTGCGCTCAGCTTTGAGACGCCTCAAGCGCTGGTCGAGCATCGTCGTCTGTGCCATCCCATGGATAATCACGCCTGCCTCAGCTGTGGCAGCAGCTTTCAGTCCGCTCAGGCGTTGGGTCGACACACACGCAGCTGTCAACCGCCTCTGGCTTCCACTTCAAGCCACTGCAATCCACCGTCGAACTCTTATCACTGCGAAGAATGCGGCTTTAGTGCGCAGTACAAATCAGATCTGCTCTATCATCGTTTCTTTCACACTCGCGACTCGGCGATTGGCAAGAACGAGCTGCTGCCATGTCCGCTGTGTCCAAAGCAGTTTCGCAAACACTCTTTGCGCGCCCATCTGCGGAATCACACCGATGAACGCATCTTTGAGTGCGCCGAGTGCTCGACCAAGTTTGCGAGGCGCAGCAATCTCAAGAATCACATGGCTACCATGCACGGTCATGGTCGCCAGGAACAAGCGACAACAGCAACATCGAGCAATGTTAAGCGGAAGCAATTGACCAAGACAAATGCGGAGAAGCCACGAAAGACTTTTCAGTGTGGCACCTGTGGCAAAATATTGAACAAAAAGTAAGTACGATTTCTCAATAGACTTTTTATTCTCTGTTTTGTAAGCAAAAAATTTATTTAAACTGCATCTTGTGGCAAAATATTGAACTATTTGTCAATAGAGCCTTTATTCTCAGTTATGAAAGCAAAAGCTTTAATCAAATTGCATTTAACTTCACATCTTATTGTAGTCTCTAATTATGTTAAATTGATGTACGAACATTTTGCACATTGTCATTGAGTTTCATTACTGATTTAACATTCTTTACTGTCTCATTTCCTAAACTGACATTAAATGTTATTGCTTATTGTTATTTAAAAAAAAACTACATTGGAATGAATAGAACAACTTACTTTAAGAATCTTAATTAAAAGTTTTTTTTTTAATTCCATACGTATGATTTTCTTTTTACGTCTTTTAAAAGTCTTCGTAGTATTGAAATGAAAAGAAGAATTTACTTTAAAGGTTTTGATTTGAAAGTCTTTTTTTTTATTAAAATGCAACTTTTTGTTAGGTTAAATATAGGAAAGATTATTGCGATCAAAATAAATTCTGAATTAGTTTTGTATTGAAATGAAAAGGGAAATTCACTTTTACTTACTAGTCAAACTTTGATCATCTATTTTTATGAAATTTAAGTTGAGTTACTTGATGAAGACGTGTTTTTTAACAAGCTATTTCTATTTGGTTTCCTTAGTAATTTTAAAATTATTAGATTACTTTAGACAGATGAAAACTGCAATACACTGTGCTACAAATGTTGCTTTCAACCCAAACCCAGCAAAAATGTGCGCTAATTAGAAATGCAGAAAATAATACGAGCAGTCGTATATAGCAAAACAGCCTCAGGAGATGCAATGTGAAATGTTTTGCACATATGAGAAAATGTCATGCAATTTATTGTGTAGTCGCCTTTCAGGCAAAAATAGTTGACCATTATGCAAGGAACACAACAGCAAAGAACACAACAGCATGAGATGCAGCAAATGAAAAAGGCGCTGCAAATGAAATCCGTGCAATTTTGCATTTTGCATTAATTAAAAATTCCGGGGCGAAAAGCGTTTGCTGCGATTGCCAAATAAGTAACCAAAAAATAACTCATTAAGTGCTGGACATTCCAGCTAAATTACGCAAAAAAAAAAAGAACAAGTAAGAGAGTGAGGGGGAGTGTAGGAAACACACACATGTAGCATGTGGCATGTGGCAGGACTGCAACTTGCCACAAAGTATGCAATGCACTCGCAAATCAAGACAGCCTGCGGCTCTGCCACCAAAAAGTGCACCAAAGAATATAAACCAAGTGAGCACAAAACAATTGCTGTCTTCATGCCAAGCCCAAGCGAGAATACACTTTCTGTGTAATCTGAAAATATAAGTTGTTAAATTGTTATTCGAATACTTAAATACCTTAATTCATTAAAATATATAATTCAATGTATAATACATTTTATTTTTGGTATTATATAAAACAATTATTGGTCGCAATCAAATACATTTTGTAGAAGTTACATCAAAAATACTTTTGTTTGGTATATTTTGCACTCAATGGTATATTTTGAATCTAGTACTATATTAATTTGGTATATTTTTAGTATTTTATCGTCTGTTTTAGGAATAATATCGCATTGTTTTGCTTTTACTGTAGCTTTCTTACTTGTTTTATATTTTTGATGAATTATGGTGATGACAACTAAACATTAAGTCATCATGGACTTGTTCGTTATTTATTTAAAAAGCATTTCATTTTATGAACTGCTCTAAATGCGCGAATCTTTCAAAACACATGCCATAAGATCAATGTAAATCTAGTCTTTTGATATTGTTATTGACAACTAAAACACAACTGAAACTAGACGCATATTTTAATGAATATTCAAAGCGAAATATAACAAGAGTTGATCAACATTATTAATATGCAATTAATAACCAAATTTTATTTATTTCAACTTATTTAGACTTAATTTAACTGGCAGATGACGTTATTCAATGCTGAACAACTTGAACTTTTATTTATTCGATAACTTGTGGTATCATCAACTCGCTCAATTACTGGACATCCACGTCCGATCCGTCGATAACTATTGCGACTTCCGAGCCAATATCTCGGTTGCCTCAACTAATGCTGAATGGCATCCAGGTCTTCGTTGTCTCGCAATTGTAAGAGCAATCCATTACTTAGTTCACAAAGGGAGTGTGCTTCTGATCTGGTTGCCAATTTAGGAAATTCGATAATTCGATTGTCTTCAGGGTCTATATAATTGTTGGCTTGTATGATTTGCAATGTGCATAGCGAAATAATACTCCAAATAATTCCGATTTGCATTGTGATATTGCTAGCTATGCTTGCTTCTATTGGAATGTAGATCACGACTGAAGCATCCCAATGAATGGGAGAGTCTTAAATACATCATTTTCGGATTAGTCAGCACATTGAGTTTTGTTTACGCTGCTAAAATATCGTAGCATTCGTAGTAAATGTTTTTGTTTACTATTACTATATTTGATTGCGTTGCAAAATAATTTCCTTATGCAATTCAATACTCAACGCAGATGGTCTATCACTGTTGTTAAACACATCGATTCGCAGATACTCTTAACATACATTAAATACAATTAAGAAAGTCGACAAAACAAGTCCATAAGAACAAATCATTGCTGTATTATTCTCAAAATATTCCTCATTAAGAATTAGTAGTATACCAAATATAGCCTTCGGTATATTTATAGTATTTTTTTTTATAGTATTCAGTAGTATGTCAGTATACCAAATATATATATATATTTGTAGATATATTCATTTTTAAGTAGTACATCAATATACCAAATATAGCCTTTGGTATATTTTTAGTATTTTTGCGTTATTCATTTGGTATTTTCCGACAATAATGCGACAATGTTTTTCCTAAATTTTTTATTTGGCATATTGAGTAGTATATCAATATACCAAATAAAGCATTCGGTATATTATTAGTATTTTGAGGTATGTTAATTCAAAATATACCAGATTGTCAACCAAATCAATCAAGACCCGAAAGCAGCAGCTTTCTGTGGCATATAAAATAATAAATTTCGTAGAGAGTAATCTTATCTGCGTTCAAAATAAAAACAAATTCGATGTCAAATGTTAACACAAATCATCCAATTAGTATACTTATTATTAATTATGGTCATGCTGTATTTCAAAAGGTCGCAATAAATTAATCACGACAGTTCAAGAGAAATTCCCCGATTTGTTTACCTCGATTACTTAATTTATTATACATATTGTAGTTGTATTTTAATCTCGTATTTATATTAAATAATCCCAAAGACTCGCTGCTTTCATTGTGACTCAACTTAGATTTGAGAGAATGAGGGAATTGAGAATGCTATTCTGGCGTGGACAGATCCAAATCTAGGCATCCAATTACGTCTCAGTCGTAACTAATCATAAGTTTTCTTTTAGTCTGTGAGATGTGATGACGTCTGGTGCTCCTCGTTCACGTCCTGCATTCACATTCACATTCATATCCATATCCTATAGTTGATGCTCGCTGCCAAGTTGCAACTAATTCCTTAAGCAAACATTAAGTTGAATTGCAGCTAGTCGACGGCTGAGACTGAGACTCTGAGTCTGAATCTGAGTCTGAGTCTGAAGTTTGACTGGGAATAACTGAATGCATAAAGCAAAGGGTCTTGTGAGGAGAAAAGGCAGAGAGAGCATTTTCCACTTTTCAAGTGATTATTTGAAAAATTTATTAAAATGCTCATTTGAAGTTATTGTCGTGCGCGCTTTGATGTAGATACTTTGCTTTTACGACTAACGAGACCAAGTGGCCAGCCAAGGAGCCCGAGACTCGCAGATCAACTGGCTGCAAGATTACACTGAACTGGGAAAAGGGGAAGGGGATGGGGACGGGGAAGAGAAGTGGGTTGCCAGTGCCAGCAAAAGTTTCCAGTATGCCGCAGTCGCAGTCACAGTTCGCCGTTGAGAAAAGGACGACGCGACGTCGTCAGTCATGTCAACAACGCAACGCAACGCAGCGCAGCGCAGCTCACTTCCGGAATTCCAGACTTGAACTAACTCAACTTTTACGGCTGCTGACGGCGGGTTGCTGCTACCAGCGGCGCTAGAGATGGCAGCGTGACACGAGTAGAATAATACCAAAATATTCAACTATATCAAGTTGCTAGATATTTATGTAGATTGAGTATTCATACCAAAATATTGAAGTATATAAATTTGATATATATTTTATAGATTCAGTTTACATTTTTTTCTTAGGGAAAAATTATGAATGAATTATTTTTTAAATAGCGAAATATTTTGTATTTTTCTCTAATGAAATTTTTATGTAATTCTTTTTTTTTTAATTTTGCTAATATGTTAAATATATAATATGTATTTATATAACTCATTTTAGGAAATGGAACACAAGCATTACCAAGTACAAGTTGATATGAACGTTTTCGTGAATAGTAATGAATATTACATATAAGAATAGTGAAATTGGGTAGAAAATTTACAGCTTGCAGAAAAATTATATTTCTTTTAGCAAGATAATCTCATTAACAATCTCGAATTATTTTATGTTTCCTAAAGATCATAGTTTACAATTAAACCGCAATATTAAAAGTTATTTCAAATGGCAAACAAACAATTAGTATATGATTAAATTAAATTTAATAATAAATTTTGACTTCCTACAGATCATAATTTATAATTGAACCTCAATATTAAAAGTTATATTATAGTTGGTCAGATTACCATACTCATATAAATTTAATCGTATAGCTAATTCGTTTCTCATTAATTCGTGTCACGAGCGCATCACTAGCTTGACTAGAGTCTGCTCGCTGGCTGTTTAGATGGGTCCTGTGCGGATACTTTGCCAGCATCAGCATCAGTCTAAAGTTTGAGGCGCTCACGTCCTCTTTCTCATCTCCATCCTCAACCTCTTTTTCTCTTGCTCATTTTCATCCATCGTCGTCGTTGGGCAATTCACTTTTATTGAAATGGCGTGCAATGTTCTGTTTTGTTCTGTGCTGTTTCGGAATAGGAATCGGATTCTTTTGGCATTTCGCATTTCCAATTCGTAGTTGTTGCTGCCGCTGCTTCGACTGCTTTCTCTCTACTCTCGTCTTTTTCTGTAGCTTTCTATGTCTGCGTTTCTAGTTTATTTTATTTTGTATTTTAAGTCATTTCTATGCTGCATCATTCGTTCTCCCGGAGTTGATTCTGTTGATGGCACAAAGTGCAGTGCAATTCATTTTAATGGTCTCTCTCCATCACACCACTTCCACGTCCCACGTCCCATTTCCCTAGTCCTAGGTCCAGTCGTCACTTGAGAGTCAATTTCACAAAACTTGATTTCCCATTTCCAATGCCAACACACTCGCTCCATCCATCGATTTAAGGGATTGGCATGCTCAACTCTCGCCAGCCAGCCAGCGCATTCATTCACTTTTATGAATCTGCGAAATTGAGTCGGACATTGTTCGGTTTTTGTGGTCCGGCCCCCGTCAGCAGAACGTGTGCATGTGTGTGTGTGTTCTGCTCTTGTTTTGTATTTGTACTCAGTTTCAATCGCTGTTGTTGTTGATGCTCATTGGCAAGTCGCAGCCAAGCCATGTCGTATCTTTCTATCCTGCTGTCTGTGGCATCAACTCGTGAGCATCACGTCAGCATGCATAAATGTTTATCAAATGGAGACCTTTTCAATTGAGCTTATACAGCTCTCCATAAAAGAGAATTAAGAAAAAGATAGTGTTCTGGCTGCAGTTTAATTTGAGGCAGAATAATCATCTTTTAAAATTTCTAGTATCTACCTATCCATTTATTGATTTGACAATCTCACCATTTGACATAACTAACTTTTTTTAAATTGTTATATACCAAATTTCTATTCATTCCATTTTCAATCAATAACACTTGTGAAACCCTATATTTTATATGCATTTTGTCATTACTTTTTTCATTTATTTTCCATGAAAACAGTTCAATAATCTCAGGATTGCTATTTAATTTGTCGAATTATAGCAGCTAAAAAATAGATCGGGAATACAAGGAAAATTAGTGTGAGTTAATCTTAATGCTGAATACAGAATATGCTTCAGTCGAGCATTTTATACAAGAGTGTCTAACTCAAGTCCCCTTCAACACATCACAAATGTCTAGGGTATAAGTCAAATGTCGCAAACTTGAACTAGAACTGATTGTTTCACACGTAATAAGCGCTGATAGCAGAGAATACAAAGTGATAACATATATATTTAATTTTGTTTATAATCGTGTAGGAATACTAAAGTAGTTCTTAGTCGACTGTGCGATACCCGGCTTTAAATCTAAAATATTTAAACTGCAATATAAATTATTTTAATAAACAATGTTTTACACACACGGTAAAAGCGTAATTATTATTAAAATATACCAAATTCAATATCGAATAAATGCAAAAATATACCAAAGGCTATATTTAGTATATCGATATAGTATATATTGTTCGAAAACCTAATACACACTCGTTCGTAATGTGTACCGGGTATGACGAAGCGTGTATTATTGAAATCTATTAAATAGTTTGAAAATTCATTCGGATGCTTTAGTTGTCTGCTGCCGTCTGCCAACAGTGAGTCACAATGAGAGTGATTGGTCTGGTGCTTTTAATCGCAGTACTCGCAGTTAAAGGGAATGTTCCGGTGAGATTACGCAACAAAACACTCTGCGATTAAAAATTCAAATGCGTTTTTCTTTTTTTTTGTAATAAATACGACAGACTTGTGAGGAATCCAAAGCGCTTGAGTTGACTTGCGGTGGCTATTGCTTTAATGTCGTCAAATCGCTGTTAGATCACTCAAAAGCAATGCAAAGTGAACTCAGATATTGCAATCCAAACTCTGAATCAAACATCGATGCATTGATTGAACAAAAGTTTAAAACACTCGAGGCCAAGGTGGAGAAAAGGCTTAAGGATTTGCCGATTAAATTGCCAGCTGATATATATCCCTATGAGCAAATCGGTTCAAAGTTTTACTTGATTGAAGAGGGACTTTATCTCAACTGGTCTCAAGCGAATCGTCTGTGTCTCCTAACGGGCGGACATTTGGTGCACCTTCAGAATCGAAGCGAGCTGAATGCCATTATCCCGCGGCTGAGCAACAACGATTATTGGCTGGATATCAACAATATCCTGAAAGAGGACGATTATGTATCCAAGACATCGGGCAAAGCACCGCCTTTCTTCGCTTGGTTTCCAAATGAGCCAGACAAGGGTCAAGAGCGCTGTGTTGAGCTGCACAATAAGTTTTCAGTGTATGCAATGAGCGATGCCAAGTGCGATTCTAGTTATTTCAATATTATCTGTGAGAAGGAATTTCAAGATTAGTTCAGTGTTGAAAATGTAATACTCTTTTCTTAATCATTGCTGATTTTGTGTGGCATGCGTTATCAATAAACAAGACCTCGCTCAAGTAGAGTATGACATATTGCGTATTATTTAAATCTGGCAACATTTTATTGATGTTCATTCCGATGTTTTTTAGAGGGCTATAGTTTGATTGAAATTAAGGAGTGCTTAAGGGTCATTTAAGCTCTGTTAGATCACACAAAAGCAAATGAAGTTGATGATGAAAACCCATTGTAACTACTATAAAGCAATGGATATTATGTTATTAATGTTATTTGTATGCCCTTCACATGTTGTTTGAATTTCCTTGTCTCTGGAAAGCCACACTCTGACTGTGAGTTACCCTCTACCTATTTTCAATAAAAACAAAACAAATACTCATATAATAGTATATCGGTATAGTAAATATAGCCTTCGGTATATTTTAGTATATTTTTGGCATATTAGCTTGGCTAATTAGACCTTGAAAGTTGTAATCGCTAGCACAGATTGAATGACATTGACGCAATACAATCCAAATTGTGATAAAAGGATCTGTTGTCTGTCACAAGTAAAAGTAAAGTAAATTTAAAGAGTATATCAAACTAACTAATTAAGTCGACATACATAATCAGAAGCATACTTATGTTAATATATATTCATTTTAATTCGCACAAGGCAGCAAAACTAAAACTGAATGCCGATAATGCACAGCATATATCATATAGCCAAGCTGTACTATATTTCATATTTCATCAATATGATTTATATATACGTATTATATACATAAACAACAGACAAAAAAAATTGTCTTTGAATGGAGAAATACAGAGAGAGGAGTACAGTAAAATGTCGATAATCGCACCGACTTTTAATTTCAATGAATGTTAAGAATTATTAGTACTTTATATAGGAATTTGTTTACAGTTTGAAGGCGGAACAGCTACTAAATTGAACCTATTATCAGGACATCAATCATATTGTGAGATGATTTTTATTGTCAAATACATATATTTTCGCAGCCATTTGATTTGTTTAAGTTCTAAGCAAATGAATTAATTTTTAAATTTATATTTGTGTGTAAACAGAATTAGTTCAATTTATACATACATATATACTTTACTTTATGTAGAGTGTATACACTTAAGCAGTACTATATATATTTCGTATTCAGTCAATTTATATGTATATGTAGCAATGTATTTTCCTTTTCATATCACCAGTAGAGCACACACTCAATCGTGTGCCAAAGCGTAAACAGCTCGTAATCAAAAGTTTAATAGGTTGAAATTAGTACGTCATAAAATGTCTGTATGCATATTGATTCCTTTTTAAAAATTAATATAAATTTCGCAGAAAGAAATAAATTAGCCAAGAGGGAATAACAAATGTAGAAAACAGTAAGAATGTAGAGTGTGCTGAACGCTTTCCATTTTTAATAAAAGCAATACATGAAATTTGCCAAATTGATATACCGAAAAATACTTAAATATACAGAAAACTATAATTTATATATGGATGTACTACTGCGTTAAAAATATACCACTGAGTATATATATATATACCAACTATAGCAATATACTGAAAAATTTTTAAATAAACCAAAGACAAAAAATATACCATTGAGTATAAAATATTCTAAATAATTTTAACCAAATCAACTAAAACCTGACTGTAAAAGCTTTTCTGACAATATAAATATGTTTCCAAAAAAAACAATTTTGGTTAAATTAAACGACTTTATACTGAATGCATTTCTGAAATATCCCCGCTAAAATCTAGTTTAAAATGCTTTATTTCGTCGAGCATTTTTTCAGTTTATAATTCCTATGCATTATTATTAAAAATCTGTACGTGAAGAAGTTATTTTGGAGACTATATAAAATATAGGAATAATATGCATAGAAGTGTTCTGGATATCAGATGCGTTCGTAATGAAATAAAAAAGATTGCAAGGGTTTAGAGGTGAGACGTAAGACATTTAACGACAATTTCCGACGTCGCTTCAAGTTGTGCTGCCGCCTCGCAGATAAGCCAACGAAAATGAATAAAAGGTGTTTGGGTGGCACTTCCCTAATTACACATGGGGCATAAATGTGTGTGCAGCCACGCCCACTGTAGCTTGATAAAAACTAATTTCACATGCAGCACAGGACGAACCATCAAAATCCAGCTAATGTCGCACAAGCGAACAACAACTTTGGAGAACTGCAAAAGACGATGTGGCACAAGACTTACGTACCAATTACATGAAAGTTGGACAAGGATTGGATGCCAGTGGATGTGGAGGAGGGGGAGTGGAAGCTTGACTGGCGAAAACTTGAGCACATCCTTGTGAGTGACACCGGAAGCTGTCGCTGCACTGGTGACTAACACCCGCGGCACAAAACTTGTGCCAAACCAACACACACACAGCAGACACGACAAGGAAGACAAGCAAAAGGCTGTCATAAATATTTATGCGAGTTTTGGGAACAACAATGCCAAAGACAGAGCACAACACCATTGACTGCGACTACACATGCGATTGTCTAAGAAGCAGTTCAGATGCGAGATGGAGTTGGAGTTGGGAGTTAAAAGGAGGCAAGACACAAGGAATTGCAGCTGACAATGAGCAGGCAGCGTCGGCAGCAGCAGCAGGATACATTTGCACCTGCAGCTGCCGCACCCGCGACATGTTTGCTCAGCGTCTTGGGCTTCCGCCAACCATCCAGCCAGCCATGTCCTTAGCTTCAGCTCCTGCTGCCTCCTCTGCTAATGGATGGCGTGCAAAAGTTGACACAACACCGCCAGCCCAAAGCCAAACAGCTTCTTTGCCGCGTGCAGCTGCTGCTTCTCTTGTGTTGCTCTCGGCTGATTTCTGTAGACTTGAGTTCGACTTTGAAGGCTCCCCTTCTTCAGCTCCCCTTTTTGACTTCCACACCCAGCCATTGGCTGCAGAACAAAAGGGCAAAGTTTTCGTCGCCAGGCGTGAATCGTTTCGTCAACTAATCGCAACGAAGTTGCCTCGCTACCAGCTCATCCTCATCCTCAGTCACATTCTCATTCTTATCCTTATGCATATTCACATTGAAAGGCGGCGCTTGCTAAAGGGCGTGTTTCGATTTTAAATGTTTTGTGTAATGAATGACATTTTAAATATTTGTATTTTGACAGACTTTGGAAATTGTGCAAAAGCGATTAGACTTGATTTTATTTTCTTATCTCTCAATAAGTCATGTGACTAAGTAAGAAAAACAGATTAAATTTCATTCATTACAAAATTTTAAATTCTTTAAAGAGACATACATTGAACAATCATTCTAGACTTTCTCTAATTTCTACGCATAATAGCAAAAAAATGCTTTGTTCTTTCTTTTCAACCTCAAAAGTATATTCACTTATGATATATTGCGATCATTTTTGAACTGACTATCGAAATGTCATGAAGTTATGTAGAGATTACTATATTTATTTTATTTATATGGAAGAAACGCGACTAAATTGCTTTGGATGTGAATCTGGTATATTTTGCCCTTTATAGTACTTCATATATATACCAAATATATTCTTTGGTTTATTTTTAGTATTTTTATGGTATATTATTTTGGTGTACTTTAACGTTAATACCGCACTGTATTGCTTTTATGGTATGTTTTGTATGAAGTACTATATAAATATACCAAATATAGTATTTGGTATATTTTTAGTATTTTGTTGTATATTAATTTGGTATACTTTAAAGTTAATATCGCACTGATTCACAATGTGTAGCGAGTATCTTACAGTCGAGCACACTCGACTTTAGCTTTCTTACTTATTTATAAAAAAAAATTAAAGATAACATCTGAAGTGTATATTAAAGTCTATAGATTCTGCGTTTTAATTTAATATATGTACATATATAATTAATTCATTTATACTCAAATCAATTTCATATTAGAAAGCGTTTTGCTGTACTATATAAATAGTTAAGTTTTTCTATTTTCCCGAAAATGTTGGTAGTATTCAATTTACGTTAATGACAGTTGGAATTCGTGGATGGAAATAAGTATCTAAGAGATGCGAATTAGTGAGACAGACAGTTAAAGCTGCAGAAGTTTGAGAACGAACTGAACTGAAAAGCGGGCAAGAAGGAGAAGAAGAAGCAAAAGAAGAAGCAAAAGAAGAGGAAGCGTAAAATGCAGTTGAGGAAATAAAAGTTAATGTTATAACTGAAAATACAGGAACGAACGAAAGAGCGAAGCGAAAGATAATTTTGTTGTTGTCGTTGTTGCATCTAATTCGCTTTGCTTTCATTTGTTGTTGCCGTCGGCGCCATTATCCCAGTGTGCACGCCAGCAACATCAACAGCAGCAACATGAACAACAACAACAACAATTTACGGGAAAACTCCTGCAGGTGAAATGGCATCCTTTTGTCAAGTCTCAAACGCCAGCATCGACTTGCTGTTGTCCACCGCCCACCCGCCTGCCACGCCCATCATCATCCTGTTGTCGTTGTCGTTGTCATTGTCGTTGCTATTCAAACTCCATACAAAGTGACATTTCACATATCAACGCCAACGTTGTCGTTGTCGTTTTTGTTGTCGTTGTTGTTCTCTTTTTTGTTGTTGTTGCTGCCGACGCCCACGCGACGGCATCATTAGAAATGCATGACAATGTCTCCAACACCAGCCTGGCCACGCCTCCAAGCACAATGTTTCCCCCTCCCACCCAAACAACAGCAACAACAACTACCTGATATCGTCGCTAGCATTGTTGCCGTTAAGAGGAATTTAGATTAAAGATTGAAACTTTGTTAATGTCGCGCATTATTAAGAAGAATCTTTTTCTATATGCCCAACCAAAGTCACATAAATTCCAAATGAGCAACGGAAATTAACACTTTCAATATTCATGCGCACAAATGTGCCAGAAAACTAAGCACAGCATTGCAATCTGTATTAAATTAAAGACGAGTGACTTTCTCTTTAATAATAATTTACTTTATTACGCAGAAGTATTTCTAATAAATAGATATTCCGGCTAAAGTGTTTTATTTGTTTTAATGTGTTGAACAAATAAATAAAGAATTTCTTACATACCAAATATACCAGGCTATACTTTCACAATATACCAAGAATACTAAAATATATCATTAAATATAGCTAACCAGTATTCTCACAATATACCGAAAAATACTAAAATGCGACAAAAGCTGTATTTGGTATATCGTGATAGTACTATATACCAAATAAAACATGAAGTATTCTCACAATATACGAAACTAATATACCAAAAATACTAAAAATATATCATAAACTAGTATTTTGTATATGGATATAGTACTAAATACCAAATAAACCGTATAGTATTCTCATAATATACCAAACTAATATACCAAAAATACTAAAATAAGCTCTGTTTGGTATGTCAATATATATACAAAATATACCAGATACACGACTTTAAGTGCACTTGACTATGGTGATTGTTATTTTAAATCATTTCAACTATGCTGTAGATTCAATTTCAATTGAAGCTATGTTATATGTGTTAGAAACCCTAAATGTCCGACTAATTTAAAGTGAGCATTGGCCTTAGACAATAACGACAACAACAACAATGACGATGATAACGACGACGACTCTCAGCTGTTTCGATTAATTAGCATCTGTAATTGATGTGCAGAAAAGTTTTGCCTACGAGTTTGCATTTGGATTGTGGGCCGACAACTCGAACGGACCTTTTTGAGTGGACACGGACTTGGACATGGACATGGACATAGACATAGACTGGGACATGGACATGGACATGGTCGGTAGGTCGGTTCAGGTTCGTGTCTCTGTGCCCATTGAACGTGCCTTTGCATGCGACGTGACTTTGGTGCGAATTACTTTTGCTTTGATTTAATGTAATTAAAAAATGTTCAAATAAAATGCGAAATACAACAAAACAAAAAGAATAAATAAATGTGACGTAACATCTAACCATGCTCTACAACTTTTCTCTTACAGATCCTCTTTGAAGGACCACGAAATGCTTCACACTGACCTCGAGCGCAGTCTTCGCTGTCATTTTGAGGGCTGCCACTACTCAACCTTTCGCAGTGCAGCCCTGAAAACACACCTTCTCTCCCATGCCGAGGGCAGTCACAAGTGTTCCCACAACAATTGCAGTTATGTGGGCAAAAGTGCTCAACACTTAAAGAGGTGAGTTGCCATTGACTTTAAAACTGATTCAGCTACAATTCATTTGCACTCATTTTTAGTACTTACAATACAAATTTATTTGAATATAAATTTATATTTTGATAATGAGGTATATTTTGCAGTCTATAGTATATTTTTGAAAGTGATAGTATATCGATATACCAAACACATACTTCGGTATATTTTTAGTATTTTTCGGAATATAAATTTGACATCTCTTATATTTTGAGTTGATAATGTGGTATATTTTGAAGACTATAGTATATTTTTGACGTGATAGTATATCAATATACCAAATATATACTTCGGTATATTTGTATTTGTATATTTTTTCGGAATAAAAAATATACCAAACACATACTTCCGTATATTTTTAGTATGTTTTCGGAATAAAAAAATTATATCTTTTTAATCAAATACCGCTCTTTTAAAGTTCCAATGAAAATGGAAACTCC
Organism: Drosophila kepulauana; assembly: GCA_023558455.1. Lineage (NCBI taxonomy): Eukaryota > Metazoa > Arthropoda > Insecta > Diptera > Drosophilidae > Drosophila > Drosophila kepulauana. Next base: position 27,027,225 of record CM042367.1, read on the forward strand.
TTTAAAATGAACTCTTTATTTAAAATTATTTAGTATGGAAATTAACAAAGAAAATCATTTTAATCAAATTTCAATTCAGATACTTAAATTTTTTTGTAACAATGTTTCGGTACTAGAGTTTACGGCTTGTTCTTCTCGCATATAAAGTTACATTTATCGTAGCAAGAAATATCATTCATCGTATAGATTTTATCCACCTCACGCAACTGCACGCAATCTTCGTTGGAGTTTGCATCGTTGGGTTCACCAGGAGAAAACCATTTTAAGAATGGCGCCTTTAATCCAGACGTCAGTGAAGTATATTCACTTTCGTTGGCCAAATCATTAATATCGATCCAGTAATATTTGTGCTTTAACTTCCCACTTAATACCTCAAGATCATGCTCATTTTGTAGATGCGCCAAATGTCCACCTAACTCGGCGCATTTGTGAGCAGCCTTGAACCAATTTACCTCGTCGTCATGCTCGATATAGTAATACTTCGAACCAATTCTCTCAAATGGCAATGCTTCAATTGGATCGATAGTTTTATGTAATAGACGCTCAATATTTTCCAATTTCTCTTGAATCTTGGAATTCTCAATAGCTTCCAAGTAATTGATTCTGCTCTGCAAGACACGAGTGTGCTCTAAGATCGGATGCAACGACTTAAAACAATAGCGGCCACAAGTTGATTCAAGCTCTCGCAATTCTTGGCAATTCTACGAAAGAGAATCAAGATTTGTTGTTATCAATTTATTGATGATGCACTATATAAAGGAAACTCACTGCTTGGCACTTTCGCACGGCAAGCACTGCGATCAACATCGAAAATAAAACGATTTTCATTGTGTTTATTTTATATTTGTTTATTTGCAATATTAACTTTTATACCAATAGATTAAGACTTTCCGCGTTTGTATTTTGTAATTGAAAGCTGTCAGACGAATGAAGCACATGCAAAAAGTGGTCACGAAATCCGTCAATTTGACATCGTTGAATACAGTGAAAACTCGTTAAGTGAGCCACCACTTTTAATGAACATTTTCTATATTCCTTATCAAATGACCTGAGACGTGTCAATAACTTGTAATCTTTATATATAAATAATATATATATATATATATATATATTTTATTATATATATTCTTTATCAGCAATTTAAAAACAAGTATTTGCAAATTGTTTCATTATATACATTATATAGACTTATATATTCCTTATCAGCAGTTTAAAAACAAGTGCTGGAGAATTATTTGTTTTGATGCAAAGTTGATTTATTTAAAAAACAATTTTAGTATACACCTACGTGCATGTTTAAGAGATTTGTTAAGAGTGAATATTCAAATACTCTAAAGTGTTTATTCCCTTTCGCAAATAAAGTTACATTCAGAGACACAATGACCATCGTTCATCAGATAATATGATGAATCTTGGGAATAAATAAGTAGAACGCAATCTTCATCTTGCATATTATTCGGTTCGCCTGAATCCCATTTGAGGAATGGCGCCTGCTCTCCAGTTTTAAGGGATATATATTCACCTTCAGTCTCAATATCGTTGACATCAATCCAAAACGTAGTTGCAGCTAATTTGGAAATAATTGCATTGCGTTCATCTTCACTTTGTAGACTCACTAAGTGTGCATCCATTTTGAGGCACTCGTGCCAAGCAGCGAACCAATTCAACGTCTTTGAGTTTTCAATATAGTAATATTTTGCACCGATTTTCTGAAATAGTTGTTCCGTCGGTGCCTGTGACTTTTTTTCTAATAGTAAAAGCTTTTCTGGAATAGTTTCAACGTGTCGCGAACTCATCTCTCGATTAATAGATTTGAATTCTTCGTTGACCGTTTTGCGTAGTTCATCAATGCTGTCGGTAAGATATTCCAGGGTATTCGATTGCCGCTTATCTTCGATCTCATCGGCTCTGCTTTGGAGTATCTTCATATAGTCCAAGAAAGGCTTAACGACTTTAAAGCAATATTTGCCGCAAGTTGACTCAAGTTCTCTAGATTCTTCACAGTTCTAAAAAAGAGAATCAAATTTTGTTATCACTACAACGATGATGATGAGGTTAATGGCTCACCGCGTTGCACTTTTGGACGGCAAGCAATGTGATTAAAATTGAAAATAAGTTGTTTTTCATTGCGACGCACTTGGGTTTGAGTTAACGAAATGAGAGCTGGCAGATGACTAAAACACCCGAATGAATTACGGGCATTAAATAAGCACATTTCATATTGTATAATGTATTTATTTATTATCGAAGGTAGCGAAAGCACAATGAATAATCTCAAAAACGACTCGAGAATATTGTCTAACTTTTGCTTAAGTAAATACTTGATTATTTCCAGTATTTATTCTCAGATTACTCAAATCAAAGCCAAACAACCAGCTTCCCACATTTCTTTTTCTAGGGTAGAAAAAATTGTACAAGCAAAATGGAAATGGGAATAAAAATACAAATAAAAAAAAAGTAGCAACAAGAGCAAAAATGTCATCCATAATTGCAGACTTTGAACGGCAATTGCATAAATTGATGAAAGCAACAATAGCAACAACAACAAGTAGCTGCTTGCCACATCAAAGTGTGGAACCAAGTGGGGGAAAAAGGGGAAATAAGCAAGTTGCCCGAGAGTCGAACCACAAAATCGTGACTTATCGATCGCCTTTGATATGCGCATTGAATTCTTGTAATATTTCCAATGCGCTGCCCGTCTCAATGTTGCTGCAGCTGCCTCCTGTTGCAAGTTGCCAGTTACCAGTTGCAAGTTGCAAGTTGCAGCTCCTCCTCCGCATGCAGCAGCCACAGCAGCAGCAGCTTCAGCGACAGCGTTCGATCTGTGCGACGACGTTTCGGCTCGTTCAGGGCCAATTGCTGGCAATGGCAGTGCCACCGTTGTCTGCCACTGCCACTGTGCAGCTGTCCGCCCCAAGTCCAATCTGCAACACACACACAGAGAGCAATCTCGAATGGTCTTTTTCTTATACTCACTACCTATAGAGTAGAAGGGTATTATAAGTTTGTGCCAGCAGGAAATATATGTTACATGCAGAAGGAGGGAGGGAGTTTATATATTCTTAATCAGCGTCAAAAGTCGAGGCGTTACATGTAGATATGTCTGTCTGTCTGTCCGTCCGTATGAACACCTAGATCTCAGGGACTATTAAAGATAGAGATAGAATTTGTTTTCGACAGCACTTGTTATGTTTGCCCGTAGATCAAGTTTGTTTAAAATGCTTACCACGCTCACTTCCGCCCCGCAAAACCGAAAACATTGAATAACATGTTTAATTTTGAAGTTAGAGTTGCCAATTTTGTTAAAGACAATAATAGCTTTAGTATTTCTGATTCCTGAGAATTTTATTGCGAAAATACTTCTGTATGATATACAATCTGGTATAATTAATATACCATAAAGGTATATTTCACATCTAGCACTTCAACGATATATCAAATATGACCTTCAGTACATTTTAGTATTTTTGCGGTATATTATTTGGTATATTTTAAAATTAATACCGCAAAGCTTTGTACCAAATAGGTATATTTATAAACGAGTATTTCAACAATATACCAAATATGACATTCAGTATATTTTAGTATATTTAGTATATTATTTGGTATATTTTAAAATTAATACCGCACAGCGGTAAATATACCAAATAGGTATATTTATAATCGAGTACTTCAATAATATACCAAGTATGACCTTCAGTACATTTTAGTATTTTTGCGGTATATTGTTTGCTATATTTTAAAATAAATAAAATAAATACCGCACAGTTTTGCTGGATATATCGGGTATCTCACAGTCGAGCACACTCGACTGTAGCTTTCTTACTTGTTTTTTTTTCTCTCTAGTTGTGAACGTGCAGCGTCGCCTCGTTGCGATCGCTTTGATGGGGACAACATTTGGCGTTGTCTTTTGTACTCTTTTCTTTTTGCAGTTGTTGGCACAGAATTTGAATATTGCAAAGTTGCATGTGGCAAGCAATTCAATGCTGCACTATTTATTGTATTGCCGCAACTAATATATATGTAGAGCTCTATTCCCATTGCCATAATACTTACGATCAATTCATAGGGCGGAAAAATCTTTCAGCTAATGTTGATGCGATCTACTTGAGCAGTTGAAAACATCGTATTGTTTTGCTCAGATTTATAGTATTTTTAGTTCATTCTTAAAAAACCCAAAAATACTTTAATTACTCACAAGTAAATATGTCGAAAATGTAAGCAAAAAAAATTAAGAAGAAATATGGAAAAATGAATCAATCTTCAATCAAACTTGAACAAAAACTGTAGTCTATATTCAACAATTTCAAATAATTGCGAGACTCTCATTAAAATGGGATGCATAAATCCCGCACAGAAGTGGTAAGAAGCGCGAACTGTGATATGCTTAACTCGCAGTCAAGATCTTCAATTAGCTATCAAAATACAACAAAGAAGAGAAAAAGTGCGGCCTGTTGTGGAATTCAAAGCCGGGTCTCTGAAATGCGTTCAGTATTTGGTACGATCGACGAGTTGTCGGCCGCTCAAAGGAGACGCAAGTCCTACAACTCCTACAACTTGCAGCGTGGCACGAATATGCAACTGCCACAGCAACAGCAACAGCAATGAGCGGCTCCATTACTTGCCGCTAATTAAGCCTACCGAGTGCGCATGAACCGCACGACAAACGTCTCTGTCTCCACCTCTCAGTTTCAGTCTTGTTCTCCGTCTTCGTCTTCGAGTCGGTTTCCATCTCAGAGTCACAGAGTCTGTTTTTCCGCTCTCTCTCTCTATCGAGGCTGCAACTTAAGCTCTGCTTGAGATTTCACACAGATTCCAATTCGACGCGGCCACGCAGAACATTGGCAATTAATTGTGAGTCCTCGGTTTGGACAGTAGCTGATAACTGGAGTGGACACAACAGCCACAGCAACAGCAACAAATGAGCGTCAGCCGCAGGCCCCGAATTTGCTTCTGGGTATTTTTTTTGCTTAGTTTTTTTTTTTTTTTGTGCCAGACTCTGCAAGAAGCATCTTCAAAGGCCGTGCATTGGCATTGGGTCGTCGTCGTAATTGAAGCCGCGTAACTGTGGGCACCCTACAGTCGTGTATGGCATCATCGAAAGTTCGGCATATGGCCAGAGATATCTGCTTTGTGACTTTTCAAACTATACTCAATCGATTCAATCGAAGATCAGCTCATCTTAAAATATGTGATGCGAATAGAAACGAACCTTTTTCTAAGCATTAATCAGCTAAAATTAAGATTAATACATTTTGAATAAAAATAATCTATAACTACACATTGAAGATCAGCTTAAGATTTTTAACTGAAGTAAATTTTGTCAAATGAAGACCAGAGATTCGAAAATTAAGAATATGATAATTAAGAATAAAAATATAGTTTGTTTTTGCTTTGAATAGAAATCCATTTTTTTCTAGACATTGAAGATCAGCTTAAGGTTTTTAACTAAAGTACATTTTTTCAAATGAAGATCAGAGATTCGAAAATTAAAAATATGCAAATTGAGAATATAAATATTATTTGTTTTTGCTTTGAATAGAAATCCATTTTTTAGATTTTAGACATTAAAGATTAGCTTAAAATTTTGAAATGTTAAACTGAAGTACATTTTTTCAAATGAAGATCAGCGTTTGTTTTTTTTCGCTTTGAAGAGCTTATGCATATATTTTTTAATATTTTAGTTCTATTTAAAAGAGATTATTTTGCGTACCAATTGTCTATAAGTCAAAGCATTATGTTAATAGCTGAGCAGTCTTTGAATAACTTGCAAATAGCGTATATTTTAGTCTGAAACACCCAAGCAAAGCGAGTGCTTTGATGCAGTTTACCAAAACAGATCTACATCTGAGTAGACGGTTTTCAGTCCTGCCTCCTTTCCCTTGTCTCTTGTCCCTTATCCACACCCTCACACCGCAACTGAGAACCGCAAACGTTGTCGATTGCCTGTTGTCCTTTTGAAGCGGCGCGAGTTGCCAACTTATTCGTATTTTGATTTCGGGCGTGCGATTCGAATGCGAAATTAGCAATTAGTTGTTGCTGGCTGCGTTGCTCTGCGACAGCCGCCGCCACTGGAATTTACCTCCTAATCAAGTTTAAGATTTTAAATATGGCTTCGACTACTAGCAGTGCGAATATTTAACAGTTTTTGTTTTCTTCAGGCACCTCAATTCGCATGAGAGCGAACGCTTTGGCTGCGATCAGTGTGATTTCAAGGCGCGTCTCAAGGGTCAACTGAAGCGACACATGCTTCGTCACACGGGCAGCAAATCGCACAAATGTCCGTACTGTGACTATCAATGCAGCACGTTGGATAACCTGCGGAATCACATCATCAAGACGGGCAAACATCCCGGCAAATTCATCTACGAGTGTGCCTCCTGCATGGCTGAGGATCCGCACTCAACCAGCATCTTCAAGAGCAACAGTTTCAAGGAGTATCAACTGCATTTACGCAAACACAATTCGCCATTGGCATAAATCATTTGAAATGCGCCTAAAAGTATAAACCACATATACAATTTTAAGTAATTTGAAGGTAAGTGAAACGTAAAATTTTTATGCTACACAAAATAGAAAAAAGTTCTTGTTGCATCGGCCGGGAATCGAACCCGGGCCGCCCGCGTGGCAGGCGAGCATTCTACCACTGAACCACCGATGCTTCTATAAATTCTCTGGCGAAATATGAAAACTTTAAGTTTCATTTCATATATTATATTTAAATTATTTCGCATATTTCCTTATCTCTTTTTTTTGCAATTTATAGTAGGCACCGCTCAATCTTGCAAACCAGTAAATTTCTGTTCTTTTGTCAATATTATTTAAGATTTAAAATTCTTTAATATATTCGTTTTGCTGTTCAAATTGCTACTTTTAGTGATAAAAAATTAAAAAAGTAATTTTTGCATCGGCCGGGAATCGAACCCGGGTCGCCCGCGTGGCAGGCGAGCATTCTACCACTGAACCACCGATGCTTCTTTAAATCGATTGTCGCAATATGAAAATTTTAAGTTACTTTTCATATATAAACTAATTTCGCATATTTGCTTATCTTTTTTTTTTTAACTTATAGTAGGCAGCCTTATATGTCAATATAATTTAAGATTCAAAACAGATTTTAATTTCTTTAATTTATTCGTTTGCTGTTAAATATACTTAAAATTGCTACCTTTAGTGATAAATAATTTAAAAAAAGTTATTCTGCATCGGCCGGGAATCGAACCCGGGCCGCCCGCGTGGCAGGCGAGCATTCTACCACTGAACCACCGATGCTTGTGTGGTTAAGTCTTAAAATATACCAAATTTAAAATGTCAAATCGTTGTCTTAACTCAATAAGGTTCATCGTTCGTATAATTTGGGACATTTTCATAGATTGCTGTCATGAAGAGATTGAAATGTGATTCACGCGCATGTGACACTAATAACACCAATAAAAATAAATCACTCATTTAAGGCTGATCATATTTATTATTTATAAAATACGTGTGTAATTCCCCTCATAAATTTCCATTCATGACACTTTATATATTATATATTATAACGTCTTTAATATAAAGAGGGTCAAGTGATAACCTCTAAAAAAATAATATAAATTATGTGACGCAAATTCCGTGAAATCTAGTATATTTTTGGTATTTAAGCTCGGCTTCTAGGCAAACATATTTACTGTTTACTTTTGTGCGGATCGAAATGAATACAATAATACTATTCGTGTCCCTTATCTCGACGGTTGCAGGGAATAGCGTTGAAATAGTGAGTTCAACTATTAACTTATATTCAAGATTGCCACAAGATTCGCTTTCTATTTATAGAGCTGCCAAGAATCAAAAGAACTGGAATCAACCTGCGGAAATTATTGCTTTAAAGCCATCAAACCTGTGTTAGATCATACAAAGTATCTTCAAAGTCACTTGACTGAGCCAGACAATTTAAAGAAACTTGTAGACACTTGGATCGAACAGAAATTAGACAATTTGCGGGCAGCTGCTGAAGCAGATTTACTTAAACAATTCAAATCGCAAGATGAAAAGGTCGATCAAAAACTGCAAAATCTACAGAAACTGATAGAAGAACGTAAACAAAAAGTTGGGCCGTCTTTTCAGAAAATTGGTTCGAAATATTATTATATTGAAGAATCTGATGAGATCAATTGGATGGGGGCAGTTAACAAATGTCTAACCTTGGGTGGACATTTGATTAGTATCGAAAATCTAGATGAGTTCAATGCAATCAAAAAGAAATTGCGGACTGATAAAGATTATTGGATTGACATTAACGATATATCTAAAGAGGGTGAATTTACTTCGATTTCGACAGGTCGTAGAGCAAACTATTTTATATGGAAATCTGGTGAACCAAACAATATTGGTAATAATGAACATTGCGGCGAATTGCATTGCGCTGTTGGGCACCAAATGAATGATGATACATGTAGTAAAAAGCAATTGTTTATTTGTGAATTTGGAAATGAACATAAATAAATACATCTGTATAATTGAATAGGTTATTTAAGAATTGCCTTCTCGATTATAGCAACAGTTCTTCAGACAAGTTTTGTTTACTAAAATATATTTTCTTTTCTTTTTGCTTCTTATGGCAATGCCTTTGTGCACTTAATAAAAACACTATATTGTAATAAAGTTATTATTTCAACAACAAATCTAAAAATTGCACTTAGGACTCAATTATTTTATAACATCCATGAAATTCTATTCGTATAAATCTAGAAGCAGAGTCTATCGAACACATTAAATCTTTAATACTATATATTTAGATTAATGAAAGTGATAGACAACGACTCATCTCCTTATTTGTTTCAATTTTGATAACCTTAAGTTCAATTGCATAACACATATTGTGCATTACGTGCATTCCAATCAGTTACACATGAACTAAATATAGTATATTTTGGGTATAAAAGTTCTGTTTTTGCCAGAAGAGCTTCAGTTCGAAGAAAACATCACTGTTAAACATTGTGTGAATCAAAATGAATATAATAATATTTGGACTCCTTCTCTCAATTCTCTTTGCGCATGGCAGTGAGGAAGTAAGTACATCTAATAAATCTCCTTTAGATGATCCTAAGTCTCGGTTTCCATTCATAGAGCTGTCAGGAATCGAGGCAACTTGAGTCAAACTGTGGAACATATTGTCATAAAGCTCTGAAGCCTGTATTAGAACATACGAAGGTGTTAGAGCGACAATTGACTGATTGTAAACCTGAAGAGAAATGCTTGTCGGAGAACCATTTCGATTCGCAGGATAATACGATCCAACAGAAATTGAGAGACTTGAGCACTGCAAGTGAACAAATTATGCAGCAAATAAAATTGCAGGGTAAACAAGTCGAGCAACAAATGGAGGTAGTCAAAAAGTTTATGCCTGGACCGCCTTATCAGCAGATTGGTTCAAAATATTATTATATTGAAGAATCTGAAGAAGTCAATTGGTTTGAGGCAGTTAACAAATGTCTGACAATAGGTGGACATTTAGTTAGTTTTGAAAATCAGGATGAGTTCAATGCAATCAAGAAAAAATTGCAAGCTGATGAAGATTATTGGATTGACATTAACGATTTAGCTAACGAGGGAGAATTTATTTCAGTAGCAACTGGCCAAAAGCCGACATATGTGAATTGGCATATTAATGAACCAAACAACGGTTGGAATTTTACAGAACATTGTGGTGAATTTTGGTTCGTTAATGGAAATCACCTAATGAATGATGCTACATGTCAAGACAAGCAGTTGTTTATTTGCGAGCATAGAACAAAATTGACATGAACAATTATGAATTTTTAATAAAATATCAGATTAACTATTGTCGTCTTATTCGAAATAAATAAATCACTTTGCTTCTTATTGACCGAAAAATATAAATATGTGCTGATAAGACAGAGATGCAAAAATCTGTAGCAGAGATTGTTTGTTTTTTACGATAGCCTCAGAAACAAATATATAATTAGAATTAAATATTATTTCATAATGCAATTTGCCAAATGTTTTTATTATTATTTTTCGATTATTATTAATCAATGATTTAGTACGAATCGAAAAGGATATAACATAGGGTATACTTTATTTGAGAGCATCTGTTATACGAAATATACATTGTAGTATATATTTATATTTTTTCTCAGTCGGGTTGACTCGACTGTAGATTTCTTGTTTGTTTATTCTGATAACGCCCCTTTAAACACATATGGCTATATACTTTTATTGTTTTAAACTATGCAAACACAGTATATTTAAAAGCGACATATGTATTAACAAATAGACATATTAGATTGAGGCTATATTGTAGTATTTAAAAAAACTAATTATTGGCACTGAGATAAACTTTCTTAAAAGGAAAAGTGTAAAATAGTATTCATCTCAAAATATATGATGATTAGAAGAATGAAATTAGAATGTTTAATTGTCGCAACTTGAGTTAAATGATTTTTACAACACATCTGTGCGAATCATAATATTTTACTTATACTTTTACTTTAAGTCTTACAAATGTTAGTCTCAAAAGTGAATTAACAAGAAAATCGATGCACAAAAGCCTAGTAATTGACCCAATTTTAAATTTCAGCAATTAAATTATTTTATTATAACTCATCGAATAAGAAATCAGAGGTGTATTTTAATATTTATACCTTCTGCCCATAGGGTGGAAGGTTATTATAACTTTGTGCCTGCAGGAAATGTATCTAACACGCAGAAGGAGGTCTTGGTTGGTTTGGCTGACAATCTGGTATATTTTGTACTCATTGGTATATTTTGAATGTGGTTCTATATCAACATACCAAATAAACAATTCAGTATTTTTTGTATTTTTGCAGTATATTTAAAATAAGTACCGCATTGTTTTGGTTATGTTGAGTAGCGGGTATTTCACAGTCAAGCACACTCGATGTAGCTTTCTTATACATATGTTTTGTTCTGATAAGGCCGCGAAAAAGTAGAAACATACTTTTATTTGACGCAATTTCAAATTCCATCATGCATCATCTGATAAGAAATTTTAATATTTTTCAATTGAATTACAAATTTCATCTGAACAACAATAAATTATTTCACCAGAAATTTGATATCAAACACCCTTCTAAGAAATTTGCTAATTTATGTATGTATGTTACATATATAGTACATATTTTCTGGACATATAAACTCTGGTTATGGGTCCAATAGCTTCAGTTCGATATTTAACTTTGCGCGATTCAAAATGAACACATTATTTGTTTGTCTCCTTGCCTCAGTCCTTGTGGTATACGGCAGTGAAGATGTAAGTCTAATTCGATTAATGATCGTTAGGATGATCTCAAAGTCAATTTCCATCTATAGAATCTTCAGGAGTCGAAGCAGCAAGAGACGAGCTGTGTCAATTACTGCTCGAATATTATAAACCCTGTGCTAAACGTTACGAGAAATCTACAGAACCAAGTGAATGATTTTAAACATCAAACGAAATGTTTGTCGCAGTTCGAGAACACGAATAAGCTGATGGAAGAGAAATTTGCTTCACAGGATAAAACGATTGAACAGAAATTGGGAGACTTGAGCAATGCAACTGAAGAAATTATGGAACAAATAAAATTACAGGGTCAACAAATCGAGCAACAGTTGGAACATCTTAAAAAAGCGGAAGAAGTTAAGAAGCAAAAACCTGGACCACCTTATCAGCAGATTGGCTCAAAATATTATTATATTGAAGAATCTAAAAAAATTAATTGGTTTGAGGCAGTTAACAAATGTGTGGCAATGGATGGGCATTTAGTTAGTTTCGAAAATCAGGATGAATTAAATGCAATCAAAAAGAAATTGCAGACTGATGAAGATTATTGGATTGGCATTAACGATTTAGCTAAAGAGGGTGAATTTACTTCCATTTCTACAGGTCTCAGAGCAAACTATTTAATATGGCAGTCAGGTGACCCAAACAATGACAAGGGTAATGAACATTGCGGTGAATTGCACTTCAATTCTGAATTCATAATGAATGATGATGTATGTACCAAAAAACAATTGTTTATTTGCGAATTTAGAAATTAATATTATATAAATATATTATTATTCTACTACACATGTGTATAATTGAGAGGATCATTTAAGAATTGCTTGTTCGATCCTAGCAACAGTTTTTTCGGACGAATAAACAAAAGTTTATTAAAATGTATTTTATATTATTTCCGCTTCTTAGAGTTAGAGATTTAGTTTGAAGCACATCACTTTTTAATATTGTGTGTATCAAAATTAATATAATAATATTTGTACTTCTTCTCTCAGTCCTCGTTGTGTATGGCAGTGAGGAAGTAAGTACTCCTAATAAATCTCCCTTTAGATGATCCTAACTTTCGGTTTTCATTCATTGAGCTGTCAGGATTCCTGACTCAGGAATCAAGGCAACTTGAGTCAACCTGTGGAACATATTGTCATAAAGCTCTGAACCCTGTATTAGAACATACGAAGGCGTTAGAGAGACAATTGACTTATTGTAAACCTCAAGAGAAATGCTTGTCTGAGAACAAATTTGATTCCCAAGAAGAGAAGACCGATAAGAAATTTAAAGTTTTGCACATTGCAATTGAAACAATTTTTCAACAAATAAAATTGCAGGGTAAACAAGTCGCTTTATCAGCAGATTGGTTCAAAATATTATTATATTGAAGAATCTTAAAAAGTCAATTGGTTTGGTGCAGTCAACAAATGCCTTATCCTAGGTGGACATTTAGTTATTTTCGAAAACCTGGATGAATGTAACGCAATCTATATTATTTTTAGTATATTTGTATTTTTGGAATATTTTGGAAAAATACCGCAATATTTGGCTTTTATTCAAAATGGGAAGCGGGTATCTCACAGTGGAGCCCACTCGACTGTAACTTTCTTAGCAATTGACCAAATTTTAAGTTTCAGCATTAAATTCTTTTGTTATAACTCATCAGATAAGAAATCAAAGGTGTATTTTAATATTTATTCCCTCTGCCCATAGCGTGGAAGGATATTATAACTTTGTGCCTGCAGGAAATGTATCTAACACGCAGAAGGAGGTCTTGGTTGTTTTGGCTGACAATCTGGTATATTTTGCACTAATTGGTATATTTTATATGAAGTACTATACTAATATACCAAATAAACAATTTGGTATTTTTTTGTATTTTTGCGGTATTATTCGGTATATTTAAAATAAATACCACATTGTTTTGTTTTCATTGGTTAGCTGGTATTTTACAGTTAAGCACACTCTGCTACCGCTGTCGATCCACACGTCTAGCAACGTAGCATGACAGAACTCAAGCACATTTAAAAAATTAAAGCATCGGAAAAGCCGCAAAAAGCCCCAAAACCGGACTGTTATTAAAATTTAATATAAAGTTTCTACTATTGATTAATATACATTACACACCGCACAAATACGCAGAACACCTTTTTTCCTCTACAGAAGACGAACACTTTTGTACGCTTTTTGTTTTTTTTTTTTGACAACACAAAACAGTACACATATATAACGTTTAAGAAATTATCACACAAACTGTGTTTATTATTCTTAATTTACATGCCTCCAACTTCAATATCCATTTTACAAAATATAAAATTTTTCTTTCGTTTGGATTTGCCAAGCGCACAAAGTCACCAAAAGTTTACCGTCAATTTTGTCACAAAAATCAGCTGTTCAATCACTTGACTTTCAACATCTGTAAAAATTGCAAGGTTGCATTTTTGACCAAAAATATTTATTGATACTTTCTATCTAGGGTATCTAGTTTAAATATATAAAATAACAATTAAAATTTTCTTCCAAAAAATGTTGGACTTTATGCCAGCAAATCGGCAATCCGGCCCAATGTGCATGTTAAAATCATCTGATAAAACATTTTAATATTTTTTAATTGAATTGAGGAAAGCTTGCAAATTTCATCTGAACAACAATAAATTATTTCACCAGAAATTTGATATCAAACACCCTTCTAAGAAATTTGCTAATTTATGTATGTATATAGTACATATTTTCTGGGTATATAAACTCTGGTTATGAGTCCAATAACTTCAGTTCGATATTTAACTTTCCGCGATTCAAAATGAACACATTATTTGTTTTTCTCCTTGCCTCAGTCCTTGTGGTATACGGCAGTGAAGATGTAAGTCTAATTCGATTAATGATCGTTAGGATGATCTCAAAGTCAATTTCCATCTATAGAATCTTCAGGAGTCGAAGCAGCAAGAGACGAGCTGTGTCAATTACTGCTCGAATATTATAAACCCTGTGCTAAACGTTACGAGAAATCTACAGAACCAAGTGAATGATTTTAAACATCAAACGAAATGTTTGTCGCAGTTCGAGAACACGAATAAGCTGATGGAAGAGAAATTTGCTTCGCAGGATAAAACGATTGAACAGAAATTGGGAGACTTGAGCACTGCATCTGAAGAAATTATGGAACAAATAAAATTACCAGGTAAACAAATAGATCAGCAAATGGATCAATAGCGTCTTATCAGAAGATCTAAATATTATTATATTGAAGAATCAGAAGAATCCAATTGGTTTGGGGCAGTTAACAGATGCGTAGTAATGGATAGATATTTGGTTAGTATCAAAAATCTGGATGAATTCAACGCTATCAAAGCCAAATTGCAGGCTAGAAAAGATTATTGCATTGACAATAACGACTTAGCTAAGGATGAAGAATTTATTTCAGTAGCAACTGGCAAAAAACCGAAGTATTTCAATTGGAAATTAAGTGAACCAAACAATAACGGTGGTGATGAAGATTGCGGTGAATGGAATTCGATTTATGAATTCGAGTACAAAAAAACAATTGTTTATTTGCGAATTAAGAAATTCATATTTTTAAATATATATATTTATATATTTGTTTGTTTTACTAAAATGTATTTTATTTACTTTTTCTTCTTATGACAATGCTTTAGTGAGCGTACTTAATGAAATCGTAATAAAGTGATTGTTTTAGAAAAATTTCAAAATTTAATTCAGTACTCTATTATTAGAAATTCTGATAGTAAAAGCCCGAAAGCAAAGTCTGCAAGACGCTGCCTTGATAACGCATTTAAAATTCAATATATTATATGCTTAGATTAATGAAAGTAAAAGTCAATGACTTATCTCTGCTCTTGACCCAATTTTAATGACCTCATGATCAAATACAACCCAATTATCAAAGTTCGTCATATGCTTTCAGTTATGTAATATATTTTGGCTATATAAACTCTGATTTGTGCAACAGAGATTTAGTTTGAAACACATCACTGTGTAATATAGTGTGAATCAAAATGAATATAATAATATTTGGACTCCTTCTCTCAGTCCTCGTTGTGTATGGCAGTGAGGAAGTAAGTACTCCTAATAAATCTCTCTTTAGATGATCCTAAGTTTCGGTTTTCATTCATAGAGCTGTCAGGAATCGAGGCAACTTGAGTCAATCTGTGGAAATTATTGCTTTAGAGCCATGAAGCCTATGTTAGATTATACGAAGACTTTAGAGCGACAAATAACTGATTTTGCTCATGAAAAAAAATTTTTGTTGGAGCTGGAAAACACGAAGAAACTATTAGAGGCCAAACTCGATTTGCAGGATAATACGATCCAACATAAATTTAGAGACTTGAGCACTGCAAGTGAACAAATTTTGCAACAAATCAAATCACAGGGTAAACAAGTCGAGCAACAGTTGGAACATCTTCATAAAGCGGAGGAAGTTAAGAAGCCAATACCTGGACCAGTTTATCAGCAGATTGGATCAAAGTATTATTATATTGAAAAATCTGAAGAGCTCAATTGGTTTGTTGCAGTCAACAAATGTTTTATCATAGGTGGACATTTAATTAGTATCGAAAATGAGGATGAATTCAATGCAATCAAGGGGAAACTGCAAGCTGGAAAAAATTATTGGATTGACATTAACGACTTGGCTAAGGAGGGAGAATTTATTTCAGTTGCAACAGGCAAAAAGCCGACATATGTGAATTGGCATATTAATGAACCAAACAACGGTAAACCTAACGGAATTTTAGAGCATTGCGGTGAATTATGGTTCTCTAATGGAAATCACTTAATGAATGATGCTATATGTGAAAACACGAAGTTGTTTATTTGTGAGCATAGAACTAAAATGACATGACTAATTATGTATTTTTATACCCGCTACCCATAGGGTAGAAGGGTATTATAACTTTGTGCCGGCAGGAAATGTATGTAATAGGTAGAAGGAGGCATCTCCGACCCTATAAAGTATATATATTCTTGATCAGCGTCAACAGCCGAGACGATCTAGCCATGTCCGTCTGTGTGTCTGTCCGTCTGTCCGTATGAACACCTAGATCTCAGAGACTATAAGAGATAGAGCTATAAATTTTTTTTGACAGCATTTGTTATGTTTGCACGCAGATCAAGTTTGTTTCAAAATTTGGCCACGCCCACTTCCGCGACCGCAAATCAAAAAAATCGAATAACAAGAGTAATTTTAAAGCTAGAGTTGCGAATTTTGGTATATACTATAATTACTATAGTAGTTATGATTCCGGCAAATTTGGTTACGATCAGATAAAAATTGTGGAAGTTATTAAAGAAATACTTTTGTATGGGCAAAAACGCCTACTTACTAGGGTCTGAGTTGCTTTGGCCGACAATCTGGTACATTGTGCCGTCTATGGTATATTTTGAATGGTGTACTATATCGATATACCAAATATACCATTTGGTATATTTTTAGTATTTTTGCAGTATATTCGGTATATTTTGAAAATGATACCGCAATATTTTGCTTTTATTAAAAATGGGTAGCGGGTATCTCACAGTCGAACACACTCGACTGTAGCTTTCTTACTTGTTAATAAACTATCAGTTTAACTCTTGTCGTCTTATTCGAAATAAGTAAATCATTTTGCTTCTTATTGACCGAAAAATATAAATATGTGCTGATAAGACAGCGATTAAAAATTTGTAGAAGAGATTGTTTATTTTTTACGATTGCTTCAGAAACAAATATATAATTAGAATTAAATATTCCATAATGCAATTTGCCAAATGATTTTATTATTATTTTTCGCTTATTATTAATCAAAGATTTAGTACGAATCGAAATGGATATAACATAGGGTATAATTTATTTGAGAGCACCTGTTATACGAAATATACATTAGTATTTTTCTCATTCGGATTCACTCGACTGTAGATTTCTTGTTTCTTTATTCTGATAACGCCACTTTATATACTTTTATTGTTTTAAACTATGCAAACACAGTATATGTATTTAAACATATGTATTAACAGATATACATAATAAATGTAGGCTGTATATAAAAACTAATTATGGGCACTCAGATGAACTTTCTTAAAAGGTAAAGTGTATAATAGTATTTATATCAAAATATATGATGATAAATGTTTAATTGGCGCAACTTGAGTTAAATGTTTGTTGCAACAAATTTGTATGAATCATAATATTTTACTTAGACTTTTACTTTAAGTCTTACAAATGTTAGTCTCAAACGTGAATTAACAAGATGCACAAAAGCTTAGCAATTGACCCAATTTTAAATTTCAGCAATTAAATTCTTTTATTATAACTCATCGTATAAAAAATCAGAGGTGTATTTTAATATTTATACCTTCTGCCCATAGGGTGGAAGGTTATTATAACTTTGTACCTGTAGGAAATGTATCTAACAGGCAGAAGGAGCTATCTCCGATCCTATACAGTATATATATTCTTCATATAGCCATGCTCGTCTGTCTGACGATATGAATACCTATATCTTAGAGACTATAAGAG
The DNA here is from genome assembly GCA_023558455.1 of Drosophila kepulauana. Lineage (NCBI taxonomy): Eukaryota > Metazoa > Arthropoda > Insecta > Diptera > Drosophilidae > Drosophila > Drosophila kepulauana. The sequence goes on from CM042367.1 coordinate 27,045,005, forward strand.
ATAGAGATATAATTGTTTTTCGATAGCATTTACTAGATGTCTTAGTTGGTTTGGCTGACAATCTGGTATATTTTTTACTCATTGGTATATTTTGAATGTGGTACTATATCAATATACCAAATAAACAATTCGGTATTTTTTGAATTTTTGCAGTATATTTAAAATAAGTACCGCATCGTTTTGGTTATGTTGAGTAGCGGGTATTTCACAATCAAGCACACTCGATGTAGCTTTCTTATACATATGTTTTGTTCTGATAAGGTCGTTTTGTTTTGTTCTGTAAAAAATTTCCCAGTTTATTGAGGCTATATTTTAGAAATGTACTTCTATTTAACGCAATTGGAAATTCCAGCATTGTTATAAATCATCTGAAAAGAAATTTTAATATTTTTTATTTGAATTGGGAAAAATCTTACAAATTTCATCTGGACAGCAAGAAATTGTGTAACCAGAAATTTGATATCAAACAGCATTCTAAGAAATGCGTTGATATATGTATGTATATAGTACATATTTTCTGAGTATATAAACTCTGGTTATGGGTCCAATAACTTCAGTTCGATATTTAACTTTGTGCGAGTCAAAATGAACACATTATTTGTTTGTCTCCTTGCCTCAGTCCTTGTGGTATACGGCAGTGAAGATGTAAGTCTAATTCAATTAATGATCGTTAAGATGATCTCAAAGTCAATTTCCATCTATAGAAACTTCAGGAGTCGAAGCAGCAAAATACGAACTGTGTAAATTACTGCTCGAATATTATAAAACCCGTGCTAAATGTTACGAGGAATCTACAGAACCAAGTGAATGATTTTAAAAATCAAACGAAATGTTTGTCACAGTTCGAGAACACGAATAAACTGATGGAGGAGAAATTTGCTTCGCATGACAAAAAGATTGAACAGAAATTGAGGGACTTAAGCACTGCAACTGAAGAAATTATGGAACAAATAAAATTACAGGGTAAACAAGTCGAGCAACAGTTGGAACATCTTCAAAAAGCGGAGGAAGTTAAGAAAATACCTGGACCACCTTATCAGCAGATTGGCTCAAAGTATTATCATATTGAAGAATCTGAAAAACTCAGTTGGTTTGAAGCAGTTAACAAATGTGTCTCAATGGATGGAAATTTAGTTAGTATCCAAGATCAGGATGAATTCAGCGCAATCAAGCAGAAACTGCAAGATCATGAAGACTATTGGATTGACATTAACGTTTTAGCTAATAAGGATGAATATACTTCGATTTCTACAGGTCGGAGAGTAAATTTTTTTATGTGGCAGTCAGGTGAACCAAACAATAACAGTGGTAATTACAATTGTTGTACATTGAGATCTGGAGATCTCAAAATGTTTCTTGGTACATGTAGTATAAAAAGATTGTTTATTTGCGAATTTAGAAATTAATAATGTTAAATATAATATTATTCCAGCCAGCCTAATAAATATTACTACACATCTGTATAATTGAATCGGTTATTTAAGAATTGTTTAACCGATTGTAGCAACAGTTTTTTTTCAGACAAATGTTTACAAAAATGTATATTTTTATATTTTCACTTTTTACGAAATATCCAATGTGAGCGCTTTTGACAAAAACATTAAAATATAATAAATGAATTGATTCAATAACAAATTTCAATATTGAAATCAGTATTCTATTATTAGAAATTCTTATAGTAAAAACTCGAAAACAAAGTCTGCCAGATGCTGCTCTGATAACGTACTCAGAATTCAATACATTATAATGAATTAATGAAAGTATAAGTCAATGACTTATCTCTGTTCTTGACCCAATTTTAATGACCTCAAGATCAAATACTATAATTACTTATCACAGTTCGCTATATGCTTGCAATTATGTAATATATTTTGGGTATATAAATTCTGTTTTTGCCAGAAGAGCTTCAGTTCGAAGAAAACATCATTGTTTAATATTGTGTGAATCAAAATGAATATAATAATATTTGGACTCCTTCTCTCAGTCGTCATTGTGTATGGCAGTGAAGAAGTAAGTACTCCTAATAAATCCATCTTTAGATGATACTTAGTTTCGGTTTCCATTCATAGAGCTGCCAGGAATCGAGGCAACTTGAGTCAATCTGTGGAAATTATTGCTTTAGAGCCATGAAGCCTATGTTAGATTATACGAAGGCTTTAGAGCGACAAATAACTGATTTTGCTCATGAAAAAAAATTTTTGTTGGAGCTGGAAAACACGAAGAAACTATTAGAGGATAAATTCGATTCGCAGCATAATACGATCCAACAAAAATTTAGAGACTTGAGCACGGCAAGTGATCAAATTAGGCAACAAATAAAGTTACAGGGTAAACAAGTCGAGCAACAGTTGGAACATCTTCATAAAGCGGAGGAAGTTAAGAAGCCAATACCTGGACCAGCTTATCAGCAGATTGGATCAAAGTATTATTATATTGAAAAATCTGAAGAGCTCAATTGGTTTGTTGCAGTCAACAAATGTTTTATCATAGGTGGACATTTAATTAGTATCGAAAATGAGGATGAATTCAATGCAATTAAGCAGAAACTGCAAGCTGGAAAAAATTATTGGATTGACATTAACGACTTGGCTAAGGAGGGAGAATTTATTTCAGTTGCAACAGGCAAAAAGCCGACATATGTGAATTGGCATATTAATGAACCAAACAACGGTAAACCTAACGGAATTTTAGAGCATTGCGGTGAATTATGGTTCTCTAATGGAAATCACTTAATGAATGATGCTATATGTGAAAACACGAAGTTGTTTATTTGCGAGCATAGAACTAAAATGACATGACTAATTATGTATTTTTATACCCGCTACCCATAGGGTAGAAGGGTATTATAACTTTGTGCCGGCAGGAAATGTATGTAATAGGTAGAAGGAGGCATCTCCGACCCTATAAAGTATATATATTCTTGATCAGCGTCAACAGCCGAGACGATCTAGCCATGTCCGTCTGTGTGTCTGTCCGTCTGTCCGTATGAACACCTAGATCTCAGAGACTATAAGAGATAGAGCTATAAATTTTTTTTTTGACAGCATTTGTTATGTTTGCACGCAGATCAAGTTTGTTTCAAAATTTGGCCACGCCCACTTCCGCGACCGCAAATCAAAAAAATCGAATAACAAGAGTAATTTTAAAGCTAGAGTTGCGAATTTTGGCATATACTATAATTACTATAGTAGTTATGATTCCGGCAAATTTGGTTACGATCAGATAAAAATTGTGGAAGTTATTAAAGAAATACTTTTGTATGGGCAAAAACGCCTACTTACTAGGGTCTGAGTTGCTTTGGCCGACAATCTGGTACATTGTGCCGTCTATGGTATATTTTGAATGGTGTACTATATCGATATACCAAATATACCATTTGGTATATTTTTAGTATTTTTGCAGTATATTCGGTATATTTTGAAAATGATACCGCAATATTTTGCTTTTATTAAAAATGGGTAGCGGGTATCTCACAGTCGAACACACTCGACTGTAGCTTTCTTACTTGTTAATAAACTATCAGTTTAACTCTTGTCGTCTTATTCGAAATAAGTAAATCATTTGCTTCTTATTGACCGAAAAATATAAATATGTGCTGATAAGACAGCGATTAAAAATTTGTAGAAGAGATTGTTTATTTTTTACGATTGCTTCAGAAACAAATATATAATTAGAATTAAATATTCCATAATGCAATTTGCCAAATGATTTTATTATTATTTTTCGCTTATTATTAATCAAAGATTTAGTACGAATCGAAATGGATATAACATAGGGTATAATTTATTTGAGAGCACCTGTTATACGAAATATACATTAGTATTTTTCTCATTCGGATTCACTCGACTGTAGATTTCTTGTTTCTTTATTCTGATAACGCCACTTTATATACTTTTATTGTTTTAAACTATGCAAACACAGTATATGTATTTAAACATATGTATTAACAGATATACATAATAAATGTAGGCTGTATATAAAAACTAATTATGGGCACTCAGATGAACTTTCTTAAAAGGTAAAGTGTATAATAGTATTTATATCAAAATATATGATGATAAATGTTTAATTGGCGCAACTTGAGTTAAATGTTTGTTGCAACAAATTTGTATGAATCATAATATTTTACTTAGACTTTTACTTTAAGTCTTACAAATGTTAGTCTCAAACGTGAATTAACAAGATGCACAAAAGCTTAGCAATTGACCCAATTTTAAATTTCAGCAATTAAATTCTTTTATTATAACTCATCGTATAAAAAATCAGAGGTGTATTTTAATATTTATACCTTCTGCCCATAGGGTGGAAGGTTATTATAACTTTGTACCTGTAGGAAATGTATCTAACAGGCAGAAGGAGCTATCTCCGATCCTATACAGTATATATATTCTTCATATAGCCATGCTCGTCTGTCTGACGATATGAATACCTATATCTTAGAGACTATAAGAGATAGAGATATAATTGTTTTTCGATAGCATTTACTAGATGTCTTAGTTGGTTTGGCTGACAATCTGGTATATTTTTTACTCATTGGTATATTTTGAATGTGGTACTATATCAATATACCAAATAAACAATTCGGTATTTTTTGAATTTTTGCAGTATATTTAAAATAAGTACCGCATCGTTTTGGTTATGTTGAGTAGCGGGTATTTCACAATCAAGCACACTCGATGTAGCTTTCTTATACATATGTTTTGTTCTGATAAGGTCGTTTTGTTTTGTTCTGTAAAAAATTTCCCAGTTTATTGAGGCTATATTTTAGAAATGTACTTCTATTTAACGCAATTGGAAATTCCAGCATTGTTATAAATCATCTGAAAAGAAATTTTAATATTTTTTATTTGAATTGGGAAAAATCTTACAAATTTCATCTGGACAGCAAGAAATTGTGTAACCAGAAATTTGATATCAAACAGCATTCTAAGAAATGCGTTGATATATGTATGTATATAGTACATATTTTCTGGGTATATAAACTCTGGTTATGGGTCCAATAACTTCAGTTCGATATTTAATTTTGTGCGAGTCAAAATGAACACATTATTTGTTTGTCTCCTTGCCTCAGTCCTTGTGGTATACGGCAGTGAAGATGTAAGTCTAATTCAATTAATGATCGTTAAGATGATCTCAAAGTCAATTTCCATCTGTAGAATCTTCAGGAGTCGAAGCAACAAAATAGCAATAGCTGTGTAAATTACTGCTCGAATATTGTAAAACCCGTGCTAAATGTTACGAGGAATCTACAAAACCAAGTGAATGATTTTAAACATCAAACGAAATGTTTGTCGCAGTTTGAGAACACGAATAAGCTGATGGAGCAGAAATTTGCTTCGCTGGATAAAAAAAATTGAACAGAAATTGAGAGACTTGAGCACTGGAAGTGAACAAATTATGCAACAAATCAAATCACAGGGTGAACAAGTCGACCAACAATTGGAACATCTTAAAAAAGCGAAGGAAGTTAAGAAGCAAATACCTGGACCACCTTATCAGAAGATTGGATCAAAGTATTATTATATTGAAGAATCTGAAGAAGTCAATTGGTTTAGGGCAGTCAACAAATGTCTTATCCTAGGTGGACATTTAGTTAGTTTTAAAAATCAGGATGAATTCAATGCAATCAAGGGGAAACTACAAGCTGAAAAAGATTATTGGATTGACATTAACGATTTAGCTAAAGAGGGTGAATTTACTTCCATTTCTACAGGTCGCAGAGCAAACTATTTAATGTGGCAGTCAGGTGACCCAAACAATGTCGATGGTAATGAACATTGCGGTGAATTGCACTTCAATTATGGATTTGAAATGAATGATGATACATGTACCAAAAAAAAAATGTTTATTTGCGAATTTAGAAATTAATATTATTAAATATATTGTTATTCTACTTAGTACACATCTGTATAATTTATTGAGGGTCATTTAAGAATTGCTTATTCGATTATATGTTAGCAAAGGTTTTTTTCAGACAAATTTTGTTTACTGAATTGTAATAATAATAATAATAATTGTAATAAAGTGATTCTTTTTGAAATTCTGTACTCTATTATTAAAATGCAATGTCTGACAGACGCTGCTCTAATTACGCATTAAGAAGTCAATATATTATATGCTTAGATTAATGAAAGTAAAAGTCAATGACTTATCTCTGCTCTTGACCCAATTTTAATGACCTCAAGATCAAATACATCGCAATTATCAAAGTTCCCCATATGCGAATGTCAATTGGTATGAAGCAGTTAACAGATGTCAGGCAATAGGTAGACATTTGGTTAGAATCAAATATCTCGATGAATTCAATGCAATCGAGGAGAAACTGCAAGTTGAAAAAGATTATTGAAAATGAAGAATGAAGAATACGTTTCAATTGCCACGGGTCGGAAAGGAACCTATTTTAATTGGTTACCAAATCATCCAAGCAATTCAACAATTGAGAATTGCATCGAACTACATGGAACATCTAAAAAAATGAATGATGATAGATGTGAAAGAAAACAATTATATATTTGCGAACATAGAAACTAGCTTGAATAGTTCTCTAAAGAGTTAAATATGTAATATATATGTCATATGTAATGTTAACAAGAAGAATCGCCGCGACTTCAAAGAATTCAAAATAAATAAAACTTATTTCCGACGACACTGAAATTTGCGGAATCTTTTCGATCATTGCAATATTGAAATATTACGAAATGGGTTTTGACTCTGCCTATTCTCTGCGATAGTGGAAACCTTAATTTAATAAATGTATATTCTATATCTGAGCATGATGATGTGTTATTGTTCAGATGAGTAATAAAAGTTGTTGTTAGGAATTAACTACAAAAATCTAGTAACAGAAATTCGTATTAAAAATATGTCTTGGAAAGTTTCAAACACGCTTAACAAAACACGGAAATAGATTGAAAAACAAAAGCGCTGTCGCTATGCAGATTACTGAAATCCAAGTACGCAATGATCGTGCTCTTTTTATACCCGCTACCCATAGGGTAAAAGGGTATTATAACTTTGTGCCGGCAGGAAATGTATGTTACAGGTAGAACGAGGCATCTGCGTTCATGTAAAGTACATATGTTATATATTCTATATCCGTCTGAACATTATATCTCAGGGACTATAAAATTTTACCTGCTTTAACCGATAATCTGGTATATTATGCAATCAATGGTATATTTTGAGCATGGTACTATATCAATATACAATATATATAGTATTTTTGCCGATAAATACCAATCTGTTTTGCTTTCACTAACAATCAGTAGCCGGTATCTCAAAGTCAATCACACTCGACTGCAACTTTCTTTAATGTTTTATGCTGATAAAAATGCGAAAAAGTATGTAAAAAATTTCCCAATTCATTGAGGCTATATTTTGGAAATGTACTTCTATTTGACGCAATTTGAAATTCCAGCATTGTTATAAATCATCTGAAAAGAAATTTTAATATTTTTTGATTGAATTGGGAAAAGAACCAAGTGAATGATTTTAAACATCAAACGAAATGTTTGTCGCAGTTCGAGAACACGAATAAACTGATGGAGAAGAAATTTGATTCACAGGACAAAAAGATTGAACAGAAATTGAAAGACTTGAGCACTGCAACAAATTTTGCAACAAATCAAATCACAGGTGAACAAATTGAGCAACAGTTGGAACATCTTAAAAAAGCGGAGGAAGTTAAGAAGCAAATACCTGGACCACCTTATCAGAAGATTGGATCAAAGTATTATTATATTGAAGAATCTGAAGTCAAAAAAATTTCTTATCCTAGGTGGACATTTAATTAATATCGAAAATCAGGATGAATTCAATGCAATCGAGAAGAAACTGCAAGCTGGAAAAAATTATTGGATTGATATTAACGATTTAGCTGAGGAGAGAAATTTTATTTCAGTTGCAACAGGCAAAGAGCCGACATATGTGAATTGGCATATTAGTGAACCAAACAACGGTAAACCTAATGGAATTTTAGAACATTGCGGTGAATTATGGTTCCTTAATGAAAATCACCTAATGAATGATGCTCAATGTCAAGACAAACAGTTATTTATTTGCGAGCATAGAACTAAATTGACATGAATAATTATGAATTTTTAATAAACTATCAGTTTAGTTCTTGTCGTCTTATTCGAAATAATTCACTTTGCTTCTTATTGACCGAAAAATATAAATATGTTCTGATAAGACAGCGATTAAAAATTTGTAGAAGAAATTCTTTGTTTTTTACGATAGCCTCAGAAACAAATATATAATTAGAATTAAATATTATTTCATAATGCAATTTGCCAAATGTTTTTATTATTATTTTTCGATTATTATTAATCAAAGATTTAGTACGAATCGAAATGGATATAACATAGGGTATAATTTATTTGAGAGCACCTGTTATACGAAATATACATTGGTATTTTTCTCATTCGGATTCACTCGACTGTAGATTTCTTGTTTCTTTATTCTGATAACGCCACTTTATATACTTTTATTGTTTTAAACTATGCAAACACAGTATATGTATTTAAACATATGTATTAACAGATATACATAATAAGGCTATATATAAAAACTAATTATGGGCACTCAGATGAACATTCTTAAAAGGTAAAGTGTATAATAGTATTTATATCAAAATATATGATGATTAGAAGAAGGAATGTTTAATTGGCGCAACTTGAGTTAAATGGTTGTTGCAACAAATTTGTATGAATCATAATATTTTACTTTTACTTTAAGTCTTACAAATGTTAGTCTCAAATGTGAATTAACAAGAAAAGCGATGCACAAAATCCTAGTGATTGACCCAATTTTAGATTTCAGCATTAAATTCTTTTGTTATAACTCATCGGATAAGAAATCAGAGGTGTATTTTAATATTTATACCCTCTGCCTCTCTGAGATAGAGATATAATTTTTTTTCGATAGCATTTACTAGAGGTCGTAGTTGCTTTGGCTGACTATCTGGTATATTTTGCACTGGTATATTTTGAATGAAGTACTATTCCAATGTACCAAATAAACATTTTGGTATTTTTTGTATGTTTGCAGTATATTTAAAATAAGTACCGCATTGTTTTGTTTATATTGAGTAGCGGGTATTTCACAATCAAACACACTCGATGTAGCTTTCTTATATGTTTTGTTCTGATAAGGTCGTTTTGTTTTGTTCTGTAAAAATTGCACAGTTTATTGAGGCTATATTTTATAAATGTACTTTTATTTGACGCAATTGGAAATTCCAACATTTTTATAAATCATCTGAAAAGAAATTTTAATATTTTTCAATTGAATTGGGAAAAAACTTACAAATTTCTTCTGAACAACAAAAAATTATTTCACCAGGAAATTTACATCATACAGCCTTCTACGAAATGTGTTTATATATATAGTACATATTTTCTGGGTATATAAACTCTGGTTATGGGTCCAATAACTTCAGTTCGATATTTAACTTTGTGCGAGTCAAAATGAACACATTATTTGTTTGTCTCCTTGCCTCAGTCCTTGTGGTATACGGCAGTGAAGATGTAAGTCTAATTCGATTAATGATCGTTAAGATGATCTCAAAGTCAATTTCCATCTATAGAAACTTCAGGAGTCGAAGCAGCAAAATACGAACTGTGTAAATTACTGCTCGAATATTATAAAACCCGTGCTAAATGTTACGAGGAATCTACAGAACCAAGTGAATGATTTTAAAAATCAAACGAAATGTTTGTCACAGTTCGAGAACACGAATAAACTGATGGAGGAGAAATTTGCTTCGCATGACAAAAAGATTGAACAGAAATTGAGGGACTTAAGCACTGCAACTGAAGAAATTATGGAACAAATAAAATTACAGGGTAAACAAGTCGAGCAACAGTTGGAACATCTTCAAAAAGCGGAGGAAGTTAAGAAAATACCTGGACCACCTTATCAGCAGATTGGCTCAAAGTATTATTATATTGAAGAATCTGAAAAACTCAGTTGGTTTGAAGCAGTTAACAAATGTGTCTCAATGGATGGAAATTTAGTTAGTATCCAAGATCAGGATGAATTCAGCGCAATCAAGCAGAAACTGCAAGATCATGAAGACTATTGGATTGACATTAACGTTTTAGCTAATAAGGATGAATATACTTCGATTTCTACAGGTCGGAGAGTAAATTTTTTTATGTGGCAGTCAGGTGAACCAAACATAACAGTGGTAATTACAATTGTTGTACATTGAGATCTGGAGATCTCAAAATGTTTCTTGGTACATGTAGTATAAAAAGATTGTTTATTTGCGAATTTAGAAATTAATAATGTTAAATATAATATTATTCCAGCCAGCCTAATAAATATTACTACACATCTGTATAATTGAATCGGTTATTTAAGAATTGTTTAACCGATTGTAGCAACAGTTTTTTTTCAGACAAATGTTTACAAAAATGTATATTTTTATATTTTCACTTTTTACGAAATATCCAATGTGAGCGCTTTTGACAAAAACATTAAAATATAATAAATGAATTGATTCAATAACAAATTTCAATATTGAAATCAGTATTCTATTATTAGAAATTCTTATAGTAAAAACTCGAAAACAAAGTCTGCCAGATGCTGCTCTGATAACGTACTCAGAATTCAATACATTATAATGAATTAATGAAAGTATAAGTCAATGACTTATCTCTGTTCTTGACCCAATTTTAATGACCTCAAGATCAAATACTATAATTACTTATCACAGTTCGCTATATGCTTGCAATTATGTAATATATTTTGGGTATATAAATTCTGTTTTTGCCAGAAGAGCTTCAGTTCGAAGAAAACATCATTGTTTAATATTGTGTGAATCAAAATGAATATAATAATATTTGGACTCCTTCTCTCAGTCGTCGTTGTGTATGGCAGTGAGGAAGTAAGTTCTCCTAATAAATCCATCTTTAGATGATCCTTAGTTTCGGTTTCCATTCATAGAGCTGTCAGGAATCGAGGCATCTTGAGTCAACCTGTGGAAATTATTGCTTTAGAGCCATGAAGCCTATGTTAGATTATACGAAGTCTTTAGAGCGACAAATAACTGATTTTGCTCATGAAAAACCATTTTTGTTGGAGCTGGAAAACACGAAGAAACTATTAGAGGATAAATTCGATTCGCAGCATAATACGATCCAACAAAAATTTAGAGACTTGATCACGGCAAGTAATTCAAATTAGGCAACAAATAAAATTACAGGGTAAACAAATAGAGCAGCAAATGGAACATCTTCATAAAGCAAAGGAAGTTAAGAAGCAAATACCTGGACCACCTTATCAGCAGATTGGATCAAAGTATTATTATATTGAAAAATCTGAAGAACTCAATTGGTTTAGGGCAGTCAACAAATGTCTTATCCTAGGTGGACATTTAATTAGTATCGGAAATCAGGATGAATTCAATGCAATCAAGGAGAAATTGCAGACTCACAAAAATTATTGGATTGGCATTAGCGATTTAGCTAAAGAGGGTGAATTTACTTCCATTTCTACAGGTCGTAGAGCAAACTATTTTAAGTGGGCGCCAAATGAACCAAACAATGTCGATGGTAATGAACATTGCGGCGAATTGTATTCTGCGGTTGAGCACCAAATGAATGATGACACATGTTCAAAAAAAAAATTGTTTATTTGCGAATCTAGAAATTAATATTATTCAATATATTATTATTCTACTACACATCTGTATAATTGAGAGGATCATTTAAGAATTGTTTAGTCGATTATATGTTAGCAACCGTTTTTTGTTTACTAAATTCTAATAATAATAATAATAATAATTGTAATAAAGTGATTCTTTTTAAAATTCTGTACTCTATTATTAGAAAGCAAAGTCTGGCAGACGCTGCTCTGATAACGTACTCAGAATTCAATATATTATATGCTTAGATTAATGAAAGTCAAAGTCAACAACTTATCTCTGTCCTTGTCCCAATTTGAATGACCTCAAGATCAAATACTACAAATTCTTATCATAGTTCGCTATATGCTTTCAATTATGTAATAAATTTTGGCTATATAAACTCTGATTTGGGCAACAGAGATTTAGTTTGAAACACATCACTGTTTAATATTGTGTGAATCAAAATGAATATAATAATATTTGTACTTCTTCTCTCAGTCCTCGTTGTGTATGGCAGTGAGGAAGTAAGTACTCCTAATAAATCCATCTTTAGATGATCCTTAGTTTCGGTTTCTATTCATAGAGCTGTCAGGAATCGAGGCAACTTGAGTCAATCTGCGGAACATATTGCCATAAAGTCCTAAAGATTGTATTAGAACATACGAAGGCGTTAGAGAGACAATTGACTAATTTTAAACCTGAAGAGAAATGCTTGTCGGAGAACAAATTCGATTCGCAAGAAAAGAAGACCGAACAGAAATTTAAAGACTTGGACATTGCAATTGAATCAATTTCGCAACAAATAAAATTGCAGGGTAAACAATTCGAGCAACAATTGGATCATCTTTATAAAGCTGAGGATAAAAAGATTGAACAGAAATTGAGAGACTTAAGCACTGCAAGTGAACAAATTATGGAACAAATAAAATTGCAGGGTAAACAAGTCGAGCAACAATTGGAACATCTTCCTAAGGCGGAGGAAGTTAAGAAGCCAATACCTGGACCAGCTTATCAGCAGATTGGATCGAAGTATTATTATATTGAAAAATCTGAAGAACTCAGTTGGTTTGAAGCAGTTAACAAATGTGACTCAATGGATGGACATTTGGTTAGTATCCAAAATGTGGATGAATTCAACGCAATCAAGCAGAAGCTGCAAGATTATGAAGATTATTGGATTGACATTAAATATTTACATCAAAATGATGAATATATTTCGACTACTACAGGCCGCAGAGCAAACTATTTTAAGTGGGCGCCAAATGAACCTGACGAACTCAATGGTAATCAAAATTGCGTCGAATTGCATTCATTATTCGAACACCAAATGTTTCTTTTTGATTGTAGTGATAAACAATTGTTTATTTGCGAATTTGGAAATTAATTTTATTAAATATATTATTTTCCCAGCCAGCCAAATAAATATTACTACACATCTGTATAATTGAAAGGGATGTTTAAGAATTGCTTATTCGATTGTAGCAAAAGTTTTTTTTTTCAGACAAATTTTGTTTACTAAATTGTATATATAATAAAGTGATTCTTTTCGGAAAAATTTCAAAATTGAATTCAGTACTCTGTCATTAGAAATTGTGATAATTAAAGCCTGAAAGCAAAGTTTGCCAGACGCTGCTCTGATAACGCATTCAGAATTCAATACATTATATGCTTAGATTAATGAAAGTAAAAGTCAACAACTTATCTCTGCTCTTGACCCAATTTTAATGACCTCAAGATCAAATACATCGCAATTATCAAAGTTCGCCATATGCGAATGTCAATTGGTATGAAGCAGTTAACAGATGTCAAGTAAAAGGTGGACATTTGGTTAGTATCAAAAATCTCGATGAATCTCGAGGAGGAACTGCAAGCTGAAAAATATTATTGGATTGACATTAACGACTTGGAAAATGAAGGAGAATACTTTTCAATTGCCACGGGCCGGAAAGGAACCTATTTTAATTAGTTACCAAAGCAATTCAAAAATTGAGAATTGTATCGAACTACATGGAACATCTAAAAAAATTAATGATGATAAATGTGATAAAAAACAATTATTTATTTGCGAACATAGAAACTAGCTTGCATAATTCTCTAAAGAGTTAAATATGTAATATATATGTCATATGTAATGTTAATAAGAAGAATCACCGCGACTTCAAAGAATTCAAAATAAATAAAACTCATTTCCGACGACACTGAAATTTGCGGAATCTTTTCGATCATTGCAATATTGAAATATACTAAATGGGTTTTGACTCTGCCTATTCTCTGCGATAGTGGAAACCTTAATTTAATAAATGTATATTCTATATCAGAGCATGATGATGTGTTATTGTTCAGATGAGTAATAAAAGTTGTTGTTGGGAATTAACTGCAAAAATCTAGTAGCAAATATTCGTATTTAAAATATGTCTTGGAAAGTTTTAAACACGCTTAACAAAACACGAAAATAGATTGGAAAACAAAAGCGCTGTCGCTATGCAGATTACTGAAATCTAAGCACGCAATGATCGCGCTCTTTTTTTAATGATAACCTCAAGAAATAAATCATATAATATATATATAAAAAGTATTAGGTACATCACGCCACTTGCCACATGTTTTTATTGTCTATTATTTTTGGCTACTTAAGCTCCACTTATTAAACTAAGAGCTTCAGTGTTTTACAAAAAGTTTTTGAGTGCGTATCAAAATGAAAATAATATTATTCGGGCTTCTCGTCGCAGTTCTTGTTGTCTGCGGCTATGCGGAAGTGAGTGTCCTTTATGAACCAAATTTATAATAGTTTTAAGAGTGTGACTCCATTCATAGGATAACAAGGATAAACACGATGAATCGGTGAAACGTTTTTGGGAACAACGCCAAAAAGATATTGATTACATAAAACATGTCCAGGATTGGCTTAAGAGGAGTGAGGAAGATATCGCTCGCTACAAGCAAAGATTGAACGATGTTCAGATTGAATCTGAAAGAACCCAGCAAATATTAAATGAGGAAATTGGCAAATTAAATAAATAGAGGATAAAAGAAGCTAAAAACTCAATAGCTTCACAGCGAAAATGAGTCTTAAATAAATATGAGAAATTTGTCATAGTTTTAAATCCATAACAATCTTATCAGTCATTCAATTGTTGAAATAAATAGAGCAAATGTAAAACGAAAGTTGTTTCTTAAAAGATTATTTAAACAAAAAAGTTGAAGTCGAATGAGCTCGACTACCAATTTTTAGAGCGCTATTAAAATATACCAAATTGATATACCACAAAAATACATAAATATACCAAAGGATGTATTCACATTCAAAATCTTTATCTGCGTGCTTCAAAATTATATCTCTATCTCTTATAGTCTCTTAGATCTAGGTGTTAATACAGACGGACGGACAGACAGACAGTCGGACATGGCCATATCAAGAATAGATATACCTTATAGGATCGGAGATGCCTCCTTCCGGTTGTCATATATATTTCTTGACAGCACTAAGTTATAAAACGCTTCTGGTATAAAAAAAATCTCAATCTTGCCGTATTTGAGTTAAATTTGTTTTTTTCCTTGTTTAGAATCAATTTAAAGCCT
This sequence comes from Drosophila kepulauana, assembly GCA_023558455.1. Classification (NCBI taxonomy): domain Eukaryota; kingdom Metazoa; phylum Arthropoda; class Insecta; order Diptera; family Drosophilidae; genus Drosophila; species Drosophila kepulauana. The sequence goes on from CM042367.1 coordinate 27,060,216, forward strand.
ATATTATAGAGCTGACTGTTTTACCGATATTTCTCCAATCCAATTGCTGTAATATCAGTTACCGATTGGAAGAAAGAAACAAGAGAAGCATTTCGATTTCGCATTTATTTCGCCACTTAGAATGGTTGTTTTATATATGTGAGTGTATGTGTGTTTGTTTGTACGTGTTGCTGTTGTCGTACAGTGAATCCATCTACATTACATATGTATGCGTTATGTATGTACTTTAATACCATTATCATAATGAAATTGTTAACAGAGTGCAATGGCGCGCAGCTGGACAGAAATTATAGCTAGAGATTGTTGTTCTTATTATGGTGGATGATGGATAATCAAGTTGCAGCCGCTGTTCTGTTCTGTTCTGTAATGGAATCCAAAATCGAATCCGAATCCAAATCCGAGTGATAAGCAAAGCCAACCAGAGAAGCTAGTGTAGTGTAGTATCTGTGTCTATGTGTGTGTATGTGTGTCCAATTTAACCGAATGAGGGAGACGGAAAAGGTGCTCCTTATAAGGCGTCGGAAATGGAGCTGCCAAAGCCAAAGGTCTGCTTAATGCTGTGCCAATAGTATCGATGCCAGTTTGTCCTCATCGCATCGTACTCTGAGGCGGGAATGCCGGTCTGCTTCAGCGTCATCATTGTGCTCGATGACTGCAACAAAGATCGATACAATAATATAGTACAATAAATATAGAAACTTTCAGTAAGCAAAGTTAGTCGTAAAGTTCGCTTTCATCTTCAACATTTAACATCGAAAATGTGTTGATATAGATTGAACTATTTATTTTCTAGTACAATTCTATCATAGTAATATTTTAAATGCTGAAATTATGTTAAAGTCGAATCAATTTGAAAGTAATTAACTGACTAAATTGTATTGGGAGTTAGAAGCTGATATGTTTCTATGATTACTATTGATGAAAACCTCTAATCACCTTCATATATGACTCTCCCTACTTGCTAATTTTATCATAACTTCATTGCAAAGATAAATTGAATAGATTCTTTATCTTACTCACACATTAGGCAAACATTGAAATGCTTTAGCAACTTACAAATCTCTAAGAATGATATTTTGTCTGATAATAGAAAATAAATTCTATATGTATTCGAAAAAGTAACTTGATTTGAAATATTAACATTAGCATATAAATTGAAGTAAATCTTGAGTTAAACTATACTCATCATTTGTTTATTTATTTCAAGCGTGGATTTAATGGAATTTTCTTAAAGTGAATTGATTTCCTTTATAGATTAAAGTGAGTTAAGCTGATGCTCTAAAAAAAGTTGCTCAATTTTTAAAGGAAAGCAGCTCAAGGATATAATAGATTACAAAGAACTTAGGGTATATTAGAGAAATGTTCTATAAGCTTTAAGTTAACAAACTTGGATATTAATTGAAGGTAAATTGAGTTAATTGGAAGGGATTCTTTTACTATGAAGTAAAAGAATAATACAATTTGAAGATCAGACAAGAATATCCTTAGGTAGCAAAAAATGGTTGCATAAATATTAAAGATAAAAAACAACCTTTGATATTCAATAAGATTCAGAAAATAAATCTTTTACAAAGAAGTGAACTATTAATACAATTAATTTGAAGATCAGGCAAGTTAATCCTTATAGAAAATTGTTCTATAAACTTTAAAAATACAAATCAACCTTTGATAATAATGAAGATTAAAGTCGCTAAATTAAAAATGGTATTTAAACAAGTCCTTTACAAAGAAGTAAACTGCTAAACTAAACGAAGATCAGATATGAGGATCTTTTGCAATGGTAAAAAGGGTAATTAACAAGTCTTTTATAAAGTAAACTATTTAACTAATCAAAGATCAGTCACAATGATCCTCGAAGACTACTATGAGAGAATTGTTTTATGAACTTGAAAAGAAATGCGACCAAGACTAACAACTAAGCTGAGACAAGATGATCACTTGATCGCCGACACTTACAGTTTCCTCGAGCTCGATGACGACATGCGAGTAGTGACCAGATGACCAGTTTTTCAGACGCCAGCTCTGCTGGATCTTCTTCTCGGGCACCAGTTCCTCAAACTTGCCCAGCACATTGCCGCCATAGAGGACGAATCTAAAAAAGAAACATAATTCAATTGAGAGATTCTTTGTTAAAGTGTAATAAAAAAAGATTTCGATGCTCACTCGCCACCACGCACAGCATCGACTTTGGCCGGGGCACGTGTGAATGCTGTGACCATGTCGGGCTTTGTTAGTGCGTTGTACAGATCGTTGGCATTACAGTGGAACTCCTCGCACATGGACAACGTGCGCACGTCCAGCTTGCAGCCAACGCTGCTGCTCTTGCTGTTGCTGCTGCTGTTGATCGATGACGATGATGATGTGACACCAGACGCTGCCTTCTGTTGGGCGGCATTCTTCGCATTGTTGGCATCCTTCAGGGCGCCGCCGCTGCCATCGTCACTTTTCTTTGGTAGTATCAAGTTCTTGGAATACTCCTCCTTCAGCTCCTTGATGTAGACGCCCAGCTGTTGGCGCACACGCTCACGTCCCACATTGTACATGAATTGTTTAAGCGTCTCGGACTCATCGTTGCTCTCATCAATGGTCACCGTTAGCTCCACATCCTCCAGACTATTCTCCTCGGATAGATTGGGGATTGTCAATTTACCCTTGTGGCTCAGTTTGCTATTTTTGAGCAGACGGCCGGACCACTTCAAGACCAATTCCCATTCATAGAAGAATATCAGTTTGCCCTTGCGATTGTTCACAGTTGCCTCCCCGGTGCACTTGTCCACCGCATCCACAGCGCACTCGATATCACTTTGCACTTGGCGTTGGTTGGAACAAAGATTAAGGTTAGGAATTGTACAACAAACAGAAACTTTGTAATGTAAGTGAATATGTACCGATTTTAAAGTCATCGAACAACTGTTGCAATCTCTCCTTGGACCAGGGTGTCGCATTCTTTTCCGTCCAATGCCAATTGTTCACATTCGTCGCATCGGGTCGCTCCTCAACAATCCAGCGTGGATCTCCTTCTCCCCATTTGGCCATGGCTTTTGCTTTTGTCTGCTCTTTGCTGTATTAAACTCGCTGTGATAATCGCATTCGCGTGTCCTCCGCCTATGTTTGTGTTGCCTGGCAGTTGGCGTTTGTTGCTGTTTATTGTTAAATATTTGGAATTTTCTAGAAATTCAAGTTACTCGCTCGCTGCCTTGGCAGTCAATCTTGGAACTAGGGATGTTGTTATCGATATATCGATACCGCAATTGCACATTAGGCGATACTATCAATTAGTATTGCGTGCTTTGGTATGTCGAAATATCGTTTAAGCATCAACAACGATGAAAGCAGCGTGACTAGCAGAAACACTGTTAATTGTCAGCTGATTACAGATAGTGTATTTTATTGATAGATCACATATTTTTAAATAACTTAAAAATGGGGAATGGGAATATTAAATTAACTAGTCATTAGTAAGAAATTAATATTTTCCCATTCTTTTACTTTTACAATTACAATTAAGCTTGCTCATGGGTCACACTGCATTATTGCCATTCACTTGTCACGAGTCGCAGTTACTGCGCTTCTTTTGCCTGTGAGGAGCAATTCTGTTATACACTTGTTATTAAGCGTCTCTTGTTACACTACTGCCGTTAATAAGATGCAAATGATTAGGCAAAGCATACATATGTATATAAATATTATTACATGTTACAAAAATTAATTGTACATTTGTATTTAATTTTAAATAACTCGCATCGTGAGTGCTGTAAACTACCACTCTGTTATTAACAGAGCTTAACATCGCACGCCTATCGATATACACTTGCGATATTTCTGTTGGCACATCTCTTTGACCAGCGCAAATAGTCCATCCCTAGTGGGAAAAAAGGCGAAAGAATTTTGTGTTGTTGATTTTGTTTTTTCAAAATAAATTTGTAATAATAAATGAAAAAACGCCAACAAATCGTGAAAAGTTGTGAATTATGTTAAACTAACGGATCGTGAGTGCGTGCGTGTGTGTGTGTTAGCTGTGCCGCGCCACAATGATTAGCGCTATGGACAATTTCGACAACAGATCGTACGGTGCGATTTCCAAGGGGCGCAGTGAATTCTCGATGCCAGGTAAACACACAACACGACTACAAATACAAGTACAACTACAAATGCAGCAAAGCACAGAAATGAGTAAACAAGAAAACAAAGAAGGCTCAATAAAGATTAGTTTAAGCTGCAATTGAAGTGCAATTGTGCGAAAGTCAAAATGCAAATCGATGAAAGCAATTCAAATAATTCCAGACGCAAATCGAGAACTGGAAGCAACAAGCGACGCGACGCTGCTGCTTTTGTGGGCGTGTGTGAGTGTGTGAATATGTGTATGTGTACTATGTCTATTAAACTGGCCTTCAATTGAATTAATGCGTAATCCGGCGAGGCGGCATTAAACTAATAAACCAATTAATGCCAAATTCGATGATGGCCCGTTGTGAAACAATAACATAAAAACAGTGAGAGCAATTGTTAAATTATGTTTGTATTGATTTGGCAGCACTGCAATGCAGCTAGCGTGTGTGTGCTTGTGTGTATGTGTGGGTGTGTGCACTCCACTGTTTACGTGCTGCGTGCGTCGCCTGTGTTTGTGTGTGAGTGGAATGTCGCTGTTCCAATTAACCAAATAAAAAAAAAAAAAAAGAAAAAAAAACAAAGGCAAAGCAAAAGCGAGAATTATGTGTGTGTTCTTGTCTCTCTTGCAGAATTGACGCCAGAGCAGCAGAAGATGCTCATTGAGCTGCGCAGAAAGAGACAGGAGCTTCTGCTCGAGATTCAGGTAAGTTCGCAAAACTTTATCTCTTCATCTTTTTTATTTTTTTGTTATTGCCTTCACCTTTGTGCCCAACACCAACAACTTTAACTCTGCAAATGTCAAAGCTCCCATATCTGCCTGTCTCTTTTTCTCCCTTTCAAACACCTTGCGCATTGTCACTTCCTCCTCTTCGTTCGCCTCGCACGTTTTCGTTCTTATTTTGTTCGTTCGTTATGGCTAATTAGTTTGTTCACATTTTGCCACGTTCAGTTTTGATTTTGTTGTCAAATCGATTTGATTGTTTTTAATGACCACTTTGCTTCTGCTTCTTTTGGCTATTCGTCGTGAATATGCTCTCTCTCTGTCTCGCTCTCGCACAACAATGCGCGCCTAATGAGCAGTAATAAAGAGCGAAGTGTGCCCAGTTTTTGAACTTTTGCTTTGTGACATTTCTGTGTGTTGATCTTTCTTGTTGTTGTTGCTTTTTCTTGGCTTAACAACGTGGGAGCAAGTGAAGTGGCGGCATCGCAAAAGCAACGGTAAACATTGCTCGGCAACAGTAGCGCATTCAAGGGTTTGCTTAAAGGGCCCAATGTGGGGCGAGTTAAATTGAAATTATTAATACAAAAGTAAAATATTTTCGATTAATTCATATTATTATTCTCGATTAAAGATTTTCTTCTTCATTCTTTTGCTTTGCATTTTAAAGTTGGAGACGAATAGAAATTGTTTATTTTTTTAATGCAACTGTTTAATCAATGTAAACCTAGGAATGTGATTAAAATTGATTCTTTTCTGATTATTATTTCAACTTTTTGATGCTTACTAAATAATTCCAATTAAGACATATTTTCACCTATCATTCGACTAGACATTGTTTCTCAATCATGAGTTAAGTTCGCTTCTTTTTTTGTTTTTAAGAAGCACTATTTGCATAGTCTAGACAACAGCTGTGACAACATGTGGGCCCAAACAATGAGATCTACCTGCGATCCGCTTCTGTGCGGTCGCATGCAAAAATTTGCCCTCGTCTCTCACAAGTCGCTGATATCGTCGCTTAGTCATCGATGACGTCTCGCGCCGCAGACATTAAAATTCAGACCGACAGACAGATCGAGCGATAGACCGACGGACGGACAGACAGACAGACAGGCTATCGACTATCGAATCGCAGTGCGTTCGAATCGCAGGCGATAAACATAAATTATTGTAAACTTTTTGTGTCGTGCGTGTCAAATTTGGAGAAATAGATTCGCGAGCGAAGAAACGTGATTTCTTGAATGTTATTGTGTTGCCGTTGTTATCGTTGTTGTGCTTGTTGTTGTGCTATGTACAAGTTTCTATATCGCAAGATTATAAACAAAACCAAATCCAAGGTGAGTGATTCACAAACAACAAAAAAAAAAGACCGCAGTTGTAAAATGTTGTTATCTATAATTGAATGAATGAATTGAGATTATTTACTATGCGTTTCTTGTGCAGGTTAAGAAATACTGTATTTAATCAATGTTCGATAAGCGAATGAATGAAATAAATAATCTTGAGGAATTTTAATCTATCCAGCACTTAATCTAAACAGTTATTTCAATGCCTCGATTCGTTTAGCATTCTTGTTTTCAAATAATTCTCGTTTAATCTTGAAACTTTGTAAACCTAAAGCAGGTAGAGTATCAGTCTAGTCCGCTAATCCTCTTCATATGCTCAGCATATTATAAATATTTCGTGAGTTTTCCTTTCAATTTCCACAACAACAGTTTCTTTCGCATAATTTCGGTTTCCATTTCGTAAAATAATTCCTTGACTACCTGGCGCGAGCAATCGACACCTCAATTGCGCTCTCTCTGATCCTCTCCTGTGTTCTTTCGAGTGTTCCCCTCGCTTACCTGACTTCCTTTCTTGTCTCTCTCTCTCTCACCTCCCTCCCTCCCCTCGCTATTGTGCGAAGGGTTTCTTTGGGTTTTCATTTCAATTTTTCGGCAATTAGTCGAGTTCAGATTTCGGGTTAAGTTAGGTTAAGTTTTTGGCTTGTGCTCGTCTCAACCCCTTTTTTTGTTATTGTATATCTTATTTACTTATGGATCATATTCATATTCACACTCCAATCATCATCATTTACTTTTAGAAGAGCATTTAAAGTTTTATTATCCGCTCAACTTTCTTTGCTAATGGTTTTTGTTAACGCAGACAGTTGCAAACTTTGCCAAAAACTTGTGCTAATAAACATTAATCATTAGCAGACGTTCTACATTTAAATTTTAAATGCAAGACGCGATATTTTTATCGCATTGAAAATATCGCATGCGAGCAATTTAAGTATCCAGCCTAAAAGTATGCTCTGAAATTTTTACAACACGATTGAGATGTTTAATTTGATGAAGCTAACTTTGAACTTGAAATGTGTTTTGATTGAATATGCAAAACTTTTTACTTAGAAATATTGATTCTTAGTAAATTAATTTGCGTTTATTTGTAAATTATTCAGCTAGTTTTGTTGCTTTATTGACCCCCGGCGACTGCATCATAATTTCCAGGAATTTCCTCGGAATTAATTCATTATTTGCCTTTCGATTTGCGCAGATGCTTGGCTATGAATCATTCTCAAGTGCCCCCGCTTATCAAAATAAACTCATTGTCAGACAACTGCACGTGTGTGTGAATATGTGTGAGTGAGTTTTGCTTAAGGAATCGCAACTGCATTTGTATGTGTGTGTGTGTGTGTGTGTGTTTGACGTCGCTGCTTTGCATTCATTTCAACTAAATTGTTTTCTTTTACAATTTTTTTTTTGCCGCAGCTGATAAGATAAAGAGAGTAACGTTTCTTCTTTTTTGCCCTCTCTCTTTCTTCCGCCATTCTACATTTTCTTATCTCCGCTGCTGATGTTGATGGACTCAGTTGACGTTGACGTCGCTAACAGCGTTTGTAGATAAATACATATGTATGTAAATGTTATATTTAAACTTGCGCCATGTTGTTGTTGTTGTTGTTGTTGTTGTTAGTCATTATTACTCTTCGTCTGATTGGGATCTTGTCTTCTCTTAATTTGCCATCTCCTCCCGCTCTCTTTGCTTCGTTAATATGGCAGCGAATGCAAATTGCAAAGTTTTTACTTTGTTTTGTTTGCTTTGCTTCATTAAGTTGTTATATATATTTTACAACGCTGCATTTGCAAAGCTTTTAAATTATGATTTATGTGAACAGCAAGAACAAACAAAACTTTGAACGACAGCAACAACAACAACAATGAAGTTGAGTGCTAAACTTATTGAAAGCGCACTTAAAGTGCAAATTTGTGCTTTGATTTATGGCGTCTGCTTTGAGGTTATAAACGACAAAAACGACGTCGACGACGAGTGGCAACAATGACCGTTTCAACTACAACATCCATTCCCCCTCCTCCCCCTCTCTCTCTCCTGCTGCTCCACACAATGGCAGTCTAATCGAAGTGGCCAAGCAAGCACAAATGTGGCCAGAGAGCATTGCAGTTTATGACGTCTGCATGCAAATGGCTTCACTTCACTTCACTTGTGTTGTGTTGTGTGTTTCGATTCCGCACGTTCCGGCAAGTTGTAAAATGTAGCCTAGTCTTTAAAACACATTGTATCCTTAGCCATTGCTCTACAACTACAAATCAGCGCTCTCTTCAATTCTAAAGACACTTGTTGTGAGTTTAGCATGTAAGAGCAATGTTGTGCTCTTAGCAACTGTTAGGCTTAACAGACTATGTTAACATGCTGCTCATTAGTGATTAACAGCAAGTTAGCAGTGCAGTTTTGAGTCATACAGCGCCATTTGAGCATAACACCCAGAGAGCATTAACAGCAACAGACGCTGTTAAGCGTTTTTTGTCGCTCTGAGACACTTGTTGTTGTTGGCCTCGCACCATTAACAGTCGAGAATCCAAACAAAATGTCAACGTAACGGACGAAATTCGTCGGCGTCGTGCGGCACTCGAAAACGGAAAGCGGAAAACCACCAACAAAAAAAAAAAAAACAAAAGCAAAACAAAAATATTCGAATTTTCGTGTTATTTTCGTACGCAAGAGAAAATCCCGTATTTTGTCGAAGTGCCAAATCAAAAAATATTTTAGTGAGCCCGGCGCATGGATCTATTTATTTATAGCCACAACAACAACAACAACACAATTCAGCAAATAAAATCTCAAAGGAATTTGTGCAAAAAAAGAAAAGAGAAGAATTAAAGTGGATTTAGAAATAAATAAACTCGTTTTATTTATTGTGCAAACATCACATTGTGCCTAACAAAGTGTTGTGATAAGAAGACGTCTTATCGCATTTAATCGCAATCCAAAAAATAAAAAGAAAATAAAATTATCAACAAATTTGAAAGCGAAACAAGTGAGAATTCTGTGCGAAAAAGTGTTTTAAGTTTGTCGAGTGAATCAAACACGAAAATATTGCAGCCAACTTTGGAGCCGTTTTCCCTGAATCTTCCATGTAAATATTGCAAAAAATAAATATTGTATTTTTTATTGTCAGCAATTTACAAGTACAAAAAAAAAAATCAGCGAATCGCGTCAGCTAATAAATAATTGACAAGGCCGAAAGACGCGACGTTTCTCTTGCTCCATTTGCCTAGGTTTGCCCCTCCCCCTGTTCCCCTCTTCTTGACCCCTCTCCCCCCTAGCGTTTAGCCGGCCTCACCTTTTGGTTAATCATACTTTGAGACATGATAAACAAATAGGCGTCGTTGTGACGTCAGTTTCGTGTTTCCGCTTTATTGACGCTTACTGTTCACATATCGATAGCAAACATTGTATAGTATTAGTTTTTTTTTTTTTTATCATCTATGGAATTTTATTCTCCCCCATTCTCTCATTTTATTTGTTTAACTTTGGCCACACACATGAGTAATAAACATTGTTTTTCGACACGCTTTGCGATTTTTGCGGTGGCAGCCGAAAAAGAATCGTTTTTGATCAAGCGAATTTATATTTTTTGTTGCTTAACTAAATCATTAACACCTCAAATAGGTGTGTGTGGGTGTATTTGTCTTTGTGTGTGTGTGAGAGCACGTGATTTTTTGGATTGATGAGCTGCAGAATTTTCCACTGCAAGGAATAAGAAATTTAAAGGTGTGGAATGAAATACTATCGATAATAATTGTTGAGCAACATCGCAGGAGATACTGGGAATGAAATGCTATCGATTATTTGCTAAGCTTTGACATGGTTTATCGATAACAACTAAAGACAACATTGCAGATAAGTAGCAATAAATATTCTAGAGGTTTGAGGAGGTAAAAGAGAAATATAATCAAATAGAAGAACTTGTTTTAGCTATCGATTATTTGCTAAGCTTAGACATGGTTTATCGATAACAACTAGAGACAACATTGCAAGTGTAAGAAACATTCTAGAGGTTTGAAGTGGTAAAAGAGAAATATAATCAAATAGAATGACTTCTTTTAATTATCGATTATTTGCTAAGCTTAGACATGGTTTATCGATAACAAATACAGACAACATTGCCAGTAGCAAGAGACATTCTAGAGGTTTGAAGTGGTAAAAGAGAAATAGAATCAAATAGAATGACTTATTTTAGCTATCGATTATTTGCTAAGCTTTGACATGGTTTATCGATAACAACTAGAGACAACATTGCACATAAGTAGCAAGAAACATTCTAGAGGTTTGAAGTGGTAAAAGTGAAATATAATCAAATAGAATGACTTCTTTTAGCCATCGATTATTTACTAAGCTTTGACATGGTTTATCGATAACAACTAGAGAGAACATTCTAGAGGTTTGAAGTGGTAAAACAATAATAGAATCAAATAGAAGAACTTGTTTTAGCTATCGATTATTTGCTAAGCTTAGACATGGTTTATCGATAACAACTAGAGACAACATTGCAAGTAGTAAGAAACATTCTAGAGGTTTGAAGTGGTAAAAGAGAAATATAATCAAATAAATTGACTTCTTTTAGCTATCGATTATTTGCTAAGCTTAGACATGGTTTATCGATAACAATTAGAGACAACATTGCAAGTAGCAAGAGACATTCTAGAGATTTGAAGTGGTAAAAGAGAAAAAGAATCAAGTAGAAGAACTTCTTTTAGCTATCGATTATTTGCTAAGCTTAAAGCTAGTTTATCGATAACAAGCTAGAGACATTTTAGAGGTTTAAATTGGTAGAAGAGAAATAGAATCAAGTAGAACAACTGTTTTTTTACGAATTCCATCTTCAATCGACATTAATTTGTATGGCAAATAGGATTAAATATATAAGACGGGAACGAAATGGAATAGAACAGACGTCACAGCAACAAGATACACAGAGCATTTCCTGTTTAATCTTGAGCTATTTCAACTGAAACAATTGATGACTCATGGCAAGTTAAACCAAATCCACTTTATCGTATGGAAAACAATCAGCTTTTCCTTTATTTAGTCTCTTTTTTCTTATATATATATATTGTACATGATGTACTTAAATAAACACAAGATAATAATGCAGTAGAGCATCGCCCAATGATGAAAATTATTTGGCAAAATGAAATGGAAAGACATGAACAAAAAAAAAAAAAGGACAGGACACAACAAATCATTATGGAAAAGGTCAGGCTAGCTGGATACAGTTCAGCGAGCAGCCAAAGCAGACGAAGGTTAGTTTTTTGGGAGACCGCATGACGCCCCTGGCACAAGTTACGCACACTCACACACGCACACTCACACACTCACACACACACACACACACACACACACACACACACACACACACACACATGCACACACACTTGCACACACACTTTTCGCACTAACCCGTTTTGCTGTTACGAGCACTCGAGACTCATTTTCCCAATAGGCCAAAACTTTTGGCCCCCAAATAAATTCACAACAAATTTACTGCGCCAAAAAAAGAAGAAGAAGAGTAGAGAAGCAGCGAAAATGACGCTGCAGCAATTGTAGAACTTGCTAACCAGACTTGTATAGATAAATAAATATTCCCCCCACATTCAGTTTGGTGTAGTTGTAGTTGTAGTTGTGTCTGAAGTGGGTGGCAACCCCTTTTGGATGTCGAAGTGTCGATGGCGTTTGCCAACTTAACACTTCCTGTTCCAATATCCCCAAACGCGTTTTTCAATTCGCAAGAATTTTGCGAGGGCAACATGAACAACAACAAAAACACACACACACACACTTGTATTTATCGCTGTCATTTGCATTCGCTTCCCGCTTCATTAATCTTGCAATGAGGAACTCAGGTGTTTAGAAAGATTTCCGATTCACACTTTCTTCGCTATATAAATTAAATATTTAATTTCGCACTCAATTTGGAACAACTTATGTGTCTTGGAGATTTACGATGTCTGCTTTCTTCTAGCAAATAAATTAGGCATTTAAATTTGAACTCAATTCGACGCATTTTCCGTGTTTTCAATGCCAAAAGAGTCGATTCTATAAAGCGAAACCCAAATAACAGTTGTCGTTTTTGCAATTCGGAACATCGAATTTAATTTCAGTCTCAATTTCAATTCCAAATATTTGCTTCTCTTATGAGAAACGCATGGAATTGAAACATCATTGCAGCTGTCAGTTTTATTTTTGGCGTTTTTGCTATTCGGAACATTTTTTGTCATAAAATATTTAATTTCGTTCTCAATTTCATTTTCATATATTCGTTTTTCACATAAGAAACGAATGAAATTGAAACATTGTTGCAGCTGTCACTTTAATTTTTGGCGATTTTGCATTTGGGAACAGAGTTTGTCATAGTTTTGTATCTACATAAATAAACTATTTAATTTCGTTCTCAATTTCAATTTAAAATATTCTTTTTTCTCATGAGAAACGCATGGAATTGAAACATCATTGCACATGTCTTTTATTTTTTGGCGTTTTTGCATTTGGGAACATAGTTTGCCATAGTTTTGTGTCTGTCTGCTGCAATGGGAACAAGCCACAACAATTGCCACTCGGGTGGCGACCTCTAGCGGTGGCATTTTTTATCAAGCGTCGCGTAATAAACACCGCGTCACAAAACACGCTGCGCAAGCAATTGTAAACTGCAAACTGTAAACTGTAAACTGGGTGTGGAGCAGGCTCCTATTGCACCCTCCTCCCCTCTGCTCTGCGTCCTGGTTCCTCATTGGCTTCATCCACCTGCTGCGCGTCTTTGCCGCCGACTTTTTCTGCATATTTTAAGCGCGCCTGCCAATGAAACATGCCAAAAACACAGCAAACTACAAGTGCTGAGCGGAGGGGAGGGGAATTGAAGTGTTGCCAACGTTTTTTTTGTGTAGTGCCAAGAATGCAAATGGCGCGCGCTGTGTTTGTCGACATTCCGCCGGCTTCTCTCTGGGCCACTTTGCCGCAAGTGGCAAGTGGCAAGTATCTTTTCAGTCACCGAAAAGTTCACACAAAGAAGAAAATCAATAGCCAACACACTGGAATTATGCGTTGTTCCTTTGTCTGTGAACTGCAATCGAAGATGTCGATTGCACTTTTCTCTTTTCTTTTATTTTTTATGTGCTCCTTTCACCTTTCATTTGATTAAAAGTGCCTCCCAATTGTATGCTATAAACTCGTAGTTACTTTTTATGATGCCCAGAAAAAAAAAACTTAATATGGTTTCGTATCTAATCTCTTAGCTTCAAACATAAAATATGCGCATAACAATTTCACAACAGTAAACAAAGTTATTTTGATTATGAGAAATGGTTGTAAACATTTTGGATAGTGATTGTTTGAATAATTGGGAAAGGAATATGCTAAACGGAATACTTGAAGTGGGACATCGAATTTTGGGAATAAGCTAAATGAAACACTTGAAGCAACGAATTTTGCATAGTTCCCTACTTAAATCGGGTTGGAATGGAACTCTTATATTTCTTGCATACATCAATTCATGCTTACTTTCTTCCTTACTTTGTTTCGTTCCATTCTGTTGCTTTTCTGCCACTTGGAATAGAACACAAAACAAGTGGAACATTTGAAATGAAACATCGAAGTTTGAATAGTTCCAACTTCTTATATTATTTCTTGCATATATCAATCCCCGCTTGATTTCCTCCTTACTTTGTTTCGTTCCATTCTGTCGCTTTTCTTCCACTTGGAATGGAACACAAAACAAAAAGGCGTGTTAAGCGCAGTTTTGTGACAATGAATAAAATGGTTGGCTAGTAGTTTAGTAAACATTTTGAAGACTGATTGTTGGTATAATTGGGAATGGAACACGCCAAGTGGAATACTTGAAATGAAACAGAATTTTGAATAGTTCCCACTTTCTTATATTATATTTCTTGCATAGATTAGTCCCTGCTTACTTTCCTCCTTACTTTGATTCATTCCGTTGTTCCGCTCTTCTTCCATTTGGAATGGAACACAAAACGCAAAAGACGTGTTAGGCGCAACGATTTGGAATGGAATGCAAAACATTCATGAGGCGATTGCCAGTTTTTGTTTCTTTTCCAATTCGTTTTGCAACTGAGCTAATGATGATTAGCCAATATATCCACAATCTTGTATAAGAGAAGTCAACAAATGCGTGACAATGATGCGACATTAATGCGGAAGGGCGGGCGGTGTTTCATAAAAAAGTCAAAGGGCGGCGACAATTGCAAGAAGTGGAAGAAGAAGCAGCAAAAGAAGCCACAATTTGCGGTTTATCAGGGTATATTAACCTCTGGACGTTGACAGCAGAAGCAGCAACAACAGCAGCAGAAAAGCCACTAAAACAACATCAAAGTGCGATGCGTCCAGCTTCATCATAATCAAGTTGAGTTTGAGTGACTGAAACAGTGAATGAATGAACGAATGATGAGGGAGAGAGGGGGATTTTATATATATGTGTGTGTGTGTGGTTCGCTCGCCATGCTCGATTGACTGACTGCACATTGTGTCACCCAAGTGCCAACGATTGACCCTGCAGCGGATGCGTTCATTAAATTTTCAGTTGCCGTGCAAGAATTTTGTGCAATTGGTCAGTCTATTAATGCATTCAACTGTTGTTGTTGTTGTTGTTGCTGTTGTTGCTAGTTGAGGTTGACAGCGTTGCATACACTGAATCGCTCCGAATGTGTTCAAGTTATGCGGAAATTAATGCATAAAGTGCAATTGCAGTTTTGCAGTTGCAGTTGCAGTTGCTGCGGCGCCGCACTCCGGTTGCTAACTTGCATTTTGGGTGCGCCCAACAACCAGCAACCGACAACAATCAAACTGACAACAACAACAGCCATACACATTAATTGTCAACAAACATGCGCAACGCGTGTGCCACAAAAGCAGCTTCGTGTGCCGTGCAACGTCGCGTTGCATGCGCTAAAAATAATTGCATTTTGCCATTTACAATTTTTGCATTCACATTTGGCCCCTTCGCATTATATTATATGTAGTATGTTATGTCTGTTCGTTCAAATTGTGCATTAGCTAAGCGACCCCAGAGCAGAATACTTTTGCTTGTCCCGGGCCACGTGTGGTCAACTCTATTTAAAGTTGGTCGAGAGGGGCGCGATTTTAATCGGTTGCAGGTGCGAAAAGTAGACACTGTCGCCAGGTAACCGCAGACGGTTGCAACAGAAACATGTAAACAGTTGAAGGGGTAAACACAACAGTGCTGCATAAAGTATCTGCACACTTGCAATTAAAGCATATTTTTTTAAGCATTTCTCTATCTATATTTAGTTGCATATCTGTTTATAACTTTTTGCAAACTGTTTGCAATTTGTTTGTTGTTAACAACATTTTTATTTTTACTTTTTTTTATAGAAAGTTTACCTGTTTTCCCTTCTTGCTTTTCCTCTGGAAATTAGTTGGAAAACTTTATTTATCTACAACTTAAACATGCTTTGAAGATACAGTTCACTAGCATTCAATTTGTTGGACATTTTGTTGATTGTTTACACTTTAAGTGAGTGCAGAAAGTGTTCCATTCCAGCTGTTCCATGTTTATACACGAGAATTTATTGGTATTTTGGGTGTAACTATTCGATAGCTAGTTACATATTTAATATCTACTGAATTTGGGACTTTAGTTGTGTTCCATTCCATTCGTTCCGCATGTGTATTTTCACAATTAGCTTCGTACTGTATCGAAATAACTCTTTATACATGTTCAATAGACATTTTCTTTATTGTTTACACTATAAGTGTGTGCAATTTGTGTTCCATTCCAGCTGTTCCAAGTTTCTTTACGAGAATTTATTAGCATTTCGGGTGTAACTATTTGATAGCAAGCTACAATTTTAGTGTAAACTGTATTTGAGACTTCAGTAGTGTTCCATTTTATTCGTTCCACATGTGTAATTGCACAACTAACTTTATATTGTGTATAAATTACTCTTCATACATGCTCGATAGACATTTTGTTTATTGTTTACACTTTAGGTGTGCAATTTGTGTTCCATTCCAGCTGTTCCAAGTTTCTTTAAGAGAATTTATTAGTATTTCAACTTTAATTATTCAATAGCGAGCTTTCTTTTAGTGTCAACTGTATTTGAGACTTCAGTGGTGTTCCATTCCATTCGTTCCACATGTGTAATTGACCTTCTAACTTCATACTGTTTAGAAAGTATTCGATAATCTTTTACATGTCCCATTCCATTCGTTCCAAGGTGTAATTGCACTATTAACTTCATACTGTGAAGAAATTACTTTATTTATAAGTATATAAATAAAATAATTCCATTCCATATGTTCCACATGTGCTTTCACTGCATACCAATTGCGATTTACCATCGAACATTTTGGCCAATTTTGCTGTGGGGCAAAACTCACAATTTTCGCACGGACTACCAAAGATTTTTTTTGTTCGTTTTGTTTACGTTTGATGAAATTCAATATTTTGTTGAATTACTTAACAAACTGTTGCCGAGACCCCAAAAAGAAAAAGAAGAGACGAAACAATGCTTGGACAAGGCGCGTGCAAGTGTAATTGTTTATTGTCGTATCTGGTGTGGATCGTTGTAATGTGAGGATTTCATGAATTGAGATTTCAGATTTCGAATTTCGAGCACGAACGAACACAAATGCCGAAAAAAAAACTTCTTTAGGCCAAAGTCAACAGCTCTGTGTGTGTGCTCATGTTGTAATGCAATACTGAACTTGGCAAGTTTGTTTTTGTTTCTTGGCTTTCGGCTTTGTATATGCTCTCATTAGAGCTCTGCTAAAACTGACAGCAAAACAACAAACAATTTGCAGACAGCTGAGAGCAAAAGGCGTGAAGTAGCAGCGATTATATAGTATATACTATAAACGTATTTATTTAGACAGGAATAACCAAAAAAATCAATGTCAATCTCAGAGCCAAACTTCAATCACGTGCTCAGAGCAGATGCTGTGCACGCTGTCAGCAATTAGATCGCAATTTGATTTGTTTCCGATTAAAAGCATAGAAAACAAAGTATATATTCTCGATGCAATTGCAATTTTGCACTAATTAAAAAATTGCACAACAAAACGCTGAAGCAGATAATTAATAACTGTGAGTGTGGGTTGATCTCTAATGAATGATTTCATAATATTTCCCAGAATAGTCGCCCTTCAATTATTACCGAGTATCTCCAAGTCAAGCTGATTTGTTTATGTGCTAGTAAAACATTTTCAACTGAATTTATAACATAATAATAATAATAGTAAAAAGCTATTTTCAAGAGTACGTTCATGGTTGTTTATCAAGTGTGTAGATAAATTAATGTTTAACCAAAAAAAATAAACCATAAGAACCACAACTATTAAAATTGCAAAGTTTTTCATGCGAAAAACAAAAAACATTTAAAGATAACGAGAAGAAAAACAATGTGTGGCATGAATAAATAGTAATAGAAGTCAGTGTGTGTGTGTGTTCTAAATTGTTGGGTCGCCTTTTTTCATAAATCTATAAAATAAAAGCGAGTCAGCGCCATTAAAGCGGGCATAATTAATTTAATAGTTCTCCGACACGGCACGTAGGTAAACAAGACGCTCATTCGCTTCGTAATAGAAGCCTCAGCAGCAGCAGCAAAAGCGACTCACCCCTTTCCGTCTACTTACGGACTAGTTACAATAGAAATGCATATAGTATGTGTGTGTTTGCTTACGGCCCTAATGTGCCTTGGCTAGTTTACTGCCTGCCTGCCAGACTTTGGCTATAAAGACAATAAAAACTATCCGCACTCATAATAATATTTTCCATTTTCCAAGGGCAAGGCAACCCGAGACTCGAGACCCAAGACTCGAGGCCCCGAGACACCCTCATGCCTCTCATACAGTCTACAGCTAATTGCATGTGCCATGTCGGTGGAGAGAGAGAGGGAGGGAAAACGGGGAGTAGCCCTTGGCAACTCACAAAATAATGGCTTATATGACACTTATTGAATGCAGACAGCGGATGGAAGGGGACAAAGAATCAGGGAGGGTGCACTATGGAAAATGAAACGAAAATGCAACTGACAATGGGGAGAAAACTTTACAAAATTATTAAGTTATTCAAATGCAACGAAATTATTAAAGAGCCAGCAGATCGAATACGAAATGCACTTTTTAGTTGAGTTGGGATTTCATTTGAAGCAGAGACTGAATCATTGTTTGTTTAGTTTTATTTTTTGCTGAAGTATGCAACATATGATCTACATAATGTAAGCATTCTCTTTTCTTTATTTTCGAATGACCGCAAATTATTTATTTTCAAACTTTTTACATATGATGTATATTTTAGAAAAAACCACGCCACACTTGCTTCGATTAGAAATATAAATTTAATCATTAATTTGTGGTTACTTATTTATAACATAAGAGACTGCAGATTCAGTACTGAACTGAGCTGGTTCTTTGTTTACACTTGTCTGCTTTTTATGAACTATTTTTAGAAGTAAACTGAAATAATTTTGATTGAAAATATTAAAGAGAATGTTAGATAAAAAAAAAATTCGATTACTAAATACACTTTTAGTTAATAAAAAAGTTGGGATTTAGGTTGCTAATATTACCCGAGTTTGTAGATTGTGATGTGAACCAGTTCCTTACTTACTGATTTTTATGAACTATCAATTCGTGTAAATAACAAATTTAAATTGGAAATAGGAAGTCAGACAATAATTCAACTACTAAATGCACTTGTGCCTAAGATTGTGATTTATATTCCTGAAATTCTCGAAGTTTGTAGATTGTGAACTGAACTGGTTCTTTGCTTACTGCTTTTTATGAACTATTGATAAAAGTAAACATGAATAATACTCTATATTTTAATGAAAATATTAAAGAGGAATAACGAATGAAAAATGCACTTTAGATTGACTTGCAGCCATTTCTAGCTCGAGAACTGAACTGGTTCTTTGCTTACTGTTCTTTGCTTTTTATGAACCATTGATTAAAGCAAGCATGAATAATACTCTATACTTTATTGAAAGTATTAAAGGAGAAAAACGAATGAAATATGAACTTGAATACTGGTTCTTTGCTTACTTCTCTCTACCATTAAAGTAAACAAGAATAATTCTATGTTGTTTCAAATAATAAGCAACTCGACGTCTTCTTCATTATCAACTCTGCTTCATTAATTTCACGTTTCGGTGGCAATAAACATGAAGAACTTGTTGCGCACTCATTGCGCTGACTCTTCGCCTTAAGTTGTGTGCTCAGCAGGGGAAAAGAGCATCTTCGACAGTCAATAGGAAATGCATTAAGAAGAAGTCGCGACCACCAAATGGCGTCTAACCTGGACTTTTATGACTTTGAACTAGCAAACGGAACTACATACTTTCTGCTGCATGTTTGTCTGGCTGTTGCCACACCAGCTGCTGCCACATGCGGCAAATGCTAATTATAACAAAACGACGATAGAGCCCAAAGCCAAGCACACAGTTCAGTTTTTATTACATTTTGAACTTCCTCTCGCGTGCCAGGCAGCCGACCAAACCCAAGTCCAAAAACCCAAACTCGAACCCTATGCAAAAGTTGTTGCCCCTTTTTTTTGAACCGGTTGTGTGTGTGTGTGTGAAATTTGCATACAGATGGCGCCAAGTTTTGAAGTGTGCGTTGCGTGTATGGGAAATTGTGAACTCTAAACTATTAAATCGAACACTGAAATGTTGTTTGCACTTTAGCCAACTAAACCGGGGGAAAAAAAAGGGCGTTGGGCGACCTTAACCCTCGGGCAACAGCAACATGAAGAGGAAATGCTCGACCTTTCTGTCTGACTTTGACGTTGACGTTAAGGGCGACATTGATGTCTCTCTCTCTTTCAGTCTCAGTTGGAAATTGATGCTAATGTTGTTGTCGTTGGCGTTGTTGTTGCTGTTGCTGTTGCGACTGTTGCTGCTGTCGTCTGGGCGTGTCCATTTCTGCTGTTGGCTTTTGTCAGAGCCAAACGAAGATCAATGACTTGAAATGGACGCGGACTCTCTCCGTCTCCCTTCTTCCTTCTCCCTTCTCCATCTATCTGTCAGTCTAGGCTGCGAATACAAATTCCAGTAGCAGGTCCAAAGCCAGGCAAAGTCAGTTCTCCCATTGTGCGCAATTAAAATACATTTTCCTTCTCACTTGTGTCGTTTCTTTGTTATTTTTTGCATTGCTGCGGGCAGTGCGAATTGTTATTGTTGCCATTAAATTAATTTATTGTAATTGTTTTCATTTGATCAACACGACAACGTGCTATTGTTTTTCTACACCACTCAGTAAGTTGTTGTGTTGAAAGTCTTTTGCGACGCATTCGCAACAGATTTTGCCCAAAGTGAATAAAGCAATTAAATGGCAATAAGTGATTAAATTTGTGCAAGTAGCTAAAGAAAAAGTTGACTGATAAAATGATAAATAGAGAGTATAAATTAAATAGCAAATAACTTTAAATTAATCAAAATTTGATTGGTAATTTTGAAGCTATAAGTTTATCGATAGACCTTAGATTCCTGAAAAATTGGTTGCGATAGTTTTGGTCTTAGTTGCTTTGGCTGACAATCAGCAATATTTTGAATGTAAAACTGTAATTTTTTAGTATTTTTATGGTATATTTTGAAATTAATAACACGCATTATTTTGCTTTTACTCAAACTCTAAAGATCTCCCTGCCACTGTTATCGATAACAGATTGTTATCGTTGCTATCGTAGCTAAAAGAAAATGACTGGGAGGGTGAAAAATTTAAGTGAAACTTGAATAGCAGAAAACTTAAATTTAAATAAAATTTTTAATCATTTCCATTTAATAAGTAAATCTTTAAATGTGTTTCTTCTCTTAAAGTATTTTTTTTACATTTTCCTTTAAAATTTGTGTATCTAATATACTTCTTAATCATTTCTAATGAGTTCTATTCTTGATATTTAATTCAAGTTTTAATTTAAATGTTTTTAACTAATTCTTTTTATTAAATAGTTAATATATTTCCCACTCAACTCTAAAGAATTCCCTATTCTATATTCGTTGTTTACAATCTTGTCTTACAACGATAAGTTATCGATAACTGCTTGTTATCGTTGTGTAAGCTAGCTTTAATTGTTTGCGCACTTAGTTTTTAGCTGCTGTCTGCTGTTTGTTTTGTCTTGTTATTGACTTCGATCACAACAAGCGCTCACTGTTCACCTTTTCCCCCCTCTCTTTGACAACTCACCTCACTCTCCCCTTGATGTGCATCATTGTGTGTCAACATCCGTTGTTGCTTGTGGCAATTGTCGCCCAGTTTGTGGCACTTAACAAGAGCGCTAATACAAGTCTTTTGCTTATTTCTTTTTTATCTTTATGTGCATGTCAGTTATCTAACATAATGTTTCGTTGCGATTTTCTTTATCTACGTCTGATTTATGCGACGCATAGCTACTTTTGCCTTTTACTTGACACAGCAACAGCAGCAGCTACTGTCGTGTTGCATGTGTGCAAATATCGAGAATGAGTCACATTTGATGGGTGCGTCCCATGGCTGGGGACTTGGAAACTGAGGCCTATCTTGGGCCAGTTGATCTAAGCTGCAATGCGTCGAGTTTGCTGCCCCTTTCTATGCAAATACAATGGCTGTGCACTTAGTGAATGTGGCATGCCACAAGCAACAAGTTGTTGAACTAACTGTTTATAGTTTTGCTGATTGTTTCGCATTTCGCATGCGTATGTTAATTATGCAAGAATGTATCTTTCAGATACTTGACACGCGTAATTAAACTGTTGCCGTCCCTCTCCTTCTATTTGCAAATTTGCATTTGCATTTGAAACGCTTTTTTCGTTTCGTTTGTGACTGTGACTCATTTTTACATTTGAGTCATTCTAGTTGTAGTTGTAGTTGTAGTGTGTGTGAATATACTCACTCACAATCACTTTCACAATGCCATTACTTTGGCAGGCTTTTAGCTGTCGCATTTTTCTGTGTCAAGTGGCCTGTGGAAAGGAGCTGCTCCTTCTGCAGGATTTCCTCACTCACTTTCATGTGCAAGTGCTGCAAATGGGCTTTTGCCATTATGCCAAAGTACAAACAACCTAGCGATAGTATCGCTTGCATTGAATTGTGTGTGTTTCGATAGTGTAAAAGATACTTTCATCGCACAACAAATTCAAATTCAAGTGCTAAACTAAGATTTAGTGCTGAGGTTTCCCTTTAGCGGACATTAATTCTTGTTTTCCTTTCCTTGAGATGCAACTTGTGGCGCTTTTTCTACTTCTACATACTTCTTCCACAATTTCGGTATTTTTATATTAAAGCTGTGACGCTTTTTATAATCCACACAAACACACACAGCTGTAGATACAGATGCGAGAGAGATACAGATACTTTTATAGCGAGTTACACCGGTGCGATTTAGTCATGTAAAGGTCATAAATTAACGTGAGCATCTGATGTTTATAGCCTGTCCAAATAACTGAGGGGGCTGAGGCTGTTCGTAGGGTTGGGTTTCAGTTTGTGGGGGGAAATTGAAATTGTGTGGTTCGGGTTGCGGTTGGGGTTGCTCTCCTCACTCTCTTACAGTCTCTCTCTCACTCTCTTTTGATCAATGCAAAAACGTAATTAGGTGAAACTGTTTAAATGCACGTGGGAAACAATTTGTGTGCCACTTTTATTTGTTTTACTTGCACGAGTTCAATTTCCCACACGCTGCGGTCTGACTATATACAATATATCATGTATCTGCAACCACTTTATCGATATACTTAGCACTTAACTAAATAAATAGATCAATTGCCGCCTCGTCTCATTCCAACTGCGAATGAATAGCGCAAATTGTGCTCAATTCAATTCAATAATATGTATTCAAATATGAAACAGACGTTCGGCAATGATTTAAGCAATAATTATACCAACCACAATGCATCTTTTGTTGCGCAGTTTGTACCCTAGATTTGTTATTGAAAATTGTAAAAGGTTTTTCATTGATGAGAAATATATTTACTTTTCTTAAATGTAAAATGTGAGAAGCAAAGAAAATATTCTTTAAATACAATTTAAGTAAATTTTTTCTATGTTTTCAATGAATCCTAAAAAACTGCCAAACTTTTCTCTATATAATTTTAGTTATTATTTAAAATTTACAAAATCTTTTTCGCTGAAATGTGATAGGAGAACTTTTCCTTTATGAGAAATATATTTACTTTACTTTAATTTACTTCAAATACAATTTAAGAAAATCTTTTCTATATTTTCAACAATCCTAAATAACTGCCAAACTATTCTCTGTAAGATTTTAGTATTTGTTTAAAAGTGCAAAATCTTTTCATTGAAATGAAATGGGAGAACATTAACTTTTACTTAAATGTAAAATATGAGAAGCAAAGAAAATACTCTTAGTAAATCTTTCTTTCTTTCTTTCTTTATATCTTCAACAATCCTACAAAACTTTTAACTATTCACTGTAACATTTTCGTTATTCAATGAGTATCTCAGTGTCGTCGTTTCATTTGCCAACTTAATTATACATTTTTGGCACATTGTATTACGAAAGTGTTTTTATTTTTATTTATTTTTTGGTTGCCGGCAGTTCGTTACATATTTTATTTATTTTTTCTTTTTTATATTTCTTTTAATTTTGTTGGCTTGCTGAATTTCTCCGTCGTTTAGCCGTTTCTCTTTTTTTGGCTGCCTTTTTGGCTGTCAATAAAATGAAAATAAATAATTAAATGCGCCAAAAGCAAAAGCAAAACACAAAAAGCACAAACATTGTGTGGAAAAATCAAAAGAAAGAAAATAGAAAAGATTTATGTTTATTAATTAACTCAAAAGAGTGAAATTTGGTTTGTGAACTTGTCGTGTTCTTGGACCAAAATCAAATGACAATTTCTAAATGCTAAATGCTATTCAAGTTAAGTTCTTCTGGTATTTGTTTTTGGTCTGTGTCTGTGGTTAATAATGTGATTATTATTATTAATTGAGTTAGCTTCGACATTGGAATGTTTTGTGACTCATCCCAAGTGAATACAGAGAAAAGAAGAGAAAGATTCGTCGTTCAATGGCCTTGAGTATTTTGGCAACAACATTGAATACACTCGAATACACAGAATGAAGGCGAGAATTGCATTCAAATAGCTTTTAATTGTGAATAGAATCGATTAGCAATCGAACACTGAAAGTTTTTTGGATTTTCCACAACCAAATTGTTGTTGTTATCACTTGTAATCGCAGCAAACTTAATTGAACTTTCACATTTACGTCAACATTATCAATCAATATCATCATTATCTATCAGTCGATGGATGATAAGATACGTATATTTATAGATATGGTTGTCTTTTTTTTGGTAGACAACTCGAAGCCAGAGAAATGCCCAACATCATGTATAAATATGGAAATAATTCGTAGAAACTGGTGGAAAATTGGAAAATGTGTCGTTTGACACACTAAATGAGTTTTTCAATCCGAAACACATGTCGGAAGCGTGTAACCAAAAATAAAAACCAGGCAAAGCAATTCACACGTCGTGTAGCGAGGAGGGGAAAAATGCAGCAGGAAAAACTAGAAAAGTAGAGAGACAAAGACAAAGGCAAGGCATAGATACAAAAATTGTATCTGCGACGCAATTGGAAACAACTTAAAAGTGCATTGCAGTTATTAACACCGCACCCAAGAAGTTGAGATCCGACTGTGTTCGCTGACAGCTATTTTCAAGGACTACACACAATTCACTTTCCATATGCGACCAGAAAATAGAGACACAAGACAAAGACAGAGACAGTGAAACATTTTGGGTTCAGTTTTTGTGTGTGTGTGTATTTTGCCAAAGCAACCATAAAATGCTCAAATTTATAAACAAGAAAACGACAACGATGAGGAAAAAACGTAAGCAAAAGATGCGCGTGTCTGACGACCCAGCCAAAAACACATTTAGGAAGCAACAGACAACCACGACGACGACGACAGACAATCAGTCAGACAAAAGAACGCCAAAAAAAATTGTACAGAGATAGAGAAAGAGAACTCAACTGAAAGAAAAAGTGCAAAATAGTCAGAGAGTCAGGGAGCCACAAAAAAGCCAGTGCGGATATCTTTTGCGTGTTCAAATCACGTCGCAGACAAGGCACGTCTGGCAACCCGGGCTATCCGGGCAACTGGGCAACTTGCAACCAGGCGGGGCAAGTGACAAAATACCAAATTCACATCCAGACTCTGGAGAAGACATTTAAATGCACTCGCCACATATTCATTTATTGTTTGTTGTGTTGCAGACGCATTTGGCATTTGTCCTTTGCCTTTGCCCTCTTTTTTTTTTTTTTTGCTTTCTTTGTCTTTCGAATTCAAAATGGAAAGTGTTCTACTAGCTATGTGGCATAGAGATAAAGGAGGTGTGTAACTTGCATTCCTCACGATTTTTAGAATTTATTGCTTAAGCTATGTTAAAAATGTGTGGAGAATAACGTTAATGAATATCTATTGACTGGAGTCTAGAAACTTTTACAATCACTATTGGCAAGGTTATTTTTAAGGAATGTTGCTTAAAGTTTTTTATCTATACCATATATACTATATATTTGCTTGCTATACTAAAAATACTTTAAAGCTTGAGATAAATTTAGTATTTATTTTTCAAGTAATGAATCTTTAGCAAATATTTGACTTATTTTTTAAAGTTATTTCTAACTTATGTCTTCGAACAAACGCTAATATGAATCTGTGTTTGATCTGCTACTATATCTGTACCATATATACTATACTATTTGCTTACTATAATAAAAATATTTCAAAGCTTGGTACAAATTTAGTATTTTTTTTAGTATTTATTTTTGAATTGAACTTTGGAAGTTATTTTTAGCTAATGTCGTCGAAAAAATACTAAAAAAATACTAAATATGTGACTTGGTGTATTTTCTTAGTAACGAACCTTGGGTGAATCTTTTAATTCAAGTTGTATTTTGAATACACTTTTGTACCGAATCTTTTGGTTAGTCTGACTTGGAACAAAATTCAACCTTTTATTTCTAAGTCAAGTAGTTATAAAATATAATGTTCTAATGCAGTTTAACTTATATTGTGAGCGACCCTCGCTGTCGTTTACTTCAAACCTCAGAGCTGACTTTATGTGCCGGATTCTGTGTGTGTGTTTATCTTATGGATTTTGGTATTCATTGTACTTCTGTGCGAGTGTCAACGACTTGTTAATGTTGCACACTTGCTTTGCTGCCAGCTGCGTCTTCTCTAAAGCGACTTGTGATATATATACATATATACTAAATAAATAATATATGTACTTACATATCTGAGAAAAACATCCGCTTGCCTTTCGCAATGCGCGTCGCGTCCGTTCGTCGCATTTTATCAGCAAAACCAAAATTCAAAGCAACTCGGCTTTGAGCTAATCAGCTGAAATTCTGAAAAGAAAGGAAACTACGAACTCTTTAAAAAACCCAAAAGAATAAAATATACCCGCAGCTTCTTAGAAGCAATCATAATACAACGTGCTTTTGGCTGTTTCGCTTTATTAAAACTGGTTTCACAACCTTTTGCAGCATTCAGCATTGTTTTGGTTATTTTGATTATGTTTAACAATATTCGTCACCCTTTTTGGCCTCAACCTGTTTGCGCTGAGCTTTTATTGATTATAATACACCAATTTGTTCATTTTTGACGCTCCAATTGCAGAGGCCACAAAAAAACACGACGCACACGATGGATGACAAAGGTCAAGAGCTCGTTTTACAAATTAGTTTTTCAATTTCTTAATTAGTTTTCCCCTCCCCGAATGGCATTCCATTCAAAAGTTTTTTCATTTCGAATTGCAAATTTGATGTGACAACAAAAATCGAAGAAAACACATTTTACCGGAGTTCAACTTTTGCTAAAATGTTGCACTCAGTTTGACTAGTTGCTAATTAGAATGTCAGAAAAGTTTCGAATGCTGGTTGAAAATTACATATGTAATTAATTTCAGTTCATCCGCAGTGCATTGAAAAGCATTGATTCATATTCAACTATGCAGCAAAAAACGCCTCGACTCGTATCCAGTCAATCAATCAGTCAATTTCAGTCTATCAATTTAGCAAATTGAATTCGAAATGTGTTCTCCCAGCTGATGTGAGTTACCTTGACCCAACACACATCAAGACAGCATCAAAGTCAAATGTTGAAAGTATAAAGAAATGGCATTGATCTCAAAGGCAGTCAGTTACAATTGATGGCAGAAGCTACAAATGTATCTAGATACATTTATAACTCGAGAGTCCAGTGCACCTGTTGCTCCCTCAATGACGAACAGCGGCGCCATAAAAACTCACGCATGAGGCAAGTTGCGAGTATCTGATAGATAGTTGTGTTTGTGTATTTTGCTGTTTAATATGCAAAACGCGTCAAACTAGCATTTTATTAGTATACAATAGGAAATTCCACAGCAAAATGTGTATACAATTTATACTCAATAGCCGCTTTTTGTTCTAAGCTACAGATAAAATGTGTGTGTGCCTTGTTATACCCACGACTCTTAGGGTATAAGGGTATTATAACTTTGTGCCCTTATGAAATGTAAATACTATATTAACTATAGGTTTTATGATTTGATTGCGATTATATAGAAATTGTAGAAGTTATTTAAGAAATTCTTTTGTATGGGCAAAAACGGCTTATTCCCTTGGATTTTAGTTGTTTGGAATGACTATATGGTATATTTTGCAGTTTATGGTATATAATATA
Organism: Drosophila kepulauana; assembly: GCA_023558455.1. NCBI lineage: Eukaryota > Metazoa > Arthropoda > Insecta > Diptera > Drosophilidae > Drosophila > Drosophila kepulauana. Next base: position 27,088,027 of record CM042367.1, read on the forward strand.
CCAAAATATAAACTTTGGTATATTTGTATTAATTAGGCATATTTTGAAATTAATACCAATACTATATAACTATACTGAATATGCGATTTCAGTATATTTTTAGTATATATGGTATGTTAATTTGGCATATTTTTAAATAAATGTCAGTATTGTATCAATATACCAATATATCCGTTGGTAGATTTGTAGTATTTTTAAGGTATATTTTCAAATTTTCAACCGCATTGCTCTGCTTTAATTTCAAATGGGTAACAGGTATCTCATAGTCGAGCTCTATTGTAGCTTTCTTACTTGTTTTGTGTGTTTTTCTCTTTCACTCGCTTGCTCAGTGTAATTACATTGGGAAAATATTCGTGCTAGAGCATCTAAATTGTTTGCTAAGCGGCATTTCTAATGAGCTGTGGGAAATGCCCGCCAAAAAAAAAGTTGAGTAGAGCAGCAAAGATATTCACAATTATTTCGACTGAAATTGGTCAGCCGAAGAATAGCTAAAAGATACACAGAGAGAGACACAGAGATAGAGATAGAGGCGACAGGTACTCGTCGCTTTTGTCTTTCTTGAGCCCAGAACAAAAGGCATTTAATTAAAAACACATTTAAATAGACATTCTGCCGGCGACTCTCTGCTTTTCTCGTTAATGTTGCCATTGTTTTGTTTGTTGTCGCCTTTTTTCTACCAAAGTGGGCCAACGAACTTGTGTATTTTAATGGTTCAGTAAGCAAAACGCGTAGTCAACACAGAACAACACATGTTCTAGCCCATAATTAATACAATTTGCACAGTTTTTGATGCTATTTTTAAACTCAGCAAAATTCTATTAAAACTTTCATTTGGAGCAGCGACAAATTTTGTATATTAATGCAAAAATTGAAAGCTGACTTTAACTAGAATCGAATGTCTAACAAAAGTAGCTAACAAATGATTGACAGCTTTTGACATAAATATTAAAGATTTCTTTAGTCAAGGAGAAAGTTTTTCTACTAAGAAAAACATGAAATATGTTTTGGGCATTTCTTGTTTTTAGTTTTTTTTATTTTTTGGCAATGCCAATTTCAAATCGAACATAAAAATAGCTTCTGCTCATTTCGTTTTAACTATTTACTTAATATAGCAATGATGAATGTATTTTTGTTTTATGTTGTTTTTGCTAATGGCCGAAACTTGTTTGAGTTTATTTACTTTTTTGCCCTGCAACAAATTGAAAGCAAAACAAAATAAGCATGTGACGCTTTAAGCATAAACTTCGGCCATATGTGGAATTTGTTGCCACTTTTAGTTGCGTCATTTTTCTAAAAACAAGAAAGATGCAAATTTATCGTGTCTTTTGTTTTAGTTTCGAAAATGTAAATTTTTGGGCATTTTATGGAAAATAGCAAATACAAACAAAATTATAATACAAAAAAAAAAAAGAATGCTGAGGAAGAAAATGGCATGCGGTTGGGCTGGAAATTAGCTGACTGTCTGGCAAAGTTGGATAAATAAATAAATAGCAGCCCAGTTTTGTTGTTGGGATGCTGGCCGTCTAATGAGCAATATCCATAAGCGTGCGAGTATATATGGTTGAGATACAGATACGGCAGCCAGAGCTATAGATACAGATACAAATATGTTTGTAGCTGACGCAATGTGTGGCGACCTCCCTGACTGACAGCAGCTGGTCCTTCGCTAAGCCATTTGTTTACCATGTAAAAATATGATATTTGGTCAACGTTTTTATATATGCATTAGAGCAGAAATTGCGAAAGCCGTTTTCTAGCTTGATTTATGACATGAGCGTAGAAAATGATGATGACTAGAAGGGAAATAATGCAAGGGAAATGTTTTAAAGGCAAAGTAAAAACAAGTGAGAAAGATACAGCCGAGTGTGGTAGTATTAATTTCAAAATATACCAAATTAATATACTGTAAAAATACAAAAAAAAACCAAATAATGTATTTGATATATTGATATAGTATTAGTATTCATTCCAAAATATACTAAACCAACACAAAGTAAAATACTAGAAATATACTAAAAGTTGCATTTGGTATATTGATATAGTGATGGCATTAATTTCAAAATATATCAAACTAATGCACCATAAAATACTACGAATATACCAAAAGTTGTAAATGGTATTTTAATATAACAGAGTGGAAAATATACTAGATTGTCAAATAAAGCAACTAAGGCTCTTAGTAAAGTATTTCTTAAATAACTTCAACAATTTGTATTTGCTCGATACAAAGTTATAAAGCTATAAACACATTCTCTTTTCTTCAATGAGATTGTAATTGAATCACTTTGCAAGTGTAATGAATCTAATTGCATTGTGTGCATCAATGAGCTGCTGCTATTTCCGCTTCAATCACTCGCCTCGCATAGCGACCTCTCTTCATTCAGTTGAAAGTGCTTAAAAGCAAAGAAGAGACTGCGAGTTCTTTTTAAGGCGCTTACAATTTATGTTGAGAAATAAAAGTGAAAAGATGCGCTTAGCTCAGTTAAAGTGTGTTTGGCATATTTCCACGCAATCAATAGAGGAAAATGAGCGACAAGAAAAAGCATTTTTCACACTTTCCCGCAGCGACTTCTAGCGAGCATTGACCGAGCTCGCATTGAGATACTTTTGTAGTTAGTTGGCAGAGACAAAAGATGAAGGAACAAAACAAAGCTTGCGTTTAATTGCATTCCGCGCTGACGAAAGTGAAAGTCGCCTCTTTACAAGGATACAAAATCCCAGAACTTGTAAGCTTCCAGACAGTATCTTTGTTTATGTGTCTGATTGCCTAATTGGATTCCAAGCGGCGCCAGTGAGGGGTTAAGCAGCAGCGTGTTAACCCATGGGCGTTGGCCGAGAGCACACTGGAAACACACTCGTTGTCGTTGTTGTTGTCGTTGTTGTTGCCACACTTGCAGTTTACAGATTAAAATGTCAAGATAAATTGCACCTAATAAGTGTCACGCCCCGCCCGCTTCCCCGCCTTTCTTTCTCTCTCAGCTACTGTCTGACAGACGAAATGCTTTTCTTTCTCTGCTCTTTTTTTGTTGGCCATTCATCATGGTTGGAACAAAAGTTTGAACACACAGAAACCAAAGCGAGAAGCGTTTTACATGCCGCATTAGTTTGGCATAGCCAAAGCGCATTTCCTGCCCACACTCACACATACACACACACAGATTCACTTACACTCATGAGTACACTCACACACACACTCGTAGGCATTTTCTCAGGTAACTGAGAATGCGGCTTTGGCCTTTTGTTTAGCAGCACTTGAGGCTGTCGTTGTTGTATCTCGTATCTAGTATCTTGTATCTGAAGCTTCTCTATGGGACCATCTCATAGCATATATAAAATTCTATTATACCTGCTTCCATATCGCTTCGTCTTGTGTCTGTGTTTATTCTACACATTTGTTTGATTGATAGTTTGTTTACAAATTTCATTTGACTCTCTTGTTAATGTCTTTGCGGCATTCACCTGAACGACGTCGACTTCTTCTGTTTTTTTTCTTCTACTCTACTCTTGGTCGCGCCTTTTTAATGCATATACATTGTGTGTATGTATAAAGATTCTTGACGCTGCGGTTTGATTGTTCTTACTTAAGCAATCGAATCACGTTCTGCAACCAAAAGGATCTCTCTCCCTCTCTCTCCCTCTCTCTCTTTCTCTCGTTACTCGTAATTTAAAGTTGCTAATGTTATGCGTGTGGGTGTGGCACCAACTCAATTGCCCTTCGCCTTCCATCCCTTGGGACTCGCTCTTAGAATGGCACGCCAGAGAATTGAAAGAGTTTTTTTGGGTCCCTCAAAAAAGGTAAATAGTTTAAATAAATGGCTAAAGTCAAGAGACTTTCGATTTTTTAGCAACTTCAGCAGTTCATTCAAGTTGTCTTTAATAAACAACTCTGTATTTTCCTCATTTATGTAGCGTAATTATTATTTGGCTTATTTAATAGTCACATTTCAATCATTTCTGTTTCGTGTTTGCTGCACATTTTGTCGCATTTATTTTGTTGTCACATTTCACGCTCATTTGCCGCAAATTATGATTTGAAATACGTGCAAACCCAGCACGCATAAACATAATTGAGATGGGCGACAACTCTGCTGCGCAGTGTTGCCGAACATGTCATAAATAACAATAAGCTGTGCGAAACAAAGAATGTCTGCAACATTTTTCATCTACCCATAGCGTAGAAGGGTATTATAATTTTGTGTGTACAGGAAATGTTGAAGTTATTTAAGAAATACTTTTGGGTCTTAATTGTTTTACAATTTGGTATATTTTGAATTTGGTACAATATCGATATATCAAGTATAGGCTTCGGTATATATTCGTATTTTTGCGGTATATTTTTAGAATCTAGTTTTATACCAAGAATAATCTTCGGTATATATTAGTATTTTTTAGGTTTTATTTTTACAATTTGGTATATTTTGTATACCAAGTATCGACTTCGGTATAGAATCTGGTTTTATTGCAAATGGGTAGAGGGTATTTGATAGTCGAGCATTTTGAATGCAATACTATATCGATATACCAAGTATAGGTTTCGGTATATGCTAGTATTTTTGCGGTGTATTTTTAGAATTTGGTATACTTTGAATGTAGTATACAATACGATATACCAAGTGTCGGCTTCGGTATATATTAGTATTTTTGTGATATATTTTTTGTGTATTTGTATTTTATTGCCAATGGGTAGCGGGTATTTCACAGTCGAGCATACTTGACTGTCGGTTTCTTACTTATTTTTGCATATGGATCACTGAGTTTTTTTTAAAGGGGGGACATTCATTATTTTGTTTTGTGCCACATGGCCAAAAACATCGTGCCTGCAATTAGAGTTAGCCAGAGTTGTCACAGCCAGAGGCAGAGTTGCTTTATCGTGCTGACTTCCTTCCGCTTGAAACGAGCAAAACCCAAAATGCAAAGAGCAAACATTGAAACAGAGCGAAGTGAAAGGAAAGGCAGCGCAATAAATCAACGCCAGGCCACAAGTTGAATGTGCGTTTCAATTTGTAGCTGTTGCCCTTAACTCCTCTCCCTCTCTCTCTGTCTTTGCCTCCCTCTCTCTCGCTTTGCCACACACTTGTGTGCTGATGTCCTGTCGTCCTGTTTGTCGGGGATTAAAGCCAGGCAACTTTCTTAACCTGTACGCCATTAGCGTAATTTGTTTTGTGTCTCACCGAAATTCGAAAAATTTTTGAGGTCGCCTGACGCCGTTTCCTGTTTGTGTTCATCCTGTTGTCATCGGCAGCATAATTAGCTAATGAATTTATGCTTTTCTTGCCGCTGCGTCGCACCTTTTGTACTTGTAAATTGCTGGCAACACACACGCTCTCAACCCTTTGTGTTGCTGGTTGCTACAATCGCGTTCTATACTTTTCAGCGCCATGAAGAAGCCAAAATAATTAGCCAGATATCCAAGTCGTAAACGTGCGAAGAGAGAACTCGTTCAACAAGAGTCAAACAGCGAAAGGAAGTGAGCAATTGGATAAAGTAAAGATGACGACAACAACAACACAGACGCTGCATCAGAAGCGTCCCAGCATCAGCAACTGGTTCAGTTCGCTGCGTCGCCAGCCAAAGGCCAAGAAGGGTGCGGCAGGCTCTCTTGGGGCACGCAGCGGTGGCAGCTTTGGCAGCAAGCAGCAGTTGCAACGCAGCTGCTTCGATCTCAGCTCCACGGCGGTGGCAACAACACCTCAAAGCGGAGTTGTGGCTGGAAGTCGCAGCAGCAGCACCTTCTACATAAGTGCGCCACAGACTGAGGAGGATCGACGACGACTGCTGGGCAGTGGCAGCGGGAATGGAAGTGGCAGCAACAGTAGCAGCAGCACTTTGAGCAGCGGCGTTTGTGCGCGTTGCTTTTGCAATTTGGGCGGTGGCAGCAGTTGCAAGAAGGAGAAGCCGCTGCCGGAGAAGTTGCCACCACTCATAACAACGCCAGCGACGACTCCCCTGACTGCTACGCCCCGTTCACCACGTTCGCCCTCGCTGTCGCCGTTCACCAGCGTGGCCACCTATAAGATCACAGAACTGCGAGCAGAGTCGCCTCCGCCAGCGAGTCCCACTCTGAGCTCGACAACCGTCAACTGCAGCGATGTCAGCCACAAGACGCAGCTCCACAGATTTCAAAGTGAAGATGCTCGAACGCTGCTCTACAACATGCGCTCAGAGTTGACGCACACACACAAGACGACAACGACGAGCACTTTGATTGTGTCGCGACCCGTCGAACTTTTGCTCAACGAGCGAGGCGAAATTGTGGCCAAGAGACCGCCTCAAGCGCCTCGCAAAACGCGCTCCAATTCGCTGGGTTGCATGCTCGATGTCCAGGATGAACTTGAGGGGGGCATTGACAATGAGGCGCTGCAGCTGGACACGGAGAGGGATATGGAGAAGGAGAGGGAGGCGGGCAGCTCGGTGTTGAGCTCGCCGTTGACACCTGAGGCGGGTGAATTGCGGTTCATTGATGACAGCTCGAATTCGCAGAGCGAATCGGAGCGCAATTCAATCAGTCAGCAGCAGCAGCAGCAGCAGAATAACAACAGCAACAGCATTGCTGACAACAACAACAGCACCAAGCAGCTCAATAACAACAACAACAACAACAATAGCAGCAGCAGTGATTACAACAATCAACAGCTGGCGAATCTCTGCGAGAGTTGTCGAACGCTCATCGAGCGAAATCGCAACAATGCCGAGCAGAGCAATGTCGTCATACTGCGGCGACCACAGGTATGAGATTGAGTCGCCACACGGGGAGAGAAGATAGTGGAGGAGGGGTGAAGGGAGGAAGGGGAGACTGATCGAGGGGAACGGAGACAGTCATGTGTGTGTCTGTGTTATCTGATATGGGCTTTGGGAATTACTTTGTGATCTTTCTGCGAATTAACCTAATCTCTTGCCGTCTGCAATTCCCTCGCCGCTTGTGAAATACCACAGCAACAAATACAACTACAGCGAAAAAAGATATTTTATAGCGTTGGTTGGGGTTTTGTCATTGCGAAAGGCGTCCTCAATTGTCTCGGATTATGTGCCGAGTTCCCAAGGCGACATCAAGTTATTATCTTGCTATGGAAATGGACAACAACTATTCTTCTGATTTGGTTATTTTTAAATTTGATGAGTTATTTCATTATAATGTTGCTGTCTTATTTTCTGTAACTTAATGAGCAGTTTATCTAGCAAATTTTGAATTTATATTTCATTATAATATTGCTGTCTTATTTTCTGTAACTAAATGAGTGCTTCTCTTTTTGAAACACTGACTTTACAATCTACCCGCTTCTTTAGCAAATTTTGAATTTAATTTTCCTTTGCTTGAACCCTTTAAATCTTATTTTCTTTAACTTAATGCGTACTTCTCTCAAATTTCACAATATTTAAGCAACAATTTTATTCTCTACATTCATTTTAGTGATCACAAATGAAATAAATTATATTTGTTTTAAGTGGAAATTCAATATTGTTTGGTATTTGCTTACAACACTTTATTAATGAAAAAATTCACTATATAAACGAATGTCTACTTCATATGCATTCTTCATTTGATTTTCTGTATAGGTCTAGTTTTATCAAAACTATTTTGCGTCTGTTTCATGAAGCATATCAAATATATTTTATTAGCGAATTTCTTTCTTTACAAGTACTTTCTTTGATCACTTTATGAAGCAAAATGTTCATTATATTATTAAACTTCAACTTGACAGAGTATAAATAAAATCTTTATTATCAAAATATTGGCCAAGTAGTGAATTTCTTCTATGTATCTTACGAATTCTCATTACCTCAATTAGAATTTCAATTGGATTGTATTACCTTAATAATTCATATTTTGCATATCAACTTTTCACATTAGTTTTATGACTTCCTTAATGGCACATGCCTATCACAGTTGACTTTAATACTTCTTTATTCATACCAACAAACAGAAAGTTATTTATGCGTGTGTATCTTGTATTTGAATTTCAAAATTAAATTTATTTTTTTAGGCATTTAATTTAACTAAAGTACTAAGCAACAAGTTACCTATATATGTTCATATTTCTTAATTGATTTTACTCTATAATTAAATTTTTTCATAACTACATTTGTCATTGATTTTATAACTTTCTGAATGACAAATGTCTCGTTGACTTTTATTCATTATGTTTTTTCTACATCCTTCTTTACTCATTCCCACAAATATAATTATTCTTAGTTTTCGTTTTAATTTTGTATTTCAAAGTTAAATATTCCTTTTCTTAGGCATTTTATCTAACTAATTTATTATGCAACAAGTTACCTATATTTATTGTTATTTCTTAATTGATTTTACTCTATAATTCAAATGTTTTCTCAACTACTTTTCTCATTAGTTTCATAACTTCCTATATGCCAACTACCTCGTATAGAATTCTCGATCTAATTGCTCAGAATGTTCACTTGGCAGCGTCAAACAATTCATAACTGTCGATTGCGTACAATCTGCAATCGGTTCTCTATAAGTTGCTTAATGACATTACCTAATTGTTGGGTTGTCATTTAAGTGAAACAAATGCTATTTAAAAGTATTTCTTGATGTGCGATAACCAACATACACTGTGCAACTCTCGATTGTGTTGTGAAGTGTGATTGAATTTGCATTGCATTGAAACAGGTTTCTTGATTGATTCTCTGATTCTCTCTGTCTCTTTCTCGTTCCCACACCTTCGTCGTCGTCGTCGTTTACCTGTCGTTCTCAGCGTCATCGTTCACATTGTTGTCGAGTTATTTTTAAAGCTTGACGTTCATTAGCTTTGCGTCTGCCACTCGCTCGTTGGCTTTTGCTTTCTGTCTTTGCTCTATCAATAACCCCTGGAAGTTGTCCACCTGTTGCTCTTTGATCAGCCTTCGCCGTCGTCGTCGCCGCTTTCAGAACTGACTTTGCCCCTTTTGGTTAGGGTTTTATGTAATTTTCGATCATTTGGTAAATGTTTTTTCTCATAGCCAAGGGCCTCGCTTTGGCTTCTGTCTGATCATTTAACCCTACGCGGTAATTTACATAATTCAAACTCCTCACTAATTGAAAGGTTTCGTTGTGTTTTTTTATGGCTTATTAATGCCCAGCGGAAGCGCATCGTGTTCCATATGCATAAAACCTCTCAGAGATTCAATTCCCAAACTGTGTCTAATCAAGTTGTTTTTTTATATCGATGACTACTTTTATTGTAGACGGAATTCGAGTTAGCTGATCGGAATTATTGATCAGCTTTTCAGACATTTCGGAATTTCAAAGTGGAGCAAAAAGAAAAACAAAAAAAAAAGAATTCGTCACGTCAACGACCCAAAGAAATCAGTCGCTGCGCATCGAATTCTCGAAAAAGACGAATTGATATTCTGTTTCGGAAATCTCTAAAATTAGCAAATTCTCTGGGGTCATCGCAAGGAATGAGCTCATCGCATAACTTCCAAACTTGCCAAGACGCTGACGACAAATCACAAAGATACAAAAACAAGAAAAAAACTTTAGCTGTTGTCAATTGTTTTTCCACAACGGTTTTAATTGGCATTCCGCACTCGATTTGCATATAGAGGCTGAGCAAATGAGTCAGAAGGTCATGCAGTAGACTTCAGAGAAGACAGAGAAAGAGGGAAGGGGAGGAGGAGAAGGGGCAGCGCTGTGTCTTGGGGGGCAATTGATATGTTCCGGTCTCGTGGCCATTCGCCAAGTCAAGCGTCAACTGTTTGACAAATAACTGAGAGACACTTGAGTGCAGTAAACTGTATCTCGAATGTGCTGCTACAGATACTCAGATAATTGTAGACTTCACAGATACATTTACAGCCTCTCTGCTGCTTCTCAATTAGATGTTTGACAAATTTGTCACGCCTCTTTGCTCATACGTATTGTGAGCATAATATGTAAGTGATGAATACTCGCAAGACAGCGATGTGAGCGTGACACGCTTCAAGTATCTCATGGATACTGTTAAACGTATCTGTATCTGCCTCTAAGGCGCAATTGACCCCCATGAATGGACGCGAACCGCACCGTGACAGGTACTTGTTGTTGCCGCATAATTCAATTAAATCAAATTCGCCATGAATCTCAGTGCTGCGCTTTCATTGTTCTCTCTTTCTCTGTTTCTCTATTTTTAGCACTTGCAACGAATCACGAAATTGTTTCAAGTGAAACAAATTCGTTTGCTCGTCCCGTTTGGCGCCAGTCGCCAATGTAAATGATTCGCACATTACACTCACTTACTTTGAATGTACTCACAACTTTGACTGACAACGACAACTTCTTGTTGAACTTTTCGTCAACAATTTTGTTTTTTATTTTCGATATTTTTAGCAACAATTGTTGTGTCGCCACATTTCCGCAAATTATACGACTCTATTCCAGCTGCATTCCCTCATTTGCTCAATACCACTCAATTCGAATATGTGAATAGCATACTCGACACTCGACACTCGAGTGCGAATTGAGTTCCTGCAGCTGTGCATGCAAATATGTTTTTTGTGAAAGTTGTAAACTCTTTAAATTCAATTTCCTTTCCGCTTTCGGTTTCGTTCACTTGCAGCAAATCAAAGATGAACTGTGCGAAGTCGTCTCCGAAATGGAGGCGCTCGATGTGCCCGAGGACAAGCATTCCAACAAGGATAAACAGATGTCGATTGGGCGCAAAAAGTTCAACATGGATCCCAAGAAAGGTGAGTTTAGCAGCTTTGATGATATGATAAATTATATATATACTGAGGACTGACAAAATAGATTCTGCAATGTAATTCAACTGGCTGACAACTTGGTATATTTTACACTCTATGGTATATTTTGAATGTCGTCGAACAATATACCAACTGCAGCCGTTGGAGTATTTTTACGGTATATTAATTTGGTATATTTTAAAATTAATACCTCTCTGTTTTGCTTTCATTCTTACTTGTTAGAGGTAAGAATACAACAATTGATACAAGAAGTTCGAGGGTTGGCAATTATTTACCTTACATTAAATGACATCAATAATATCAAGAATTTATCATTTACTCAACGTTATTTGTCTGTTAATATCCGTTTACGTTTTAGTACTGATTCTTAAAAATGTTATATTCAATTTGATCAAAACATTTATATTCAAGCAGACATTTTATTATATTGCGAATCTATTGAAAGATAGATGCCGATTTAGACGTCAACCAACAAACAGTTAGTAATATTTTATTACCGAAATGTTTATTGACTTCAAAGCATTCAATATATCAAAGCAAAGATTCTATTGGTTGCTTTTCAATATATCAAAGTAGGGATTTTATTGCTTATTCTTCATTTAAAAGAAGTATTTTATTTGACTTCTCAAACATCTTGTTCTTCACTTTATTTGTCTGTAAATACATTCTCATATTTAGTGCTATTTTATTAGCTGTAAACATAAGTTTACATTTGGCAGGTTCTGGGAAAGTACAGAATCTCAAGTTTATTCATAAATTAAATGGGTTATTCAGATATAAACCTCAAATATCTTGTTTAATGTGAATCCCGCTACTGATTGACATTCCAAGAAATGTGCTAAAAGTATCTGCAGTTCTTATGAAAACAAAAGCCAAACAGATTGAGTCATTGTAAAAGTATTAAATAAGAATCATTTTGTGACTGATTTTAATCAGAGCAAAGTGTCCTTTATATGGACGTATATGAATGTGAGGAAATGCGCATGAAAAGTAATTTAAATGAAATTTCAATGACGACAAATTGAAATGTTGGAGACAAGGAAGTAAAATGCCAAAAAGAAAAGAGAAAGAGAAAACTGCAAGCGTGACATGGCGCCAGAGAGCGAAAATTGTCATGCAAATTTCCACTCTTCACATTCATAATTGGGTGGTTTCAATGTGATGCAATGCTTGCTGTCGAGAGGGTTCAAGATAATTTCGACGTTAATTTAATAACGTAATGAGCCTGAAATGAGATGCAGTCAGTGAAAGAGAGATGGAGAGAGAAACAGAGAGTGGGATTCACTAGCTTAAAACGCTGACAAATTTGACAGTTCGTTGACATTTCGTAGTACGTGCTGCAGGAATCACCGCAAGAGCGTGTGCCCCAAGAGACATGAGGCAGAGTGAAGTGCTTTTAATGGAAATGTCAATGTCGCAATATACAACTGCGTGAAGGGCAGACGGACAAATGAAGAGACAGACAGACAGATTGAACAAATCCAAGATCTATGAAGAGTTGTTGATTCCAAACAGATGTGAGTGAATATCAAGCAAAATATCTACAGGGAAAACTGTCTTAGAAAGAGAGAAGAAAAGTACTTGTTAAAGTTTATTTCAATTCTTTTAAGTGGGCATAAAAAGTGAGTCTTCACTTCAAGAAGTGCTTCAATATACCAAACATTCTTAACATGAACCGCTGACTGTTCCCGATTAAGATCTCGACCTGGTTTCCTCCACTCTCGAGTGTCACTTTCGAGAGCCAATCAAATATTTTCATCGTCCTCTCTAGGCCATAAATTCACGTTGACAAGTTGAAATTAGGCCACAGCACGCATCTTCCGCCTGTCATTGAACAAGGCATGAAAATATATCCTGCATAAAATACCAATTGTCAGAGGGGGCGGCAATAAAAATGCTAATCTACATTGAAGTCAGCGACCGAAGCGAGTGATAACAAAGAGGGAATCGGGTTCGAATTCTAAAACGAAGGAGACGCCATTAAAAACTTGCACATGAGCAAAAGTCCCTAGAGGAGGGGAGGAGTGTGGGGAGATGACAGTCGGGTCGTCATTTGTCGCTTTATCCGCCGATTATCCACATCAGCCCCCACACTCCACACCACACACAACAAACAAAAAAAAAAAAAAAAAGAAAACACGCACACACACTTAAATTAATAGCTCACAAATGTGCCATCCATAACGCACAGCAGCGATACATTGTCTGGGGGGGAGGTGCTGCCGCTTGGTAGTGTGGAGCTGCCAACTTGCTGATGCTAATCGCGTGTGACGAGCCCCCTTCTCGGTTCTTCACTTCCTCTCCCTCTCGCTCAGCGACACGCAAAAACTTTTGCGACTCCTCGAGGCGGCGACTCCTTTGTCATTATCGTTGCCATTTCTCCATTATTATTGTTGTCATTGTCATTCCTGTTCTTGCTGTTGTTGTTATTGTTGTTGTCATTATTATTATTGTTGTCATTGTGGTGTATATGGATTCCCATTGACAGCAACAAAACTACAAAAGCCTCAATCTGAAAAGCCAATCTGTCTGGCTATCGAGAAAAACAGCGACAAAAAGAATGAAAAGCGCTCAACTTGTTGTTTGGCCGAGGCGAGGGTTGCTTCCAAAGTGTTTTGTGTGTTGTTCTTAGGAATAATGTAATTTCTATACATAAATTAAAAGCTCATTATTATAAATGATAATGATTCGAATTTAGGAAAGAAAAGTTCAAATTTATCGCTTGCCATTCAATGTTTGTTCTTATTATTTTACTATAATTATTATAATTAATTATTATAATTTGATTAATTTCTTATCATTTTTACAATCTTGTTATCATTTTCAATATATTCATCATTGGCAATGAAACTATCAAGTTAATTAAATTAGACTTTCCCTATATAACAATAATAATAATTTAAGCTGAAGGCCTTCGCTGCCATTGCTTTAACAATAGCGTTAGTATTAATTTTAATTATAGCTAGCCTTTAAATAAATAAATAATACTATTAAGTTCGAAGATTAACTGTTCAAACAATTTCACACTGTATAACAAAAGTGCTGGAATTATTAAATTCAATGATATGAAGATTAAATAACTAATTCCTAAAATGACAATTTCTATTTGACAATTTTTGTTTCATTTTCAAAAACTGATTTCCTCAATTATAACTTTTTATCTTAAATTACATAATTTGCAATTGTTAGTTATAATTGTAAGCGGAAATAATTTTATTATTGTCATAATTATGTGTTTATGATTACAGGCAATTAAAGTGCTATATTACAATTTATAACTTTATTAGCTTAAAATGGCAACCAATAATTTTTTATGAGCATTTAATAGCTGAATTATTGACAATGTAATTTAGATGAAATTTTTTTAATTATTATGGTAACTTCCCATTTCTTGAATATGTATTTAAATAACTTAATTATTGATAGCATAAAGTTCAGTATATTAAAGTACTGCATTACATTTTTATTGGTTTAATATGTTGACCCCTCTTTGTTTTTTAGTATATAAATGTAATTTGCTTGAATATGGCAACCCTTTTATTACTCCATTTTGTTTGTCGCTTCCTCATTTCATCTATGTGTATTTATGATGATATCTTCTCAACGAACGTCCCTGGGGCGCATTGTTTTTTACGGCGCCACCTAGCGTCTGTTGTGTGTACCAATACACGCGATTGCCAAATTTGGCTGTCGATTGTCGCATTTTCTGTTGCTGTCGTTGCCGCTGTTGTTGTTGTTGTTGGGTGTTGGGTGTTGCTTTGCTCTAAATGTGTTTACTTTATATGTTGCCTCGAGCTCTGTTGCTTTCCGGCTTTTATCGCAAATTGCTGCAGTCGGATTCAGAGACTCGAGTCTCTGGAACCCTCCGCGTTTTGATTGGCAAATAATGACATCGACTTCGACAGCGACAGCAACGGCCGCTCCTTAGTGTTTTGCTTTATTTATTATTATATTGAGATTACTGTGTGGTTTATGTTGCGGCTCACTGACGACGATACGAACGCAGTCTTCATACATATATAAATATTTACATATATGGGTAGATTGTGCTCGCTGTGGCCTGCATTTGCCTCTGCCTTGGTTGGTAGCTGTTTCCGGGTGTTTTCTTATCTTTTCCAAGTACAATAGAACCAAAACTAATTGCAATTTTAACAAATATTCTTCTCTGTCTATCTTCTATGCAGGCATCGAGTATCTTGTGGAGAATCGACTGCTGCGCCATGATCCACAGGATGTGGCGCATTTCCTCTACAAGGGCGAGGGACTCAACAAAACGGCAATAGGTAAGAGTCAGAGTTCAACGACTTCACTTTGGGGGAGGGTAGTTGGGCGAATAAATTCAATTAAAAGTTCATAACGCATAACATAAATTTCACTGCGCGTTCTCTTCCAGGCGATTACCTCGGCGAGAAAAACGATTTCAACGAGGATGTGCTAAAGGCATTCGTTGCCCTGCATGATTTCACCAATCTGATACTGGTGCAAGCACTGAGGTATGTCTTCCATCTCTCTCTCTCTCTTTTCAGCTAATTGAATTGATAATTATGTTGATGTAATTTCCTATTATATTCTAGGCAATTTCTGTGGTCATTTCGATTGCCTGGCGAGGCGCAAAAGATCGATCGCATGATGGAATGCTTTGCCCAGCGATATTGTCAACTCAATCTGGATATTTTTACCAACACAGATACCTGCTATGTGCTCAGCTTTGCCATCATTATGCTCAATACATCTCTACACAATCCATCGGTGAGTCAAGTTTACGATATTTTTCAAAATAGTGGATAGAATTATCCAAACAAATGGCACCCAAAAAGATAAATATGTTGATGTGATTGACACTGAAAAAGGGAAACAAATTAGGATGCAAAAAAGTTACAAATTTATTTTGTATCTAAGCTGCTAAAAACCAGTCAAAAATATGAATATAGTGGAGAACAGCAAAAAGAAGTCACAAACCGTAAATATGACATTAAAAAGGGAAACAATTTAGAACAAAAAAGTTCTATAAAACAAAACTCATATATAATAGTTACAAATTTATTTTGTATCTATGCTGCTAACATGAAAAATCCAGGCAAACAAGTTTTAGATATGAAAGCAAATTAGGAAGAAGAATTCACAATATAAAAGTTTCATAAATATGACACTAAAAAGGAAAACAAATTGGAACGAAAAAGTTCTTTAAAACAATATTCGTATTAAATAGTTCCAAATTTATTCCAGTCAAAACAGAAATATGATATAGAGGCCACAAGTGCTTTAAATGTTACTGAAAATTAAAACAAAATAGGACAAAAAAGTTCTATAAAACAAAATTCCCTTTCATTAGTTACAAATTTATTTTGTATCTATGCTGATATACAACAATATTCTAGAATATGCAGTCAATTTTATAAATATGACTCTGAAGAGGGAGACAAATTAGGACGAAAAAGTTCTATAAACAATTCCCATTTAAGAGCGAAAATTGCAGTGATAAAATATAAACTCTGTTGTCGAACAGCAAGTTCTCTAAACGAAAGCATATTAGGTAGAAAAAAAACACCATTCAAAAGTTACAAATTTATTTTGTATCTGTGCTAAACTCAAAAAAAAGAAACTATCAAAACGATGCTTAAGCTTTTAATCGGCGTACTTCAATTTAACGTTTGTTAAATTCATTCGGTGTTGTGTGTTTTTATTGCCAACAAATTGCAATTCACTGTCATGATGTTCGCCAACCGGAAGGAAGTTCAGTGTGTGTTTCTTTTGAATTGTTTTTTTTTTTTTTTTGTTGGCGAAAAAGAAATCGCGAAACGACGCGTGGCCCAAAAATGTTGTGCGGATTTGAAAACACATTCTGTTTCTCTAACTTGTGTCGCCTGTCAGCTGGCAATTATCGAGAGCCCACACGACGCCACTTCCGCATGCCACATGCCACTTGCCACTTGCCAGCCGCCTCCCTCAGTAGCAGCAACAGCAGAAGCAGCAGCAGCAATTATAAAATTGTGCTATAAATAGGTCAAGTCTAAAGCATTTCACACGAGTGCCAACTAATTGGCTAGCCAAAAGCATCATCAGTATCTAACCCCAATTAGTGTCAATATCGTAAAGTGTATTTATCTCTCTGTGCGAAGTGCGTTTGGAAATGGTGTTGAAAGTTTCTCTAATATTCACTGTTCTCAATGTTGGATCCCATAAAAAAAGGTCAAAGACAAACCCACCGTTGAGCAATTCATCTCGATGAATCGTGGCATCAACAACGGAGGCGACTTGCCACGCGGTTTACTCGAATCGCTGTACGAATCGATACGAACGGAACCCTTTAAGATACCCCAGGATGATGGCAACGATCTGATGCACACCTTCTTCAATCCCGACAAGGAGGGCTGGCTATGGAAACAAGGCGGCAGGTAGGAGTTAAATTCGATTCGACAACTTGATGTTGGAAATGCTAAAAATATTTATACTGTGTATGTGCAGATACAAATCGTGGAAGCGACGCTGGTTCATACTGAACGACAATTGCCTGTATTATTTCGAGTATACAACGGATAAGGAGCCGCGTGGCATTATACCGCTGGAGAATATATCGGTGCGTGAGATTCAGGATCGCAGTAAACCGCATTGCTTTGAGCTCTTTGCCACCGGCGGCGCTGATATTATCAAGGCATGCAAGACTGACTCCGAGGGCAAGGTAAAAGACGATGAAGGAATTAAACTTCTGAAGCTGAATTCTATTCACATTTCGATTTCGATTCCGATTTATCTATCAGGTGGTGGAGGGCAAGCACACGGTGTATCGCATGTCGGCCGCAACGGAGGAGGATCAACAGGAATGGATCAAGCGACTGACGCAGTCCATCAGCCACAATCCGTTCTACGATATTCTGGTACAAAGGAAAAAGAAGGCGCTCAGCAAGAGTTAGTATTAAGTGAGCGCTGGACGGGACACGCCTCCAACTTGAGGGGGCGTCACTCTTGTGTATCTTGGATCTCAGTGGAACATTTGCTGTGCGCAAACGCGCCCGCTTGTCTGTGTCTGTGTGGGTGCAGAGTAGTATGTGTGTGTGTGTGTGTAGTTTGTATATATATGGATTTATGTATAACGTGTGTGTGTGTGAGTGCTCCAAATTCATTGTTGTAATAAGCCCAACATTTTGTATATAAGTATATCTCGTATGTATTTTGTAGTCTGCGTGCAGCCCTCGTTCGTTTCGTTTTCTTGACTCGAAAGCAACACTACACACACACACACACACCTGAGAACACACACTTCAGCTCACACTCACACTGACCACAAACTTTGTCTCTATTGTTGTGATATAATTTATTTACATTAAGCATACCAGAAAATTCGAAACAAAACCCGGAGAGAGAACAAAGAAGGTGGCAGCAAAAGCAACAGCAAAAATATATATTATACTATTATGTTAAACCGAAAGAAATACAATTTTCAATTAGTGCAAATTATATATGTTATGATTAGTCCTCCTAAATATGTCTTCAAAACCATTTAGCATTAGTTATCTATCCTCCTTTCCTCCCACCCACTCACTCTCTCTCTCACTTTCATTTGTGTTTAGTGCTTTGAAACATATCCCAGCCGCCTGCTGAAGAATATTTGTTACGAGTAGAAAAGAAAGTCAAAACTTAACACAAAAAGCCTTTTTCGCACACAACGAAACTAAGAAATTAGCCAAGACAATACGAAGAAGATGCATTTGAAGATTGAAACATTTCCCTAGATTACGCATATGTACCAAATATCTGAATAGTAAAACAGGTGCCAAGAGAGGCCAACGAATGACTGACTGACTATACTAGAAATATATAAATAAGAAGATATTTTGGAAATGTTTCGATTGATGCAACCTTTTGTATTGTGCAACTAGAAGACCGCAAAGTGTTCCTACGAAATCGTAGACAAATGTTTATTAAATAATCCATTTGTAGCACAGGCGACTTTGGATACTTTGTGTATCTGTGATACGCATTCCCAAAGCCAATGTTTCCTCACCTTTTCTGTTCATCCCAACACTTTAATTCTTTCCAATATTATTATACAATTGTAACCGAAAATGAAGAAGGATAAGGAATGAAAGAAGAGTCCCAAAACTTATTGCAATACTATTATAAACTGTATCGAACTACACGATTATACATATGTACTATATCAACAGAGTGTGGAATTATAATTGGAATCATACATTCATTCAACTGAAAGGATAAATGAATGCCCTACTCTCATACTATATATATATATTGTATTTCTCTAGACTTATAGACTTGTACGCAATAAATAAATTACATTATGATTAGATAAGCACCAGATCGAATTGTCTATATGAAGAAATGTGCGTTTTAGCATTATTATATAGAGTATTTGCGTGCGTGTGCGAGTGTGGAAATTAATTAAGAATATTGTATGCATACATTTACATTTTGTACATACATATTTAGTGCGAATATATATATATAGAAATACATTACACAATTACAATTACAATTCTATAAGTGCGCCAGTAGCTGTTATATACATATTACTCGTAGCTTAAACAACAATTTTGTATTGCTTTAGCAGTAAACTAAAAACTAAAAAAAAAAAAAAGAAAACTATAAAATATATAAACTATCAAAATATATACGTATTCAAAGGCAGCACGTGTTTCTCATTTTCTGAGCAGGTGAAATCGCGAAGCTCAGTGTCGTCTTTTTTTATACCCGCTACCCATAGGGTAGAAGGGTATTATAACTTTGTGCCGGCAGGAAATGTATGTAACAGGTAGAAGGAGGCATCTCCGACCCTATAAAGTATATATATGTATAAAAAGAATCAGAAATCGCTTGTGAATCAACTGATTTAGATTTCACTACATTTTCCAGAAGCCAAACAGAGTTAGAAAAAAATGCGGTCGGTAATTTAGTCATTTACTGACGGTTAGTCCAATTAAAATTCGGTTTTCATTATTATCAACCGTAATCATGAAAATTGTATTTGTATACGTACTATCAATACACGTACTTAAGAATATTTATAGCGGAGAATGTACTTCCGTTTCCCTGTCTGAAGGGGTTATTTCTCCAATTAGCTTATAAGTGGTTGTATAATTTATTGCGGTCGCAATGCAAACTCTTATCGTATTTGCAAAATCTCTGATAATTTCACCAATCGAGTGTACATTTTAGTATAAATGCTGAACATTTTCCATAAGAGTCGTCAGTTCTGTTTAAACATTCATAATGAGTCCGAAACTGGTTTTCATTTTCTTCTGCCTTCAATTGTGTCATCTATCCATGTCGATGGAAATACGTGAGTAATCCAAAGAAGATTCAAAGTCCTGTCGAATAATCTAGAAATGCTTACAGCACAAACTTATACCCAATTGAGCGATTCTTCAAAATGTGTTGCCTCATGTGGCAAGTTCAATCTCCAAATTGGCAAGAAACTTTATTACGTTGAGTCCAAGGAGAAGGTCAATTGGTATAATGCAGTCAACAACTGCCGTAAGATGGGCGGATACTTGTTGAACATTGAGAGCAGTACAGAAATGGATTTGTTTGCTGCTTTATATCCATCGGACAGCCTCTGGACATCCTTAAACAGTCTGTCAAATTCTTATGTATCCTCAAACATTCTGCCAGGAACTTTTCTATCCATCGCGACTGGAGAGCCGATGCCCTACAATAGATGGAAGGAGGGATATTTGAACCGTACTGAATTGTGTGTGGAAATGACCAAGGGATTCCTGGATTCGATAAATTGTGTAAATTTGAGGTACTATGTGTGCCAAGCTCACATACTTTATTGATGAATTATAATTAGTTAATTCACATACTTTTCTGTCAAATAAATCGAACGAAAAACAATATATACAATATACAATTTACATTATTATCAATATTTTTAATGAATTCTTGAGTACGTAACACAATGAAATCTTCTTCAATCTCAACGACGAGGTCGATCTATAAACAAGAGCATACAAATATATGTCAAATGGATTGATAAAGTCTTCAAAGAGATTTTGTGTGATGGATACTTGGATAACCCAAAAGCTACCATTTTTCTATGAAGTTCATAACATCTAGTACCTATTTAACACAAAGATATCATTCAAACGAATTTGGAATTATTAAATTCATTTTACAAAATATGTACCACAAAATTCAAAACAGTTCGACATGCTGAATATTCAATTCGTCAATTGATCATGATACTGAAGACCGTTTAACTTACCCGAATTTAAATTTGAAACAAAACAAGCGAGAATAGAATGTTTAACAGATTGACTCGATTTCATATTTTTGTTAACTTTCTTCATTAAGTCAACATCTGATCGTTATCGCAATATCAAACAGGAATCCTGATCAATACCGTTAAGTACGCAACACTCATATAGATAACCAATACACAATTTCGTCCTTGTAACTATAAATGATCACTTTACTTACGATAAGTGTTTACTTTTGGAATAGTATAAATTCGAAAAGCATTTACAAAGAATCATTAGTTGAACGAAAGTCAGCAACATGATCGGAAAACTTGGTCTTCTCCTATTTTTCCTGCAAATTTGCCACTTTGCAATGTCAAATAAGACGAGTAAGAGAATACAAAGGATTCAAAAGCCTTGATCTAATTTATTAATTAAAGTTTCAGCTCCTGAAAAAATTACCCAAGCATCTTCGGTTGATGAACTGGAAAGCAATTTATCACTTCAAATTCGCAAGAAATTTTTCCGAATCGAAGATCAGCGTGTAAACTGGTACACAGCGGCGCACATTTGCCGACAGTTGGGAGGAAACTTACTCAATATTGAAAGTAGCGACGAAATGGATAATATCCTTTCAATTATACCCATTGATCGTTATTGGATATCCGCATACTGTCTGGCAAAGGACCGCGAGTTCATTTCTATCGCCACAGGAGAGAGCATGCCATATTTTAGATGGGACACTGGAGAGCCCAATAATCGTAATGGTATTGAGTTTTGTGGTGAATTTGATCGAACAGTGTTAAATGACAATTCGTGTATTATATTGCGCAAATTTATATGCGAAGCTAAAATAATGTATTAATAAAACAAATTAATATAAATAAAATCAATATTTCACTAGAGAAGATTTAATTGTTCGCACTGGATCTTTATAATGTTAAATAGGCGGCAATAATTTCTATTGAATTGCCAGGATAGTTTTAAATAGTCTGCCAAGAAATATTCTATTTATCAAGACTGAGAAGCCGATGCCCTGCAATAGATGGAATGAAATTCATAGATGGAGAGGACAATAAAACGGACACTTATAATTGAAGTTTCGAAGGGAATCCTAAGTGGGGAACAATTACCCGGTAAATGGAATAATTACTAAGATACCTATATTATGAATGAGTTTTATTAGAATGCTAAGAACATTCTGATATCTAACTCCTATTTAACATATGCAAAGCCCTTACACAGACAAGGAATTCTTAAATTCATTTTATATAAGTACCCGAAAATTTAGGACATTTCGACATTCCAAATATTCAATTCATATTTGGTTTTGTGCTTTACATTATGAAGACGGTTTAACTCAACCATTTGAATTGTTCAAACTATGTTGATTGAAATGCAAAGCAATCATGAAAAGAAAGTTTAACAGAATGATTCGATTTGTTATCTTTGCTAACTTACTTCATAAGCACAATTAGTTTACCTACATTCGAACGTTATCAAATCTTCAAAAAGACGGAAATGAAACAGGAATTGCTCATTATATCGACCGTAAAGATTGCAAGATTATAATTTCTCCTGATCAAATACTCAAAAGTTTTACAATAGACCTATAAACAATGATCATAAATCTATATGCTGATCGAATACAACATTATTAATTATCGCCACTTCACGTACGATAAGTGCACAGTCTGGGATTAGTATAAATTCGGAAAGCATTTGGGCAGAACCATAAGTTCAACGAAAGTCAGCAACATGATCGGAAAACTGGGACTATTATTATTTTTCCTGCAACTTCTGCACTCTTCCATGGCAAATAAGACGAGTAAGTGAAGAATACGAAGGATTCAAAAGCCTTGATCTAATTTATACATTTAAGTTTTAGCTCAGTCTAAAATAATTACCCCAGCAGCTTCAATTGATGAATTGCGAGGTAATTTCCCAGTTCAAATTGGCAACAAATTGTACCGAATCAGTGAGAAGCTATCATCCTGGTATCAAGCGATTCACATTTGTCGACAGCTAGGAGGTAATTTGCTGAACATCGAAAGCAGCGAAGAAATGGATGCGCTCTTAACAGTTTTTACAGATAATTATATTTGGCTATCTGGATACTGTTTGGCGGGGAATCGGGAATTTATTTCGATTACCACAGGAGAACCTATACCTTATGAAAGATGGAACGCAGGAGAGCCCAATAATTATAATGGAGAAGAATATTGTCTTGAACTCAAATATTCCAAACTTAACGATTCTAAGTGTATAGTTGTAAAGAAATTCATATGTGAAGCCAAAATAATGTATTGATTTACAAAGGGTTAATAAAGTTTTCAGAATAATACATAATTTGCTTCGGAATTTTTGTGATGATTTTACTTTCACCTTTGAGATGTTCATTTACAGTTTCTCGATATTTTCTCTTTTCATTTGATTAGAAGTCACTAAGCAAAAAGTTTCACCAAATCATTGACATTATCCTGAATTTTTTTGTTCTACAAAATTGCATTACCAGATACTCTAAAATAACTGACAAAGTTAGTTAGCTTTTTCATAAAAGAAAAAGAAGATTCCTAAATTAAAACTTGCGAATTTATTTATTGGTCGACTCTAAATAATACGCAGCTATTCATAATGAGTTAAATCAATGTGTTGATAATGAAATTATACTTAATATATTATTTCACTTACACTTGTTGTGTTAGAGTAATGATATTGATTCTTTGGAATTATTATAAAATCGTTCCTTTGCGTGATTCTTTTTCTTCTTTTCTTCTTTTCTTTTTCTTCTATTATTTATATTCATCTTTAACAAATGAACTTGAAATATTTATTTTGTGATTTATGTAGAAAGTTAGATAATTATATGATATGTGGAATATAATTATATGCATAATTTACTTTTTTCACAAATTATGAAATTATATATGAAATATATGTTTATACCCGCTACCCATAGGGTAGAAGGGTATTATAACTTTGTGCCTGCAGGAAATGTATGTAACAGGTAGAAGGAGGCATCTCCGACCCTATAAAGTATATATATTCTTGATCAGCGTCAACAGCCGAGACGATAAAGCCATGTCCGTCTGTCCGTATGAAACACTGGATCTCAGAGACTATAAGAGATAGAGCTATAATCTTTTTTCGACAGCATTTTTATGTTTGCACGCAGATCAAGTTTGTTTCAAATTTTTGCCACGCCCACTTCCGCCCCCGCAAATCAAAAAATCGAATAATAAGTGTAATTTTAAAGCTAGAGTTGCGAATTTTAAGTACTATAATTACTATAGTAGTTATGATTCCTGAAAATTTGGTTGCGATCAGATAACAATTGTGGAAGTTATTAAAGAAATAGTTTTGTGTGGGCAAAAACGCCTACTTACTAGGGCTTTTAATTGCTTTGGCCGACAATCTGGTACATTGTGTCGTCTATGGTATATTTTCAATGGTGTCCTGTATCGATATACCAAACATACCATTTGGTATAGTTTTTAGTATTTTCGGTATATTTTGAAAATAATAATGCAATATTTTGCCCTTATTAAAAATGGGTAGCGGGTATCTCACAGTCGAGTTGTTAAATACATATACGAGTACTTACCAGAAGCCAAACAGAGTTAGAAAAAAATGCGGTCAATAATATAGTCATTTACTGACGATTAGTCCAATTAAAATTCGGTTTTCATTATTATCAACCGTAATCATGAAAATTGTATTTGTATACGTACTATCAATACACGTACTTAAGAATATTTATAGCGGAGAATGTACTTCCGTTTCCCTGTCTGAAGGGGTTATTTCTCCAATTAGCTTAGAAGTGGTTGTATAATTTATTACGGACGCAATCTTATCGTATTTGCAAAATCTCTGATAATTTAATCAATCGAGAGTATATTTTAGTATAAATGCTAGAGACTTTCCAAAAGAGTCGTCAGTTCTGTTTAAACATTCAAAATGAGTCCGAAACTAGTTTTCATTTTCTTCTGCCTTCAATTGTGTCATCTGTCCATGTCAATGGAAATACGTGAGTAATCCAAAGAAGATTCAAAGTCCTGTCGAATAATCTAGAAATGCTTACAGCACAAACTTATACTCAATTGAGCGATTCTTCAAAATGTGTTGCCTCATGTGGCAAGTTCAATCTCCAAATTGAGAAGAAACTTTATTACGTTGAGTCCAAGGAGAAGGTCAATTGGTATAAAGCAGTCAACAACTGCCGTAAGATGGGCGGATACTTGTTGAACATTGAGAGCAGTACGGAAATGGATTTGTTTGCCGCTTTATATCCATCGGACAGCCTCTGGACATCCTCAAACACTCTGTCAAAAGTTAATCTATTCTCAAACATTCTGCCAGGAACTTTTCTATCCATCACGACTGGAGAGCCGATGCCCTACAATAGATGGAAGGAGGGATATTTGGACCGTAGTAATTTGTGTGTGGAAATGACCAAGGGATTCCTGAGTGCAGAAAATTGTGAAAATTTAAAGTACTATGTGTGCCAAGCACACATACTTTATTGATGAATTATAATTAGTTAATTCACATACTTTTCTGGCAAATAAATCGAACGAAAAACAATATACAATTTACATTATTATCAATATTTCTCATGAATTCTTGAGTACGTAACACAATAAAATCTTCTTCAATCTCAACGACGAGGTCGATCTATAAACATACATACATATATGTCAAATGGATTGATAAAGTCTTCAAAGAGATTTTGTGTGATGGATACTTGGATAACCCAAAAGCTACCATTTTTCTATTAAGTTCATAACATCTAGTACCTATTTAACACAAAGATATCATTCAAACGAATTTGGAATTATTAAATTCATTTTACAAAATATGTACCACAAAATTCAAAACAGTTCGACATGCTGAATATTCTGAAGTCCGTTTAACTTAACCTAGATAAATTAGAAACAAAACAAGCGAGAATAGAATGTTTAACAGATTGACTCGATTTCATATTTTTGTTAACTTTCTTCATTAAGTCAACATCTGATCGTTATCGCAATATCAAACAGGAATCCTGATCAATACCGTTAAGTACGCAACACTCATATAGATAACCAATACACAATTTCGTCCTTGTAACTATAAATGATCACTTTACTTACGATAAGTGTTTACTTTTGGAATAGTATAAATTCGAAATGCATTTACAAAGAATCATTAGTTGAACGAAAGTCAGCAACATGATCGGAAAACTTGGTCTTCTCCTATTTTTCCTGCAAATTTGCCACTTTGCAATGTCAAATAAGACGAGTAAGAGAATACAAAGGATTCAAAATAGTGCTGCAAAAACATCGAGGTTTGGCACCATCGAGGTTTCCGATGTTTAAAAAAAAAACATCGATAGTATCGATGTTTAGAACAATTTTTTTGTAATTATTTGATATACAAGTTTAAAATCTTAAATAAAAGCGAGTTTTTTTTCTAAACCAAAACAAATAATAAATTTAATTCAATGAATAGTAAGCAAATCAAAAATAACTGCATTGCTGCTCAGAATACAGCTACTATTCTCCTCATCTGAATCATTTATTTCGCAATTGCTTGCCGCATTGTCGTTGCCTTTTGTGATAGTTGCCTTGCCTGAAAACACACAAGCCATGAATTAATCACCTTCAAACAGATTAGAAACATGTACTTACGCTTTCTATTTACAGAACTAGCCATCGTACGACCGCCAACACCAATTTAAGCCAAGCTTTTAAAATAATCTGTAATTTATAATGTTACCCAAACCTGCTTCGCGCGCTTTTAGTAAATTTTGTGATGGTAATCCATTCAAACAAAACATCGATAGCGCAAAAAACATCGATGTTTTCTTTAAAAAATAAAAACATCGATAGTATCGATAGTGTGCCGATGTTTTTGCAGCACTAATTCAAAAGCCTTGATCTAATTTATTAATTAAAGTTTCAGCTCCTGAAAAAATTACCCAAGCATCTTCGGTTGATGAACTGGAAAGCAATTTATCACTTCAAATTCGCAAGAAATTTTACCGAATCGAAGATCAGCGTGTAAACTGGTACACAGCGGCGCACATTTGCCGACAGTTGGGAGGAAACTTACTCAATATTGAAAGTAGCGACGAAATGGATAATATCCTTTCAATTATACCCATTGATCGTTATTGGATATCCGCATACTGTCTGGCAAAGGACCGCGAGTTCATTTCTATCGCCACAGGAGAGAGCATGCCATATTTTAGATGGGACACTGGAGAGCCCAATAATCGTAATGGTATTGAGTTTTGTGGTGAATTTGATCGAACAGTGTTAAATGACAATTCGTGTATTATATTGCGCAAATTTATATGCGAAGCTAAAATAATGTATTAATAAAACAAATTAATATAAATAAAATCAATATTTCACTAGAGAAGATTTAATTGTTCGCACTGGATCTTTATAATGTTAAATATAAATAATTTCTATTGAATTGCCAGGATAGTTTTAAATAGTCTGCCAAGAAATATTCTATTTATCAAGACTGAGAAGCCGATGCCCTGCAATAGATGGAATGAAATTCATAGATGTAGAGGACAATAAAACGGACACTTATAATTGAAGTTTCGAAGGGAATCCTAAGTGGGGAACAATTACCCGATAAATGGAATAATTACTAAGATACCTATATTATGAATGAGTTTTATTAGAATGCTAAGAACATTCTGATATCTAACTCCTATTTAACATATGCAAAGCCCTTACACAGACAAGGAATTCTTAAATTCATTTTACATAAGTACCCGAAAATTCCGGATATTTCGACATTCCAAATATTCAATTTATCTATTGGTTTTGTGCTTTGCATTATGAAGACGGTTTAACTCAACCATTTGAATTGTTAAAACTATGTTGATTGAAATGCAAAGCAATCATGAAAATAAAGTTTAACAGAATGATTCGATTTGTTATCTTTGCTAACTTACTTCATAAGCACAATTAGTTTACCTACATTCGAACGTTATCAAATCTTCAAAAAGACGGAAATGAAACAGGAATTGCTCATTATACCGACCGTAAAGATTGCAAGATTATAATTTCTCCTGATCAAATACTCAAAAGTTTTACAATAGGTCCATAAACAATGATCATAAATCTATATGCGGTTCGAATACAATATTATTAATTATCGCCACTTCACGTACGATAAGTGTAGAGTCTGGGATTAGTATAAATTCGGAAAGCATTTGGGCAGAACCATAAGTTCAACGAAAGTCAGCAATATGATCGGAAAACTGGGTCTTCTATTATTTTTCCTGCAACTTTTGCACTCTTCCATGGCAAATAAGACGAGTAAGTGAAGAATACGAAGGATTCAAAAGCCTTGATCTAATTTAGAAATTTAAGTTTTAGCTCAGTCTGAAATAATTACCCCATCAGCTTCAATTGATGAATTGCAAGGCAATTTCCCACTTCAAATTGGCAACAAATTATACAGAATCAGTGAGGAGAATGCAACCTGGTATCAAGCGAATCACATTTGTCGAAAGCTAGGAGGTAATTTGTGGAACATCGAAAGCAGCGAAGAAATGGATGCGCTCTTAACAGTTTTTACAGATGATTATATTTGGGTGTCTGGACACTGTTTGGCGGGGAATCGGGAATTTATTTCGATTACCACAGGAGAACCTATACCTTATGAAAGATGGAACGCAGGAGAGCCCAATAATTTAGCTGGACTTGAATCTTGTATTGAACTCAAATATTCCAAATTTAACGATGCTTTTTGTTTCAATATGAACAAATTCATATGTGAAGCCAAAATAACGTATTGAGTTACAAAGGGTTAATAAAGTTTTCAAAATAATACATAATTTGCTTCGGAATTTTTGTGATGATTTTACTTTCACCTTTGAGATGTTCATTTACAGTTTCTCGATATTTTCTCTTTCCATTTGATTAGAAGTCACTAAGCAAAAAGTTTCACCAAATCATTGACATTATCCTGAAATTTTTTGTTCTACAAAATTGCATTACCAGATACTCTAAAATAACTGACAAAGTTAATTAGTTTTTTCATAAAAAGAAGATTCCTATAATAAAACTTGCGAATTTATTTATTGGTCGACTCTAAATAATCCGCAGCTATTCATGAGTTAAATCAATGAATGAAATTATACTTAATATATTATTTCACTTACACTTGTTGTGTTAGAGTAATTATATTGATTCTTTGAAGTTAATATCAGGTTTCAACTATTTAAAATCGTTCCTTTGCGTGATTCTTTTTCTTATATTATTTATATTAATCTTTAACAAATGAACTTGAAATATTTAAAACGTTTTGTGATTTATGTAGAAAGTTGGATAATTATATCATATGTGGAATATAATTATATGCTATATGTTTTCTTTCTTCACAAATATTGAAATTGAAATTATTATCAATTCTCAATATGTTTTTTTTTACTGTACTAAAAATACAGTATTTAAGACAATAATATAATTGATTAGACTAAAATGGTCGTCTATGTCATTCATTAATTTTAGTTTTACCTTTAGAAACACCTTTAGAAGTCATTAACAAATTTGAATAATTTTTAGAGCTTTTGACACATGACATAACATCAAACAGTGGGAAAAATACGTTAATAAGTTGCTACCGATAAGAACATACCTTCTCGGTATTAGAACACTAAAATTGATTTACGATAGAAATATAGACATTTCTAATACAACAGAATTCTCCGATAATTTCAATCGAGTGCAAAATTTTAGAATAAATGCTGAAGACTTTCCGAAAAAGTCGTCAGTTCTGTTGTTTAAACATTCAAAATGAGTCCGAAACTAGTTTTCCTTTTCTTCTGCCTTCAATTGTGTCATCTGTCCATGTCGATGGAAATACGTGAGTAATCCAAAGAAGATTCAAAGTCCTGTCGAATAAACTAGAAATGCTTACAGCACAAACTTATACTCAATTGAGCGATTCTTCAAAATGTGTTGCCTCATGTGGCAAGTTCAATCTCCAAATTGGCAAGAAACTCTATTACGTTGAGTCCAAGGAGAAGGTCAATTGGTATAAAGCAGTCAACAACTGCCGTAAGATGGGCGGATACTTGTTGAACATTGAGAGCAGTACGGAAATGGATTTGTTTGCCGCTTTATATCCATCAGATAGCCTCTGGACATCCTCAAACAGTCTGTCAGGAACTTTTCTATCCATCACGACTGGAGAGCCGATGCCCTACAATAGATGGAATGAATGTCATTCGGACATTGACACGGACAAATGTGTGGTAATGTCCAAGGGATACTTAAATACGGAAAACTGCGAGACCCTGATGTATTATGTGTGCCAAGCACACATACTCTATTGATGTACTACAATTAGCTAATAAATTAAATATTTAACAAAGTACAATTAGTTTTATTTATCAATATTGTTAATCCCCGTCTTCTCGACCTGTGACAGCAGCTCCTGCAGCTTATTATCGAACAGTTCGCAACGAATGGGCATCTCGAGGGAATAGAAGGGATTCTTGAGTACGTAATCCGAGTATAGCTCGTAGACTTTCCTCAGCAAGAGATCCATGCCGTTGAGTCCCGTCTCGGAGATCACAATAAACTTGACGCCCGTCAGCGTTTGAAAGCAATGCAGTGTGAAGGTGTCCGCCTCAAGTATCTCGATGCCTGAACTCTTGGGCTCCGGGCTGAGTTGGCTGGCAATGGCGAAGAGCGGATAGAACATACTAGCGAGAAAGATTTTCTCATTTGTCGTCATTTTGGGGCGACTGAACTTAAGGTTTATGGGGAAATTCTCGGCGGACTCAAGCGTTGTTTTCACATCCCGGCCGTCCTCCAATGTGCCACCGTTAACGGGCATGCCATTGACAGCGACCAGCACATGACCAACTGGAAATATAAAATTGGTATAAATCCAAATTGGAAGAGAATTCAATAAGAAAAGAAAACGCCTACTATTGATGCCGTCTTTGCGATTGAATACCACAGAAACTTTCTTTGGATCGTAGTCGAGGACCAAGTCGAGCGGGTATGTGAAGGTCTTTTCGTGCTCTATGCGAGGTACATTATTGTCCAGATTGAATATTAGGCCACCCGATTTACTGACTATATAAACGCCAAAAATAATCATTTTTGGAATGTTTTCGTGACAAAATCAAACAGCTGAACAGCTGATTCAGACAGCAGCAGAGTTTGATAATGACAGTGATAATGTGCGCTTTCCAACACTGTTTTTGTACAGTTGTTGCTGGCATAATCGAATAGAGTGACCATTTACGGAAATACCAAAACGTGCACTCTCATTCTACACACGGTCACGCTGGCTGGCACAGCTGCTTGGCTGACACAGTTCACATACATATTTTTGTATTAAAAATAAACATTGATTTATTTCCAAAAATATAATCTGGAGCTGTCGAAAAGCAAAGTGCAAGGCGAAAGAACTAAATACGCATAGGAGAAGCATCTCCCTTTGGTTGTGACACAATTAGTGGCTTAGTTAATATGGGCTCCGATGACCTCAGCGCCGGCGAGAAAATCCAAAAGGGTTTCCAAATCAACTACATGATATTGCGCGATGCGGACACCGGCAAAGTGATCTGGCAGGAGAACAAGGACTTCTCCGCCCCCGATGTGGAGCACGAGGCCCGAGTGCCAGTCAAAATTCTCGATATGCGAGCCGTGTCACGAGAAATCAATTTCAGCACCATTGAGGCCATGGACAACTTTCGACTGGATCAGAAAGTTCTTTTCAAGGGCCGCATCATGGAGGAATGGTTCTTCGAGATGGGCTTTGTGGGCCCGAATACGACAAACACCTGGCAGAGCACCATTGAGGCGGCGCCCGAATCGCAAATGATGCCAGCAAAAGTCTTAAATGGCAATGTGACAATTCAAACCAGTTTCTATGACAACGAAACACTCATCACAAAATCGGTTGTGCGCTTGTATTACATATAAATGGAAGAGATGGAGCGAGGGGGAGATGGAGATGGCGAGAAGGGGCCGCGACGCCCACACACGCATAAGCACGCTCGCATCACCACACACACGCATACACCCACAGACACACACTTCTGCACGCACACACAGTGTCAGGTGTACGTTTTCATATACAAAATATCGCATACATATTGATCTTCTGCCTCTGCCGCTGCCGTTGTCTCTGCCGCCGTCGCCGTTGCCGCTGCTGCTGCTCATCTGCATTGCCAACAACAAATGACTAGAAAAAGAATTCAGTGAAATGTTCTCAAATTAACTTGGCAATGAGACTCGAATTGTTGTTGTTGGACTCAGCTCAAGCAACAGAAATAATTCTGCGCATTTCTATGCAATTGTTAATTGTGCGTTTTTAAGCTAGTGAAAATCATCGTAAACACACACATACACCCACTCTCAAATACATATATGGATCTAGACTAATGCATTTTAATGAATACTTATAATTTAATTGATTGTTTAACTTATGATTAAAGTATTAACGAATGTAATACAACTTCAAATTGTGAACTTATTTTATATTATAAGATCTTTTGTTGTCAATTTTGCTACATTGTGCGGAATGTTATATTTCTGTGTCTTTATATTATTAGCCTAATAGTCTAAAAATGTCATCTTAATGTTCTTCTTTTTAGACTACTTAGTGTGGGGACTAAAAGAATATATTCTGAATTCTTTTCCATGTTTCCTCAAACCCATATTGACAATGACTGTAAGAGTATGCGGCAGTCTCTGACAGTGCCCAAATTTACATTATGTTTGATTAATAGCAGTTTAAACACCGATTCGATTCATTAAAAGATAGATATCTCTTTTATAGTAGTCTGTAAATCCAATAGACCTAAGTCGCTTGATTAACAAGCGATATTAGTCGCCTATTAGCCGATAGATAGATATGCAGATTTAGCATATATTGACATATTACCTAGAAAGGGGTCAAGAGGTAGGTTGGCGACTGTGTTTTACTTTCGAAATCAAGCATAATTCATGCAAGCAGCTTCTCTCACGTTACGCCCCTTAGGGCGAGATCTTTTGATGCTGTTGCTATTAATATTCATAATCAAAATATTGGTTGGCGAATTGGATTGTGTTCGATTGAGACGAAGAACTTGAGGCAACTTGACCCCATTTCCTAGAAGGAGAAGAGCACTCGTCTAAAGTAGAACCGACGGCAGTTGTTGCCATTGATCGAGAGACACTTAATTATGCCAAAAGATATCGAGAAGAAAGTCTTCTTGGTGACCAGATGCCGATGTTGATGAACAGTTGAGCTTGGACAGGCGTCTTGAACGGGTGGAAAACATACACACATCGAAATGGCAAAACTACGCAGTGTCCTGCTGCTGCTCTTGGTAGCATTTCTAGCACTTGCTTTCATTAGCAGTGCATCTGCCCAGAACAACAACAAGAACAAGAACAATAAACCACAAAGACCCAAGCCGGGTTTCAATCCCAACAGACGTCCCATTCAACAACAGGGAAATCGACCACAGAAGCAGCAGAGACCCAAACCACAGACGCAGCAGAATAAACCCAATTTAAATGCTAATGCCAACAGCAAGGTGTTCACAACGACGTTGCCAACTTTGGGCAAGATTCGAGGACGCACTGCGTTAACAGACTGGACTGGCAAAAGCATCATGCAGTTCTTCGATATTCCCTACGGCAAAGCCGAGCGTTTCAAGGTGAGTAAAGAGCAGTTAATTTAAACTGTAACTAATTCAATCTCCTACAGGCATCTGAGGCTATTGCTCCTTGGAAGGGAATTCTGCAGGCGCACAAACATCACATTGGTTGCCCCTCCATTCAGAACCTGGTGAAGTTCGCCAGCCTCGAGGAGAATGGTGTCGATATCGAGGATTGTCTGCGTCTCACAGTCAACACCAAGTCGGTAAGTGCTTTGCTCTTATTTTCCTATAAACTTGCTTTAACTAATAACTCATCCCTTAGCTGGAGGGCAATGCTCCTGTCATGGTCTATGTGCACGGTGACTTCTTCTATGATGGCGACAGCGTGGAGGCCGCTCCTGGCTATCTGCTGGAGCACGATGTGGTCCTGGTTTCGGTTCGTTATCGTCTGGGTCCCTTTGGGTTCCTCTCCACGCTCAGCGAGGAAATGCCCGGAAATGCCGCAGTTACTGATCTGATACTCGCCCTCAAATGGATTCAGGAGCACATTGCTGCTTTTGGCGGTGATCCGGAGCGTGTGACACTCTTTGGCCAAGTGGGCGGTGCTGCTCTCATTAATGTGCTCACCTTGAGTCCGGCTGTGAATAAGGATCTCTTCCATCGCGTCATCTATCAGTCGGGCACAGCGCTGTCGCCCGCTTTTATTACGGATTCGCCTTTGGCATCCACTAAGGAAATTGCTCGCATCGCTGGCTGCAAGAGTCTGACCAAAACAGATTCTCTGCACAGATGCTTCAATCGCATGAATGCCACCATGTTGCTAGCTGCCTTCAGTGTGCATGGCGAGAATAAGCCATCGCTCAGTGCTGGCGCCTACGGTGGCATTCAATTGGTCATTGGCGGACCCTCAGGAATTCTACCCGAGCATCCGGGACGTTTGCTTGCTGCAGAGAACTTCAAGGCGTATCCCACATTGGGGGGCAGCGTCAAGCACGGCGGCACCTTCATGATGAGAGGTAAGACTGGGAAGGGGGGAAGAAAATTTTAGAGACGTCAAGGGGAAACTATCGTTGAGAGTAGAGTAGAACAGACCAGTTGGAAATGCGAAAAAGAATGGAAAAATACAAAAAGAAGGGAACGATTACTAGGAATACATAATACATATAGGGAAAAGAAAAGAAGGAATATTTAAGCTAGCAAAAATACAAAAAGAAGCGGAAGAAAACAGACGACAGAGATTAGAAGCTAAAATCAAAAGAAATATTTCGGAATTAACCACTTTAACTATCTGGGGACGTAGCAATGAATGACTTAAGAAAAGAAAGAAATGAGATGCCGAAATGAACCGAAATATCTACGAATTTATAATCATATACACCAACTATGGACGTTGCAAAATAAGCTGGAAAAGAATTATTGAAACAGGTTTCCATTGTATTCAGAACAGAGCTTAAACCAGTTTTAAATCAATTAAGTCTTCGGCGGGTCAAAAGTGGGTCAAACTAATATGCATGTCATGCGCAGATAGCTAGAAAATAAAACATATTATTATAATTATTGGGAAGTTAAACTCAATTATAAATTAAGCTTAACTTGGGAAACAGTTTCTAATTATTTAATATCTAGGTTTCTCATTATAGTTTATACATCAATATTTGAGAGCATTAACTTATGTATTTCCTATTATACTCATCATCGTATTCTAACTTCTCATTCCAGACATATTTGTGGAAAACTTGAACGAGAGCACCTCGAATGCCAAAATGACGGGAGCCAAGTACATTGATACGATCATCGAGCAGATCAACGGAGACGATCCCACCGGCTCTTGGCGGGAGTTTGCCGAGGAATACATCTTCACCGAGGCGGACATCAAGAACGGCAGCTTCAAGCGCCTGACACCTGGACTGATCGATGTAAGTGTGCTGTTCCAATCGAGTTAATAATATCAATAATAATATGTTCTTCATTATTTCTCAGCTCTGCAGCACGATTGCTCTAAAGAATCCCGTGTTGCTAGTGCTGCAAGCGAATGCCAAGAAGCTGCCGAACAACACCTTCCTCTACACTTTCGACTACGAAGGAGAGTTGAATCGGTATGCCACCAGCGATGATGAGGCTGTCGATGTGCCCTTCGACATGGGCGTCAGTCTCACCGATGAGAACCTCTATCTCTTCCCCTGGCCACGCGTTCACATGATCAATGCCAATCGCGATGTGAAGATTGCCAAGCGATTGGTCGCCCTCTGGACCTCCTTTGCAGCCGATGGCATCCCTAGGGCCGAGGGAGTGCCCGCTTGGCCATCGATGAGTGACGAGACTGGTCCCTACATGCACATCGGACGGACTGTCACCTTCGGGGAGAACTATCTTGATGAGTACAGCATTGCTGTGCAGGAGGTGAAGCAGGGTTACAGCCTCATCAATGATGATTATTACGAACTTGAGGCTGTGCTGCGCGATGCTTTCGATAGGCGGGAGAAGAATCCCTCTAAACTGAACGTAGAGGAGGAAGAGGAGGATGACGAGCAAGAAGATGAGGAGGAGGAGGCAGCTGATAACGAGGCGCGTGGTCAGAATTTGGTATTCATTGCCAAACGACGCAACTACAAACCTGCCAAGGTATTAAGTGTCCAACAGTGAAGTGAGAAATGAAAATATGGAGAGCGCTTTTTGTGGATTCCCAATTAAAATCTGGACTGTTCGCCCAGCCACATCACTCGTAATAAATGTAGCATTTTTTATCAGCGCCAGAGAACGGAAGTAAGTACGAGTTTCTTTTAATATGTGTGCTGTGCAGTTTATTTCTGATAAATACTAAATTATTTTATTTCGTGGGTACTTTTATTTTACAAAGAGATTTGTAACGTCCAAACTATTTTAATCAATGCAGAACTTTACAATAAAGTTGGCAATTTAGGGAATTCGTATATACTAAAAGTAAATGTGCATTTTTTGCAGATCTAATAGAAAAAATGTATTTATTTGTATATACAAATACATTGCAGTAAATGTATAATATATATATAAATTCTTATATACCCAAATTTGCATAGAGTATGCATAAGTATACAGTCTAAATATTATTGTGAATTAGCTTACTATCGTCGCAAGTTACAAACGGTTTGTGTTTTTGAGTTTTCGCTGTAGTGAATTAATCATGTTTCGACTTGAATTCGCTCAGAGTCGAGCTCAGTTATTGAGAAGCTTTGACGTAAGTCGGTTCAAAAATGTTATTCCTTTTGAGAGCCATCGTTGTGCTCGCTCTTTTGCACTCCTTTGGACACACGGTGCGTATACGTAATTAGTAATTCGTGCAGCTGCTTAAACGAACACTTCATTCGTTCAGCAAAATGCAGACGATCAGCTGGTGATCAAAGAAAACCCATGCGATAGCTATTGCTTCAATGTGTTGAAGCCCATGTTGGAGCACATATCCATTATGCAAAATCGGTGGGAAGAATGCGGAGCGATGAAATCGGTCAATGCCAGCGACAGACTGGATAAAATTGAGCAACAGTTGCTGGCACAGCAAGCAATTCAAGCGACAAATGCAGCAGCTATTCAGGAAAATAAACAGAATTTGACGGACCAAATGAAGTCAATTGAAAAGCAGAAGCGGGAATTGCGAAAACCCTTTGAGAAGATCGGATCTGGATATTATTACATCGAGAATGCGATGAAACTCAGTTGGTTTGCAGCCGTCCACACATGCCATCGATACGGTGGACATTTGCTTGAGCTGAATAATCGCGAGGAACTGGATACACTCATTCCGAAACTGCATAAAGATTACTCTTATTGGATTGACATCAATGACCTCAGCCATGAGAATGAATTCCTTTCGATGACAACGGGCCTGGGGGCAGAGTTTCTCAACTGGAGAACTGGGGAACCGAATAATGCACAGCAATTGGAGCATTGCGTGAATATGTTTGGAATAGGTTTTCAAATGAATGACTTTAAATGCGGCGCAGAGACGTATTTCATCTGTGAGTCATTTGAGGAATAAAACAATACATAATATGCGAGTGTACAAAATAAAAAATAAATAAATGTCTTTTGAATTATTACAATATGGATAATAGGCATAATAGTTATGAATTGATTTCTTATCAGGACTTAACACATTTTTGCGGATTCTTGAATAATTCATTGGAAGTGGAGTTTTTAAAAATTTCTCAAGTATTTATATCGTAGTCTTTCGAGCAGTTTATTGTACTATCATCGAAGAGTTTAATTTCTATGTGATGATACAAATTTATGTATCTGAGTGTCAAAAATGGGCCAACGTAATGTGTATGAAATATTTCAATTTGTGTGCAATTATAAAAAATTTATTAAAATGTTCAGTTTACATTCAAGTAGATAAACTTGAGATATTGATTCAATGTGATGTTATAAAACAACACATCTTACAGATTAGTAATAAATTTATTTTTTGCGTTATCGTATTGATATCGAATTATATGTGAACAAACAAATTTTTTATGGTATTACGAAGTAAATGTTTATAATTTAATATGAATCATAACAAAACTAAACAAGTAAGAAAGTTACAGTCGAGTGTGCTCGACTGTGAGATACCCGCTACGCATTTTTAATAAACGCAAAATATTGCGGTATTATTTTCAAAATATACCAAATAGACGGCATAATATACCAGATTGTCGTCCAGGGCAACTAAAACCCCTAGTAAGTAGGCGTTTTTGCCCATACAAAAGTATTTCTTTAATAACTTCGACAATTTTTATCTGATCGCAACCAAATTTTCAGGAATCATAACTACTATAGTTATTGTATATACCAAAATTCGCAACTCTAGCTTTAAAATTGCGCTTGTTATTATTTTTTTGATTTGCGGGGGCGGAAGTGGGCGTGGCAAAAATTTGAAACAAACTTCATCTGCGTGCAAACATAACAAATGCTGCCGAAAAAAAATTATAGCTCTATCTTTTATAGTCTCTGAGATCCAGTGTTTCATACGGACAGACGGACATGGCTAGAGACGATCGTCTGTTGACGCTGATCAAGAATAAAGTACAAAGTTATAATACCCTTATAATACCCTTTGGGTAGCGGGTATAAAAAAGGAACAACTTTGAAAAACTTCTTCAATACTTTAAATCAATATACATATTGTATATATTCATTGGTTTATATTTACAATTTGTTATAGGGTAAACTAAATTTGTTACACTCCGTTCTTTTCCTGTGTGAAATTATAATGAAATGCAGAATTCTTAGCTTTTATCACTGTGTAAAAACGGATAGAATACAGATTTAATTTAGTTGTGCTTAGCGAGCGTAGCTAACTTAAGATATTTCGACTGAGATTCGCCTCCAGTTGAGTTCAACTATTGACAAGCTTCGTTATAAGCGATAACTCCGCAAAAGTTAGTACAAGATGATATTACTTTTCCTTTTTCCTGTTCTGTTGCATTCCTTTGGCTATGCGGTGCGTATATAATAAGAAATTAATGCAGCTGCTTAAACGTACTTTTTTCGTCCTTTGGCAGCATGCTATTATGGTCCAACCTATGACATGCGAAGCCTTCTGCTTGAGACAGTTAAAGCCCTTGACCTCCACCATATCCACACTGAATAATCATTTGAGAGTATGTGAGTCAAAGCACTCCATCAATGCCAGTGCCAGAGTGAATAGAATCGATGAAGAGTTAAAGCAACAGAAATTCACGATATTGTCTAATTCGCATGAGATTTTTAAAAATAGAGAGAGTTTGAGGGACCAAGGCAAATTAATCGAAAAGCGTAAGAGGGAATTGCGAGAACCCTTTATTCGAATCGGATCCGGATATTATTATATTGAACATACAACGAAACTTAATTGGTTTGGAGCCGTCCACGCATGCCTTCGATACGGTGGACATTTGCTCAGGCTGAATAATAAAGAGGAGCTGGATGCACTCATTCCGAGACTGCAAAAATATGGTACATATTGGACTGACATCAATGATCTCAACAAAGAGAATGAATTCCTATCGATCACCACTGGTTTCGGAGCTGAATTTCTTAACTGGGGAATGTGGGAGCCAAATAACGGAGGAGGAATTGAGAATTGTGTGAGCATCGGTGGATATAATTTTAGAATGAATGATTTTAAATGCTCTACGAAGATGAATTTCATTTGTGAGGCTTTTGAGGAATAATACAAATATGTGCGAGTGTACAAAATAAATACGAAATAAATGTGTTAATAGTAATAATTTCTTGGAGTTCGTGATTAAAAGTTTCCTAAATATTTACATAAATAGGAATCTTTCGAACAGTTTATTGTATGTGATATTACAATTATATCGTTATATCTGAATATCAAAAGTGTTACGTTTGAAATACTTTCTTTGATTATACATAGCTCCAAAGTTCAAAATGAATTTGTGAGATTTATAAAAATTTTTAATATACATTCAATCATAAGTTATAAAAAAGTTTGAATTAATGATTCAATGTTACTAATTGTAGGATGTTATGTAAATCTATTATGTAATTATTACTTTAAAGCGGATATAATGCACATATATGTAGTTAATAAGTGTAAAATTTTAATTGTCTACAGTTTGTGTTCTGAAGTTAGCGAGC
Source organism: Drosophila kepulauana (assembly GCA_023558455.1). Lineage (NCBI taxonomy): Eukaryota > Metazoa > Arthropoda > Insecta > Diptera > Drosophilidae > Drosophila > Drosophila kepulauana. Next base: position 27,128,122 of record CM042367.1, read on the forward strand.
GTAGCTCTCTTTTGATAACTCTTTTGAGATTCGATTGTAGTTGACCGAGAACCGCGTTCAAGTCGACACAAGATGATATTAAATTTGGAAGGTATCCTTATTCTTGCTCTGTGGCATTCCTTTGATAATGTGGTGCGTATAAGTAATCAGAAATTAAGGAAGCTGATTAAACGTGTTTTCCTCCTTCGGCAGCAAGGAATTGTGGTCGGAGCACCTGCACCATGCGATGCCTACTGCTTCAACGAGTTGAAACCCCTGCACAACAACATTGCCACACTTAATCATCGTTTGAGCGAATGCCAGACAATGCAATCTGTCAATGCGAGTGCCAGACTGGATAAAATTGATAAAGAGTTAAAGAAATTAAGGGTGTCGGCTAATATGCAACGCATTTCGAGAAATATAAAGAATTTGAGCGATCAAGTGAAATCATTTGAAAAGCGTAAGAGGGAATTGCGGAAACCCTTTGTTCAGATCGGATCTGGATATTATTACATTGAGAGTGCGATGAAACTCACTTGGTTTTCAGCCGTCCACGCATGCCATCGACACGGTGGCCATTTGATCACGCTAAATAACCAAGAGGAACTGGATGCAATCATTCCGAAACTGTATGCAAAGGGCAAATACTGGATTGACGTCAATGATCTGACAGTTGATGAATTCGTATCGATCACCACTGGATCGAGAGCTGAATTTCTTAAGTGGGCAAAAGGAGAACCAAACGGAGGAGCAAAAGAGGAATGCGCAGACATCGAAGGACCAACGTTTGCAATGAATGATCTCAATTGCGACGCGAAGAACTATTTCATATGTGAAGCATTTGAGGAATAAATTTATTGAGAATGGTTTTAATTTAGAAATGTAGATAGTAATTGTCAACATTTTCTTGCGGACTCTTGAATAATTTATTATTGAAGGCGATCTTAAGAATTTCCCAAATATTTATATCGCAATCTTTCAAACAGTTTATTATAGTAACATTGACGATCTTAATTTGGATGTGATAATAGAATTAGATACATCCATCTGAGTAACAAAAGTGTAACGTTTGAAGTAGTTCGATTATACATAGCTTCAAAGCTCAATGCGAATCTGTGAGATTTATAAAACTGTTTTATAAACTTTGAGTCTATGTGACTAATTGTTGAATGTTATCTACATATATTATGTAATTATTGTTTTAAAGCGAATAATAAACATTTAGTTAAATAGTGTAAAATATTAATTGTCTACAGTTTGTGTTATGAAGCTAGCGAGCGTAGCCGTCTTTTGATAACTCGCTTGAGACTCGATTGTAGTTGACCGAGAACCGCGTTCAAGTCGTCACAAGATGATATTCCATTTGGTAGGCATCCTTATTCTTGCTCTATGGCATTCCTTCGGTTATTCGGTGCGTATGAGTAATAAACTTAAGGAAGCTGTTTAAAGGTGTTTTCTTCCCTCGGCAGCATAGAATTGTGGTCGGAGCACCTGCACCATGCGATGCCTACTGCCTAAACGAGGTGAAACCCCTGCACAACACCATTGCCACACTTAATAATCGTTTGAGCGAATGCGAGACAATGCTATCGATCAATGCGAGTGCCAGACTGGATAAAATTGATAAAGAGTTAAAGACACAGAAATTCAGGATGTCGGCTAATACGCAACGCATTTCGGGAAATAGAAAGAATTTGAGCGATAAAGTGAAATCAATTGAAAAGCGTAAGAGGGAATTGCGAAAACCCTTTGTGCAGATTGGATCTGGATATTATTACATTGAAGATGGGATTGTAATAAGTTGGTTTGGAGCCGTCCGCTTATGCCTTCGATTCGGTGGCCATTTGATCACGCTAAATAATCAAGAGGAACTGGATGCAATCATTCCGAAACTAACAAGGAACCGCTACTGGACTGACGTCAATAATCTGTCAGTTGATGATTTAGTATCGATCAACACTGGATCGAGAGCTGAATTTCTTAAGTGGGCAAAAGGACAACCAGACGGAGGAGCAAAAGAGGAATGCGTGAGCATCGTTTCACCAAAATATGAAATGCATGATTACTCATGCTGGACGAAAAATTTTTTCATATGTGAGGCATATGAGGAATAAATGTGTTGAAAATTGTTTCATTTTGGAAATGTAGATAGTAATATATTTATATCGCAATCTTTCAAACAGTTTATTATAGTAACATTGACGACCTTAATTTTGAAGTGATAATACAATTATATACATATATTATTATTTTAAAGCGAATAATACACATTTAGATAAATAGCGTAAAATATTAATTGTCTACACTTTGTGTTCTAAAGTTAGCGAGCGTAACCGTCATTTGATATTCGATTGAGATTCGACTGTAGTTGACCGAGAACCGCGTTCAAGTCGACAAAATATGATATTGTCTTTTGAAAGCATCCTTATTCTTGCTCTGTGGCATTCCATTGATAATGCAGTGCGTATAAGTAATCAGAAATTAAAGAAGCTTTTTAAACGTGTTTTCCTCATTCGGCAGCAAGGAATTGTGGTCGGAGCACCTGCTCCTTGCGATGCCTACTGCTTCAACGAGTTGAAACCCCTGCACAACACTATTGCGATACTGAATAACCGTTTGAGCGAATGCGGGACAATGCAATCTGTCAATGCGAGTGCCAGACTGGATAAAATTGATAAAGAGTTAAAGACACAGAAATTCAGGGTGTCGGCTAATACGCAACGCATTTCGAGAAATAGAAAGAATTTGAGCGATAAAGTGAAATCAATTGAAAAGCGTAAGAGGGAATTGCGAAAACCCTTTGTTCAGATCGGATCTGGATATTATTACATTGAAGACGGGGTTACATTGAGTTGGTTTGGAGCCGTCCGTGCATGCCTTCGATTCGGTGGCCATTTGATCACGCTAAATAATCAAGAGGAACTGGATGCAATCATTCCGAAACTGACAAGGAACCTTTACTGGATTGACGTCACTGATCTGGAAGTTAATGACTTCGTATCGATCACTACTGGTTGGAGAGCTGAATTTCTTAAGTGGGCAAAAGGACAACCAGACGGAGGAGCAAAAGAGGAATGCGTGAGCATTGTTTCACCAAAATATGAAATGCATGATTACCCGTGCCTGCCAGAGAACTATTTCATATGTGAGGCATTTGAGGAATAAAAGTCTTGAAAATTGTTTCATTTTGGAAATGTAGATAGTAATATATTTATATCGCAATCTTTCAAACAGTTTATTATAGTAACATCGACGTTTTTAATTTGTATGTGATAATACAATTATATAGATTTATCTGAGTAACAAAAGTTTGAAGTAGTTCGATTATATATGGAGTTATGCCAAAGCTCAATACGAATCTGTGAGACTTATAAAAATGTCTTATAAGCATGCAAGCATAAATTATAGAAAACTTTGAGTCAATGTGACTAATTGTTGGATCTTATGTAAATCTATTATGCAATTATTATTTTAAAGCGGATATAATGCACATTTAGTTTAATTGGCTACAGTTTGTGTTCTGAAGTTAGCGAGCGAAGTTAACTTCTAATATTTCGATTGAGATTTGATTGTAGTTGACCGAGAACCGGTTTAAGTCGATATAAGATGATATTGACTTTCGAAGGCATCCTTATTCTTACTCTGTGGCATTCCTTTGATAATGTGGTGCGTATAAGTAATCAGAAATTAAAGAAGCTGATTAAACGTGTTTTCCCCCATCGGCAGCAAGGAATTGCAGTCGGAGCACCTGCTCCTTGCGATGCCTACTGCTTCAAAGATCTGAAACCCCTGCACAACAACATTGCCACACTTAATCATCGTTTGAGCGAATGCGAGACAATGCAATCGGTCAATGTGAGTGCCAGACTGGAAAAAATTGATAAAGAGTTAAAGACACAGAAATTCAGGGTGTCTGCTAATACGCAAGGCATTTCGAGAAATAGAAAGAATTTGAGCGATCAAATGAAATCAATTGAAAAGCGTAAGAGGGAATTGCGAAAACCCTTTGTTCAGATCGGATCTGGATATTATTACATTGAGGGTGAGCTCAAACTCAGTTGGTTTTCAGCCGTCCACGCATGCCTTCGACACGGTGGTCATTTGATCACGCTTAATAATCAAGAGGAACTGGATGCAATTATTCCGAAACTGTATGCAAAGGGCACCTACTGGACTGACGTCAATAATCTGAGTTTTAGTCAATACGTATCGATGACCACTGGATCGGGAGCTGAATTTCTTAATTGGAGAAAAGGAGAACCAAACGGAGGAGCAAAAGAGGAATGCACAGGCATCGAAGGACCAACGTTTGAAATGAATGATTTCAATTGCTACACGAAGAACTATTTCATATGTGAAGCATTTGAGGAATAAATGTGTTGAAAATTGTTTCAATATGGAAATGTAGATAGTAATTGTCAACATTTTCTTGCGGACTCTTGAATAATTTATTATTGATGGCGATCTTAAGAATTTTTCAATTATTCATATCGCAATCTTTCCAAAAGTTTATTATAGTTAACGATCTTATTTTGTATGTGATAATACAATTATATACATCCATCTGAGTAACAAAAGTGTAACGTTTGAAGTAGTTCGATTATACATAGCTCCAAAGCTCAATACGAATCTGTGAGATTTATAAAACTGTTTTATAGATAAGCAACCATAAGTTGTAGAAAACTTTAAGTCTATGTGACTAATTGTTGAATGTTATCTATATCTATTATGTAATTATTGTTTTAAAGCGTATAAAAAACATTTAGTTAAATAGTGTTAAATATTAATTGTCTACAGTTAGTGTTGTGAAGTTAGCGAGCGTAGTTCTCTTTTGATAACTTGAATGAGATTCGACTGTAGTTGACCGAGAACCGCGTTCAAGTCGACACAAGATGATATTGACTTTCGAAGGCATCCTTATTCTTGCTCTGTGGCATTCCATTGATAATGCAGTGCGTATAAGTAATCAGAAATTAAAGAAGCGGTTAAACGTGTTTTCCCCCATCGGTAGCAAGGAATTGTGGTCGGAGCACCTGCTCCTTGCGATGCCTATTGCTTCAAAGAGCTGAAACCCTTGCATAACACAATTGCCACACTGTATAACCGTTTGACCGAATACGAGACGATGCAATTTGTCAATGCGAGTGCCAGACTGGATAAAATTGATAAAGAGTTAAAGACACAGAAATTCAGGGTGTCGGCTAATACGCAACGCATTTCGAGAAATAGAAAGAATTTGAGCGATCAAATGAAATCAATTGAAAAGCGTAAGAGGGAATTGCGAAAACCCTTTGTTCAGATCGGATCCGGATATTATTACATTGAGAGTGCGTTGAAACTCACTTGGTTTGCATCCGTCTTTGCATGCCATCGACACGGTGGCCATTTGATCACGCTAAATAATCAAGAGGAACTGGATGCAATCATCCCGAAACTGTATGCAAAGGGCACCTACTGGACTGACGTCAGTGATCTGTCAATTGATGAATACGTTTCGATCACCACTGGATCGAGAGCTGAATTTTTTAATTGGAGAAGAGGAGAACCAAAGTCAGGTGCAAGTGAGGAATGCGCAGGCATCCAAGGACCAAGGTTTGAAATGATTGATCTGAATTGCCGGTCGAAAAATTATTTCATATGTGAGGCATTTGAGGAATAAATTTATTGAAAATTGTTTCAATATGGAAATGTAGATAGTAATTGTCAACATTTTCTTGCGGACTCTTGAATATTATATTATTGATGGCGATCTTAAGAATTTTTCAATTATTCATATCGCAATCTTTCCAAAAGTTTATTATAGTTAACGATCTTATTTTGTATGTGATAATACAATTATATACATCCATCTGAATAACAAAAGTGTAATGTTTGAAGTAGTTCGATTATACATAGCTGCAAAGCTGAATACGAATCTGTGAGATTTATAAAACTGTTAGATAAGCAACCATAAGTTGTAGAAAACTTTGAATCTATGTGACTAATTGTAGGATGTTATCTACATCTATTATGTAATTATTGTTTTAAAGCGAATAATACACATTTGTTAAATAGTGTAAAGTATTAATTGGCTACAGTTTGTGTTCTAAAGATAGCGAGCGTAGTTAACCTCTAATATTTCGATTGAGATTCGATTGTAGTTGACCGAGAATCGCGTTCAAGTCGACACAAGATGTGGAGAAAAGTTGAGGAACAAATACGGGTTGCGTGAATATTGAAGGACTAAAGTTTGAAATGATAAATTTCAAATGCGCCACTGAGAACTATTTCGTATGTGAGGCATTTGAGCAGCAAAACAATACGAGCATATTAATGATTTGATTTGTAAATGTGATTTAACACTTTCTTGCGGGTCGAGTATAAATATATTGTTTGAATAATTCATTCGGAGGTGGCATTCTAAAGAATTCTCCAAGTATTATGTTATCATCAACGGGTTAAATTTATGTTAAATTATTGATAATGTATGTGATAATACAAGCATATATAGATAAATATCAAAAAGAGTTAAGAGTTCAGCTCAAAAAGGTTGTTGACCTGTCAAAGTTTATAGCGGCTGCCTGTTTTAAGGTTTTGTATTTAATGTTAAATGCTTTCACCCGCTGCTCGCAGTGATTAATTTTGATGTGCGCGAATTGAGACTAAGTCCGAAAACCAGTAGCCGCAAATCTCCGTCCGCCGCCGCCGCCGCCGCCATCGAGATGAATATTAATTAAAAATTTAAATTCATTTGGCCCGCAGCTTTAAACGCATAATTGAAGCTTGGACTTTCGTCGTGAGAAAGACAAACGTCAGAAGACCGACAAAACTATTTACGAGAATACGTCGACAACTATTAATGCTGTGTGTTACCAAATGTGACGATCAGCTGACCAAATTGGTTCAGCTCGTGATTGGCTCAGCTGGAATTGACCTCTTGCCGGACAATTAGCAAATTGCTGGCACTTTGTGATGCTTTTACTTTTAAGAAGACCGCAACAACCACAACAACAACCAAAACCGAAACAACGTAAACAAAAACAAAACCGGAGCAAACGAATTCCATAATTAATTATTTGCACACCATTAAAAGCAATGGGACACCGTTTTTCACATCTCTTATATGCATGGATCACTATGTAGTCTTCGAGTCTGTGATGCCATTCCATTTTCGGCATTCTTTTTTTCGGCGTTCTTCTTAGCATATACATATGGATGCTAAAGGCCCGGCTCCGAGTCTCCAAGTCTCTGTTCATGATCTATGCGCACCGGGGTGAAACTTTTTCTATTTATTTTTCTTTCTTTTCATTCGCGGACAAGTTCGACCTGGGCAAAAAGCTCAACCGGATCATCTTCCAAGGTTCAGTTGAGTTTCGTGCGTATTCGAGTGCTGTCGTCTACATTCTCCTGCTCATCTATGTCATCTGGATCTGTAGTCGTCGTCATCGTCATCGCTTTGCTCTTAGCTGTTGAGGCACGAGTGCGTGGCAAACAATACGATGAGGAGAAGGACACAATTGTCGAGCTGCCCAAACTGGGCGCCATTCAGGGCAAAGTCATCGAGACAGCTTGGACTAATCGAGAAGTTCTACAATTTGTGGATATGAGATACGCCGAGCCGCCAACGGGACAATATCGATTCAAGGTAAGCTTTAAGTTATTATTATTTTATTGAAATAACAAAACCAATTCTTTATTGCAATGATATGAGCCAGAGCAAATTAGAAGAACATAGAGAAAAACATATCAAGAATACATTATGAAATCAAGAAATTTGAAACGGGAGCAAAATTCAAAATAATCTCATATTATGTTAAACAGCTTTCTCAGCTTTTTTTATTATAAACTCATCAGTGAATATCATAACTGTTAAAACTAAAACAAGAGTACACATTTAAAAATAATAACCTAATAATCGTAGTTCTAAACAATGTCAATTTATAAGATCCAATTCGTTTAAAATGGAAATAAAAATAATAAATTGCCTTCAGCTTGATTTATTATTTTTATTTCCATTTTAAACGTATTGAGATTATTTCGAACTCTGTTTATTAGGTTGATTGCAAAACAAAAAACACTTTAAAGTATTCATATTTCAAGAAGTTCACTAAATTAACTTTTAGTTTTGCTCTATTTCTTGAGTTTCTCTTTCCAATTTTGGCCAATGTTTATAGTTGAGTTAACACATTTTAAACACAAGTCTTTAAAAGGTTAAAAGTCATTAAACGAATCACTTTGCAGTCTTTTGATTTTTGACGCATCATTAATTCAATTCCCTCCTCTGTGCAGCCACCGCGTCCCATAGAGCCCTGGGAGGATGTGATGGATGCGACAGCCGAGAAGATTGGCTGCCCCTCGGTGGTGTCCATGGATTCGCTGACCAAGCTGGACGATGTGCTCGACGTGGAGGATTGCCTCACCATGACAATCACGACACCAAATGTAACAGGCGCCTTGCCGGTGCTTGTCTACATCCACGGGGAATATCTCTACGAGGGCAGCAACTCTGAGGCACCGCCAGACTATCTGCTGGAGAAGGATGTAGTGCTGGTGACGCCGCAGTATCGCCTTGGCCCCTTTGGCTTTCTGTCCACCAAGACCGATGAGATTCCCGGCAATGCGGGCTTCCTCGATATCTTTCTGGCGCTGCAGTTCGTCAAGCACTTCATCACATACTTTGGTGGCGATCCAAGTCGAGTTACCGTTGCGGGTCAGGTGGGTGGAGCAGCCATAGCGCATCTGCTGACACTGTCGCCGATGGTGCAACGTGGTCTGTTCAGTCAGGTGATCTATCACTCTGGCTCCGCCATCATGCCCATCTTTCTGGAGGACAATCCTCGCAAGCATGCCCAGGAGATTGCCCAAAAGGCCGAGTGCCAAATGGTCACTGTGCGTGATCTCAACAATTGTCTGATGGAGCTAAGCGCCATGGAGCTGCTGAATGCCTTTATGGACCATGCGGTAAGTGAATGCCACTCCACTCTACTCACTTCTCGAACTTTAAACACTCAATAAAGTACTCTCTTCTTGTTGACAGTTGGAGAAGTCTGACCTGGGCATTGGACACACTGGAGGCATACAGTTTACCATCGGGGGACCGAGTGGCGTGTTGCCCAAGCATCCCTATGATCTGATGCTGGAGTCCAACTTCTCGTATCCTGCCATGGGCGGCTGTCCCAAGAACGCAGGCACGCGTGTGCTCAACGAGATTGTGGAGAACGATTTCGAGGGAAAGATACCGGATGACGAATACAACACCTACAACTACATCGATCACATCATACGCCAGGTTGTGGGCACTGACAAGACCATGCTCCTCACCAGCTTCATCACACATGACTTCTTCAATCGCCAGCTGCTCGAGAATGGCACTTTCGATATGCTGATACCCAGGCTAATTGATGTGAGTACTGCGATTGCGAAGAGTCGGTCAGAGTAACAATCTTTTCTTATTTCTCAGGTGGCGGGCACACTGAACCACAAGCTTCCTGTGTTGTTGGCACTGAACATGAACAACAAGCACAATCCGGACAACACATTCCTCTACTCCTTTGACTATGCGGGCGAGTTCAATCGCTATCGCGAAATGGACGAGGAAACGAATATGCAAAGTCCTTTCAAGGCGGGCGTTTCACTCACAGACGAGGCGCTTTATCTATTCCCCTATCCGGAGCATGTGCAGCGTCTCAGCCCGCCCGATGAGGCAATGGCTCGCCGCATGGTGGATCTGTGGACCAACTTTGTCATCACTGGCAATCCGCTGGGCTCCTACAAAGCAGGCTATTGGCCACCCATGACCACACTCTATGGCCCCTACATGAAGATCGACGAGACACTCACCATTGCTGGCAATTACTTCAATGAGTTCTCAGCTACTCTGCGTGACGAGGATCAGGGTCACAGTCTCATTCGCGAGATTTACTATCTTCGCAAACGTGCTCATCAGAAATCTCAGGCTCAGCGCAAAAAACAGGCGACGGCTGTTGCCAGTAAACTTAAAAAAGTGCACGTTAGGAAGAGTCTGGTAAGGCGTCCCAATCGCAACAAGATACGCTTCTAAACTGTTTAATTAGCATAATTAAAATGATGAAAATTTATATTAATTTAAATTACAATATTGTATTTATATGAAACATAATTTTTTACATTCTTTAATATAGAGTAAATAATTGTCCACAAGATTTAACTTAATTTAAAATGTCAATTACAAAAATGTATAAACTTGTCAGATCCTTGAAGATTTGGCCGAGATATAGCCAAAAAACGAATTTGAAATTGGCGCTAAAGAAATGTAATTTTTGTTGCATACTTTGAGGGTGCGAGAATGTTAGTTTTTCAAAAACAAGCTATATCTCGGCCATTTCCTGCCGCCTAGTCAAAGGACTCATATTCCCAGGATCGCAAGGACCAACTTTAACGATTGGAATCAACAAAATATGGGGTCATCTAAGGATCCAATTCTTGAAATTTTTCAGTCCGGAATTCAAGGAAAACAGGCGAAAACCATAAATTGCAGGATAACTCGTGAACTACAAGGACGATCGGAATGTCCTTTGGCACGAGGATAGCTCCCATCAAAGAACTTCGTTTGACACATGACTCGTAAGGATACGCTGGGTTTTGACCAAGATATATGCAATTTTCTGTGTACAAAAAGGTCACTTTATCTCGAGTCCTGTAAGGACATTCGTCCTTTAGAGTATACCAATAAATTTATTTTTCTGTAAGCAATCCTTGTGCCAAAGGACATCACCATCGTTCTTCAAATGACTGAGATACGGCGAGTATTTGAAATTTGTAGCCTTAAACAATTTTTAGTTGAACTATATGACGATAGATGGCGCCAGCTCAAAATTTAATTCCATCGTCGAGTAATAGATGGCGCCACAAAATAAGCAGGTTTTTGCTTGCTACTGTTTTCTGTTCGCCTGGTATTTCACTAGCTAAGTGGGCAATTTCTAGCTGTTCGAGGTAGCTTCATGTGACCAACAACAACAACAATCTGCATTCACGTAAATCAACCAATTTTTGTAGCATACTTTAAGGGTGTGATAATGTTAGTTGTTCATAAACAAGCTATATCTCGGCCATATCCTGCCACATTTTCAAAGGACACATATTGCCAGGATCGCAAGGATCAACTCTAACGATTGGCATCAACAAAATATGGGATCATCTATGGATCCAATTCTTGAAATTTTTCAGTCCGGAACTCAAAGAAAACAGGCGAAAACCATAAATTGCAGGATAACTCGTGAACTACAAGGACGATCGGAATGTTCTTTGGCACCATGATAGCTCTCATCAAAGAAGTTCGTTTGACACAGGACTCGTAAGGATCAGACAGGATATGACTAAGATATACGCAATTTTATGTATACAAAAAGGTCACTTTATCTCGAGTCCTGTAAGGACATTCGTCCTTTAGAGTACACCAATAAATTTATTTTTCTGTAAGCAATCCTTGTGCCAAAGGACATCGCGATCGTCCTTCAAATGACCGAGATACAGTGAATTTTTGAAATTTTTGGCCATTTTTCTATGGTTACCCCTAGAAAAAGTTGAAGTTAATTTTTTTGAAAGATCATTAAAATCCTTGAACGGCAATCAATAGTCCTGGTTATCCTGATTACAAAAAGGTAAGTCCTGTTAAGATCCTTTACGATTTGACAGAAATATAGCAAGAAAACGAAATAAAAAATCAAAAAAAATTGTTTTGAAATTTAACGGATTTGTTTCAAATTTAAATTTGGCGCTAGACAAAATTCCATTTTTTGTTGCATACTTTGAGGGTGCGATATTGGTATTTTTTAGAAAACATGCTATATTTCGGTCATATCCTGCCATATTTTCAAAGGACACATATTGCCAGGATCAGAAGGACTAAAACTATCGCTTGACATACAGCACATGTAATTTTTCCGTTCCGTTAAAAAAATTAAATATACCAAGATAATAAATTGCAGGATAGCTCGTGAACTACAAGGACGATTTTAATGTCCTTTGGCACGAGGATAGCTCCCATCATAGAACTTCGTTTGACACATGACTCGTAAGGATACGCTGGGTTTTGACCAAGATATATGCAATTTTCTGTGTACAAAAAGGTCACTTTATCTCGAGTCCTGTAAGGACATTCGTCCTTTAGAGTATACCAATAAATTTATTTTTCTGTAAGCAATCCTTGTGCCAAAGGACATCACCATCGTTCTTCAAATGACTGAGATACGGTGAGTATTTGAAATTTGTAGCCTTAAACAATTTTTGGTTGAACTATATGACGATAGATGGCGCCAGCTCAAAATTTAATTCCAGCGCCGGGCAATAGATGGCGCCACAAAATAAGTTAGTGTTTGCTTGCTGTAGATTTCTGTTCGCCTGGTATTTCACTAGCTAAGTTGGCAATTTTTAGCCGTTCAAGATCCTTAAAAATTTGGCAGAGATATGACATGTATTGCAATAATAATAATAATTCCAAATTTGCTTTGATAAATTGAGCAAGGCTGATTTATATTTATTAACCAATTTTTTATACATTGTATATATTGGAATTTACATTATTAGTGAAATATTAAAATGAATTGGATATTTAAAACAAGCGAAGATGATATCTGCGCATTTGCTTAGCACGACGGGGAGTTATGCCATATGGCTCGATTTGTTGATTGTTTACTGGGGATTCTTCTGCTTCAGCATCCTGTTCTGCGCTGACATTCGCCTGTGGGACGGAGCGGCTCATCTGCTCAGCTATCCATTGTTCGTAAGCTTTAACATAGTCCTCATACGAGGGGAAATCATCAAGATTAGGACCCTCGGGCTGAGCAGGTTGTGACTCACGCTCTTGTTGCTCTCGTGCCACCTGCTCGCGTTGCTGCTGCTCCCGTTCTTCCTGCTCGCGTTCTTGCTGCTGTCTTGCCTCTTGATCCCGTTCTTCTTGAGACCTCTGCTCTTGCTCCCAGTGGCGTTGATATTGTCGCTCTTGCTGCTGTTGCTCGGTTTCGCTTGGCGCTGGGTATTGTCGCTGCTGTTGCTCACGCGCTTGCTGCTCGCGTTGTCGCTGTTCGTGTTCTTGCTGTTGTCTTGCCTCATTCTCTCGCTGCTCTTGGTCTTGCTCAGTTTGCTCGCGCTCCTCTTGCTGACGTCTTGCCAATTGATCGCGCTCTTGCTGTTCGCGTTGACGTAGCTCACGCTCCAATTGCTCTAGCTTCAACTGTTCCCGTTGGATTTGCTCCTCGCGTTGTCTTTGCTCAAGTCGACGCTCCTCCTCTTGACGTTGCAGTTCTTCGCGTTGTTGTTGTTCAGCCTCCTGTTGCTCTCGTTGCTTCAGTGCCAATTCACGCAGCAGTTGCTGTCTTCTCTGTTCCTGCGAATCATAATAGTAGGGAGTATAGTAGGTTGGTTGTTGTGGCGCGGTGGGATCTTGGGGCTCAGCGGGCTGTGGTTGCTGTGGCTGTTGTACGTAAGTTGGTTGCAGAGGCTGATAAGTTGGCTGCTGACGCTGATAAGTTGGCTCCTGCGGCTGTGGCTGTGATCGGTAAGTTGGCTGCTGTGGATGGTGGGCTGGTTGCTGAGGTTGGTAAGTTGGCTGCTGTGGCGGCTGTGGTTGGTAAGTTGGTTGCTGTGGTTGATAAGCTGGCTGCTGTGGCTGGTAAGCTGGCTGCTGTGGCTGTTCCTGATAAGTTGGTTGCTGTTGCTCGTAGGTTGGCTGCTGTGGCGGCTGTTGTTGGTAAGTTGGTTGCTGTGGTTGATAAGCTGGGTGCTGTGGCTGTTCCTGATAAGTTGGCTGCTGTTGCTCATAAGTTGGCTGCTGTTGCTCGTAATTTGGCTGCTGTGGCGGCTGTGGTTGATAGGTTGGTGGCTGCTGTGGTCTGTAGTACGGACGCCTTGTCGTAGTTGTTGCTGGAGCAGCGACTGCACTCAGCTGTGGGTATAGACTGGGCACATTGATGCCCTCGCCAAAGTGCTGATCCTGTTCCAAAATGTTTTGCCGCGAATTGGTGAAACGCAGGAACGGACCATACTCCGAGGTAGCCTTGGGCCAAACGTTCGCATTGGGATTGGGAATACCGCTCTGGGCAAAGTTCACCCACATGGCAACCAAAGCGCGGGCTAGCGACTTGTCCTCGGGATTCAGATTGCTCACCTCCTCGGGATAGGGGAACAGATAGACAGAGTCGTCACTCAGCGAGGCATCCACGCCGAAGGGCAGCGGATTGTGGAGGTGTCCAAAGCGATGGTGTTCGCCGCGGTAGTCAAAGGTGTACAGATAGGTGGGGTTCTTTTTGTGCGACAGTCTGATGGAGTCAATCACCGGTCCACGATACAAAATCAGATTGGTCAGCTCGAGCAAACCCTGCGACACACTGCGTGCGTTGACGTAGCGCGTCTGCTCTGGCGTGAAGATTTCACGGATCGCCCAATCATGCCAGATCTTGTGCTGCTGTGGGGGAGCTGTGTGACGGAGCACAACGTTGATGTAGTCGCTGATGTTCGTCGACTGCAATCTTTGAATCTGATCGTAGAAACCTGCCAGACACAAAAAGTCATTAAGGTTTATCACTATAGAAAATAAGAATGCCGAACTTACGTGAGAGTATGAAGGCGCTGGCATCCTTGGCTGCACCCACAATCAGGGGCTTCGTCTTGTTCAGCTTGTTGCTGTTCGCAATCAGGGCAGCAGGATGTTCGGGCAGCAGGCCAAGGGAATCGCCAACGACCAGTTTGAAGCCACCCAAAGAGCTGAGGCCACGTGGCTCGTTCTGTTCATGTAGCTGCTGGAAGGCGCTCACCAGCTGCGAGGTGCGCAGATTACTCAGGCACAAGTACACAGGACCTAGATTGCGGGCATTGACTGGAGGACAGTTGGCAAGACGGGCGAACGTGGTCAAAGTTTCCAAAGGCTGCTCATCCAACAGATAAGGATTCAGTGCGGTTCCCGACTGCAGAATCAGCTGCTGGAAAAGATCCTGTGTACGTGGACTGATGCTGAGTGCATGCGCCAAGGTCGCACCACCAGCCTGTCCAATCAAAGTGACCTTCTCCGCATCACCGCCGAAGTAACGAATGTTAGCTTTAACCCACTCCAAGGCCAACTGCAGATCGGATAGCGCAACGTTGCCTGGCAACGCTTTCTCCAGTGAGCTAAGGAATCCAAACGGCGCCAGACGATAGTTGACCGATACCAGGACGACATCGTGCTCCAGGACATAGTCAGGCTGTGCCTCTTCGGCACCGCCATCGAACAACATCTCACCGTGGACAAAGACGAGCACAGGCAGCTGCTTGGCTCCGGCCGGAGCATAGATGTTCAACGTGAGGCAATCATCGACATTCTCGCCACGTGCCTCGGCCTCCTGCAGACGCTGAACCTCCGGGAATTGGGCGCAATTCGGTGACGAACGCGTGGCATCGATGCGACCCTGATACGGCAAACGTTTCGCTTCCTGGAAGCGTTCCAGACTACTGCCCACTTGGGCATAATGCACACCCAAAAAGGCATCGATGGGTCGATTCTTGATAGTTTTAAAGCCACGCAATCCATTCACCTCTCCCACACCGGGAATCTGCACTCCACCACTTGATGGTGGCTGAGTTGTGGGCTCTTCCTGCCAAGGCGCAGGTCGCAGAGGTTGAGGAGTGAAGACTTCCCAGTCATGGAAGCTGTTGGTGGGTTGGGCGTGGCAGACGCCTACAAGTGGCAGAAGCAGCAGCAGAATCCTTGGATCCAGCTGCATGTTGTGCTCTCGAAAGTGGTCAAAGTAAAACTGATTTTCGATTCGAAAATGTGGCAAGTACAACTAAAGGAAATCAAAAGTTCAAACTTAATCACTCGAGACAGGGACACAGACAGAGACAGAGACAGAGACGGCGACAGAGACAACGCCAGAGAGATAAAGATTGAGATGAACAAATCTAGTGGGGACAATAGACAACAAGACTTGAGAGTAGCTTCTAAGTAGTTCTAGTTCTCGTGCTCGCTCTAGTTTTAATCTCAACTCGGCGGCAGTTTTGTTGTTTTTGCCACCACACACACACACACTGTCGTAATTGTCTCTATCGGTCTATCAATGAAATGAGATGGTGCAAGTGTCACATTAGCACTCTGGGTTATCGCCGCTTCTGTTCTGTTTTTAGTCTATTTAAAAACGTACTTGATGAAATGAAATTTGAAAATCATCAACATAGAACTCAATTACACAACTCGCTAAGCAATGAAATAGTACTTCGAAATTAAGCAATTAAAATTAACTACAATTAAATAATAAATAAATAACTTATATACTTAGTAGACTTACTCTTCATTCAGACCTAGAAATTGTTATTAAGAAGAATTCGATTTCATAATATAATATTCTCTATATTTTGTCATTTATTAATCGTTTTTCGTTTTTCATGTTTTGCTTGTTGTTGTTTCAGTATGTTTCTATAATAATATGTTATAATTAAGAATCTTCATTTCATCTAAATATTTCAGTTATAATAGTACAATATAATAATTGTTAATAATATATTGTTAAATTGTTCTCATTCATTCGGATGTTCTTGAATTTAACACTTGAATGCGCTGTTCTTTCTGTTCTACACTTTGTTTTTTTTTCTGCTCTATTCGGTTTTTTTTTGTTTTTTATGTTTTTTTGTTATCTCTTTTCTTCGTCGTCGTCGTCGTCGAACATCAATGATGATGTCAGTAAATGGTAATTATGAATTATACTTAAATCATTTCAATTCGTGACTCGTTCGTAATTCTCATTTGATTAGGTTTTTTCAACAAATTGTTTTTGCTTTTTTTTTATTTTACTTGTTTGCCATTTGTTTTGACTTTTCTTAAGCCTGGGTCAGATTGTATTTTGTTTGAGATTATTATTTAAGACTCGCTCAGCTTCCTCTTCACTATCGTTATTCATTTTCATCATCGTCTTCATATATATGAATGTATGTATGTTAATTATTGATGTATTTATGTGTTGTCCGTAAGTAAATGAAAAACAAAACTCTAGGAAAGCTAAAAGCAATTGTGTTTGTGAGTGTCTGAAGTATTTGCTTTATATAAATCATGATTATGTCTTAGCCCATGATGATCATCGTTGTCGTCAAAACATAATCTCAGAAACAAAGTTTTACGTATTTAAGGGTACAAACTTATCTCGTAATATTCTCTTCACTTCCGTCACGTGATGAAAACCTTTTAAATGCATTTTCTGTCTTTCATCTGACGAAACTTGTGCGTAAGTACATTCATATATTATAAGTATTCGAAATAAATAAAGAAATGCCGAAGTTCCATTTTTCTGTTGGGGATTTGGGTTAATTGGACAAATCTACAAAGAGTGATTCATATTCATTTTCGAATGCAACACTTAAATGCATTTTTCGGTTTTAGGAACTTCTTAACAAACAATTGCATTTCAACAAATTATTATTAATTATTTAGCTTCTTACAATAAATATACAAGTTTTGTAGAAAATCATTATAAAGTGAGCTCAACTAAATCGGAGAAAAAACTCGTTTCGACAAAAAGTAAATACCTCATTTAATATAATTTCTCATTTTCATATGTTTTTGTTTTTCTTCTTTTTATGTTTTATGTTTTTGTAGCTCAGTCTTTTTACTAACATTTTTGTTTTGCTTTTGTTTAATTAATTTGTTTGGAAAGTGTGTGTGTGTGTGTGTAGAGTATAATAATATGTATAATTTGTAAGCGTTTGACGAACTAAAGAGTGTCTGTCTTCTTATAGAGTGCGAGAACCGACTCATTCAAGTGGTTTCAAGTTGGTTTGGTTTTTGGGCTATGATATCGAACTGCAACCCGAGATCCACTAAATCGTATCGTTTATATATATATAATGGTAGTTAAATATCTTTATGTATCATACAAAGTACAACTCAAGAGAGGGATTCCGAGTAAGTTGAGTGTGTGTGTGTGTGTGTGAGTGTGTGTTGTAGCTCTATAGTTGCTTGGAAGTACCGTTCATGTGTCGTCTGTTGTCTACTCGTAAATATCGTAACTTATTTTGGTTTGGTTTGGTTTGGTTAAATACAATATTTATATGCAGGTTATTCTATTACTCGTTTTTTTTGCATTTTGTTTTTGCGCTACATATTCAACAATTTGAATTTAAATTCTCAATTTAATTTCAATCTCAATGTGTCAAATTTAAATGTACCTTAAATAGTTTTGTGTTATAATTCATAACTTGTCGCTTCTTCTACGTATTTATCCTTGCAGTTGTGTTTGTGTCTGTGTTTTATGGCCAAAATATATATATTGATTGATAGAGAAAATCGATTTTGTGTTGTGTTTTGCTTGGAATGAAAGGTTATTTATTTGATCATTGCATGTCGAGTATTTACAAAGTCTCATTTATAGAGTAGTTATGTTTGTTTCTGTATGAGTTCGAATATCGTTTTTTGGTTTTTTGCTTTTGTTGCGTTATAAAATCTTAACATAATTATAGAAATTGATTTCTCGCAAGTGTGTTTCGACGAAGTAAAATGCATTGATTACGATTGCAAGTTTTAATTAGCAGGCTACTTACAAATTAAAAAACCAAACGCTGTCGCATTCCCCTCGATTACCCGAGTGGAAATTGTAATCGTAGTCTAATTTAAAAAACGATTCGATTAGGCATTTCACACAATCTCTACAATAGTTTCGCTTGTCATGTGTCAATAAATAATATATAGTAAATTTAATGCTTAAACCCTAATTAGTAGGTATTTCTCTTCCTTTTATAATTATGTTTATCCGTATGTAATGCCTGTTAATAATACTATATACTATATGTAATTAAATATATATATATATATATATTATGTATGTATATATATATTTTTGTTTTGTTTTTTTATTTATTTTATGTAAGAAGCACTTGAATATATATCGTTTTTAATGATAAATGAAAACTTGAGTGTGATCATAATAATAATAATAATAATAATGTTCATTTTGTTTGACATTTTGTTGTAACTCTAATTTGTTAATGCCTTTTTTTCTTTAGTATTTCTTTTGTTTGCTAAATTTGCAATATGCGCTCGCTACAATTGATTTCAATACATACATAATTAGTTAATAATCATTTTCATTTTCATTTTCCTTTTTTTGTGTGTTTATCAGAGAGTTTAAAAATCTTGTCCTTTATCTTAGATTGTAATCTTTAAAGTATTTCATTCATCATCATAATCATTTGCTGCTGCGCTTCTAAAAGTTGCTGAGTTGATTTTATGATTTGTAGTATTATTATTATTACTATTATTATATTTGTTTTTTTCTTTTTTTATAGTTCTTTATGGCTGCTGTCTCAAGCTGCGTTTCTTCTCACTTTCGTTTTCATTTTGTTGTTGTTTAAAAAGCATTGCGAGACTTTGTTTTGTTGACTACTAAAGTATCTAATTAGTTTAATTAATTATGTACTTAGTATATGCATCATCTATGTATGTATATGTTGTTTGTATATATAGTTAATTACTCTTTTTCCATTTGCTTCTCTCGGCTGCAGGCATACTCTGTAAAACCTTTTTTTGTTTTGTTTAATTGTAGCTTGAGTCTAAATTACACCACACACAGCAAACATGGGTGTGTGTGTGTGTGTGTGTGTGTGTGTGTATATGGTATGAAAATGTAAAGTGTATAAAAGTTAATGATCTGATTTTTAGTTCGTATATATGTACTTAGTATGCCGTTATATCGTAATCGTAATCGTAATCGTAAATGTAAATGTTTTGTAATGTAAATGTAGTTCTAGAATTCAGTAGAGTCGCTAGTTAATATTCTAAGTGTTGTTCTCTCTTCTTCTTTTCATTTTTTTATTTTTTCTTTTTTGACTGTTGCTGTTTGCTTATTTCATATTAGATTTACGTGTTTGTATTGCTTTTGAAGTATTCGACACATGATTTGATTCAAAGAATGTGAAATGAAAAGATGAAATCTGGAAAATCAAAAAAAAAAAACTCGGAATTTGTCGACGTTAATTTATTTATTGCAATATATAATTAAATAATATTCAACTTAAATGTAAATATTCTCTATTTACAGTAATAATAAAGTAATTAATTTATTCAACTTAAAATGTGTCTTTGGCTCTCGTAAATGCAAATCATTTTGAATTATATATTTACTCGTATGTTTTCTTTTTGTTTTTTTTTTGCCAGAAGAAATGTTTTGGGAAATGTTTGCTTAATATTTTTGTTTCGAGTTTACTGCATTTCTTTTTTTTTTTTATTCTAGTATTAGTTGATTTTTGTTTTCATTTCTTTATACATTTGCTTTGATTTAGATATTACTACGCTTTCGTTTTCGTTTTCATTTTGCCTTAATATGTGCAATGCAAAATCTTGTCTCTTTAGCTTATTGCTGCTCTATTCTGTATTCTGTTTACCGGGTGTTCCTCCTCCTCCTCCTGCTTCTCCTTCTCCTCCTCAAGCTTTATACAAAAGGTCCTTCGTTCACCTCCTCTCACACTTCGAAAGAGAAACGTAATATTAACGCCCTAAATGCTAACGATTACTATATTTGTATATATATATATATCGATTACTTGTAAAGTCTCTATAGCTAATGTTACGTTATGATTTTCACTACGTTTTGATCGATCACTTTATAAGAAATTTCTCGCTTTTCTTCAAACAACAAAATCGTGAACAAAACGTGTTTTTTTTTTTGTTTTCTTTTGCAAATCTCCCTCTCTTTATGTACACTCAAAAAGTTAAAAAAGCCAATTGCTTTCATCTCAAATAAGAGTGAGGGAAATGAAGAAGAGATAGGTCTGAGTAATATATCGGATGCTATATAGACTGGGTATATAGTCTTCGGTTAACCTTCTCGTTTTTATGGCACATTTCGCACATACACATTGATCTGTACAGTTGCTGCTATAAACACTCTGCTGTACAAGTTTTTCTTTTTTTTTTACAAGTTGTATACTTAGCTAGTTCAAATGTTTATCTATGTATATAAGTAGGAGTGATTAATAAGGGGATTAAGTGTTAAGCATTATCAAATCGAAGGCTGCAAATTAAATTGACAAATATTCCTATAATATATATTCTTGTTCCTTGAGAACTTTCAAACAAAACAAAGCCTGGCCACTACCAACACAGTTAAAGAGATTGATAGATGGAGAGGGAGAGTGGGATTATTCCTATTCGGTCTACTATATATGCTACATAGGTATCATGTGTGGATCATCTACTTCTCTTTTGGGTTTTGGGTTTCGGTTTCTAATAAAGTCAAGCAATGTGTTGTAGTTAATAATGATGATGAGTAAGCTGTTGGCAGTTCCATATAAGCTTAGGCATAATATCGTAAATCGTTAATCGGTAATCGTAAATCGATATCGAAATCGAACGTGAAATCGAAATCAAAGCAAAACAGGAGCAATATTTCTCTGTCTCTCAACTATAAATGGATTGTATTGTAATTTCATATCTTAGTAATTTTACAACTAATTTGTTTGCTTTCTTTTTTTTTTTGTTCTTACTATTTTGGTATTTTACTTATTTGTAAATCAGTAATAAGCGTTTCGTTTTTTTTTTGTTCTTTTCTTTGTTTTTGTATTTTCTTAACTTTTGCTTTTTTGTATATTTTTACTATTTTTTTTTGTTTGTTTGTCGTCGTTTTGTTAAATGCAAAAAATTGTATGTATGTCTTGTATAATATTTTGTATTACGAGTATGTTGTGTTTTTTCTTCTTATTTCTTTCTTTCTTTTTAATATCTTTTCTATTTACAAATTGCATTTTTCGAAATCCCTAATGTTTCTCGTTCAAAAACTGTACATAAGTGTAAGTGTATGTGTTCTAGTTGTATGTATATAGAGTAATATCGTGTAAAATATGCATGCCATCTCCGATCAGACCATTCCTATAATGTCCTTTAACAATATAATGCCCTTTTTTGCGTTCCTACTTAGCTGTCTCGAGTTGATCTCTTCGCTTCTTAGTTTTCGCGTATAATTAGCAGCTCTCTCGGTATATATAAGTATATGTTATGTATGCTGTTGTATAGGCTATATATATATAATATAACTATTTTTATAAATCCTGTGTATAATTCTCATTGTTATTAATTGTTTTTGCAGTATTTTTTTGGTTTTCTTATTGTTTTCTTCTTCTGCTGGTTGTGTAGATATATCATAAATCTGTAATAATTTCAAAAATTTGCAAACTATTCCCTTTCGATTGCGACTAAATGTTTAGTTTTGCCTGCCATATGGGGCGTATGCGCGATATTATATTATCAAGTATTGTATAAGTATTGGGAAACACCTACACACAGCGATAAACAGCTACAAATGCATGTAAGTGTGCAAGTGTGTGTGTATATTTGTGTGAGTTGTCTATTAGCCAACAAAATGAATAAAAACTGTAACTTGCACTTGTATATGCACCTAGATCTCATGTTGTTGTCAGCGAGCCATTCCAGCAATTTGATTTTATACTTTCCCGTTTTCGAATTTCCCCCAAAGGATTGCTACCTCGAATCGAACCAAAAAGTGTGACCAAATTTCAAGATTATCGGACAGGTATTTATGAATTTGATTTATACCTCCTCATTTTTAGATTTTCAAAGGTTTGATACTCAAATCTAACCAAAAAGTGTGACCAAATTTCATGATTATCGGACAATTATTTATGAAATGCATTCATACCTTTCTCTTGGACTTTTCTTCAAATCTAACCAAAAAGTTTGACCAGATTTCAGGGCTATGGGAAAAGTATTTATGAATTTGATTTATTCATTTCCTTTTTGAGTTTCCAGCAAAGCTAACCAAAAAGTGTGACCAGATTCCTTGATTATCGGACAAGTATTTATGAATTCCATTTATACTTTTCTTTTTGGATTCAACCCCAAAGGATTGCTACTCAAATTGAACCAAAAAGTGTGACCAGATTGCATGATTATCGGACAACTGTTTATGAATATGATTTATACCTTTCTTTTTTGAGTTCCTTCATATCCAACCAAAAAATGTGACAAGATTTTATGATTATCGGACAAGTATTCATAAAATACCAAAATATTGCAAAATAATTGAAAAGTTGAAAATATATCGATCCATTTGAGACAACCCCCAGCTATAACTAAGAATGTTATATAGTACTATATATAAGTTTGCTTATTCCTGTACAATTCTAAATGTTGTTTGGCTTGCGTGCTAAGTTTGCTCCTGCCTAATAATTGCCGTATTTTGTAAAGTCGCATCTAAAATTGGCAAAAAATGAACAATGCTCTCGTATTAACTGCAAAATTTGGATGGCTATCAAAAATCGTGTATCAATGTGTGTTATGTGGGGGGAGAGGGGGACTAAGAGTGTGTATCGCAGGCTAATGTTAATTTACAGAAAGTACAATCTTCACAGACGATTGTTACTATCGATATTTACTATCGATACATTTGTTTGTTATGCATAGTTATTCTATAGGTTTTGCTGTTTTTGCTACGATTGGAGTTAGTTGCTGTAGTAGTTGTAGTAGTAGTTACTATTTAGGAGTGAGTAAAATGAAATGCGCTTATTTACCGATTTTAATACATCTCATTCTCATCCCAGTCGACGGATTGCAGGACGAGCTTGTCGAGTTCCTTGGAGTCGCCGTTGCTGCTGTTCCTTCGCCTCCGCTTCCGCTGCAGATGCGCCCACTTGCGATTGAGCTGTGCCATTTGGGGCGTGGCAAACATGGCCGCAGCCGCAGCACTGAGCTTTGTGGGCGTTATGGCATTGGACTTGGGTGTGCCCGGACTCATGCTGAACAGCTCGCGATTGCCAAAGCGAAATTTGCGTGGCGGTGGCAACGGCGGTGGTGCCGCAGAAGAAGTGGAGGCAGCACCCAGAGGAGTGTCATACGGCGGCGGCGGTGTAATCATGGCCAACGATGAAGTGTCCTCGACATCGTCATCCAATTCACCTTCATCCACATCCTCATCCTCTTCACCGTCATCGTCGTCGTCGTAGTCCTCGTAGTGTTGTTGCTGCAGGTGGAAGGCGGCGGCATCAGACTGCGAGTGAGCGTGACGAAAGAGCGGAGGATGAGGAGGACGCGATGTTGCAGCGTCGTACAACTCATAGGAGGGAGAACGTGGCATGGCCATGAAATGATGCTGGACAGCGGTTGTTGAATCTGTGGGCGACTGCGGCTGAATGGGTGTAACAGGCATGGACTTGGCTAGCTGTTTGCTGGTAGAAGAAGCCTTTGCGTGTTGCTGTTGTTGCTGTTGCTGTAGCTGGAAGTGTTGCTGATGTTGTTGCTGTTGCTGTTGGGGAGGTGAACCAAGGGGAGGTGGAGGAGTTGGCGCCTGGATGAGTGGCATCGATTTGGTGTTACATATCAATCAATCACGGTAAATGTAGCTGCAATTCTTGGGGCTCTCCTGCGGACTGGGACTGCTGGATGGCGGCGCTGGACTGGAGCTGCTGTTCGACATTACGGGCGATGAGCCGGAGCTGGAATGCGGCTGCTGCTGTTGCTGTTGCTGCTGCTGTGGGCTATTTGAACGGTGCTGAGTTACTGCAATATCGAGAAACGAGAAACGAGAACGTGAAACGGTCAATTGAGTTCGCTTGCCACACACACACATACACACACACACACACACATACACAGGCATGTTGCAACAAAACACAAATACAATATTTTGTAGCATATGCAAATACACAAAGTCTATACAGATACAGATACAGATAATGCTAAGACAGATAAGATACACAGATACATTTAATGTGTAATCTATTTCAAACATTGAGCTTGTTGCAACATGCACAACACACACACACACACACGCACGCATACACTGCAATACTCGTTAAAAGAAATATAAATTTAATAATGTAAATTAACTTTAATTGGAATGGTTTAGAATTTTGACTTTGAAATTGAATGCAAAATGAAAGAGTATTCAAAATTTCGTTTCTTTCGTTGATCAAATACATATAAAGAGCAACAGTCAAAGACAGAGAGAGAGGCAGAGAAAAAGACAGAGAGAGAGTGAGTGAGAGAGAGAGAGGAAGAGATGCCGAATTGTAGAACAGAGCAAAAGGATCGTGATTGATCGGGTTCTCAATTTCAGCCGTGTGTCTTTGTGTGTGTATGCGTGTGTTACACCACTTTACAATAAATAATTTAAGAAATTAAAATTAAAATTGAAGAAAGAACAGAAAAACTTACCGATACCATGACGGGGCGGCTGTCTTCTTGCGCGACCAAGACTTCTGTTACGTGTGTTTGTGTTGTTTACAGCCTAGGAGTAATTTGTGATACAATCGTTTATACGCTTTTAATATGTATTTTACGCACTAAACTTAAAACGAGGCAAAGTTTAAATATAAAACAAAACATGTACTTTTTCAATTTTGCTCTAATTTCGGTTGCACTCTAAGAAACCAGCTTTAAAGATCGGAATCGGAATTGGAATCCAATTTTTTGAGTTAAGTCAGCCCAGTTTATCGGACGGACTTGAAGAGTAATTTTTGATATTCTGATCTTTAAATTGTGAGTTTGATTTTATCGAATTATAAAGTGTGTGTGTGGATTGGATTTCGTGTGTGTGTAGTTCGAAACGTTTCTCTCTTAAGGTGAGTAGCAAGCAATAAACTGATAACTGAATAGCATTACAAATGAATACGAGTATTACGAATAGTATTTAGTAGTAAGTAAGTAAGTAGGTAGTAAGTAGTTTAGTAGTTGATCTATTTGTATCATTGTTGTGGGAGTACAATTATCATTTTAATCATATCATATCTAAGTTCAAATGCACACACACACATTCGCTTATACTCTGGCTAGTGGTGGGAGGAAGAAGGTGATGAGTTATCGCAACAATTATCGAATGTATCGAGTGTATCGAGAGTGGGCGCCCATGCAGAAGAAGAGACAACCTAAAAGAGTCCCAGACACGCACAGCTCACACACGCGAAAAGTGAGACAGAGAGAAAGAGAGAGGAGGAAGGAGAGACAGAGAGAGAGAGATACATTCGCACACATCGTGAGGCAGCAACGCAGCGTCGAGTTGGGCGCGGGATGGCTGACGGACTGGGCTGACTGATCGATAACATTGCTTTCGATAACAATTCAAATCGAACTCTTTGTTAAACGCGCTCGCTAAGTAAAACGCAAATCATAAAAAGGCATTCCAAAAAACGTAATTTACAAGAAACTCGTGAGAGGCAGAGAGAGAGAGAGAGAGAGAGAAATCAAATCAATTCGTTAACTGTGCTGGGTGTCGATTAGAAGTTGAATAAATTAGCTAGATTCGTGGGTGATCAAACTCAATTTGCAGATTATCATAATAGTTAAAAATTTTTGAAGCAAAATGGTTTTTTTTTTTTGTTTTGCAAAATTACTTTTGAGTTTCGAATTTCAGTTGATCTCGAAATCGAGGGTATCCACATTGCAGCTATTGAGCAAATTGTTGTTTTTTTTTAGCCGTATTTTTTGGTTAAATGAATAAATAAAATGGAATAAATCAAAATAGAATAAATAAAAATTGTAGTAGAAGGAGAAAAGGAAAAGAAAATTAACTAAATTTGCTTTAGTTATGCGTAAGTATTTACCATATTTTGGGTAATTAGTCCCTGACTGGTTTCAGCCGCCCCACTCCCGTCTCAAAGGTAAACCTAATGGAAAAAGGGAAGAAGAAGAAAAGATAGATAGAGTTTTTCGGTATTTGTTGTCCACGCGACAGTTGACAGTTGTGTAATGAGAGTTCAGCAATAGTTCAGAGGTTAGTAACAAAAGTTGAGTGAGTGAGCAAAAGTTGAGGTGTATCTTTATACATCACAGATTTATTCGAAACTATACAAAATGCTTAGAGAAACGCCTGCAGAGATTTACAAATCAATCGACCGAATCGTATCGAAGAATTGGTGTATTTCTAGACCTTCAGCCGAACAACGTACGAGAATTAATTTAAACGAGTACAACAAGTAAATGGAATAAAACCCCAGACAAAATTCAATTACGAGTTATCAATCAGCGAATCAGTTATATATGGAATATGATTTTATATACAAAATGGTTGACGAGTATAAGGTTTAATTTAATGGACATGCGAATGGAGAATGTTTGGTTAATGGTGAAATACACAGAGTTACATTTAGACACAAATTTTAACTAAGTGAATTTTTGCTTACGTTTACATTTAACATTTAGGATTGGAAATAATTTGATAACAGTAAGTGAAAGTTGAAAAAAAGAATAAGATTGTATAAAAGTTTGTGATCAATTTAAAGATTTTTGAAAATTGCTTTCCAATATTCAAGAAAGTTTCTTTAAATCTCCAAAAAAGGAAATAAGAAGGAAAAAAAAAATATTGTAAACTAAATTGTATATAAATTTAAAATTTTAAAAAATTCCTTTTAAAAAATTCAATAAGGTTTCTTTAAAAATGAAAGTTAGAAAACAAGAAAAAATAGACTATAGAAAAATTTAAGATGAATTTAAAAGTTTTACAAATGTCCTCTCAAAAAAATGGAAATATAAATGGAAAAAATAAATAAGATTGTAGCAAAATGTTTGATGGATTTCAAAATCTTTAAAATCCTCCCTCAAAATTCAATTCAATGTGTTTGAAAATAAAATGAATTTTAAAATTTTAAAAATAAGAGAGAACTAGAAATAGGATTGTACAAAAATTAAAGATGAATTTACAAATTTTAAAAATTCCCTTTTAAAATTCAATAAATTTTCTTTAAAAATCAAAATATGAACTGGAAGTGGTTTTAATTTTATAAACTGCGTAAAAAGCATTAGAAATTTAGCTAGCATTATCATTTAACTTTACACCAATGTTAACAATAAAGAAACTTAGCTTAGTTGGAAATGGAAGATATGAAAAGTGAGAATTTACTTAGAGAAGCATGCAACTAAAATACGAATGAATGACATGATTTAAGCGACTGGTGATGAGTGCGACTTAAGACTAAGATAGACAGTTAGTTAGATAGATATACTAATAGATCAGATACTTTAGTAGACAGACACTCCAACATACAGATAGAGAGACACACACACACACACGTAGAGCACAACAAACACAGTTGAAATGTGAGTCTAAGAAATACACCAATCGACGATTTAGTGAGAGATTTCAATCAAATACAAGCGCACCACAAGGATTCGTTTTTTTTTGTTTTTTTGTTTTTTGTTTTATACTAAATGTCAAAATGTCAACAACATCGAAAAGAGCTCAATGGATACGTTAAGATTAGATTAGTTTAGTTGATAGATTTGATTAGAGATTAGTATACATAAGTAGTACGATAATCAAAGGAAATGATAAATGAGAATAGTTGAGAATTGAGGAACAGGCAACAATGGAAAATTCACGACTCACCTTCTTGACGCTGCGAGTGGTCGAAAAGCCATCGCCGCGTCTATAGTTGTCGCCCTGCAAATGAAACTTGATTAATAAACAGTTCTCGAAAGTGGATTTTGTGGCAACTTGTTGTTGTTGTTGTTGGACTCACCATCACCTGGTGCGAGCGCAACGTGCCAAAGTTGTCGCGTCCGCGATATGTTTGCTGTGTGTTGTAGCCATCGGGTTGGAACTGGAAGAGTGTCTCCGAGTTGGGTCCCTGATGCATCTGGTGCATCGGTGGCTTCCTTAGCGTATTCTTTGGCGAATGCATCTTGTTCTGCGGCGGCGGCTGTGGCAGCAACACCGGCTCCGCATACGTCACCTCCTCCACCTGGGGCAGCAGCTTTGGCTCCTGTTGAATGCGGCACGAAGATGGGAAACTGAAAGAGATGGCAATCATTAGTATTGAGTTCTATTGAAACTATTCTCAAAAGTGTTTACCTGTTCACATTCTGACGCTGCTCAAAGTATTCGTATTCAGTGTCGGGATAAGGCAGATTATCGTCTTCGTCCTTGTGGCAACGACGGCCACAGAAGTAGCCTGTAAAGAAGCCCACAAGCAGCGAGAATATCGAACCAGCCAAGACGGCCATGACGAGAGTTTCCACCGTGTACTGAGCATTGATAATATCTGCAGAGATTTGTGGACCTTCGATTAGTAAATGCCCCGAGACCAGAGATCGAATTGGTCAAACAGAGCGAGATAAAGTTGGTTTCAGGGATTGAACAGCGAACCACAAATGTTGGATAAGGTGTGTCCATATGTGTGTGTGTGTGTGTGTGTAGGTGTGTGTAGTTGTGTGTGTGTACATATAAGATCCATTTTGTAACGACATCAATAAACATCCAAACATCGAAAATATTTAGAATGGTTTTTGTATTGGTTTTTTTTTTAAATGAAATGAAACAAGAAGAGAAACAACATCAACGAATTAATACGAGGAACAACAACAATGTTTTCTTTGTTTATATAATAAATATAGAGTTTAGTATGTACAGAAAGTTATTAAAGTGTAGAAGAGTGAGTGAAAAAGCTAATTAGAAATGTGCAGAATGTGTTTTAATTGAATAGATTGAAAATATTTCATGACTAGTTTAAAGAATAAATGATTTTGAAAGCGAATGAAATTCAAATGGAAACTGCATAATTCAAAGCCACATTTAAAATACAATCAGCAAATAAAAACAGAGTTCAAGATAAATATAGTTATGGCCGAAGTAAGGAGAGTGAGTGCAATAAAAAAAAGTAAGCTGCATAAAATGTAAATATGTTTACTGTGTAGCTGCTGCATTCAAGATGATAACAGAGCAGACGGACTAAAGTGCAGGGTAAATGTTGATTGAAATTGCAAATCATAAAGTGGCAATATGCATAGAGACAGAAAGACAGAGAGAGAAAGACAGAGAGAGAAAGAGAGAGAGAGAGGACACTCGAGGTATCACCTGGTGTTGTGTTGCTGTCTGCAGCGAGTTAAATGAAAATGTGATTTACAAAATGACAACAGACTTGGTGAGCATGATAAAAATACGAGTATTTACAACAAGGAGACAAAGTGAAGCTCATGCAAAACAGAGAGAGAGAGAGAAAGAGACATGCAAACGAAATTGTTTCGAACTTACCTTCAAAGTTCTTATCGATGTTGTCAATGATTTCCTGATCCTTGCTCTGACGCCTCGAATCGAGCAAGTCCATGTCATTGCGGAAACCTTTTTGTTCCCCCACATTAGCATCCTTCGAGTTGATTTTACCTGAGCGGAGAGAGAGAATGAGTTAGTGCTTTAATTTCGATGGCTGGCAGTTGAATTGGCCATTTAACTCACCTGAGGGGCATGCGGCATGCTGACCCGTTGCCACATTCTGATAGAAATAGTTCTCCTCGAGCCAACGTGGCGCGCCATGCGAGCGACACTTGCCAGCAATTTTATCCCAGGCACAATACGGATCCTGCAATGCGACGCATTCACTGTGGGGAGAGAGAAATCAGTGTGTGTGAGGAGGGTGTAAACATATTGCAAATTGTGAAATGTAAAACGCCATAAATGCACATCAAGTGAGGAGAGAGACCGGGAGGCAGACGGAAAGCTCTTCAGTCAACGCATGAAAGTCACGCAAATTGTTACATGAAATAAAAATGGCATTGTCTGCTGCAATCTGTGCCTCTTCACTCTCCTCTCACTCTGTGTTCCTCTTAGTTACGTTACTTACCTGCAGCTGGTGATTTTGTCGTTGTGACATCGATGCAGTTGTATGGCTATCACTTGACTATCTGTCACAATGATTAATTTGCCATCGTCGTAGCTGCCATCTTTCGGTTGATCTGCAAAATTGCGAATTCATTTTACAATGCCAGCTCGTTACACGTTTTTCTTTTTAATTGAGTTGCATTCACCATCAGCAACTGGCTTTGTTAACTCCCTCTTCCACTTACCGTATTGCATGGTGCGCACAATTTCCAAATTGCGAATCGGTTCGCTCTTGGGTAGCACATCGATCTCCTCGATGACCACTGAGGTCACTTTTTCCGCCGAGTCTGCTGACTCGGCATTCACTGACTTGATGATTTTGCCATGATCTGTAAATGTGAAATGCACAATTCAATTATCAAGTATACGCAGAGTGAGTGCTGATTAAACTCTATTAACTATCAGTACAATAAAGTATTCGAATATTAAGTATACGTAAAGTAAATGGAGCTTAACTTTTTTAGCTTACCAAAAAATGATGGAATGAAAATTAATAGAAAGTAACACTAAATTATCATGTATACTTTAGAACATAAGTATTAGGTATAGTAGAATTTTACATTCAATTATCATATTCACGTGAGTATACATAAATATTAAGCATACGGCAATTCAATACAGTTCAAACGCTTTAAACTTTCACTACAATGTTGAAATGGATATTAATATAAATTTACAAAGACTTATCAAGTATACTTTCTTCTATAATAATTAAGTATACGCCATGTAATTTAAATTTAAACTCTTTCAACTCATTCAAGTATCAAGAAAGTGAGTAAAGATTATTAAGTATACGTAGGGTAAATAGAGTTTAAACTCATGAAATAGAAATGAATAGAAATTTTCATGGATTTATCAAGTATACTTTAGTCTATAAATATAAAGTTTACGCTAAGTAAATCCAATTTAAACTCTTTTTGGAAATGAATAGAATGTAACATTTAATTATTCAGCATATCTTCTAAACAGATATTAAGTATAAAAGAAATAAATGCAGCTTAAACCCTTTTAACTTTCATTACAATGATGAAATGAATTTAATATAAAAATATCATGAATATTTAGTATATAAAGTATACGCCAAGTTAATTCCATTTCAACTCTTTTTGCAAACTAATAAAACTTGACATTAACTATATACAAATATGAAGTATACTTAAATTGAAATTAAATTGAAATTGCTTGCATTGACTTTTTGAAATCTATCATTGTCTTTTCAATACTAAAAATATCAAGTATACGCCAGTTAAACGCAACTTAAACTCTTTTTAGCATACACTGCTAATTTCACAGGGTATGCCAGGTTTATGATGCCTGGCGGATAACGAACGCATCCACAACAATTGATATCGCGCGCTCTGCGCTGTCAGAGCAGATTGCCTCGTGCAGCCCTTTGGGCCCATAAAGCTGTCTGTCTGTCTGAGTTTGATAGCATCGAATGCAACTCACCTGTGCCAACGAAAATCACATCATATGTCTTGCCGCCGGGCGTTTTGATCTGGGCATCGACAGCGATTTGTGTGAAGCGATAGCTGCAAAAAGAAATAAAACAGGTTAAAAATGTTTAAGAATTAAAGTCAGTGAAAGAAAAAGAAGACTCAGCGGAGTGATTAGTAAAATAAATCATCTTGAGAGAAGAGATTGGCTTATAAGAGCTGAAGCTGCGGATTAGCTATCAAAAGAACTCATCGCCAGCTGCAACTCGAAGTGGAATGGAAGAGGGAATGGAAATTGGATGTGGATGTGGAAGTGGAACCACAAACAACATGTCAATGCTGCTGCCAGCTGAACGACATAACAGGACATTCTCGATGGGCGGCTGGTTTTTTGGTTAGACACCATTAATAATGGACAGATACTGAGAATGGCAGCAAAGCGAGGCGAATGGCAGCAAACCACAACAGCGGTAGCAACAACTGCGACAGCAGCAACAACCAGAGAAAGAGAGAGAGAGAGCTGCAACAACAATCGCATTTATATGTAAAAACATATTTGAACGAACAGCAGCAGCAACAGCAACAGCAACAACAGAAACAACAGCAAAAACATGTGAAATAAAAACGGAAATTTCTCTCTGATTTCACCACAAAAATGTTGGACGTTTGCCTCGTTGCTGTTGCTGTTGCTGTTGTCCTTGTTGCAGGCAACATTTGTGGCTGTGCGCTTGGCTGCCCTGTCTATTGTTGCTTCCATGTTGGTTTTTGTGCAACTGTTTTGTGTCCGTCTCCGTCTGTATCTCTGTGTGTGTAAGTTGCTGCCTCGATTTAAATGCAAATGCCCGCAATGGACGCAGCAACAGCAACTCCAACAGCAACAGCAACAGCAGCTGGAACTCCCTTGTTCTCTTGCTCGTTGTTTTATTGTTAATTAACAAATCTCGTTTTTTGAGTTTTAGTTATGTTGCTCAATTTTCTAAATGGCAAAAGAATCGCATCGCTTTTTGCTTTTGTCCCTCCCGGGTCGGAGATTCAGTTTAAATGGCCTCCGCTTTGTGATGACTCTTTGCGGTTGCCCTCGACAGCAGCAACAACAAAATATATGTACAATAACTATATGAACAATATGTGAAATGTAAAACAAAAGCAGATAACGGATTGAGCGCAGCACGAAAGTTGCATTTGTTTTAGCTAACAATGAGCTCACATCACAAACACTTTGATTAGTTTTCACATCTCGTTTTAGATTATTAAATTTATAATCGGTGGCAGCCTAAACAATTTTACACAAATAAATGCAATTTTAATGTATTTGAAAACATTTTAAACACCATTTAAAAATAAACATTAAACGTGCAAAAGTTATTCCCAAAATCAAATTTAGCAGGAATGAAAGGTACAGTCGAGTCTAGTGTGCTCGACTGTTAGATACCCAGTATCCATTTTCAATAATACCCCTTTCTACAAATATACCAACCTTAAATACCGAAAAATACTGAATACCGAAAAAATACTGAAAGCCAATCCATTTTTACTAAAACCATATTATAAAAATATACTAAACCAAAATACCGAAAACATACTGAATGCAGGAAAATACTGAATACCCAAAAAATACTGTTATCCGCTACCCATTTTCAAAAAAACACATTCTAAAGAATTATCAAATTAAAATACCGAAAAATATTGAAGTATACCGAGACTGTATTTAGTATATCGGCTTACTATACATTCAAAATATACCAATGTGTACAAATAATACTAGATTGACAGACAAAATAATTCCCAAAAATTACTGAAATATGGCAAAAGGCTATATTTGGTATATCGATGTAGTACTACTACATTCATAAAGTACTAAAAATACTAAATTAAGAGGCTATGCAACAAATGTATTTCTTAAGTAACTTCTACAATTTGTATGCAATCATAACCAAATGTTCTATAGTAATTAGTTTTGTATGTACCAACAATTTATTTACGGGCAAATGAATAATACCCTTCTACTCCATGAAAACGGGTATAATAAATATTAACCCAACAAAAGTTACCCCCAAAATCATATTTAAAAATCTTTCACATCTTGCTGACTTAAAATAATGCAATGCGTTTGAATGAACAAACAAAATCTGGCAAATAACGTTTCCAAGTGCTAAGCTAAGAAATATGTGCCAAGACTTATGAAATGTGAAAATTTAGCTTGAGCAGCTTATTTTTTGAATATTGTAAAAGTTTAATTTGATTTGCAATTATGTTTGTGGTAAATAATAACCAAATTCATGTGAGCTTCAGTAGCATTTAAAACAATGCAATTGAGTAAAGAAAAAAGAAAAAAAGAAGAAGCTAAGCTGGCAACAAAAAGACAGATACTTTTCTAATTGCTTATGTCTTATGTGAATCGCTGATGTTGATGCGACAGAGACAATGACAGAGAGAGAAATGCAGCAATTATGTCTGGCAATGACGATGATAAATAAAATATTTAATACAATGAGAAAGAGGGAGAAAGAGTGCTCTGAAAGCAAAGTTGAGGCGGCTTATAAATTAATTCTCGGAGACAGAGAGAAGAGTGCTGCCAAAAAGTTTGCTGGCCGAAAATTACAAAATGCTAAAGGCCAGCACACAAAATGGAATTGGATGGAGTCGAGACACATGAAAGATACAAAAAACAAACAAAACTAAAGAAAAGGGAAATAAAAATAAGCATACAGTACAGAAAGGGACACTTTTTGAGGGAGAGTGAAGTTGGCCAGTTGTCAGTTGGCAGTTCGCAGTTCTCGGTTCTCGGTTCTTGGGTTCAGCTTTCTAGCAGCTGGCAATTGAAACTTGCACAATTTTTGCCAAGTTTTGTGTGTCGCTCCGATGAGTTTGGCCAGCGACAACAACAGCAACAATAAAATAGTCTAGGGACATGGGTCAGAAGTGGAAGTCAACTCTATTCGCTGTGGAATGAAATTAGTAAGGCAGTCAGAGAGAAGAGAAGCTGAAGCTGAAGTGGAAGTGGAAGTTGGAACTGAAGCTAAAGCTAAAGCTGTGGCTGCAGCTGGAGGGCAAGGACATGCATGATAAAGGCCATGACAGTAAAAGTGGCAGAGAGGTAGAAAAAGTTGACCGATAAGATAAGCGCAGCGAACAACACAATTGTGGCTGGCACCTTGGTCAACCAGCTGGCAGAAATCTGCTGAGTATGGATACTTCCGGGTCGACCAGGAAACAATTTGTTACAGAGCCGAAACCCGGAGTCGAGTCTGGAGACTGGAGTCTGGAAGTAGAAGCTTCTTGTGACCCCGGCGACTTGCAACTTGAAGCATTTAACTTTTGTCGAGATGCTGAAACTTTCAAGTTTCCCTTAGAAAACTTTGTTAGCGGTGGCAACTCTAGGCCAACCAGCCAGCTTTAGTCTCGCCATCTCGCTTGGTCTGCCATATGCAAATGAGTATCCTGCGGTGTGTGTGTGTGTGTGTGAGTGTGAGCAACTGCCAGCAGCTACTTCTGCTGTCCCTCTCTCTCTCTCTCTCTTCGCAGCTCGTTTCTGTGATTTATTTATTCCCTCAAACACACATTCATACAAAATGGCTGCCGGAAGTGGCTGCTGATTCTTCTTCTTCCTTCTGTTACTGCCAAGCTTTTGCTCAAATAAAATTATAATAAATTTATGCTTCAGCAAAATGCCATAAATTTTGTGCATTTTTGATTTGATTTTGGCATTTGCGTTCAATAATGCCAGAAACAGACGACCAAACCCAAACCCCAAACTCAAACTGAAATTCGACTCCAAATCGAAGTCCAATTGGAAATACAAACTGAAACAACAACAACTATAACAAGAACAACTACAACAACTATGGCAACGACAGCTTCTCAACCTCAAATCAGTTGCCAACAATGTTGGTCGCTTTGTGGTCTTTTGGGGACGGACTTTAACCTTGATTAATTTATGCACATTATTTCAATTGCAATATAATATTTGATAAATGAATTTGCAATTGTTCAATGACGAGCTTAAAGGCTTTCGGCTCGTCAAACTACATTTGAATTATGAACAAAGCCTTAAAACAGACAGAGCAACAATGTTTAAAAGCTTTCTTTACAAAAGATTAGCGACAATAGCGCAAATTGAGGGTGAGATTGTTAATAAGAGAAGTATTTGTTGAATTGAATGAAATAAAGCCACTAATCAACATAATTAGAAATGATTTTAAGCTCAATAGTTTATTGACACCTCTGAGAACTTAAAGTTTGTACTTGGAAAATTTTAAAAGAACTTAAAAAGCAATGTCTGAAGAATACTTTTTAGTATTCACACTCATCAATTGATATACAAATAAATTTAAATATTCTTTTCTGCCAAATTTAGCTAAGAATATTTTAGTATATTTTAATTAACGGCTAACAGTTACTGCAAGGAGTTGACTAGTAACAGTTGACTGTTAACAAAAACATACTAAAATGTTAAGCAGCTGTTAAGTGTTGCAGTGTCCTTTCCTGACAGCAAAATTCCTTTAAGGCCACACAAATTCAGCTGCTAAACTACAAATTTTGCTCGTTCATTCGTAGAATTCTTAGAAAGCTGTTAATAAAACTTTGTTAAGATTTGTACTAAATATTATATTTTAACTTTTTCTTCTTATGTCTCCCATTAGAGTCTAGCAAATTGGTTTGTTATACTACAAATTAAATCTAAATTTTATACCCGTATATAGAAATACTTTACAGACTATTAAAAGCGATGCTTTGTGCATAGCCATTAATAATCAGTGGATAAGAATTTTACTGCAGCGTTTCCTTCTTATATTCCCTATTATACCATAGCTACAAAAATTCGTCAAATTAAATTTCAATTTAGTATCTATTGAATGAGGAATACTTTAATTTATAAAAATTAGGAGCAATTTTTAAGAATTGCATTCAAAAACTTTCACACTCCCTTCATAAATTCCCTCATGCATCCACACAAATTCGTGTGCCGTACTACAAGTTAAATTTTAATTTAGTATCTATTGAGAAAGAATTTACTTTATAAAAATGAAGAATAGTTAATAAGAATTGCATTCAAATACTTTCACACTCCAAATTCGTCTGCTGTACTACAAGTTAAATTTTAATTTAGTATCTATTGAGTTAGAAAGATTTTACTTTATAAAAGTGAAGAATAGTTGTTAAAAATTGCTTTAAATACTTCGACACTCTTTTCTCATATTCCCTCTTTAAAAGCCCCACAAATTCGTCTGTTGCGCAAATGCTTGGAACAACTGTTTTGCAGTTGTAACTACAACTTGTGCTCGTTGCAGTAACTGCTACTGTCACAGTTAACAGTTAACAGTGCGCATTCTGGTAGTTACTCTAGTCACAATTTAGTTCTTCTTGTTGTTGTTGTTGCTGCTGTGCATGACCGACTTACGATTCTGGCTTGCCAAATGCAGCAAGTGGGTTGACATATAAATTTCAACAAAAAAAGTCAAGTCTGTCGTAACTTTTGTGCACAATTTTTGGTGCTCTTCAATTGTGTTTGGCATGATTAAATTCGGATGCGTGATGTGCGTTTCCCGCTTGCCAAAAAGCCACCAAAAAAAAGGAAAAAGCACGCAATGAGTCAGCTGCAGCATGAATAAGTGGTCATATACACAATGAAAACCCCGAAGCTGTGAAACTTCCCTCTCTCTCTCTCTCTGTTTTTCTACCCGCAACCACTTCGCTAATGTTGCTCTCGTCTGCACTTGCATTTTGTTGTGGCTGAATGTGTGTGCTCATGTGGAGAGAGGGGAAGAGGGAGAAGGGGGAGAGGATGCTCTCCCTACGTGTTCCATATTTCATTCTAATTTATTCAGTTGTGCATACATATTTTCGTTACGGGTTGCATCTCTCTCTCTCTCACACACGCTTGGCGCATCCATGCGATTCCTTCTGGCTGGCTCGGTTCGTTTGGTTCAAACTATCGCTTGACTGCAGCAACTGTAGCAGGTGGCTGCTCTCCTCTCCCCTCTCCCTTCTCTACCATCATCCTCTTTCTAGTATGATTTACTCTTTAAAGATGCCCTCTCAAGTCATCGCCCTCAACTCCCCGTAATTGTGGCTCAATTACATGGAAAAGTTGCCAAATTGAATTTTTAAATTTCCACATGTCTGCCTTGAAAATAATTTATGAGCATGCAGAAAAAGCCTCGACTCGAGGAGCAGCTGGGCAATTTCTGATGGCTATCAGCAGGTTGCCCTTGCTTTAAGCTCTTCAGCATCAGACTCGATTGTCTGGCCAAGGCAATTTGATAGACTCGCAGACAGACAGACAGACACGGACATGGACCCAAAGTCTGGCATTGCACAAAGAGAATTGTTGTTGAAAAATTAATGCAAATGCTTTTTCACTTTGCATATTGATTGCTAATTGATTTGTTAATGCCAAATGCGGTGAACCACACAAAAAGCACAAAGACTAAACAACCTTTGATTGCATTACTTTTGCAGCAACACGAAATTTCACAAAATATAATATGCACAGCAATTTATCACTTAATAACATCAATAATAACAGCAAAACTTTAACTGCAGACGAAATGTGGTTAGTTTCCTAAACCATAAAATATTTTGGTTTGAACAAACCTTAACTTTAACTCAGGCAATAGTTATGCTTTCTTGTTATTGGTTAAAATAAGATTGAAGATTTCCTTGTAAATACTTTTCCTCTACAAAATATTGTATTATGTTCCTCACAATGTTTTTTTTTAATTCCTTAATTAGTAATGTCAGAATTAGTCTGTTTTTTGTTATGTAATATAAAACACATTCACTTGTTAAATTTATATACTATTCTACTACTATTCTATTCCTTTCACCTATCACTATTATTATTATTTAAATAGGTGTATACACAATCTTGGCCATTCTATTAATTTTTTTGCTGTCACTTCTTTTTAAATTTCCAATTAATTCATATGCTTTCTGTTCTTTAAAGCCTTT
The DNA here is from genome assembly GCA_023558455.1 of Drosophila kepulauana. Classification (NCBI taxonomy): domain Eukaryota; kingdom Metazoa; phylum Arthropoda; class Insecta; order Diptera; family Drosophilidae; genus Drosophila; species Drosophila kepulauana. Next base: position 27,167,066 of record CM042367.1, read on the forward strand.
ATTTTGTTCCTCTTGCTTCTCTTTAAATTTTCAAATGATTCAAAATAGTTGTTATTGATTTAATATTGCTATCAAAACACTGTTATTAATATTCTTAATTGTTGTTCTTACTTCTTTATTCAATTTCCAAACACTTTATATGTTGATATTCATTTAATTACGTATATTCTCTTCAAATTTTGATAATTCATATGCTTTATAGTTGAGTAGCTATCAAAATCCTGCTATTCACTGCCTTAATTTTGTTGTTCTTACTTCTTTTGATACCCTAATATTACCACATTTTGAACAGGGTATTCAACAAGACCCGCCAGCTATCGCATGGCAACAAATTTGTTATTTAAATGAAATTAGTTGGATTGGTTCGTCACGTACTCACTCGACAAAATACTATGCAACATGAGCCGCAGTTGCAGTCGCAACTTTTTGTAGCGCACACTCACAAAATTTGCGCCCCCCCTTTTGCCACGCCCACACTTGGCCCCGACTATAGACTGCAGATAGACTACAGACTGTGGCTTTGGCTTTGTGCAATAATATTTACATTGCCGCAACATTATTCGGGGCAACAGTTTTGGGCTACTTTGCGACGTGACCGTGCAGCAAAGCAACAAAACAAGTCACACCCAAGGACCCAGAGAGAGGGAAGTAGGTGGTGGGGGAGTAGTAAAGTAAGTACTTACATTGTGCTCGTCCGCACGAGAATCGGCTGACCGAAAAATGCCGGAACATTCTCGTCCATTAGTGAATGTGTTTTGATGAAATTTAATGTGGGATCCGGAAGTGTTCGTGAATCATTGTGACAGGAGCCGGGTCGCGGTTCAGGAACCTGCAAAAAGACAACAGACAGAGAGACAAATAGAAAGAGAGAGAAAGAGAGAGACAGAAGACATATATTAGTGTTTTGGCTATACACAGAGATATCGTGACTGCAATATGGTTATAGTTATGGTTATATGCTTGGTCAGTCCGCAGTTCCCTCCGTTCCCTTTGTTCCCTTTTTGTTTTTTTTCCTCTCCGCTGCTTTCCCTTTCCTTCCTTTTGCTTGCTTTCCCTTCCCTATCCTTCTCTTTCCTTCCCTTCCCTATCCTTTCCTTTTATTCCCTATACATCCCTTCCCTTTAGTTCCCTAACCTAACCTTCTCTTCCCTTCCATTCCCTTTCCTTCCCTATCCTTTCGTACCCTTCCCTATCCTTCCCTATCCTTTCCCTTTCCCTCCCTTCCCTACAGTTCCCTTGCCTATCCTTCCCTTCCCTTCTCTGGCCTTGTAATGCGAGCTGCAAAGAGTGTGTATAAATTGCATTTACTGCTTGCTCACTAGACCCGTAACAAATACCCGTACACAACGTTCCGGAAATTGCGCAGCACGGCCAAGTGCAGCCGGACAAAAGCAGCGAGTGTCCTTTGTGTGTGTTGGTGTGTGTGTGTTGTCCGTCTCGGTCTCCGTCTGTGTGAGCTTGCTGTTTTGGCAATGATTTGGTTTATGAATCGCCAGCGGAAAGTGCGCGCTCAACTGTTGACTTGCCAGCTGTCTCTCTCTCTCTGTGTATGTGTGTGTGTGTGTGTGTTGTGTGTGTGTAAAATATAAAGTCAGCATTCATACGTGCAACTCGCGCAAGGATATCCACGCTCCTTTTCTCCTCTACCGCTGTCTGTGGCTTCAAATGGCCAGCAAAAAGGGCAAAAAGGTTCTGATTTCTGCACTGTAATTTGACTCTACACATTTTGACAGTAATTGGACTCGACGCTTTTCGCTCTCATACACATAACTGAGCTACCAAGAAGCGTCTGAAAAACTTTACAGACTTAAAGTATTCAGCTGAAAAATGTCATTTGAATATGTTTCTAATTTTGTTTGCTAGTCTGTTAAATTGTTGAATTTAATGTGTCAATGAAATTACTTCTATATTACAAATTTACTTTGGTCTCCTTTAAGCTTTACCTTTATTTCATTTGCAATACAATGTTTATACAATGTTTTACTATTTGCCTATGCAAAATTTGCTATTTATATTGCTATAGAACTGAAAATTATGAAGACTGACTTAGGTACACAATGAACCCAAAATAATAAGGAATTTGTACATTTAACAAAATGTCAAATTGAGTATTATTACATTATCAGCAAATATCGTCAAATCAGTCATTGTTTGGTATAGTTAAAAGTAGTAAGTTACCTATTTCTAATAAAGTATTATTCTTAAAATATACCAAATTTATATATGTACTATAGTTTAGTATTGTATGTACCATTTCTAACTTTAAAATTACGCTATATAGCTTTAAGATATTCAACATATTGAAAGTCTTTTCTTAATGGTCAAAGTACCTCAATAAATAACTTATTTCTTTGATAAATTAAATTCAAAACTAAGAGTTCCAAACTCAGTGTTTTAAATCCTGTTGAGTGTATACATAATTGGCATTAACCTAACAAGATTTTTATATTAAATTGTAGTCTATTCCATTCCCCTTTCTTACCACACTTCTCTTAAATCATTCCCCTTTAACATTTCAGTTAAAGAGAAATTCTTTTAAAGTTCCTCAACTCGAATCGCAACTCTTTAAAAAGCTCAAATGTATTTTTAAATGTACTCGGTGCTTTAAAATCTCTTTCCTTTTGAGTTGAAGTTTCATTCAAATATCATTCAAACAGCTTGGCTCGAGTGCAGTTTAAGTGTGATATTAAAAGTTTTATGCATTCTCTTTCGTGTTCGTCTTGTGTTGTGTGTATAAGAACAATTGTATTTTTTTTCTTTTTTGGCCAGAATGATATTCAATTTCTAATTTGGCTTCTGCCCCGTCAAGTAGTTGGCCACAAAACGGAAAAGCAGAAAGCAAATCGCTGGCAACATGTGCAACACTCATCCAGACAGCAATCAACTCACAGACGTCGCTAACTGCCGTTGAGAGCATTCAGTGTTCGGTTCGGTTTTCGGTTTTTTGGCTGTGTTGGCATTCGTAATTCAAATGCAAATTTTTGGCAAAAGAAAAGTTCTTTCATTCCGGCCAAGGCCGGAACAAATTCGTGTGGCCATAAATTGTGGCACAGCTGCGTTCAAGTGTTGTTCTTTGCCCCCCCTCCTTGCTCCCTCTTCCTCGCATTAACCGTAACCACATATGAGTTTGAAGTAGAAACGTAGTCGTTACTCACCTTGGCGTTATTCACTGGCAGCCAGTTGGAATTGATGCCGCTTTGCTCCTTGAACTGTCCCTCGAATGTGTCGGCAATGTCCTGTAGATTACAAAATGGGAAGACAGAAAGTAGAGTTTAAGATGATGACCCGCTGAGTGGAAGACGAAAGAGGAGAAATCGTAATTGTGCACTCACCTGCAAGGCGAAAGCACAAACCGCTGAGCCGGGAATTGAATTTGTTGGCGTATTAAAAACGCCGTAAATCAATTTGGAGCTCATGGAGCCGTACTGTCCCTCGACGAGATTGCTTGCCGATTCTATAAGAGAGAGAGAGAGAGAGAATAAAATGTAGTATATATATAGTAAAAGGTAAGGTATATACACAGCAAATCAAGGCCACTTACGTATCTCATTAAAGTAGAACGGATAGTCGCCCGGTATGGAGCAATTCAGGCGAGACTTGAGGAACGAGGTCCAGCGATTGCGGAAACGATGCGGGCCGCCTTTATCCCATTTGCAGACGCGTGCGACGCGCGAATAAATCGCCTGAAATAGCATAAAAGATAAATATTAATGCGCAGCAGGAGATGGAAGGTGGGAGGTGGGTGGAATATCCATTGATGTGGTCGTTGGTCGTTGTTGGCCGGGTTTTCCCTTTTCGGCCCATAAACAAATAGCCGGCCAAAATCCAAAACCGATAACTGTATTTGGCGACGGACCAAAGCCAAAGCCAAAGCCGGAAGTGTGCGCACGAACGCAACGCAAACACTGGCAAAATGGCTGCCCAATATGGCGGCATTAGAGCGGCTTTCCTCCCTCCCTTTCTTTCCACCCCTCTCTCGCATGCTCTTGTCCAATTATAACCACATGCATTTGTTGTGTGTAGAAATTGGTTTTGGTTTCATATTTTACATATTCAAAAGAGCGAGCGAGAGAGTTCGATTTGATATCGATTGATTCCAACACTCACCTTGCCGCAGTTGATGAATTCCACCGCCGTTTCCCGAAAGAAGAAATACACGAAATCTCCCTGCGTAAATGAGCTCACAAAATTTGGCGCTAGAGAAACGAGAGAGAAGCGAAAAAAGACAAATGTGTAAATTGTTAAAAAAGTTTAGTCATAAATCGCATTTATAGTTCTCGTTGGCTGTAAACATTTTATAGACACGCTCCGGTTTTTGTTTATTTGGAATTGGGATAGATTTATGAGCAACTCGTGCCGATGACAAGACAATCGATAACAAGCGAAGCATATCGAATGCCAGTTTACGATTCAAACATGAGCCATAAAGTTGAGTTATAGATTTCAGGATTAACATATTATGCGCCATCGTAACTATAAAGTTACAACTTTCGGTAATCTAATCAGCGAACGATATGCGAGATTCGAGATAAACAAATTTACGCACGCATCGCGCAATTTGAAATTTAAATGAATTTAAATGAAAGTGTGAAGTTTAATCACGAAAGACTCCAGAGACATTTTCTTTGATTTTGCTGGCTTTAAAGTTCTTAATTTCCCGGTACACGCAACACGTCGCAAGGCATCATCATAAAGTATTCAGGAAGCGCGTAACGAAGAGACAGACGGGAAAGGGGAAGGGGATTGGGAGGGGAGAATAGCAAAGGACTGGCTGGCATCGGATCGGACAAGCAGTCGAAGCTGTCATGTCTATTCAGTTAATGGACGTCTGCCATATGAAAATCGAGCACTTGAAATATGCAAAAGGCAACCGCACTTTGCCTCTCACCTCACCTCACCTCACCTCACACGCAATACGGCATCATCGTCCACGTCCTGATTGCAGGACACACCGTTACACTTGGAGAGAAACAGCACAACACAATCAGACTTAATTCAATTCGTAGTCAAGGCATTTCCAACTAATATATAGAAACACACACACACACACACACACACACAGAGAGAGAGAGAGAGTACAGACAATACTCTACGAACAGCACAACAATAATCATAACAGAGCTCTGACATTTTCAATTACCAGAAGTGCTTCACTACAAGCTGTAAAAGGAAGGAATAATGGATGGAGAGAAGTTCTTCAGCAACAACTTACCATTGAGACTGAGGCTATCATATTGTTCCGTCTGGAGAGGCTCACGATAGATAATCGGATCACTGCCACTGAAATCGGCTACAGTGCCTGAGTATAGTTCGTTGTCTGTAAGCAGAAGAAGAAACGAAAAAGAGAAGTTTTTAATAAGTACTGTGAATAGTTAAACAACTTAAGCTTAAATGTAAACAAGCAACACGTCAAAATACGTATATTAAATATAGATTGTGACGTGCGACAGTAAAAAAGTAAGAAAGCTACAGTCGAGTGTGCTCGACTGTGAAATACCAACTACAGTTTGGTATTATTCTTTGAATATACCGAATTATTAAACCGCAAAAATGCCAAAACATAGAAAAATCTATATTTGGTATATTGACATACATAGTATTACAATCAAAATATATACTAGAGTGTGGTAATATTCTTTGAATATACCAACTCAAAAATCCGAAAAAAATACCAAAGTTTATATTTGGTATATTTCTATAGTACTACAATCAAAATATATCCTAGAGAGAGATAAAATTCTTTGAATATACCAAATCAAAATTTCGCAAAAAATACCAAAATCTATATTTGGTATATTTATATAGTACTACAATCAAAATATTTCCTAAAGAGTGATAAAATTCTTTGAATATACCAAATCAAAATTTCTATCTATATTTGGTATATGGATATAGTACTGCGTTCAAAAAATAGCATAGTATGCGGTATTATTCTTTAAGATTGTCAAAATAATATACCACAAATATACCAAAATATAGTAAAGGCTATATTTTGTATATTGATATATTACTACGTTCTAAATATACCATATATTGGGGTATTATTATTTAAATATATCAAATTAATACCAAAATCTATATTTGACATATCGATATAGGACATTGAAAATATACCATATGGTACGAAATATACCAGATTGTTAGCCAAAGCTACTAAGGCGTGTGGTAAGAAGTTGTTTTACTCCACACAAAAGGAATTTCCTAAATAAATTCGAAATCTTTCAGAAATCATAAAGACTATAGTTATTATTGTAATCAAAATCCAAAATTCTGTTTTACGATTTAACATTTGGTTTGCGTTCGTTCAATTATCTTAAAACAGATACTTTTTCCAAAATCATTGTTAGCTCTTCTTAAAGTGCTTTTCAAGATTCATAAGATTCATCTTCACTCATCTCCATTTAATCTCATCTTAACAGCAAATTTGTTTCGCTTAATTGAAAACGCAATCAATAAAGCTACGTTTCCATTTCCATTTTATGGCACAAACAAATTGCTGCTTAAATTATTTATGCATAATCTAAACGCCATCGTTATATTGGCTAATAAATGTCAATTATGCATCGCATTTTATTAACTGTAAATGATGTTTTTTTATGCGCACTTTTTGTATCACATTTGCAATGCAATAAACAATTTTCGTTTTTCGTACGCTGTTTTGTTTTTTTGCGTGTCAAGAAACTTGTTTTTTAAGAGCAATTTGTGTGTAACTAAAATATGCAAAAGACTGAAATTACTTATTGCTGGGCACATTTGCTGAAACAATAAAATTTTAATCAATTTGTTGCACATACGCACCGTTGTGTGGCCTACAAAAGATGAGAAAATGAGAAATTTGTGCGCAAATTTAATTAAGTTAAACGACAAACACAACAGCCAGAGCAACAACAGCAACAGAGCAACAATAATAACAACAGCGAAACTTTTGACATGTCTCCGGCGACATTGAATTGCCCTGCGGCCAACAGGGAACAGTGAAGACTTCTCTTCTCCCGCCTCGTTTTGGTTGCCGCCCTCAGCCCAGACATAAGATAAATGAGTTTTTTTCAGCCTCAACTTTTTTACTTGGCTGTCTCAACTGCTGTTGGCTTTGGCTTTGGCATTGTCAAACTTCAATTCCACGAGCCAAAGAAATATCAAAAAAAAAAAAAAAAAGAAAGAAGGAAAAAAACGAAACACAGCAACAGCAACAGCAGTCAGCAGGCAGTAGCAAGTAGATCGCGAGGCCGGAAATGCCAAGCAAGCTGGCAACGTTGCCCGCTTATTGTCTGGCCGGAAATGGCTTTGCCTTTGGCCCGAAACAACAGCAACCACGCCCCCGCCCTCCTCACCTACTACTATGTACATCGTCGAGTCACAGTCAGTGTCCAATGGAGCTCATTGCGAGCCCAGCGGCTCAATGACAGAATCGATTTCTGTTGTTGGCTTTGTGCGCTGTGTGTGCCTTCAGGGCGTTTTTGGGCAAAAGTTCGAGAGCAAGCCAAGTACACAGCATTATCGCTGCATCTAAAACTCGAAGAGAGAGGGAGAGTGACGGCAAATGACAGAGACAGAGACACCGACAGCGACAACGACAGATGTAAGCAAGCAAATATACAATAAACAAATCTTGCAGCATTCTATACACATTCTATACACACATTTTTGCATATCGTTTTCGTTTTGGTTTTTCGAGCGCAGTCAGTCGTTAGACATTTGCTGTCATTGCTAACCATCAAAAGTAATTTCAAATCCCCTGCCTATTCTATAAAATTTGTGTAATTACTCACACTCAGAGAGGCGAAAGCAACAGAGAAGAGAGAAAAATAAAGAAAACTTTCGACAATAAATTATCTTTTTAATTTATCAACGTTGTTAAATACAAAACAAAACGTTGCTTATTATCGTCACTAGAAACATTCTCTCGAATGTGGAAAACGTATTAGAAGCGCATAGAAGTTTGGTATTTTTCACCCCGATGATCAACATCCTCGATAGTATAGTGGTTAGTATCCCCGCCTGTCACGCGGGAGACCGGGGTTCAATTCCCCGTCGGGGAGAGATGTGTGAAAACATTTTTTGGTTATTTTTTTAATTTTTTTTGCATTTTTTAAATTTGTTCACTTTTTTTAAATTTTTAAATGTACATTTTATAAGTATTTGGTTTTTATGAATATTTATTAATTGCATATAATCTAGTATTCTAATTGGCTACGCTAATATTGGTTTTACAGTTCGGCAAAGCACACTTTTCTGCATAATTAAGTATAATTTGTGCCAGAAGCTGCCAAAAATTCAATAATCTATTCAAAATCCAATTAAAATAGTTAATATGAATTTTAAAAAAGTAAAAAAAAAAGATTTGAACATCTCTCCCCGACGGGGAATTGAACCCCGGTCTCCCGCGTGACAGGCGGGGATACTAACCACTATACTATCGAGGATGTTGTATGCTAGGTGGCGTAATAGATAATTTACGATAAGACTGTGAAAAAGTAGAATTCTAAAAGCGAAGAATAAAGCAAGAACTATGTACAAATAATAGATTTGCATTATCAAATCTAAATTTAATCTTATCAAACTTTCAGTGAAGCAAGCTTCGCAACAATAATAGTTACTAACTTTTCTTTTTTACCGACTATTATCGGTATAATCAAACAATTTTCCATTAGGATAAACATATCAGAAATTGTTAAAAAGGCCCCACAAAATGTGAAATACTGACAGGAGATAGAGAAGGGCGCTAAGCCACATGGATCAGAGCGTGGATTTGGACACATAAATGCCGCAAACTGTCCGACAATTTATGCAAAACTGTGAAAATTGCATAATTATGAAAAGCTTACATGAATTTGAATTTGATGCGTGCATTATAATTTCATGTTAATTTTCGCGTGTACACACATTCCACACTCACACACACACACAGGTGGAAGCAGGGCTGGATTGTGGTGATTGTGGGCGTGAAATCTGTGTGCGGCAATCGATAAAATTTACAACAGCGCAATTCTCACGCACGCAGCTTTGCCACGTGTACACAGCGGGGGGGGGTGGGAGTGGCAAGAGAGGAATGAGACGTACTCGAAAGTGAATATAAAATTTGAATTACGTGACAAGAACGCAACAGAAAGAGGAAACTAAAAACGCCAACTCTCAAATCCAAAATGCAAAGCGACAGCGAAGCACATTAAAAATGTCGTCTGCTACAAATTAATTTTGCCACTCCCACCTCCGCCCCCCAAGGTGGCCATAACGCACCCGAGATCCGCCCCCGTTCTTAATGCAACAGCGACTGTTTAAATTAAGAGGCTGTAAAAGTCACGCGGTGAGTGAAAAGTAAAAGTAACAGTAAAAGCGGCCCCAACTTTGCCGCCCGCGGCATTTTCTATAGAATTTTCCCATTCGTGTGGTGGTGATAAATAACGAATGCTAATTTTCTATCATGGCGCAATCTGTGTGTGTGAGGGAGGGGGCGTCTAACATGGGCCAGGTGAAGCTAACGGCCAATAAAAACATTTGCTAAATATGCGCAAAGGGAAAGGCGGCTCACAAAGAGAGAGAGAGAGAGAGAAAGGGAGAGAGAGAGAGAGGGAGAGACGTCACTTGCTTTAAGCTATGCTTAGAACTTTAAGTTTAGTCATTAAACTTTTTTTCGTCGTTCTTGAAAATGGTCAGAATATGCAAATTTCACAAATGAAATTATGAAACGAGCCATAACAATGCCCCAACTCAAATCTCATGAATTCATTTCGAAATGGAAATCATCTTGAAAATGTAAGAATTTTTTATATAGAGATTTGACTAATTACAATTGTGGGAATACATAGGGAAATTCAGGATAAAAGAAATATGTTGTGAATATTTATGTTGAAAACATAAAAAGTTTTCTAAAGAATAGAAAAAAATATGTCGTAAATATTTATGTTGAAATTGTAAGAACTTTTCCAAAATATTTTGCTAGTTACTGAAGTGAAATTTTGGGAAGTCGAGAAGAAATAAAATAAAATTTATGTTCAATATATTGGGTTAATATTTCGTAAGCATCAGGCTGGAAATGTATTGGAAACATTAATGGTGAAAAATGGTGATGCAAAAACTTTTTCTAGTGATTAAACTATTCTCTATGTATTAAATTTTATTCTAAAATCAGTATAGAAATATGTCGTATTCACGTTATTATTTACTATATTGTGATAAAATTTCGTCAACATCAAGATAGAAATATGTCGCAATCATGTATGTTGGAAACTTAAGAACTTTTTGAAAATATTTAGCTAATTACAAAAGTAAAATTGTGAGAAATTAAAAAAGAAAAAAAAAAGAAGGGCTTTTTGCTGAGGATTTAACTATTTTTTATGTATCTATTTTCCTAAAATTTACTGTCCTAAATATTCAGTTATTATTTACTATAATGTGATAAAATTTCATCAAAATCAAGATAGAAATATGTCGCACTCATGTTTTTTGAAAATATTTAACTAATTACAGAAATAAAATTGTGGGAAATTAAGAAAGAAATAAAAAAAATTACTTTTGCTGAGAATTTAACTATTATTTATGTATCTATTTCCTTTAATTTTAGTGTCGTAATACGTCGTAAATATTCACGTTATTATTTACTATAATGTGATAAAATTTCATCAAAATCAAGATAGAAATATGTTGCAATCACTTAATGTGAGGCCGAATCCGAAATGTGATTTAACATTCCAGCTTGTAGATTTATGCAATAATTGCAATGTTGTGCATGCTCAATTGCTGTCTTGCGGCAGGCGACAACCCTGACAACCCTGGCTGACGTGCGTGTCAAAGGCCAATGGCAACCCTTGCCGCTGGGGGCCAACTCGTTGAGCTCGTTGAGGTCAAAGGGCAATGCAAAATTTATGAATCGCAGGTAATTAACAATGGAAATGCAATTTACATCGCGGCCCAAGTTGCCATTGTTGCTGTCGTTGTTGCTGTTGCTGTTGTTGTTGGCAGCTAACGAGGCGCACAATAAACACAACTACCCCACTCTTCAGCTCTCCCTATCCCTCTCTCTCTTTGCACTGTGCTGCCAAAGTTTCGCTGGCAATGTCATAGTTGGGGCGCTTGTCGCTGTCGCTTGTCACAACATCGACAGAACACGAAAAGTTGTGCAACTCTCTCTCGCTGTCTCCCTCTCTCTATCACTCTCTTGGCTGCGCTATCTCTGTCTGCTGCCCACGTGCAGCTTTTCAGTTTGGATCTAATTGGTTTTTCTTCTTGTTGTCGTTGGCGTGTCCTCGTTGACGTTGTTGTTGTTGCTTTTTTCTTTTACTTGTCGCCATTGTTTCGTGCAGCGCCGTTTGCTTTTATTGTTTGCTCATTACCTGGGCGACCAGCAGCAGCAGCAGAAGAAGCTGTAGGAGGAGGAGCACAAGCAAGAGGAGGAGCATGAGGAGGAGGAGCACGAGCAAGAGGAGGAGCAGCTGCAGGCTGGCGGCGTTGCCACCTTGTCCGCATTGCAGCAATTGCAGCGCTTAACTCATTTTAAATGACAATCTAGCGTGCAAAAATTATGCACACTTCCCTTCCCCCTCTTCACCTTTTCCTTCTTCTCTATACATGAAAGTCACTTTGACTAGGTTTTGTGCAAATATTTGACCGACTTTGTGTCTGTGTTTGAGTCTGCTGCAAGTTCGATAAACCCTTAAAGCATGTTAATCGATAACGAGGATGGATAGCAAGAGCGGAAAAGGCTCTTTAAACTGTCGACTGGCATCGAAGAAGGCGCAACACGAAACGAAACGAAGGCTCATCGCGTTGACTGCGGCAATTTGCATATTTTTGCATGTTCTAACATGCAGTACAGACACACACACACTCACACATACACAAGGCAAACTAATACATAAATTACACTCATTTTCAATGACAGTCAGGCGAGTGTTTAAGCACGCGTAACTTTATTACATGCCACATGCCGCAACGTTCGCGCCACCAACCGACCAAAAAATATGTGAGAAAGGTGCAGTTGAGTGTGCTCGACTGTGAGACACCCGACAAAGCATTCTTAATAAACGCAGAACAGTCAAAAAATGGTATTATCGTTAAAATATGTATATCAAGAGATAATACTAAAATATACCACGAGGCATATTTGGTATAACTGTACACCATTATCATGAACATATACTGAATTAATATATCGACAAAATACCAAAATCTACAGAGATGCAAATTTGGTATAAAAGTATACTACATCATTCATATTACACCATAGAGTTCGAAATATGTGGTATAACAATATACCATAACATTCAAATTATACCATGGAGTTAAAGATATTCGGTATAACAGTATACCATAACATTGAAATTATACCATGGAGTACAAAATATACTATATAGTGTAACAAATATACCAAAACATTCAAATTATTCCATAGAGTACAAAATATATTAGTACTATACCAAAACATTCAAATTATACCATAGAGTTCAAAATATACTATATGCAAATTTGATATAAAAGTATACCACATCATTCAAATTATACCATAGAGTTTAAAATATGTGGTATAACAAAATACCATAAAATGCAAATTATACAATAGAGTTCAAAATATGTGGAATAACAATATACCATAACATTTAAAATATACCATAGAGTGAAAAATATACTAAGTAGTATGACAATATACCAAAACATTCAAATTATGCCATATAGTACTAAATATACTATACACATATTTATGTTCTCTCCTTCTTATAAGCATTGTCTGTCGTCAGTACGTCATAATACCCCTTTACTCCCTTTGCTTAACGGGTATAAAAACTCTGAACCACGAACCAAAAACTAAAACCTGAACATGGAACGGAGAATGGAGAACTGAGAACCGGAGCAAGCAACGCCAAAAGGTTAGGCCCAGGATATGCTTTGGCCGTGTTTTTGGGGCTTGTAACTCGCCGCGCTCGCGTTTTAAATATTTTATGTAAACATATTTTTCGGACAGGTTTTTGTCGTTGTGCAAGTCAGAGAGAGGAGAGGGGGGGGGAGGAGGAGGAGTTGAGGGGTTGCTTTATGCCACTTTAATTACGGGACCTGCGTGTGTGTCGAGTGTAAAGCCGTTAGTTAAATAGCTCGTTTAGGAATAATTATGTACACACACACACACACACTTACACACATTCGTCTGGCACAAGTGCAACCTTAGTCCTTCCTTCCCTCCTCCTCCCCTCACACACACTTCAGCACAATATCCATTTTAAATGGCAAAGCAGGTGGCAGATACCAAGCAAAGAGAGGAAGTGAAGGCAGCTCAATGTACTGCAAATTACTTCATTCGCAGTCGGCACACTTAAGGGGCGGGGGGGCGTGGCGGTGGCGAGGCAGTGACTAATTGATGGGCTGCTCAACGACAACATTAAGCTGAAGAGACACCAGCATATTATGGCTTTAAAATTACATCTAAATAAACTCGCGAATATTATTCACTTGAGTTGGGTTTATTCCATATTAAGATCGACTTATTTAAAACTCAACAGCAAATTTATTGCGAAGCAATTAAAGTGAATGAAAAACAACATTTCGCTGGCATTTGAAAACGGTCTGTGAATTAATACGAAATTCAAAAGGTCAGACTGGAAATTAAATACAATTTTAATTTCTTAAAAATATATAAAAAGTATCTATTATACTGCAGCTCTTCGGACTTTCCTTAAATTAAAAGTATCTAATATTCTGCCATTTGAATTCATCTCTTTTTCATTGAAGAACTTTTCCAAAATCTCTCTAAAGTAAAATGCTAAAGTACTTTTTTTTTTCATATAACTATTTCCATTTCTAAACACTCTATAGCACTTTTTCTCATCTAACTATTTCCATTTCTATTTATTTAAATATTTGCCAAGTCTACTTGCTATTGAACTATCAAGCATCGCTTTTCAATTTAACTTCCCAGACTGTTTTTGCATGTTTCTTTGAGCTTTGTTTGCTTTTCTTTCAGTTGATGCAAGTTTTTGCTCTGCCAGAGTTTTATTGTCCTTGTGGCTATGAATCCTTGTCAAAATTTAGGCCTGCATCCTTCATCATATGTCAGAATCTAAGCCGCAGTCGGAGACTCTTTTCCTTTCAGTCTGGCACAATTTGTTTAAGGATTTAATGATTGCATCATGTCTAGCCTTGATCCAGTTTGTTTTAGGCTTCGACTACGAATTGAGGCTAAGGCCTTCTCTAATTAATCGCAAATAAACTCGTGTGCTTCGATATTAATTACGATGGCCTAAATTTTCTTTTCGCATGCCTTAAGTATACACAAAAATATATTTGAAGAGTCGAAGATTGGCTTGAGTCCAGTTCGTCGGCTTGTTTCTGGGTCGCAAGGCCAATTTCGGTATTGGGTGTTATCATTTTTTTTTTGTTTTTTTTTTTGGCTCTAATTACATTTCACTTTGGCAGCGATAAAAATGTGCAACCAACTTGGCCCAAAATGGAATTATCAAAGCGCTGCAGCAGCTGCCAACTAAGTTGGGAGAGAGTAGAGAGGGTAGAGGGGGAATTTTGTGGCGTGGTCGCAACTTTTGGCAACATGTCTTCGGTTGCCGCATAATTACCGACTTATGCCTTGGCCTTCCCCCATTTGAACAGAACTTTCTTTTGGCTTATTGTTCGTTCCACTTCTTCGTTGGCTCGTTATGGGGGGATTTTGCAAATTTTGCAATTAGCTTAATTTGCTTTTTATTGGCGCACCACAATTATCAGCTGTTGGCTTTTTCTCTGTGTGTGTGTGTGTGTGTGTGTGTGTGTGTGTGTGTGTGTGTGTGTGTGTGTGTGTGTGTGTGTGTGTGTGTGTGTGTGTGTGTGTGTGTGTGTGTGTGTGTGTGTGTGTGTGTGTGTGTGTGTGTGTGTGTGTGTGTGTGTGTGTGTGTGTGTGTGTGTGTGTGTGTGTGTGTGTGTGTGTGTGTGTGTGTGTGTGTGTGTGTGTGTGTGTGTGTGTGTGTGTGTGTGTGTGTGTGTGTGTGTGTGTGTGTGTGTGTGTGCGAAAATCTGTTCCACTTTTTGCGACAATTTCCCAAACCAAAAACGGACAAAATTGCGTCTCAACTGCAGCTGTCTCTCTTGCTATCTCTCTCTTGCTATCTGTATCTCCATCTCCCTCTAGAGCTACTTCTTCGACGTTCGTTGCTTAGAAATGATCAAATTAAAAGTTAATGTCTTGGCTTCTTGCCGTTGTCGAGCATAAAACAAATCGTTTCAGATTTTCAAGCTAATGCCCAATGTTTTCTAGCTTAAGCACTGAAAATGGATTTTCTGGATTCACTTGATTTTCGGATGCTATTTGCTTCAATTGGCCAACAACAACAAAACAATAATAACTGCGTTGTTTTTATCGATTTGATGGATGCCAGAGAGACGTCTAGAGTTAAGCTAGAGTCAAGCAATTAAGATATTGCATTTATTTATTGCCCTCCATTTAATCTTTTTCTAGTTGGCAAAACTTGCAGTTTTTCAGTTATGGCATAAATCCGAAGTTATGGTTGATGCTTTGAAGTATTTTGTGCATACGTTTTTTGAATTCATTTCCCTTCTACACAGAAAACAACAAAAGTTCTAAAATCAAAATTTAATGCTAAAATTTTGGTCTCAAGAGCGCGTTAAGAACATGAAAATTCTAATGTTAGAAAAGACAACTTGATTTAAAGACAATTTTATATAAGAGCCAAGTTCTTATTTATAATAAGAAAATAGTTTTAGGATCAAAACTCGTATTATAAGAATACAAAAATATTATATTATATTTTATGCTTTTTTTTACTACTTCATTATATTTTAAATATTGAAATCTAGTTTTGTTCCCATAAATTAAAACACTTCATTGCTTTAAACTGCTGAAGTGCTTCTCTAACTTGGGAATTCTTTTAGTCGAAATAATTCCTTCAATGTACTTTCATTGATGCAAACACTATTTCATTTTGTATTATGTTTTAGTTTAAGTAATTCTTATATATTTAATTTCTTCTTTTCCTTAACAAAGTTTTACTTTAAATGGTTTTTTATAATTTATGCTTAAACTGTTTTAAAACACCGAATCCTAACTATGTAAGCGCGTTTAAAGCGCTCGCCTAATACGCTAAGTAGCTAAAGTTATGGCCATAGACAGCAACAGCGACAACGACAACGACCGCAAATCCCGCATAGACAAATGATATGGTGTGGCAACCCTGCCACAGTTGTGCAACCCTGCAACAGTCCCGTAGCATCCCTTCTGTCTGCGGTCCCATAAACAAATGACTCCACTTACACCGAACAGAGCTTATGCCACTCATTTATTTTGAAATCATTGTGTTTGTTTATCATTAGGCTCGCTAAATTGTGGAGCTCAACCCTGCACGATGTTCTTCTTCTTCTTCTTTTCTCCCTTATCCCCAAAAAAAAGAGAAGAAAAAGGCAACACTTTTGCGCTGTTGTTGTACCTTTCTCTATGGGAGCATCAACTGGTTTATGGCGCACAGTTTGATGCTCATTAAGGTTAAGTCGCAGCGCAACAACCCTCAGAATGTTGTGTCACACTCAACGGCAGCAGCATCCACTTGACTCCCTCTCTCTCCTCTCTCCCTCTCCTCTCTCTTCTACACACTCTTTTGGCTTGCCTCTTGAGAGGCAACGAATAATGTGCAACATTAAAAGTTGAGCAACTTGTTTACGCGACAGTTGCGGCTGTGTTTCATTTCTCTGCTGTTCCCTTTTAAAAGCCACCCTTCTCTAGTTCAATTTCGGCAATACACATACGTACACACACACACACATAGAAGCAAGACCACACACGAAATTTGTAGCATACATTGCGGCGCTGCAAAGTGAATGCCCCGACTTCGACTTTGACTTCGACTTTGACTTTGACTGCGGCGCCTGTCTGACTCGTGTTTTTGTGTTTTCCAGCTGCGAATTTCATAAATTATGAATTAGTTTCTTTCATAACATAGTTTCGCCTTCCCTTCTTCTCTTCTCCCATCGTCATCGATATTGATTTTTTCCTTCAGCCTTTTTGCTTCGATATTAAGTTAACCTCTCTTTTGTTATTCTTGCCCTCAAGCTTGGGTTGACTGAACCCGAAAACTTTACTGTGTCTGTCATCTCAATCAGTTGACATGCTGAAGGTTATTGTGTTAGATGATTTTCAAGGAGCAGCTTACAAAACGCTTAGATTAATGCGATAAGCACAAGATGCCACAACAAAAGTTGTGCTAAAACATATTTCATATCGTTTATGTTTATCTATTCAATTTTGTATACTTTTAAGCTGTCGCATAATGAGGCAGCGAAACTTTTTCGCTAAACTGACCTGATTCAATTGCAAAATTCTTGGCATTCACTTCGCTTTCCCTCTTCTCTCTTTAGACATTTCGAAATTGACCCAAATTGATGCGTCAATCATCAGTTGAGAAGAGTCGTTAGTTGTCTGCTCTTCTTTACTGCTGCTTTGTATTCTGTTTATCTAGCACTCATTGCCACTGCCAATTAGCTGAGCAAGCACATGAATCGTGAGACATTCGAAATCCTTTTAGCTCGAACATCAGTCCATTTATCCTTTGTTATTGCTATTTCAACTCTGAGTTTCTGATGTGTTGTTTCTTTTTTCGCTTTTCCCTCTCTCTCTCTCTTTTTTTTTGGGAGGGAGATCTAACATAATTCATATGCCACAAGCAGGATAACACACGGAGGAAGAAGCAGGTGCCTGAATTCGTTTCAGAGAGTTCTTGCCGCATTGTTGCTGTGTACTAAAGTTTAGTGTTGGCAAGCGGACAATACAGGATTCAAGTGTGAAGCACGCGAAGATACCCTGTACTTAAATGAATGAATGATTGAATGGAAAAGGTTCTGAGGTTGCAATAATGCTCTTGAATGTGAACTCACTTTGCTTCAAGAGATCTATCGAATGTGTCTTAAAAGAAATTGTTTAAAGATCACTTGCGAATAAGCAAAAGGGTCTTAAAGAGAACTTTCGAATGTCTACAAGAAAAGGGTACTGAAGATTGTCTCTAAAATAGGCTAAATTATTATCACTACACTGCTTTACGAATATGAAGATTTTGCCCTTATAAAAGAGCACTAAAGGGGTCACTAAGAGTATATTATAAAATGTAGATTTTTATAGAGAATATTACCTCATATTAGATAATGAAAACTTTAGCTTAATAAAAGTGCACCAATAGTGCCGCTAAAACAATGAAATATTATATATTATAGAAAACGCTATAAATAAATAAATTAAATTAAATTAGCATAACATCAAGCATAACAATCCAGTCAAGACAGTTTGCTTAAGATGAGGCATTCAAAGTGGTTTTTAAAGTGAACTTTCCAATATGTAGAAGAGTACTTTTGAAAGAACGTTAAAAATAAAAGCCAAATTATAAAGAACAATTTCAATAATAGAGCACAAAAGAGTGTCTTTAAAGTAGATCAAATGTCTAGTATAGTTTTATATTGAACTGCTTTTCGAATATGAACAGTTTGCCTTAATAAAAGTGTACCAAAAGGTCCTCTAAGTCAAAGACTAAATATTAGAGAAGAGATATAGAAATGTATAAAAAACACTCTAACACATAGCACTGAATAACAGAGAAGTTAAGTCTAGATATAGAAAATTATTATAGAAATATATATATGAAATACTCAACCACATAACAAGAGCCAAGTGAAGACAAATTTCTAAAGATGAAGAAAGTGGTTCGAGTGTCTAGAAGAATACTAAAGAAAGATCGTTTAGAATAGAGACCAAATAAGAAAGAAGAAAAGAATGAAAAGGCACAAAAAAGTGAGTAAGAGTACTGAAGAAAGATCATTCAGAATAGAGACCAAATTAAAAAGAAGAAATGAATAAAAAGGCACAAAAAAGTGTGAGAATAAAGCCAAGATATTTTACTTAAGAAAAAGCATAGAAAGTGGTTACTAAAAGTTTACTTCAAGAATTCAACAATATCACGCGTTTAGCTTGAAATACTTTAAAGAAGAAGTTTCATACCTCACCTTATTTAACAGCTAATATACCCCAACTTGAGTTGTGCTTTAATTTAGGTGTTTGCAGGGTATAAAAATATGAGGCAAGACAAACATAAAGCAGAGCAGAGCAGAGCTGAGCAGAGCTGAGCTGAGTTGCCTGCTGTGTCGCCTGCCTAAACATACTATAAATTACAAGCGGGTTGCCATAAACACACTCACACATACTTTGACACACACCCGCACACACTCACACACGGGAGTACACACACTTTGACACACACTTGAACGCACATCCTGTTGAAACAATGCGGGGCAAGGAGCTGCCACGGCAACACACAGAGAAAGAGAGAGAGAGAGAGAGAGGGAGAGAGAGAAGACACGTTTCTTGAGCCTGGCTGATGCTGCGTGTTGCTTCCTTCCGTGCGTCCTTCCTTCCTGCACACACGCAGGACACACACAACCAGACAGAGGCGAGCTTGTTAATCCATCTCCTACTTCCCCCCTCCTTTACCACATTTCTCTTGGCTACTGTTTGCTTTACAGCTTACGCTTTTAATACCCATTTCTTCGACATATGTAAAGCGACCAGAGCCATTGCTCAAAGCGTTCCTTTCTCACAGACTTCAGACTTCGGGCTTCTCCCAACTCTTCACTCTTGAATGTCCTTTTTGAATGCTCATCTGTGCTGTGTTTTTTTTTGTTTGTGGAGAATGCGTCTATGAATCATGAGGACCCAAACTCCTCTCCTCTCCACTGTTGCCTCTGGTTACTGGTTACTGTAACAAATGTTTGCCATCGCCCCTCAAAGCCCATGAAAGTTTACGAACCGAATGTAATTAGCCCCAAAGTTACAAAGGATACTCGAACATAATAGCTGAACTACAACTATAGATAGCATCAAAATAATAGTTAATATGCTCTAGATCATAATTAGAGCGAACCAAACCCTTTATGACCTTCTTGACCTGATTTCTCGCTATCGATTTGATTATTAAATGCAGCAATTATAAATGATAATTACTTCAGTTCTAACTCATCTTTTGTGTGTTTTGATATAGTCAAGGTCCCGTTTGCTATTGTTTTATTTAGTATTTCATAAGCTTTCTACCCAAGTTCAACTTGTCTAATGCAATTGTTGTGTGCTGTTCTTATTCTATTGTCCTTAGCTGTGCTCATTTCAAGAGCTAATTGTTCTTGTTAATGTTTTTGCTTCAAATTAAAAAAAGGATAGAAAAGAGTAAGAGAGAGGGAGGTACGTTCGTGCATTGTCCGTAAAAAGGGTCACAAGCTGTGCTTATTTTTGTCCTTTGCACTTTGTGCCGCATTTTCGTTTCGATGCTTTTGTTTGTATGTTTTTTCCGCCATTTTGTTTATTGTGTTTAGACTTTGTTTTCCAGTTGATATTTTACAGCAGCCGCATTTGGCTTTTTTCCACCAGCAAACAGCGGTCACTCTCTATGTGTGTGTGTGTTTCTATATTCTTTTTATGCTTTTACTCGGCGCAGTTAGCCGCTCGTTTAAACTCTCGGCTCTTAGCTGATTTCATTGTTTTTAATGAAACTGACAGTATTTTCCCCTTCCCCTTCTCCTTCCCTCATCCACACCCTCACATACTGTTGTTTGTTTTTAGCACTCGCTTTGCATCGTATCTCTCTCTTTTTCTCTGGTTTAGCAGATAACGCGCCATTTGTTTTCCTCTGGTCATTCGCTTAAGCCAATTTAAGTTGGCTCAAATAAATTAGCTGTATTTTACTCTTAACGAGCTCAAAAACAACAACACCCGCAATAATGTCTACAGCACAAAAAAAAACGGAAAACTTTAAAGCAAATGTTGAGGAAAAATTACGCTTAATTATTATCTAAATATGACTTTGGGACTCTTCCATGTCGGCTACTAATGCGCCTCATAATGATCTCAGTGCCCGGAAACAAATTGGCTATTTGGCTGCCAAGCGAACAACATCCTCGATAGTATAGTGGTTAGTATCCCCGCCTGTCACGCGGGAGACCGGGGTTCAATTCCCCGTCGGGGAGAGATGTTCAATCACTTTTTTTTAATTTTTAAATGAATATAAATAAATTTGTTTTATTTTAATTTGTTATTCAAGTATTAAATGTTTAAAATTTGTTATTTCTAGCATTAATTATATTTAAAAATTTAATTTTGCAGCAATGCATGATTGCCTATGCTATCATAGAGTTTATATGTATGCACATACATACCAAATTAAATATTTTACTAGTTGTTTAAATAAATTATTTTATATTTATATAATATTTATGAAATGCAATTACAAATTTAGAAAATTTAAACTACATATAAATTTAAAAATTGTAAAAAAGTAAAAAAAAAAAGATTTGAACATCTCTCCCCGACGGGGAATTGAACCCCGGTCTCCCGCGTGACAGGCGGGGATACTAACCACTATACTATCGAGGATGTTGAAATTGGTTGGCCAAACTGCCTTCTTATAACAAAGCAGTTCGAATTCTCACCCCGCACAAACAGAATTCAACACTCAACTGGCCTGCTTTACACATATGACTCAGAGCAAAAGAATTTCCCAACATATGAAACTAGGCAAACATTCCGATTACTTTAATGAATTTACCCAAAATATAAATTAGAATCAAGAAAGTGGAATATAATGTGGAAAGTGCCTAAAACGATCTAGTAGATATTTGGAAAATTAAAAAAAAGTGAATCTAACATTCTCCCCGACGGGGAATTGAACCCCGGTCTCCCGCGTGACAGGCGGGGATACTAACCACTATACTATCGAGGATGTTGAACACTGTGTGTCAAATTGCATTCTCATACTCATCCCGTTCTGGTTCTAATGCTGATCATATCAGATTTAACAGCAACAGCAGCAACAACACATTGCAGCTTTTGTTCTTCCGGGGCTGTTGTTATTTCCGTGCTCATTTAGCAAAAGTTAATGAGTTTCTGCAGCAGCACAAATACAAATACAAGCACACACATACGAAAACACAGATATACAGATACGGATACACATGGTACAACAGACAAGCGCTGGGATATCATTTATTTAACTGCTGCGAGCGTTGTCCCAGTTTTCACAAATGCCTCTCTTTTCCTCCCTCCCCAACCCCTCTTCCGAGTATCGCGTCAGTGCATATTCTTTGTATGTTGCTACGTCGTTTTTTCGTTTCGTTACGTTAAGTTTTTTTTTTTTTTTTGCATTTTATTGTTTTCTTTCGCTCTTGCAGTTCATTGATATTCATTTTGTATGCCGTTTGTGCCACGCCCATATGTTATCTGTTGCAAAGCATTTGCATGCTATGAGTCGTCGCACTCGCTTTACTTTAAACTTGGGGCGTTGTTTGTTGTTTGTTTGTGCACTTGAACGCATTTGCAGTGCAATTAATTGCCAACAAAAATAACAGTTAATGCGATTTGCGTTTCAATGTTTGTTCAGCAATTTACAAAATAATAGAACGCAAATGTGCTGCATACTTTTGGGGTATACAAATAAAACAGCAAATAGCAAGCGCGCTTTGTTAAAATGTGTTGCATACTTTTAAGCGGAGTATATAATAATTGAGTTTGGTGGCAAACCTAGCTATTAAAATGAGGTGAGAAGTGAGAACAGTTGCCTGAAAAACTGATTTAATGTGTTGCATACTTGTGGGGTGAATATTTAAATCGAAAATAGTTATTTCAAATATTCAATATTTCAACTCAACAAGTATTTATATGTGAAATCTTTACATAATTCATGCTGCTTTTAATTTCAATTTCCTATTAAAATGTTGCATGTGCTGAGGGATTTTGTTGGCATGTGTGTGCTGAATAAGTTTTGCCTCTAGGCACATGACGAAAAAGGTCAAGTTGCTGCCACAAATACACACACATACACGCATACACACATAACCTTTCCGGTTATATGCAAATGCGATAATGCGCCATATTCCCTCACGGGCTTCAGCCTCCGAGTTGTCGGGCTTTAAAATGCCAAACAACGGCGACGCGTCCAAAATTGGACCAATTCTGGTTTTTGTTGTTGTCCCTGTCACTCTTATTGTTGTTGTTGTTGCTGTTGTTGTTGCTGTATATGCAAATAGCCAAATGGCAAAATGGTTTGTTGGCCCAGCACATTTTTTTTCTTCTTTTTTTTTTGGGAACTTGTCCTTGTCCAGACGTACGTTCAGTTTCAATGTCTTTCTGGCCCTTGACATTTTCGGACAGCCTTCCCCCTCACCTCCCCTCCCCACACCGCATGTCGCCTACGACAACGTTGCCATTCGTCAGCGTTTTAATCGCGTCTGTGCATTTGCTTGGAAAAGTCTAAAATTGAACGCAAGTGATGGCAATTTGTACGCTTCGTCAGCGCCTCCCCAACGAAAAGGGGCGAGAAGTATGGGTAGGGGGAGGGGAGGGGTTTGAGAATACCCTCCGGGGGCTTGTGCCGAAATTAATATGCGTCGCCTCTCGACCAGAGAGGGGGAGGAGGGGACACCGAGGAATGGGTGGAAAACTTTTTGCCAAGGGATTTTCCCGTTAGCTCTTTTCGCAGCTTTCGCTTTTCCAGGCGGCAGCGTCGGCTCGTGATTAATGTGGCAAATGCGCACTTATAAATTATTTATTACTATTGTTCGCATTGTTCTGTGGGGCGTGCACGAATTGGTAAGACATTTAAGCCAATATTTTTCGAAGTGAACCCAGAAAAGTACAAAACAGAAAGCAGAAAGAAGAAGAGATACTCGACAAAAGCTGCTGCCAAGTGATGTTTGATGTTTTAATAAACGTGGCGTATACTTAATATGCAAGACACGTAAACTAGATTTGCATAGGAAACGCAGCGAAAACTGTGCCAACGATATATTTCGATAACTTCGATAACACAACAAGATGTCATCACTAACTGAGTTCTAACAGCTAATTGTTATGGCAGCTCATTCATAATGCAATATCAAGAGAGGGAGAGAGGGAGAGAGAAAGAGAGAGAGAGAGATAGGGAGAGGGAGAGGGAGAGGGAGAGAGAGAGAGACTCGAATGCGTTGTTCCCCAATGAAAACTGCGCCAGCGATAAACTTCGATAGTTTCGATAACACTAAAAGCTATCATCACTTAGTTATAGCTGCAAATCGTTGCACATTTAGTGTGTATAATCAATCAATATCAATGAACACTGTATAATCAATAAATTTCGATAACTTCGATAACATTTAGTCAGCTCTTTCATAAACCAATATCAAGAGATTCAAGTTGAGTCCGTTTCCCTCATTGAAAACTGTATCAACGATAAACTGAGATAAATTTCGATAACATCTATAACACGAGCTGTTATCACTAGGTGAGTCCTTTCAAATGGTCGTACATTTAGTCAGCTCATTCATAATTAATTATCGAGAGAAAGCGAATCGAATGCGTTGTCCCTCAATGCTCACTTTCTAAGCGATAAACATCGACAACTTCGATAACACTTGTTGTCAACACTAACAGTGTTCTTTTAGCTAATTTGTCGGCCATTTAGTCAACTCATTCATAATGCAACATCGATAGAAAACGAGTCGCGTCCCTCAATGAAAACATTAAGCCAATTAGGCGACAAAAGCGAACAAATTGTCCTTTTTTCTCCCATCACTAAATGGACAATCGACAATCGGCAATCGGCAATTTCAATCTCTATTTCTATTTTCGTTGCAGTTGACTGACAGTCGAAAGGACAAAAAAAAGAAAAGAAAGTTTAGCTTAATTCTTTATTGGCAAAGTTTTTGTATTATTCTCAATGTCTATCTCTTTCCTCTTCCCTCTATTCTTTCTCTGTCTGGCGGGCGCAATTGAAATTTATTTCGCATGCAGTTTTTAAATCGAACAAAAATAAGTGCCTTCCGCCAATATTGTAACGATGGCCGATTGAATGCGCCTCTGAATACAATTGTGTGAATGTGAATGCGAATGGAGAATTGGGACTGAGACTGAGAATGGGAATGGGAGGGGAAAAGAGAGACTGAGGCTGGACAGCTGTATTGCCGGGGAAAAGCAATTGAAAATTTCATCATGGTTACAACAATATTTTCACAGCGAAATTGGCACAAAAATGTTGTCCACGAACTTTTGCGCTAGCGTTAGAAAAACTGTCGCAACGCCCTCAAACCTCCCCCTCTCCCTGCCCCTCAACAACAACAACCTGTGCACAAAGAGTGAAAAAGATGTTGAATGATAGAAAGTACCCATCAAGTGCCACGCCCACAAATGTCACGAACGAACGAACGAAATGAAAAAAAGTAAACCGAAAAAACCGAATTGATAACATTTTCATTCAGTTTAGCTGCTGCTTTCTTTTCACTTTGTTTCGCTCGCTCGCTTCAGCATTTTTTTTTTATGGCTGCTCCGCTTGGGCCAATTTGTAATCTAAACAAGATGGCGGTTGCCACAATCTTTACCCCTCTTCACTCTTCGCCACTGCTAAATAACCAAATCCTGGGCGATAAATCGACAGGCGAAAAGCAAAAAATGTCGATTTAATATTAACGCCATAAAACGCAATCAAAGTGAAATCAAAACAAAAGAGAGAGCCTGCGACTCGTTTCGTTCTCGTTCTCGTTCGCTGGCAGCTTCAGCTTCAGCTTCAGGTTGCACAGGACGCCGGATGTGGCAGCTTGTTGATGATAAACTCTTATGATCCACATTGAACCGAACGAGCAGAAAACAGCAGATGAAAAACAACAACGAGAGCAACAACAACGAGAGCAACTGCCTCAATGGACGTGGCACACATGTCGGTTGCATCCGCCGGAAGTTTGCCGCAACACTTGCCCCCACACACACACACACACAGATACATACACACACACACTCACTCCCACTCGCTGCTGTAAACATATGACCACAAACACTTTGAAGTTAGTTATAAACGTTTATCGATATTATGGCACAAGAGGCGCCAGCTTGTATTTGGCCCTGGCGCAAAACTTTTCGCTGGCAGCTCGCTCCCTCCACCCTCCTTCCCCTCTGCTACTTCCCTCCTCCCCCTCACACTCTAAGCTAAACTTGTGTGCAGACAATGAAATGCAAACAAATCACGTTGGCGAAACTTCAACAAGCCGCGAAGAGCGTCGATTTATGGGCGCCAAGTGGAAATATTATCACAACCAAAAGCAGCGTCAGCTGCAGCTAACGCTAGAGATAGCAACGGAGAGGGGGGAGAGAGAGATGGGGAGGGGAAGAACTGAGTGGCAAGAAGCCAAGCACACACACACTGTAGAGTTAACCATGTTTGCCGTCAGTTGGCAGTTGCCAAAATTGCATGTTTACTGCTTGATTTCGCCAGCTTCAAAAACTTGCATAATTCTGCATCAAATTTTGCAGAGGAGAAAAAGAGAGAGAGAGCGAGAAATACATAGGGAAGTGTGGAGAGAAAGAGAGAGAGAGATAGAGAGAGAGAAAGAGAGAGAGAGAGAAAACACTCACACAGTTGCAGTTATTTAGTGATATTTTTAAGCAATAAATACTAAAAAAAACTGCCAAGCCAAAAGTGCTTGAAACTAAACTAAGTTGCTAATATATCGGGAAATTCTCTGTCGAAAAATGTCGCGTACAACACTTTTTACCATGAGAAAAACATATGTAAGAAATCTACAGTTAAATATTCTTAGATAAAAGCAAAATAGTGCGGTATTAATTTAAAAATATACCAAACTGAAATACCACAAAAATACTACAAATATACCAAAGGCTATATTTGACATATTGGTATTTATTTCAAAATATACCAAATTAATATACCTCAAATATACTAAAATATACCAAAGGATGTGGTACTACATTCAAAATATACCATAGAGCGAAAAATATACCACATTGCCAGCCAAAGTAACTAAGATCCGTAGTCAGAGCGGTATTATTTTTAAAATATACCAAATATTATACCACAAAATACTAAAATATACCAAAGCTTATGTCTCATATATTGATATATGTTTGTAGTACTATATTCAAAATATACCAAAGCGAGCAAAATATACCAAAATTATTGTTAGCCATATAAAACTTGTTTTCTTCCAATTCTTTTTCTATATCTTCCCTTATTCTCACACCTCTTTCCCCTCTATATCTTCCCCTTCTTCACCTCACTTTTTCACCTGCCCAATTTGCCCTCAATTTCATTTGTTGACTTATGCAAACAATTGAAAATTTAGTGGCAAGGAAAAAAAAATGTCGCGGTTTGTTTGGCTGTCATCTTCGCAAACAAATAATGCAAATGCCACGCCCACTTCTCACGCAGTCTTCCCCCACAAAATGTTATTGCTGGCAAATACTGTCATAAATTTCAATAAAACGCTAAATAAACACAACAAAATCAACGTCAACAGCGACGCCCCGAACAGTATGCAAAACGAATTCAAAAGCCACAACGCTTTCCCTCCTTCGATTTCCCCTCTCGATCTAGAGTCTACTTCGAGTTTAAAGCGTTGCCAAGCAGCGCCTCAAACAAATATTCAAAATTGTTACAATAGAAAAACACAAAGAATAGAGTAGAATTGAGTATGCTCGACATGCAGATACGCTGTTTAAAGAAAAGAGGGAACTGAAGTGAAGCCAAGTACAATTTTTAGGAAGGTTTTTCCAAAAGCAGCAAAGATGAAGCTTAGTCTTAGAATTAAAGTACAGGGTATTTAAAGTGTTTAAGAAAATTAATTGAGAGATATTTAACATCGAATTCTTTAGTATTTAATGTGCTTTACAGTAGTGCAAAAGAAAGCTGTTCGAACTGATAACTCTGCAAAAGATCTGACAAGAAAAGAGTCAATGTTAGCTAAAAAAGAATTTCATAATAATTTCATATAAATTGTTTGAATAATCTTTCAATGAACAAACAAACTTTGAAGGTCAAATTGAGTACACCAAAAATATCTATTTTCAGTTTTCAAAGTTCTTGATTTCAAAGCTGTTTTTCTAAGTTAGCTTCACAATTTAATTAACAAGGTAATACAAACTAAAATCCTTATATTTTGAGCTCTAGCTTTCGCATTTCTAGATACCATTTTGCCCTATGAAAAGTGGGTATAAAAATAAATAAAGTTTGTTTTAATAACTAACTTTTTCTGCTTTACGATAAATTGTATAAATTTGTTGCACAGCTGTTCTTTTAAATTAACTTATGAATTTCAAATATGTAATTCATTATTCAGGTTTAACATTCCCTTCGTTGCTTTACTGCACTTACAGGGTATGCAGTCAGTGTGAAGTGAATATAAAATATGATTTTATTGTGGCATATATTTTGCATTCAACACATTATTCAGCGCGTTGCTGTCAAACAATAGCACTACAAAATCTATGGCACCCCTCAGCGTAAACAAAGGAAGAAGGAGCAAGGACAACAGCTAACTAGAATGGAGGGGAGAAGCGAAGGGTGCAACTTCCTCGCTCCCCCTCAAAATAGGTTGACGCATGACAATTTATATATGCGATTGGCATTCGAGAATAAAAGCAAATTGAATGCAGCAAACAAATACTCGCATTCATATTCAAAAGTATTCCACATATTCAGCACTTTTGCGGTTGCTAATTGCATTTTTGCATAGTCAGAGTATATAAACAATAGAAGGTAAAAAGAGAAGGAGAAATTATCACTCACCCGCCAGCACTGAGGTGGAATTGTGTCGTGGATCGTAGGGACACACAGCTTGACCATTCTTGGTGGCCTCCAGCGTGTAGTTGCTGTCGTTGATCACATATGTGTTGCACATCGGCCGAAACGAGTTCGTGCCACACACAAACAGACGACCTGGCGACGGCACCACCATGATCCGAATGTAGTTCTGACAGGCCTCCTGCAAAGGTACAAGAAAATCAAAGAAATGGCATTAGTATTGGTAGAGAAAAGAGGAGTGAGAGATTGCCAGCGAATTTAAAGATATATCTTAATATTATCTTAGTATTAAATAATGTATAACTTAAATGCTATAAATTTGGTTTTCTTCCAGCTAATTGTTACACTTGTAATGAAAATACTTAAATATTTGTAGTTAACAAAGAATTTTTTATAAACTGTATTTCAACTAAACAACAAGGAAGAAAACCACAGTCTAGTATGCTCGACTGTGGAATGCCCGCTACTCATTTTCAACAGAAGCAATAACAGTGCGACGTTGTTCCCAAAATATACCAAACAAATGCTAAAATATACCGAGTTATACCAAACAAATAATAAAATATACCAAATATATATACCAAACAAAACAGATACTAAAATATATCGAATAAATATACCAACAAAATACTGAAATATACCAAATTCATATGCTAAATAAGTAATACAATATACCAAATCAATATACCAAACAAATACTGAAATATACAAAATTCATATACCAAACACAACCGAATACATATACTCAAAATATTCTGAAATATACCAGATCAATATACCGAAAAATACTAAAATATATGCCTAACAAATAATAAAAGATACCAACTATATATACCAAACAAATACTAAAATGTGCTAAATCAATATACCAAACAGAAACTAAAATATACCGAATCTATATACCGAAAAATACTGAAATATACCAAATAAAAGTACCAAATAAATACCAAAATACACTAAATTAATGTACTAAACAAATACTAAAATATACCAAATCAAACAGATATCAAAATATACCGAACCAATATACCTAACACATACAAATATGTACCAAAAAGTACCTGAATCTACCATAAATATTCCTGCCAACACAAAGTTATAATATACTTTTACTTTCACCTAAAATATTTTGCAACTAAGTTGTATTGAATTTCATCAAATAAAATTGAAATATATATGTTATTTCAAATATAAGCTCAATCACAATCACAATAACTTCGAATAGAAAGTAGTCTCTTTTGTCTTAGAATATTTCATCTTTAAAATGTATGAAATCAATAAAATGGTTTCCAGCTGCTTATATTGTTATATTAATATAAATTGAATTTCCCTCATTCTTTTTCTTACACCAAATCTCATGTTCAGAAATGGGAAATCAAAGTTATTATCACTTTGAGAGCTAATAAAGATGTGCAAAACGTTTTTGTTGCACAATAATAATAATTTGTGTTGTGGTTGAGTAAATCGGCGATGTAATTTCGCAAGGAAATGGGAAATTTGCAATGAAAAATGCTACTGCAAATGAGAAGAAAGTGAGAGAGAGAGAGAGAGAGAGAGAAGAGAGGGAGAGAGAGAGCTAGCATATGCATGTGTTCATCAAAAACGTGCACTTCCACTTCCGTTAGCCATTTGCCATTTGGCCTAAATATTGCAACTGCTGCTGTAGTTTGGCCTGCTAACGAGGCCGGAAAGCATCCGCCAGAACTAGCTGGCAACAATCTCAGCATGTGTGTGTTTATGTGTGTGTGTTTAGCATAAATGTTTTGCAAATTGAAATATTTAATGCGTAACAAATACACTTAAAAAGCAGGAAGCAGCAAAGGAGGAAAGAGGCAGGCAGCTAACCAACTTGCAACTCAATAAATATTAAAAGGCAATGCTCCCAGTTGCAGTTCACCTTTTGCACTTTACCATAAAATACGCATACGCAGCGTGCGCCTCTCGTTGGCAAAACTTTTGCCAGCTGAAAGTGCACCTCTCTTTTCCTCTTTACTCCCTCTCTCTCTATCTCTTTCTCTCTTCGCACACAACGGAAGTGCAGTGCACTGTGTCATGACAAATGATTTGAAATATTTCCCGGCACAGAAGCATTTTCCATTTAACTTCTCTCTCTCTCTCTCTCTCTCTCTCTGTCTGAGTTCCTGTTGCTCTCTCTGTCTGTGCTAAAATATTTAAATATTTCGTTTGTTTGCCTACTAATTTTGCACAATTTACCCTAGGCACAACACAGAAATAGAAATAGAAAACTGAATACAATTCATGTGCATATTTAGTGACGTTCGGTTTCAGTTCTTGCCATTTATTTGTTGTTGCACAAAGCCCCAACTAATATCCCCAACTCCCATCTCAACCCCAAACTCTATGCCACATTCCCTTTTCACTATGTACCACATTAGTTTTCCCTTTGTTTTTGTAGCTACAGTTCGCAAATTTAACACAAGTCTTTAATTTGAATTGAAAGTACAAAAAGTGAGAAAAGAAATGTGCCAAAAATAGTTTAATTTGATAAATAAAGAAATTGTAAATCTACATTTATGAGGTTGATAACTTTTTGCTACTCTTTTCTATTGAATTGTTAATTGAATAAAACATTAAAATTGCACATAACTTAACTAAATTGGTTTTAAATTTCTGTTATTCATGCCTTAAAAAATAAAGCAAATATATAAGGTTTTTGTTAAAGTAATTCTTGATTGAATATTATATATTAATATTGCAGATAATTAGTTCACTTTTTGATTTGAAACTACGAGTAAATAAATAATGTTTTTACTAAGGATATGAATTGCAAAAACTAGCTCAGTTTTTGAATAAAAATAGAATCTGATTACCTTAACTAAATATATTTTACTTTACTTGTCCTTAATGTAATGTAATTGAAAAGACTATTGATACAAAAACGTGGTTGGATTTTAAAATCAGAGGAAATAAATATTGTTTAAGAAATTCTTTAAGCTATGTTATTTAATAGTTTAATATATTATTCATTATTAAGAATTATTCATTTATTCATTAGCCTTACATTACAAAATCAAAACAAAGCTACTCATGGTCAATATTAACTAAGTATTTAATTTGGAAACTTTTTAAGAAAAAGACACATTTTCAAATCAAAAACAAAGCTATTCAAATTAAATCTTAACAAATTATTTAATGTAGAATCATTTTCAATATAATCCTCTTTTTATACCCAATCAAAAACTAAGCTAGTTATGCGCAATTTTAACATTTTATTCAATTAAGAATTATTTTATGAATAAACTAAGAACAACCATATAAAGTTGCTCTATTTTTTAAAGCAATGTAGAATCATTTTAAGAAAAAGCCCCAATCAAAAACAAAGCAATTTATGTGCAATAATAATCAGCAATTAAGTAACAAGTGGCAAACAGCAAATTGCAACCTAATAAAAACAAATCTTGTGCAACATTTGTAATTTGTAATTTCAAATTTCTCTCGCACAAAATTGTATTACAATTGTTACCTAGAAATAATATATTTATGCAGTTAGTTGGAAAGTAGTTTCACTCTTTCACTCTTTCTCTTCTAAGCTTTTGCATTTTATTTGGTAATTTCGAAATTTACTCTCAAATGATTTCATAATTTCAGCTCTGGGCTGCAGCCTTTGGGAACTGAGCTGAGTTGAGACAGACAACATATTCCATTTCATTTTGTTTATTGTTTTAAATATTTAAACTGTTTGCGTTGTTGCTTTGTCGAGTTCTCATTGTTGTTGTTGTTGTCGTTGCTTAGTTTGCGGTTTTGCTGTTGCCAGGCTGTTAGTTATAGAGTTGTTGTCATTGTTGTCCTAGTTGTTGTTGCCTTGGCTTGTGCAGCGTTTGCGCATAAATTTAAATAAATTAACAAAACACATTTTACAACAATTACACAGGCATGCGGCAATTTGGAATGGGGTCGATTGTCTGTGTGTGGAAAGCAAACTAGGAACTCGGGACTGAGGACTGGGGAATGTCACTTGTGCTTTTGTTTGTTGTACTTTTCATTATTGCTGCTGTTGTAATTAACACAGAAGGAGAGAGGAGCAAGAGAGGGAAAGAGGAGGAGGCGCTTTTAGCATTCCTGCGAGAGGAGATTGCAATTAAGTGTACAATTTATTAATTTGCTCTCTTTTGGGCTGCTGCTGCTGCTGTTTATTGTTTTAGCAGCTCTCTTTTGTTTATTGCTTTACCTCATAATTCATTTTGCTGTTAGTTGCACCTTTTTTTTTAATGTATTGTTCTATGCAAATTTATGCGCATTTTATTTAATTTCATATACTGCAATAAACTGCAATTTATGTAAATATTTTTACATATAAATACTGTCGAGTATTTGAATAAATTGTAATGAAAATAGATAGAATTTTTTAAGTGAATACCCGCTTTGAAATGATATCATTTTAAAATATACCAAATTAATATACCGTAAAAATACTGAAACTATACCAAAACACATTCAAAATACTACATTCAACATATATCATAGATAGCAGAATATATACCAGATTGTCAACCAAAGTAACTAATTGCCATACAAAAATATTTTTTATATATTTTCTACAACTTTTATAATTTTATATAAATACCGAACAATATTTGAAGTACACTATTTTATACAAATTTTAAATGTTTCATAAATATTTAAAATATGTAAATACTGTCCTGTAGGGAACTATTTCATTCAAAATAAAATTTGAAAGCAGCAAAGAGACAAGAAAAGTTTTCAACATGACATAATCTCAGTTGTAGCAAGCAAATAAAGTAAATTTGGCATTAATCACGTCGACAATGGAAATTTGTTTGTCAGCTTAAAGTGTGGCAAGAAATGAGAGGTAAGAGGTAAGGGAGAAGTGGCAAAAGGTAAGAGGTAAGAGGCAAAGGCAAATGGAAAATGTGGCAAGCAGATATGGCAAGAAGGTGGACAAATGTTGTCCAATTTGGCAGGCAAACGTTTTGGAAAATGTTCGGAAAATGTTTCGAGTGTGTTGTCAGAGAGCAAAAGGACAGAAAAGGACAGGACGAAACAGGACACATCAATTTGAAGGCATACGCCTACGGTTAGCCGACTTGAAATGCGACTTATGTAACTTTTGACAGCAGTCTCTGCTCTGTCTTTCTCTTTGCAGGTGGGCAACAAATTTTGTTAATGATACGCAAACAGAGAGACAAGTTGGAGCAGAACTTTGGGGCCCTTCATTTTTGGCAAATGAGTTGCGCAAAATTGTAAAGCATTTGCATTTAATAATTTGACGAGCAACATGAAGAATGAATGACAGGCAAGTTTTTCATTCATTTGTGCAAACTCAAACTTGTGTAAAGTCTCTAGCAAATGAGCAAAAGCCAAGCACATTTTGTGGCTCATTTATTGAACCAAAATAATTAGAATGCCTTGCAGTCAATTCAGTGGTTGACCAAATGTTGAATTGTTCTTCCTTTCTGCCTTCATCATTAAGCTGGCCAGAAATACAATTTCTCATTCGAGGCATTGTTCATTTCATTTTGCGAGTGCGGAAGTGCTTTTAATTTATGCACAGGTGACCGGACAACAACACTTTCGACTCGCATTCGTATTCGCATTCAGATCGACATCCGAGTCGGAGAATCGACCACAAAAGTGCTTCGACTTCCATCCATTCATCCATCTAACCAACCATTCAACTATCTGTACTAGAGTTAAAGGGGGGCGTGGCATGGGCGCCATTCAAATCACTCATTTCGTTTTGACATTCTGCTCTGGCATTTGGAATTTCATTAATTCTACTAAAGCCGTTTTCCCGTTTTCCCGTTTCCCCTCTCCTCTCTTTGCTTGTGCGTAATCTGTTGACCTCGGCAACGATTCCATTTTTCCTATCCACACACACTTTGTTTATTAACTTTTTTTCTCCTTTTTCGTTTCTTTTGGCCGTAGGCTTGACCAAAAATTTCGCCTGCCATTCAAAATTAATCGTCTGTTTGTCTTTCATTTGTGCATCGGGGGAAAAATGCTTGGCTAAAACACAAAGCAACAACAACATCGAGAATATTGTTTGGCCTAAAAGGTATTTTATTTTTACTCTTCTCGCCCGCCGCCGATTGACATTTCGAATGATTGATTTTAGTTTCCTGTGGGATTACGATGCCCCACAAGTAAATATACTGACTGGCTGGCTAGGAAACTAGTTCAACTATATTAATTGAGCTCTTAATATGCAAAGAATGCTGAGTAAATAAAATACTCGAAAAGAGGCGGTAAATAAAGACAAGCAAGAAAGCTTAAAGTTAAGTGTGATAGCCTGTAAAATACTCGCTACACATTTTCAATGAAACCTTATTCTATAAAATATACCAAAATAATATACGGAAAAATACTGCAAAAATGACTCTGAGATACCCGCTACTCATTTTGAATAAAACATGTAGAATATAATAATATAATATACTAAAATATCAAATATACTAAAATAAAATATACCAAAATATTATACCCAAAATGCCAAAATATACTGAATGAGTACATTTGGTATATCGATATAATTCTATCTTATAACCAGATAGTCGGCAAAAACAACTAATAATAATAATAATCAAAAAATACTCAAATATACCGAAGGATATACCGAAGGATATATTTGGTATATCGATATATTTCTATCTTCTATACCATAGAGTAGCAAATATATCAGATTGTCAGCCAAACCAACTAAGGAATTAATTATAAATGCCCTTGTTATTATTATATAAATATACCGAAAATATACTGCAAAAATACTAAACTATGTTGGAATCTGTTTCTGGTATATCAATATAGTTGTAACATTAAAATATATCAGATTGTCAAGCAAATCTACTAAGGATAATTAAGTACCAAAAAGTACTAAAATATTCAAAAAGCTATATTTGCTATATCGATATACATAATTTTACCATAAAGTTAAAAATATACCAAAAATCGTGACTCTTATAATAATCTTCTACCTTTTGGGAGTATGAAAATTTGGACATACGCAACGTATACGCAATAGACGAATGAATGAAGCACATTAAGTATACGCCACATACACTTTAAAGTTGCCCACACGAAAATGTAGTGATTATATAATATTTTACCAACCAGCAGCAGATAATTGTCATCAGTTTTTTTGTCGCATTTCGATTTTTGTCGAAACACAATTAAAATTCTACGCAAATATTTTGCAGCATGCAAAGTTTGCGTGCAAATATTTTGCTGGTGGTTCAGCGTGTCGCTTGGCTTAAATAATTTGATCAAATATTTTAACTTGGTTTCATTAATTAATTCGCACCATGTGCACACACACACACACACACATACACACACACACACAAATGTTCACACAGTAGATTGTTCTGGATAAATGGCTGACCGCATTTAATGTTCATTTTATTTGACCATTTCAGGATTTTTGGTCATGGAGGTGGAAGTTGCCTCGGTTTGACTCGAAGCTCTCTTCTCTCCTCTCCCCTCATCGATTGCTCATTTCGAGGAGTGGAGGCGGCTGGGGGCGTGGCCCGAGGCTGCTGTGGATTGGGAGAGTGTCAAGCGGTTGCTTTTTACCGCTGTTTACGCAAGTTTAATAAAACATTGCGGCAAATAATAAATCAATTAAAAATTTAAAACAAGCTTTCAGTGGCGACAGCGACAACGACAATGCAAATATGTGTGTGTGTGTGTGTGTGTGTGTGAGTGCTCAGTGGTGCAGCTATAATCACACTTACATACATATATTCGATTCTGAGAGTGGAATATCCATAACCGTGATACGGCCAATGTATAAAGCGCTTTGATAGCACAACTTTGCAGCATCCGGCGCACACTTTTTTCCTTTTATTTGTGTAAAATGACTGCCATTATGGGTTTAAAATAAATAAGGAAAGTCTACTTGATAATATAAACTATACAATACCCTAAAGAAAGCCTTGAACAAAGTAAGTAAATAAAGACTTAGCTTTAAGCTTGTTAAAAAAGCAAAGGAGCTGATTTAAAGTTAACTTTTCCTTTAATAAAATTTTAAGGTAATTGAAAAGCTTTAGATTTTACAAATATAACTATCTCTAGTGGTTAGAGACCCACAAAGATTAAAATTTGAGTAAAAGTTCATTAATGAAATGTTTCAGATTTACATTTGACTATGAACTTACTGAGATTTATTTTTAAGTTCGAAAAATATTACAGAATAATGTAGAAATTTGTTATTAGTAAAGTATTTTTATGTATTACTTCATTTTAACATTAATTTCTGATTAATATTTTAAATATATAAGTGTTTTTTTTATAATAGGCTGAAGTATTTTTTCTAATGAGAAAGGAAATAAAAAAAAATGTTGAGCAAAAATCTTTAGCCATTTTAGATCCGATAGGATACATTTGCGACTTCGCTTTTAATATATATATTAAATAGGATATTATACATATTAGATACGGATATATAGATATTAAATAGGGATATGTAGATTTCCGTAGTTTTTATATTTGTAAACAGCTTATTTAAGCTACCGTCATTATGAACTCATTAGGTATTTTTTCTTTAATAAAATGCTGTAGTATTCTTTTTTTAAATGAACCCGAAAACATTACAAACCTATCTATTATAACTTTATTTTCCCAGTTCAGTATCTCCTTTGTGCTCAAACAAAGTTTGCAGGGTATTGAAAGGAAAACAACACGAGAGTTCGCTCATTTTGAAGGCGCGTTATTAAATGAACAGTTTCTTCTTCTTTTTGCTATGTGGATATTTCTTTTTTTTTGTTCGTTCATTCGCTTGCCACGCTCAACAAATTTTATAACCATGAATTTTTTTTTGTTTTTGCTGTAGCAACACCGGTCAAACAATTGGGCCTTAAAATATTCAGCGTAAATGAGAAAAGTTTTTTTTTCGGGGCGTTTTGTTTGTTTGCATGTTTTCGTGTTACGGTCGAAATTATTTGCAGTGTTGCGTAACGCGACGCATTTAAATGAAATGAAATGATGGCGGCCAACAGATTGTTTAATAAATTACCAGAGAGAGAGTCTTAAATTAGACTTGCAACTTGCAACGCAGTCTGTAATTTGGAAAAGCATTCAACTAAGCTGCAGTTGGAGGCATAAATCAAAGTTACTTTTTTTGCGGCCAGTGTTGGATAACGCATCGCGTGAGTTGTTGTTATAGTATTTATGGAGGAATCGTAATTGCATAGTGTGTGTGTGTGTGTGCGTGTGTGTTTGTTTGTGGAATGCTTTTAGGCAGTCGCCCAAAAATCGCTTTGCGATTAGCTTCGTATCTCTATTAGAGGCCAAGTTGCAGCTGGAATTAGCCAAATGCCAGCTAATTAAAATTGTAAATTTTGAACTTTTCATTAGAGGCAAGCAGAAAGGCAAATGCCAAATGACCAGCGTGCACGTCATGCCACACACAAGAAGGTGGCAAGGTGGCAAGGTGGCGCCCTCTCACTCTCTAAGGCTAATTCTTTCCTTTTTGGATGCTATAAATAACAAGGCAAAGAAGGAGGGGAGAAAGGAACCAAGTCAAGTGAAGCAAATTGAGTTCAACAAATTACACCTGCTACGAAAAGTGTTTGCAGCAAATGTTGCAGCGAGAGTGTTGTGTGTGGCAACAACAAGTGTTGCTTAATTACGTCAGCGGCAGCCAGAAGTGCACTTGAGCATGCAACGCGAGAAGAAGAAGATGAAGAAGAAGAGGCGGGGCACAAGAAATGCCAGCATGTCCTTCATTTCTCCTTGCCATTTTGTTTAGTTGACCGGAAACGGAAGGCGCAAGCCAACAACAACAACAACAATAGAAAACAGCTGCTGCCAAATTAAACCCGAAATCGTTTGGTATTTCCATTAACCAAGATAGTCAACAAAACAGAAAAGAAAAACGAAAAAAAAAAACTCTTCTAACCCAACTTCTTTTTGTGTCGCTTTTAGCACTCTTCTTAATGGGTCAAAAAACTGGGCTAACAATGCAAACAATAAATTTATTTCGATTTCTCACAAAAAGAACTTGCATAAATCAATTTCCCACAGAGAGAGAGAAGAAGTAGAGAAATGCAACGGAAAACATTTTATTGCTTTGTTTTTCTTTTAGTTCGCTTTCTTGGCTCACAACGGAAGCATTTTGCCCCCAAAACAACTTTCAACAAGAAAAACAAAAGCAACAAAAACAACCACAACAACAAAAAAGAAGAGACACGCAAAATACAAATTGCATTGGAAATTGAAATGAAAATTGAAATTACCATAAAGCCAAATGCCGAAGCTGAAAACTTTATCGATATTTGCAAATACAACACTTTTTTATTGCAGCTGCCAAATTGAATGATGAGCTCTGATTTATAGCCACGTTTTAGTTTCGCAAAATGTTAAATCGCCATCGATTTCTGCTCTATTTAAATCTGATTGATGGAAAAAATAATTGGTATTCGGTTAAATGCAATTGATTTTTGATAGATTTGACCAAATGCTAAAATTCAACTTTTAAAATAATCTATGAAATCAATCATTTAAATAGAACATCTTTGTTGAATTTAACCATGAATTTGGCATTTTATGGATTGTTTTTATAATTTATTAAAAGAGTAAATATAGATAACTTGTATATTAAATCTTTAACCAATTTTATGGGTGTGTTTCTGGTATTAAAAATACCACAAAAATATATCTTTACTCTATTTAGAAAATATACATTGAGAAATTCAGTGAAATCTGATTAATATTTGAAAATAAACCAGAAATCTAACAAAAGTTCTACGAAATATTTGAGTTGCTAATTTCACTTCACTAAACCAATTACTATTTCGTTTTTTTAATACCAAAAATACCAAATCCCACATTTCACTATACAAATCAATAGAAATACTATTTCCATCTTTTTTTTAATACCAAAAATACCAAATCGCTTTACTAAACAAATCAATCGAAATACTATTTCCATTTAATTTGAATACCAAATATACCAAATCGCGAATTTCACTTTAATGATTACTCTTTTAATACCAAATATACCAAATTGCAGTTTCACTTTTCTAAACAATTCAATAGAAATACTATTTCCATTTCTTTTTTTAATTCGAAAAATGTCAAATCCCGAATTTCATTTTACTAAACAAATCAATTGAAATAGTATTTCCATTTAATTTTAATACTAAATATACTAAATCGCGTATTTCACTCTAATGATTATATTTTTAATACGAATGCAATTTGGTATATAATTGTGGTTTCACTTTTCTGAACAAATCAATTGCATTTATTTTTTTTATTACCAAATATACCAAATACCGAACTTCACTTTACTAAACAATTTTATAGAATTACCACATCCTTATCTTTTTTAATACCAAATATACCAAATCGCGAAATCCACTACACTGAATCAATTGAATTTATTTACCTTCTTTTAATACCAAAAATACCAAATCACTTTACTAAACAAATCAATTGAAATACTATTTCCATTTAATTTTAATACCAAATATACCAAATTGCGAATTTCACTTAATGATTACACTTTTAATACTAAATATACCAAATTGCAAAATTCACTTTTCTGAACAAATCAATAGAAATACTATTTCCATTTTTTTTTATTACCAAATATACCAAATACCGAACTTCACTTTACTAAACAATTTAATAGAATTACCACATCCTTATATTTTTTAATACCAAATATACCAAATCGCGAATTCCACTACACTAAATCAATTGAAATACTATTTATTTACCTTCTTTTAATACAAACTTATTTTTCTGAACAAATCAATAGAAATACTATTTTCATATCTATTAAACTCGTCTGTACACTTTATGACTTTCTTAACCATCCATTACCAAATAGATTTAACTAATCTTATTTTTTTATATTGTATTTATAGAGATGCTTTTAATTCACTCACCTCATCTTTGCCCTTGACGAGACACATTTTGGTATCATCCTCCGGCGACGTCCATATCAGACGTTGCTGTTCCGCGAGATCGTGTATGCTTAAATTAAATACGGTATTTCTGAAAGAGAGAAAGAGATAGGTATATAAGTAATAGATATAGCTATTTATACAGCATTATTGTGAAATTAATTTTAGCAAAAATGCACGTGAAACGTTTTGAGTGGTTGAGCGAACGCTTGGTTCAGCTTGCGGTTTTGTTAATTAAAATATTAATTAAAATTCATTTGACCTTTGAGCCACAATCAAACACGCCTCATGCTGGGTCAGCTTGTGCTTCTTGTGCTAGAAACTCAACCTGAACCCTGTGAACCAGTAATGCGAAAATGTATGCAAAAAATTCCAAAATTCTCGTTAATACAATTTTGCCCCACACACACACACACAGGCAAGAGAGCTTAACGAGTGTACGTGTATGTGTGTGAGTTTTAAACCAAAATATTGTGGCACAAGGGGCGGCAAGGCGAGACATGTGAGGTAAACAGAAATTTCATAAAATCAACTCATTGATTATTGAAACCACAACTACGTGAGTGTATGTATGTGTGTATGTGTGGACAGGAGAGACTGTGTGCATGTGTGAGTGCACTTTGGTCGAATATTTTATGGCTGCCGTGTCATGCGGCAAAATGAGACTGAGAGGCAATCGAAGTCAGGCCACCTACGAACTGGGTAACAGAGAGATAGAGAGAGGGGAGAGAAGAGTGGGAGGAGAGGCAACGACAGCAACCTTATCGAAACTTCCGGCGCTTTTTGGGTTGAATGCAGCAAAGAGTGCGGAAAATTTAAAATAAATATGTAGTTAACTTTGCATAGAAGCAAAGGCAAATTGGCACAAGCGTAGAGTAGAAGAGAGGGGGTGGGGCCAAATGATGCGGTTAAATGTGAATCTCTCTCTCCATTTTGCTTCTATCGGTAACAAAGTTCCGTTATGCCAAGCAGTTGTGATAATATTAAGAGACCCTTTTCGCTCTTCAAGTTTCAATTTGAAAACAGCAAAGCGAAGTACAGCAAAAGATAGGGAAAAAAGGGAATGGATGATAGCGTGTGTGCTAGAGCGAGATGAAGTGAAAGTAATTAGAGTGGCTTGCTCGCCGCATTTAAAAGTCTCTCAAGCAGCTTCTGATTGCACTTTGCACTCTTTCTGTCTCCCTTTCTCCATCGTGCTTACCTTTGGCAATTTAGTGCTGTGCACATGTTTATTGAAGCGCCCTCTATGTGTGACAAGCAGTGCAACAATGTTTAAGAGCTTTGTTGGCGCTCTGCCATTGCAATGTTATCCACTGACGTTCCCAAAATGTGACACTCCATGTGTGTGTGTGTGTGTATGCGTGTTTGCGTGAATATGTGGTGGCGTGACCAATGCAAACAGCGCGTGGAGAAAAAATTGCACATTGTCCACTTTGTTAGGCAGTCGAATAAATGCATGTGATTGCAATGCGCCCAATGTACCAACCCGGCCGCAGGGGAAAAAGCACACACTGCACATCACATCACAGCACAGTACAGCACAACATAGCACAACACAAACTCTCCTTCTCGCACTCACTCTTTTCACTTGCCATTGTTTGGCAATTATGCAGCGCGTTTTAATTATGACAACAGCGAAACAAGAACAACAACAACTACGATGCAAACGACAGCAACGACTGGCGACAGAAAAAGCCAGCTTCAAGCGATGCGAGCGAGAATGCAACCCTGTGGTTTTACAGTTAAGTTTGTTCGCTGCAGTTTACACTTTTGTTGTTGTCAGCTGCGTATAAATATAAAATGTGCTGAGCGAAATTAGCATACAAG
Organism: Drosophila kepulauana; assembly: GCA_023558455.1. Lineage (NCBI taxonomy): Eukaryota > Metazoa > Arthropoda > Insecta > Diptera > Drosophilidae > Drosophila > Drosophila kepulauana. The sequence continues at coordinate 27,209,355 of CM042367.1, forward strand.
TGGAGTGGTAACGAAAGCACGCTGCAGGTGGCGCTTTAACGTTGAGTGCCAAAAAAGCATTAAATGAAAAAAAAAGTGGGAGCGAAAGGGAAGCAACGACAAACACACTCACATAGTAGAGCTTAAAAGTGGTTTTACTGCTTTTCAACTTAAAGAGAATACTTGTAGATAACAACATGACTCAACAACTCTCTTGAATTTGTAATAAGATTTTTATATAGCAGCGACATTGTTTGACAAGTTTAATCAATAGAATATAAATGATAAGATCAAGCTAATAGATAGTTGTTGGCACACATTTTATTGTATGGTGAAAATTAAGACTATAATAAATATAAAGCTACAATTTTAAGAGATTATTGCTGCGGCTTCATAATGGCAATTGCTTGCAGCAGACTTTCCCAGTTCTCCGCCCAACCAGGCACAACTCTCTTTGCATTTGTATACCATTTCTCTACATTAGGATATTTGCTGATCTTAAAGTTCATAGCTTCGAAAGTGGACACAGTAGCCAGTAATGATATATCAGCAATAGTTAACTTGTCACCAGCAACATAAAGCTGATTCTCCAAGAAAGTGTTGAGAAAACCAAAGGCCGCTTCAACTTTCTTGTATTGCTCGGGATCAGCGGGCTGCTTAAAGCGAAATTGAGGCACATAATAGTCGGTGAAGGATTTCATCAAAACACTACAATCGAAATGCAATCGCTGATTGACCAACGCCTGCTGCTGAAGATCTTTGGGGTACAGCGAATCGTCTTTGCGGTACTTCTGCACCAGATAGACGAGAATAGCACGCGATTCCCATAGAACAAAACCATTGTCCACTATAGTGGGAATGGTGTGTTGTGGATTGATCGCTAAGAACTCTGGTTTAAGAGTGTCACCAGCTGTTAGACTTATGCGCTTTAAGTTAAACTCAATGCCCAGAGCTTTCGCTGCCATAAGAACAGCTCGACAAGGCGGCGAAGCAGGTGCGTAGTACAAATCCATAGTGTTTCACTTGGAAGTTAAGAGCGTCGACTAAGTTTAAGAGATAACCCCAGCGTCTTTTTATAGCAGCGGCTTGTCAAGCATTTTTGCTGGTCATCATTATTTGCAATTCTCTTCGCATGTTGTGAAATTCATACTCTTAAACTGTGTGAAGACATAACTACGCCAGAGCGATAACAGCTGTTAACTAATCGCCAAGTTCATAATGAATGTGATTTGTTATGTGTAAAACCGATGTAGTAGAAGTATATTCTACTCTACTAATTTTTATAACATAACTAAATATATGCTATTATCGACATTACTCTTTAAAACGGACCAGCAGAACAAACACAACTAACATAGAAGTGCACATTGTGCCCCAGTTGGGAAGACTGCTTAACGCACACAAACAAACTAATGCAATGATATTTACGCACTTGCGAGAAGAGCACAGCTAAACAGCAGCCCAAGGGCAGAGCAGTGCAGCGATAAAGATAAATGCAGGCAGGCAAAGAGAGTGTGTGGAATAAACCCCACAGCGAATGAACGGGTGAACGAGCGCCAGAGAGGTGAAAAAGAGTGAGAGGGAGGTGTGGAGTGCATGGTACATACATATATAGAACGCATTTGGCGTAAAAACCGCGCTCATAAATATTTTACACACGGCAGGCAGCGGTGCATTGTAGTGGCTGTAGTTGTTGCTGTTGTTGTTGTGCCTGCAAGCAGTGCAACGAGGCAACGATTATGTAGGATTTTCACTGCTTTGCACATGTTGTGTTGTTGTTGTTGATGATGCTGTTAGTGATGCGCATTTAGCTGCATTGCAGTTGTTCAACTTTTGTAACTTAAACGCAATTCACGTATACGTAAAGAAGTTTACGTTAGTGACTACACACGTAAGCCAACTAAAGCAGAGTCGTCGATAGCTGCAATAGCATTAGAGTTTATAGACTGCATTTAATTGAATTTCATCCGCTCTTTTCCATATTTTATTTGGCGATGCAATTAATCCGTTTAGCTGGCGAGTGTTATGCAAATGCACTTTATGCATTCGAATAAAATGTGCAAAATATCGGGCGATTTATCCATGGTCCACCAAAAACCACGAATCATCGACAGACCGCAGAGATATTTGCAACATCAAATGCCTCGTTGCATTTCGATGGTCGAAGTGCTCACAGTATTTGCCTGATTTGCCTAGTTATCGCACACACACACACATACGAACACATTTTGCAATCATGTGAATTCAAGTATTTATGGATCTATTATGGGGAAATGGGCGCCATTCGCATTTTTAAATATTTAAATTGGAGTGTTTTCAAAAGCCAACTTTAACAATTTTTATAAAAATGAAGAAATGAATATACATAAATATATATTTTATTCCGACACATTTTGTGACCCATTCACATGATTTTGCCATAATTTTCAAATAATGTGAAGCAAGTCATCGTTTTCATTACTTTGTTTTCGCGTCTCGAAACATTTCTTGGACCCTTTTCATGTTTGAAATGTTTGCAAAGAGCAGCAAAACAAAAGCCACATGCACATAAATAACGGCATTGTGGTTGACGGGCTTTCAAAGACGTTAAAACTGCACGACAAAGGGCGAAGAAGAGAGAGAGAGAGAGGGGAAGAGTGAGCAAGCGAAGTAAAGGCAATGAAAGATGCCATAAAATAGATTGAGGCAACCTTGCGGCATCCCAAAAACAAATAAAATACGCCGCCATTTTGTGGTTTGACCCACAAAAAAAAAAAAAGTAAAAGTATCAAGTAGACAAAACACAGCATCGAACAACAAAGAGAGTGAAAAGTGAAGAGAGAAGCAACAGTCACAGCGAAACATGCAAATTGCTCTTACGACGCGTTGACGTCGCAAATCTAGTCACAGCCTCCCTCAAGGCGAATGAAGCGAAATCGAAAGAAGAAGAAGAGTAAGAAGAAGAAGCACCATCGAATATAGAATGACCTTGGAAATGTATCCAACGCGTTTTGCTCATCATTATCCCAACACAGAGTTATCTGCTTTTGCTTCTGCTTTTGCTTCGCGTGTGGCCAATAAAATGCGAAATTTATTATGCACTGCCATATTTATTACACTCTGCGTCTGTATCTGTGTCTGTGTCTGTGCATGGCATCCAAATACGATGAATATAAATTATGCATTTTTTTTTCGCCCTCCAAATCTGATTAATTTTCATATTTTTTCATTTTTTTTCTCTGCTGTTGCTTTCGCTTTTGCTTCTGCCATTGTCACATTTTGACGAGCGCAAAAAATGGCACATTTTATGTGTGTGTGTCTGTGTGGGAGTGTGTGTGTGTGTTTTTTTTCTTTCTTGGGAGAGAAATTTAAGCATCATTAGCGCCATTTGAATAATGTTGATAATTTATTTGTTATGCCACTTATAGATTATTTATTAGCCACAGGCCAATAAAAAAATAAGCACTGCATTATGTACTATATAAAATACATTTTTTAACAACATGCTCAGCAATTTGTTTGTAACCTAAGCTTAACAAATAATTGCATATTCGAGTTACACAAAAAATGGCAAATCAATTACCATTTTCTTGGCCATATTTTACTGTAATTCGAGTAAAAGTTTCATTGAGTAAATGTCGTTTCAAATTTAGTAAAGAAAATCTCAGTAATATTGTAGAAGAACAAGTGATGTATGTGTAACACACACACGCAAAGTGAATACTTTGGGCTCTCTTGATTATTCTAACAACTCTCTCTCTCTCTTTCGTGATGTTAGCTTTGCTCTCTTTGTTACTCTCTCATCTCTGTACTTCCTAAAACAAAATTTGAGGAAAGCTGGCAATCTTGATTAGAGGCGGAAAACTATCGATAGTAGCTGCCATCGATATTCGACGTTAGTTAATTTTGAGCCATCGATAGTGTCATCAATTGATGCTGATAATATCGATCGACATACACAATTTGACGTATTACTTCTTATAACATATTACAAGTTTTTTGTCGATTAACCTTTTGAAATTCTTCCAGTACTCAGGCCACTATCGAAAGTGTCCGCTTCTATCGTTTGTGGGTCGATAGTGCCATCGATTGAAATCCACCTCTAGTCTCCAACATTTTGACGTATTACTGCTTATATTACAAGTTTTATGTCGTTTAACCTTTTGAAATACTTTCAGTACTCGCCTATTTGAAACAGACTCCTCGATAGCACCATCGATAGTGCTTGGGCCACTATCGAAAGTGTCTGCTTCTATCGATTGTGGGTCGATAGTGCCATCGATTGTTCTCCACCTCTAGTCTTGATCGATAAGCGAAATAAAACGGACGCTCGAGTTATGAAAAGACATTTCAAACACTTTTATTCAATCATTTGCCTCCCACAATAAGTTTGAAATTTGTGAAGCATGTCTGTCTGCTTTTTATTTCATTAATAATTCACATTGTTCTTTAAAATATTTCTCGCATTTTGAGCTTACTTTTCTTTTTGCCAATTATAAAAGCCACACAGATTAGCTTCGCTTCGCAAACTTAAGTTTTGTTGACCAAAATTTGAAAGTTGAAATCTTGCTCGCAATTCCATTAACAAAAGTTTTTTTTTTGCAAACAAAATAACTCCGAATGCAGTTGCCAAACTCAGTGACAAATCTCGCTCTCAGAGTTGCTTGCCACTTGCCACAAAAGCCAAGTTGCAAGTTGTGTTTGCCTGCCATGAATTTCTCACCTATTTTTTTTTTTTGGTGCACGTGTTGCAATCGATTCGCTTGCAATTGAGATGGCAAATTGCGGCACTTTGCGAATGTGATTCATGGCGAAAACTGTGAGAAGCAAGCTGAAAGCTGGCAGTCAATGCCAATCCCAATCCCGGTCTGAAACTCAACTCTGCCATTGCCAGTCAACTTTCAATGTCACACGTCATCAAACTTTGCGCTACTTTGGCAGCAGTTGCACACACAGGCTGAAAGCATTTCAGCCTCAGCATCCCAAACACCTCGCTTTCTCCTCTTCTTCTTCCCTCTTCGACTTGAAAAGAAGTTGACTTTGGTGGGGCACATGCGATTTGACAGCCTTTGTTCGATTTGTTCCCTGCTGAATTGTTCCCTTCCCCACTGCTTCCCTTTTCCTGCACTGCTTGCTCTTTCCACACTTTTGACGACCAATTCCAACTCGAACTCCAACTCGATCTCGAGGCGCTTGCCTCGGGCTGACATAACGGTAAATGGCTTTTCTGCATTGCCAAAAGCTAAGCAAATCAAGCATAATTTTTGCCTCCATATGGCAACGCCTCATGTGCTTTGCCTCATGTGTTGCTCGGCAGCTGGACAAAGTAAAATGTGACTTGGCACTGACTCCTTTTGTTTCCCTAACTCTTCTTCCTTCATTCTGTTTCTCCTTCGTGCCGTTGCAGTCAATGCACAAACATTATCAAGGCACTTCTGTCTTGCCTAGCTGACATATCCATTTCCCGTTCTTATTAGCAGCGATTAGTCAATAGTGTTGCCACCTTTTTTATTATCCCAAAACTATTTCCCTCCAACTCTTTTTTTTTAATCTTGATTCCTGTTTACTAGAATCTTTAAGAATGCCTTTCAATTAATATGCTTTTTGTAAATTGACTTTTGGGTATTAGTTAAAAAAATAATTGTACTATTAGCCTTGCCACCTTTTTATTATTCCAACTTTATAACATATACATTTGCTGATCTTATTAGCAGTGGTTAGTCAAGAGTGTTTTTAGCTTTTCTATTATCCTCTCTATTCTATTAATTTCCTTTTCTTTAGAATCTCTAAGAATGTTTTTTAATTCTTATAGTTTCTGTACAATGACTTTTAAGTATTTGTTAGAAAGAGCGATCTTGTTATTAGCGTTGCCACCTTTTTATTGTTCCAACTGTATAACTTTTTTGCTTTTCTATTCAATTTTAACGTCTAAGTATCTAATTCATCAGTAGTAATTATTACATTTAGTCTAAATATATTGGCCAACCAATCTTAGGTAAAGCGTTGCCACTTTATTAAGTACATTGTCATTCTAAATTACACTTCTACAACTTTTGCATATTAATACAAATTATTCCTCAACTAAAAGCTTGATTTTTAGCACTTAATTTCTAGCAACAAATTGCTTATCATGAAAGTCTGTCTCATTCTAGGGCAGCGTTGCCACTTAGTCCCTGTCATGCATATCTATCTGTCTCTATCTAACACAGCATTGCCACTAAATTTACTCCTTCGTCATTTTAAATTATATTTCATTAGCTTATTATAATAATATAAATTATTCCTTAACTGAAAGTTTATGCATTTCATATACCAATTAACTCCAGGGTATCTCCCTGTCATGCACATCCCTCTCATTCTAAAACAGCTTTGCCACTTGCACCCAACTGATGCATTCATTCGCCTAGCTGTCAGTGCCATTGGTCACCCTCTGATCCCGTCTCCCCCACCGAGTTGGAATGCTTCTGTTTTGGCATGCATCGAATTGACGGTTTGAATTTCATGTTATTGACCGACGTTTTTCTTTTGAGCCTCCCTCTGCTCTACCTCTTCTCTTCCTCTGCTCTACATCTGCTCTACCTTTGCTCTCCTCTCACGTATTTTGCCTTTGCTATCCCATTCCATTTGTGATTCCCTCGTCAGCACTCAATGCAAGCAGAAAATGTCCAAACTGTCAAATGCCAAAAAGCAAAATGTGAATGCGAGGAGTTTTCAGCTTCAGCTTCGGCTTCAGCTCCAGTCTGGACAGAGAATGCAGCTCTGAGCTGGAGGTTGAGATGTGAACATTTGGCATTCGGCATCGGGCATCGGGCATAGCCAGCATGCTCCAAGCTCACCTCTGGCCATATGTGTCACCATCTCTCTCTCTCTCTCTCTCTCTCGACTGACCGCCGGCAACATGACAAAGCGAATTGCTTTTGCCTCGAGTCCAGTCTAGCATTCAGTTGCCTGTTACTCTCCCATTCCCATTCCCATTCCTACTCCTACTCCTACCCAATCCTATTCCTATTCCTATTCCTATTCCTATTCCTATTCCTATTCCTATTCCTATTCCTATTCCTATTCCTATTCCTATTCCTATTCCCATTCCCATTCCTCCTCCCAATCCCATTCATATTCCCTTTCCCATTCTCATTCCTATAACCATTCCCATTCCTATTCCTATTCCTATTCCTATTCCTATTCCGATTCATAAGCATGATTAAAAGTCCAAGTACAGCGCACTCAGTGAGTCAATTACCCCAAACTCTTCTCTAAACTCTGTCCTCTTCTCTTGGCTACATAAAATATTAGCTACAGGTCACTCATTTCCAATTTGTCAGGCTTTGCTCGCATTTTCCTCCCGCCCCAAAAAGAGAGCTTTTAGTCGCATCAAAGGCTGCTTTTCACCTTCACCTCTGCTAGATTTCTGATTTCTCGTATCATTTGCAAAACGTTTGCATATTTTAAGCATCAAAATTCGGCACCAGTTAAGAGAGAGACCAAAAACTTGTCCCTTTTGCTCGTCGTCGCAAATTCAATTTGCCTAATGAATGCAATATTAATTACTTATAACAATGAAGCTCAATTCAGTCTCTGTTGATGCTCTTTTCTCCCCTTTTGTGCTATGCTAAGTAATGCCTCAAGCTGCTATTATTATTATTATTATTATTACCAAAAAGTTTTGCTCGCATTTGCATAAAACGACAAAGGAAATTTTGAGCCCAGCATGCGAATAATTCATCATCTCATGTCTCGGATGTGATTGCAAGTCACCACACTAATTAGTTTAACATGTTCAATCGACTTTTTCCCCAAGAACATAACGAGTTTTCTTTGGCCAAACAAACAATGTGCATTTCACATATCGATTGACAAGTTGAAGAAAGCTGCGTCCCAAATTTACAGTGATTAAAAATTCTCTCTGACATTTTACGCTCTTGAGAGAGTAATTTAAGAGGAAGTGCATAGGAGAGAGAGGGACAGCTATTGTATCAGTGAAAAAAGAAGACAACGATAGCTAAAGAACAGCTAAAGAACTTTAACTAAGATAGATAGAAATAATTTACTTTAATTTATACTAAAAATTAAAGTATTCTGCATAAATCATAAATCAACATCATCATAAATGCTATTTCTTTGATTCTTCACTAATGATTTATCATGTAAAAAGTATGACTATCGTTAAGAAATATCTATCATTAATAAGTAACAATTTATCCAAAGAAAAAGATAACTATCGTTAAGAAATGTTTAACTTTAATTAGAAACAATTTATATATTACAAAATCGAGAGAGAGTAATTTATGAGAGAGGTAATTATGAGTGCTTAGAGAAAAGAAGATAAATATAGGTAGAAAAAAAATGAGAACCTTAGTTAACTTTAAATATAAGTAGTCACAATTTATATAAATCATTCATTCTTAAAATGTTTCTATTGCAGCAACTTATTATAATTACCAAAAGAATTCATTGAAGTTCGCAGATAAGAAAGCTACCTGTGTATTTATTATGAGTGGTTAAAAAATAGCTAAATTTAAGAAAATCATGACAAAGAAACATTCTTACAAAGTAACATCGATTCAACACTAATTTCTCAGTTGCAATTTGCAATATTTTTCAAGGATCTAAGCAATCTATACAAATTTGCTGTTGTGAAAATAAGACAACTACATATATGAGCTGCTAGAGATGACAGTAATTGTTAGTTAGAGATGGCAAAGTTATCGCATGACACATAGTTGCCAAGGCAGCCATAGAAAATTGTATTCCACACATTGTGCTGCTTTTATATACAATATATATATTATATATTACTATAAACATGAACTGGCATTATCTAGGATGCTTTAAGAGGTCCCACTGACATCATTGATGCTCCATTGTGCTGACACTTTCGTCTAAAAATTGCCATCGTCCTCTCTCTCTCTCTCTCTCTCTCTCTCTCTTTCTGTCATTCGCTTTCAGCAGTCGAGTGGCAAGGTATCAGAGAATGAATAAAGCTAAACAATGCCCAGTAGGCAATAGCGCATAGTGTGGCAACAATGGAAGCCTCTTCTTGCAACGCCTGCTATTGTTAGTCTAGATGGAGAAGAAGGAGGAAGAGGGGAAGAGGGTGAAGAGGAAGAGAAGCGGTAGCGTGTGGAAGGACATTTGTTTCACAATTCAATCTACAATCTGCAATCAAGACGAGAGCGAGCCAAAAAGCGAGAAAGAAAGAGAAAGAGAGAGGGAAAGAGAGAGAGAGAAGCAGAGAGTGTGCGTTGCGTTGCAGATTAAAATCAGCCAAGGCCCGAGGAGAAAACTCAGCGAGTGAGGCGCCTTGATAAAATTCCACTAAAAATTCATTTTGGCTAGCCGCGAGTTCCATGAGGTATGCAACACACAGAGAGAGAGAGAGAGAGAGAGAGAAAGAGAGAGAGAAAGAGTCACATAAAAGCGCGTATAAATCGCTGCAAATTAGCTGGCGATTGTTGTGCACACACACACACACAGAGAAAGGCGAACGGAAATGAATTTGTGGCGCAAAAATGATTGTTGCACAGTTGCACAAAGGCAAGCGAAAGAGCGAACGAATGAAATGAAAATGAAATAAAAGATGGACGCAACAAAATCGAGCATACGACGTGTGTGCCACTTTCCCTCTGTCTCTGTGTGTGTGTGTGTGTGTGTGTGTGTGTGTGTAAACGAATTTGCGCCACGCCAAAGGAAAATTGCATGCAGCAAATTGAATTGCCCAAAACACTGCACAGTGGATCGCAAGAGGAAATTAAAAATATATTGCATACAAAGTGATATTTCCAATTTGAAGTTGAATTTTATCGAGTTGAATTTATCATGTTGAGTTCATCATGTTTTATACACAGAAAAAAATGTAGAATGAAAAGTAAATTGCAAATATTGATTTTAAACTTTTTCGATCTTAAAAAAAAAGCAATCTTCGATCAAAATTTGTATGCTAAATTTGCATTTTAAGATTAAAAACTTGTTCAAGAATGTTTTATTCTAAATTGGAAAGTAAATTGCAAATCCTAATTTAAGATTTTGTCGATCTTATACACAAAAAACAATCTTGAAATAAGATTTTTGGGTTCAAAAATTCTTAAATTTAAGAGTTTTATACTAAATTTCAATTTTAAGATTAAAATGGTTTTATTTGAAGATTAAAACGTTGATTTAGGAATGTTTACATATTCTAGATTAAAATAAAGATTGCAAATCTAGATTATAAAAATGTTTAATCTTGAAAAACAAGAATTCTTTTTTGGTTTCAAGTTTTGGAATTCCCTTCCTTTGAAATTAGAATCTACTTTCTTGAATATTTTATTTTAAACCAATCCAAATTTAAGATTGTTTGATCTTGATTTAAGATTTTATCTTCTTGGTTCAATTTTGAAATTTTAAGGTTGGGCAATCTAGATATTTTGTTGATTTTAGATCTTGATTTAAGACTAAAACTTCTTGATTTTCTTTTGATATCAAACAATGTTCATTTAAGATTTTATTCTTAAGCACTTTTTTTCTTTCAGTGTAGGTGAGTTATCTAGACACTGTAAATGAATCAATATTGTGCAATTTGGTGCCACTGTGCAGCAGGCTCGTTGCACGCTGAAAAAGACGTTAAAAGCCAAAAAGATAGGCCGACATATGCCAGAGAGAAAGAGAGAGGGAGAAGAGGGAGACAGAGAGAGAGAGTGACTAACGTTGAAATGGTTTTTTTTTTCGTTTAGCCATTTTATTTCCGCCTTTGTCGCCATTCATTCGATTGCTAACTGAGAGAGGGAGAGAGGGGAAAGGGGGAGCGACAACAGCTGGCGGCACATTGCGGCAGACACACACAACACACACACACACATAGAATATGTCGACTTAATGTGTTAACCCAATTTCCATGTGGCAAAGCCCTCGAAAATAGATCAGATAAAGACAAACGACGAAATCCGTGAATAACAAATTTAACGCTGAATTACGATTACGATTACGATTACGACTCGATAGCGATTATTTGCCAGCTAGTCGAGTTAGTCGAGTGGCTTCCAGGTCGAAGTCAAGTGGCAGGAAAATGAGAAAATCTTTTTCCTTTTCTATTTTTGGACAGGAAAAAGCCTTCTTCAACTGATTTGCATAAGTGAGTGAGACGGGAAATGAAGGATTAAAGCGACTACTGCAAAATGCTGATGACAACGACAAGGACAACGATGATACTTAGCACTGAGACGTTGACGTTGACGTCGACAATTAGATTGCATTTCCTTGCCCGAAAAACTTTTGCCATTCCAACTCGAGTTTGACATTGCGCAGCAGAAGTTTTGCCCATAATTAAAAAGTGCAGTTCTAGCTATAATATCAAAATGAGCTCGTTATGTTTGTCACTCAATTTATATTTGATATTTCAACAGTTTGCGACGACTCTCTGCGTGGTTTGTAAGAGAAAATATTGCTAAGCAATTGAAAGTAATTTTGATACCAATTCTAAATAGCATATCATTCCAATTAGAATCAGTTTCACGTACAATGCCAGATGACCATAAACGCTTGATGGCGCTAGCTCGGCTTCAAAAACTTTGAAAATAGTGGAAATAGTGAAAAATAATGCAATGTTTGTTCGATAGTGTTGAAAAATTAGTATTGAAAAACTAAGAATTGCGTATTGTAATGAATTTTATTATAGAAAATGCTAAGCGAAGTTACTAATTGGCAGCACAATGTGAGCACCCAAAAATATTCTAATTAGAATATATCCACATACAATGCTAACTGAATATGAACGCTAGATGTCGCTAGTGCAGCATCAATAGCTACAAATGCAGTTGAAATGGTAGAAATTAATGGAATGTTTGTTCTAATGTGATAAAAAATTAATTAAATAATGCATTGTTTGTTCTATAGTGATAAAAAATTATTATTACATAAAAAAATTTAACAAAAATAAAAAGTTAAGTGTTGCACATTCGAAGAATTCCGTATTATGGCGAATTTTATTATTCGAAATACTAAGCAAAATGAATTTACATTTTAGATTAGCAGCATAATGTGAAGCACCAAAAAAAGTTAAAAATAAACAAATTCATTCTAATTTCAGTTTAGAATGAAATAGAATGCTAGCTATATTTAGAAGTTTGCTTTTAGTCGAGGCGTTGATCAACATCCTCGATAGTATAGTGGTTAGTATCCCCGCCTGTCACGCGGGAGACCGGGGTTCAATTCCCCGTCGGGGAGAGATGTTCAAATCTTTTTTTTTACTCTTTTAAATTTGTATTGATTGCTAAATACTTTTTTTTAATTTTTAAAATAGTTTTATTCAAAATAAACTAAATTTCAAATTTGTAGTTGGCAAAATATATTACTTCACATTGCTTTTTAGTTACTTTAAATTTCTTTGTAGTATTAACTTTACTAAAATTTGTAAATTTGCAAAAGTTTCTCCTTTTAAATTTGCATTTTGAACATCTAAAGATTTCTTACTTAATTCTTTCCACTTGTACTGCGTATTCAATCAATTTGGGCATGATTAAATTGGACTCAATGTACAAATAGAAATGTGAGGGAAATGGCAAAAACCTGATTACCTGCACAAATTTGTGGCCTGTTTTCTCAGCCATTCTGCTTTTGAGAGCATTGCTCCCTATCGCGTTAGCTGCTGTTTTTGGCAACTTAACAAATTCACTTTGACTTTGCATAGCGAGAGCAGAGAAAGAGTGAATGCTGCCGCTGCCAGGGTTACCTGACAATGTGTGTGTGTGAATGTGAATATGTTAAAGGTAGGGCAACTTATTCGTTCGTTCGTTCATTCGTTTGCTTATTTTGCTTTTCTTTTACTTTCCGTTTTCCCATCATTTCATTTCTACTGTTGCTGTTGCTCTGTTTTTTTTGTTGCTGTTGCTTTTGCCTCTACGCTCTCTTTTCCCCTCTGCTCCCTCTGGTGCCAACATTGTTCATGACGTTTCACATGCAAAACGCGTGTCACATTCGCATTTCCGCCCTGTCATGCTAGTTTAGTAGGGTGTGCTGTCCTGCTCCCACCCATACGCATACGTATGTGAGTAGGTGAGTGTGCAACCCTCGCTTTTTGGCTTTGCCCCCCGCTCTTGTGTTTGCCTGCCTCTTTGGTTACTTTGACGCTCTTTCTCTCAGAGTTCGCCTAAGTGGACCTGTGTGCGTGTGTGTGTGTGCGTGCACGTATGCGTGCCTGTGTGTGTGTGTGTGTGTTTGCGTATAGTTGGGTCTCCTTTCGGAATGTGTAACTTGTTAAAAATCCATTAATCACGTAAGTGGCAACTCTGGCAAACGACAAAGCCAGCATACAAATGCGTTCATGCGTGCAAAAACTCAGCTAGCAAAAAGCCGACAAGCTCTCCCCCCACACACTCTCCCTCTCTTGCTCACCCTAACTCCCTCTCTTCACACACACTCGCTGCTGCTGCTGCTTTGCTCACCAATACGAGTACAACACTAATTTGTATGCGTGTGTTTGGCGCTCACTTAATTTTTTCTGGTTTGCTTGCGTTTCTGTTGTGTTTGCATTTTGCTGGCTCATTATGCTCCTCCCCCCTCGCTCCCCCTCTCCCACTCTCTTGCTCTCTCCCGCTCTCTCTCTCTTTATGGCATCACTCACACATTACACTGCCTCGCTACACACTTCGTTCATTACGTTTATCCAACGAAATAAGCAAGCCGGAAATTATGCATGTAATTAAATTTACAACAACAAGTAAATGCGAGGGAAATGGCAAAAAAGAAAATCATAAATGTTTTAGTTGGCTGTCGTAAATTGCATTCTCGTTGTTTTTGTTGTTTTTGCTGTTGCTCGACAAGCGTTCAAGGAGTAAACATTAAACATTCGAGAGACACACAAAAAAAAAAAAGAGAAATGACATAAATGAATTATGTGTGAACAAAAAGCGTAGCAAACACTGCAAAAGCAAATCCCGTTAGACAGTGGCTGCATTTTTAATTGCCAAATGCGTTTTTCTCGCGCTTTTCCTTTTCTGCCTAATTCATTAAACAGCAAAAAACAATCGAGTGGAAGGAAAATAATAGATGAGGAAAGTGGCAACTGAACGATTATGTCAAAGTAAATTGAATGTAAGGTGAAGATAATAAGAAAAAAATAGAAAAAGAAAAGATTCTTAAAAATGTTTATTATATTTTTTTATTATTATTATGTTCACCTTACATTCAACTAGCTTTGAAATAATTGTTCTGTCGTTCTTGGATATTGATTGGATTAAAACTTTTCCCTTTGTAAAATCTAAGAACTGTCTTTATATATATTTTTAATAATCTATCAATTTAATGCTTCTGTATTTACCATTAATTTCATTTAAAAACATTTATAATAGTTTAACATAATTTCAACAAAATTTAAATTTGTATACAATTTTTTTTGAATGCTTTTTTAATAATCTATTCTAATCTATAATATCATTTAAAGCAAACATTGCTATACTCAAGTAACTTTTTGAGCACACAAAATAAATTGAAAAATCAAGCAAAAGCCAAATTAAATTCCATTAGCCAGAAATCAAGTTGAATTTTAAAATATATATTTTTTCCCACCCAAATTATTAATTGTGTTTGCAGTATTTTGTGCTCTTAATTTGCAAAAATGGAATTATTATTTGTATTAAGAGCAGCTCGCCACAAGCTGTGGCTTAGTTGTGTTTGGTGTGATACTTTTTAGTTTGTGAGGCGAGGCGAGAGTTGAGAGGGAGAAAAGGGGTAAAGGGAGGGGGAAAAGGGGCAATGGGAAATATTAAATGCAACGATGGCACAAAACCGCACTAATTGCGAAAACCAAACCAAACATTTTCCCTCAGCGCCTTTGAAAATTCATTTTGTGCTACATTTCCAAAAATGCAACGAGTGTGCGTGTACATACGTGCGTGAGTGTAAGTGTGTGTGGCCTGAGCGAAAGCCGCAACAAACACAAAGCAAAGAGAGAGCAAGAGAAGAGAGCAAGAGCGAGAGAGTGAGACAGACAGAGTTGTACATAGTCGAAGTGGACTGCCAACTCGTGTTAATATTAAATTACCAAAAACTATTTGCAATTTTTGAAAGTTTTGCACTGTCTGCTTGGTCTGTGAGAGAGAGGGAGAGAGAGAGAGAGAAGAAGTGTGTGGCGACGTCTTGTCTTACAAGCTGCACGCATTCCTTTGGCACAAATTCCTAGGGTTCTTTTGCCATGCACAGACATGAGAAGAAAACGAAAGAGAAGAGGAGAGAAGAGGAAGAGAAGAGGAAGAGTAGAAAAGCGAGACACACACAAGTTTATTATGTCTGGTGCTGGGCAAGCGAGCCGGAAAGTATGCAACATTTTAATATGTGTGTCAGCTGGCGCACATTTGCATGTGTGTGTGTGGAGAGTGGGGAGAGTGTGGAGACTGAAAAGTCTACTCCCCTAGTCAGTCGGGTTTTCCATTGTCTATGTCTGCATATAATAAACCTGGCAACAACATTCGCAGCAAGCATCTTTTGCGGTTTTTTTTGTGCCCAACGACAGAAATTTACAATACGCTCCTACACTTTGTCAGCTATCCCTTTCCCCCCTCTTCCCTCTTTTAAACTCCCCCTCCCTGTTCTTTACTTGTTCTGCTGCTTCTTGTGGCAACCCTTTAAGTTTACCACTTGAGGCTCAGCCCGGCTTCAAACTTTAGCAGCCCCATTTTCTTCTCGCTTTCATCCCCCCTTTCACTCACTCTACTCTCTCTCTCTCTCTCTCTCTCTCTCTCTCTCGCTCTGTCAACCTTTCATATCTTGGGGGCACCTGCTGCAAAGTTTTCGCTCAACGTTTTTCTTGTTTTTCTTTTGCCAGCACTGCAAAATCAAAGTTACCACACGCACACGTTAGCTTCTGGCTCTGACTACTTTACCCTTCCCCCTTACTCCCCCCTTAGTCCATGTTGAGTTGCTGTCTGGCCTTGCGAACTTTTCATATACTTAAATTAAATACAATGTGTGCGAAAAGTAAATTGAAGTTTGCTTTATGTGGATTTTGCCTTCGTCTTCGCTGCATTTTCGGAGTTTCATTTAAAACATGTTAAACAAATGCTGACGACGAGGCTTACACACACACACACACACACAAACACATTACCTACATACATATATACGCCCAAAAAAGTTGACATTACGAAGTTACCTGGGAGGTAGAAAGAGAGAGAGAGAGTGGGAGAGAGAGGGAGGTTAACTTGTTAAAGGCTTCAACTTTGAACTTTCAACTGTTGCCTGCCTGTCAAGACTTTCTGCTTTTCCACCCCACCCACCCCCTCGGTGTGATTGCAACGCGCAGCTTAATGCCAAATTCAGAAAATTCTTACGCATAAAATCCTTATATGGGAACGCCAAAACTTTTTCGGAATGGTGTTCAAGGTTTCCTGGTTACCTATTAAGTCTACGTAATGACTTCTTTCGCTCCCTCTCTCCCTCTTTCTCTACAATGTTTCTCCAAGCAAATCGCAGTTGCTCCAAAAGTTGAAGCCACCTTTTGCGTATGTGGTTTTCACATAGGAAAATATGTTAAGCAGCCCTTAATTTCATTAGAACAAACTAAGGCACCTGCTAAGTAAGCGTATCCATTTGTGGTTATCAAAGTGACTTTGTTGCCTAGAGTTCGTTTTGAAGTGCGGAGAAGTTGGTTCCTCACCTATTAAAATCCTTCTTTCAACTCCTTTGAGAGACACATTTTGTATTTGTGTAGTCATATTAATTGCTTACTAAATATTCAAATGAATTGAAAGAGAATCATTGGATAACTTCATGTGAGAAAGGGAAGTAATTCAGCATAAAAATTTTGATTCTATGGAGTGAGAAATATTCCTTATGAGTTTAAGAGCTTCTCTTAGAATATTTACTAATGATTCTGTCAAATGAATCCTTAGTAAAACGAGTGTAAAAAACTAAGGACATTCTTCAATATTCTCTTCAAGAGTTTAAGAGATCTTATTTAAACGAGTTAAAAAAAAACTAATGAAACAATTTCAAATATTTTTGAAGAGTTAAGAGATACTCTTAGAATATTTTTGCTAAAGATTTTTTGGAGGGGTGGCTGCCAAAGATCCTCTACTGAACCCTCTATGAGTAGGGATAGCTGGCAAAAATCCTCTACTAAACCCTCTATGAGTGGGACAACATATCTCAGATACTGACGATTCTTTCTAGGGGCTCTGTTCCTTGTTTTAGGGGTTCTTGTCGTCTGGAGACAAGAAGCAAGCCCATAGTATGAGGGGTGAAAGATCAATAAACTTTCTTAGATTCTTCTTCGAGGCAATTGTTTCATCTATAAACTATTATTATATTATAATAATGTAAACTATGATATCATCTTCATCAATAGAAACTTATACATTCATCATTTTGATTAATTCTTCAGCAAATATCTGAATTGGATTATTTTTTAGGTGTATAAATTCCCATAGTTCCTTACAATATCCTCAACTTCTTCAACTATTATTTTAAGATTTATCAACAAGTTTGTTTCCAAAACTTCTTCAACTATAACTTTTAGATTAATCAACAAGTTTGCTTCCTCAACTATAACTTTTTCATTAATAAGCATGTTTGTTTTATCTTTGAGCAATAATTATTTCTCTTTCTATGAAAAGTGACCAAATTTTCCATACCTTTTATTGATCTCCTAAAAATATAATCTTCACATTGCCAGCTTCCAATTCTTTCCTTCAAATTCAATACTAATTGTTCCACTAAACATTAAACCGTTTTATTTGTTCAACAATTTACAAACAAACTGCCCGTAGCATAGAAAACAATTCAAGTTTTGAGACAGCCACCATGGCGTATGAGCAATGCAATTATACAAAAAAAAAACTTTAATCAGAGTCTAAACCACTTTCTATAAAGGCATAAAACTCATAAAGTGCAGCGCCAGAGCAAACTTTGACTCATATTCGCGGCGCCTTCTCTGAAGAACAACACAAAAAAAATGGGGCAGCGGAAAACAGAGAACTTTCCTTTTGGGTCCTTTGCCGACGCCCTCTCGACATGGAACAAAGGCGTCGCAGGAAGCAACAACAAAGCGGAATTAAAAGTGAAAAAGTAGGCGGCCAGTTTTGCAGGCCAAAAGGCCTCTTGAGAGTCCGCAGCTCAGACGCAGCTTGCGATTTGGGTTGAGTGGAGCACCCAAAGAGAGAGAGAGAGGGGGAGAGGGGAAGACACACCCTTGGTTGCAAGGCGTTTCCAGTTGCAGCAGGCAACAATAACAGTAAAGTAAACTCACCTGGCACCGATGAGCAGGCTGTTGCCATCCTTGGTGACGAGCTTGAAGTGATCCACGACACTCTCGTTGCCCAGAAATTTCAGTATATCATCGGGACCTGCAAAGAGACGAATGTGCAAATTATTAAAAGCTTGTGACAAGTAAGAAAGTTACAGTCGAGTGTGCTCGACTGTGAGATACTCGCTACCCATTTTTATAAAGGCAAAATATTGCGGTATCATTTTCAAAATATACCGAAAATACTAAAAAAATACTACAAATATACCAAATGGTATGTTTAGTATATCGATATAGTACCACATTCAAAATATACCATAAACGGCACAATATACCAGATTGTCGGCCAAAGCAACTCAGACCCCTAGTAAGTAGGCGTTTTTGCCCAGACAAAAGTATTTCTTTAATAACTTCCACAATTTTTATCTGATCGCAACCAAATTTTCAGGAATCATAACTACTAAAGTAATTATTGTATATACCAAAATTCGCAACTCTAGCTTTTAAATTACGCCTGGGCGTGGCAAAAATTAGAAACAAACTTGATCTGCGTGCAAACATAACAAATGCGTGGTCTAAAAAATAGAGTTGATCTCTTATAGTCTCAAATCTAGTGTTTCATACGACAGACAAACAGACAGAAATGGCTAGATCGTCTCGGCTGTTGACGCTGATCAAGAATATATATACTTTAAGGGTCAGAGATGCCTCCTTCTACCTGTTACATTTCCTACCGGCACAAAGTTATAATACCCTTCTACCGCTATGGGTAGCGGGTATAAAAAGTACTGAGAGTTGGGGGGGAACATTTCGAAAGGGAGGGGCGACGACAAGTAAATGCCTAATTAGGCAATTAGGCGGCGTTAAAGGCGACAAAAAAGTAGCTGCAAAAAAAAAAAAACAGAACAGAAAATGAAAAACGAAATGCTAAAGAGCTGAAAATGGCGCAGAGCAGGAAAACAATGCAGCTGCCTGGCAGTTTCCTGACGAGTTCAAGTCGAGAGTTGAGAGTTGAGAGTTGCCTCCCAGAGTCCTGTTCCTGATATGCAAATGCGGGCGAGCTGCACAAAGGATTGCCCGTTTAGCAGCGAGGAAAAAAAACAACAACAACAGCAGCAGCAGCGAGAAGAAGAACTCGCAAAGTTTTTATCATTTGTTTACTTTAGCCAAGAGAGAATCGCATTTGAGTTTTTTAGCGTCTGGGAAAACGCAACCAACCGCTGATAGTTGTCAAGCTGTCACAAGCTGAGCCACTCTCTGATAAACTAACTCACAAAGGGTGACAGCAAGGGGGAGATACGAAGCGAGGGGAAAGCGACTTAACAACAAGTGCTGCTCCGCTTAAATCTCCCTGGGAGTTGTCGGTAATTATACTTATGCCAAGGTGTTTGTTTGGCCAAGGGATACTCATTACTAAAATAATGGCATTTTGCATTCTGCGACAACAACAACGAATGCTTTTAGTCTAACCAAGTTTTTCGCTTTCCCTTCCAGGTTCTACTTCGAAGGTTCTATTTGTGCTTTTCTTGCCACAACATCTTTCCTTCTGATATCTTTAACCTTTTTCCCCAAACTGAAACTGTTTTCCCTTTTTTTAGTTAATCTAAATTAGTTCTGCCTTTCTTTCAGTTGACCAAGTAAATACTTTTAATTATGAAAATTTCTGAGGAAACCTTTGTTCAAGTAAATTCTTTTAATTATTAAAATTTCTTATGGAAGCCTTTTCTCTTAATTATTGAAATTTCTTGAGGAACCCTTTTCCTTCTTGTGTTCTAAGGATATCTTAATTAATTTTTGCATTTTTGAAAACGTTTTCTTTCAGGTAAACCAAATATTGAGTTTTCCGAGAAGTTTCTATAAATTAAAAAAATATCTTTAACTCTCAATGAATTTTTAGGTATTCTCTTCTTGAAATAAAATAAATGTATATACTAAAGTGGAAATTTTAATGGATTTTTTTGGTATTCTGTTCTTGAAATAAAATAATCAAAAATTCCAAAATGAAAAAATAAATGTATTATAATGAAGATATATTTCGTATTCATATTAAATATTCATTCTTAAATATTGTGCTTCAAACATTTTTTAGTATATCTTCTTCAGGTAAACTTGTTCCCTTTGTTCTGACAATATTTGTTTCTAAAATTTCAGAGATATTTTGCCAATAAACTAATCTAAAACTTCTCTAGCTATCCTTTAAATAATATCGATCAATATATGACAATTGAAATAAGAATAATGTAGGTATTTAAATTCCTTTATGTATGTTTAATGTAACAAATTTTGTTTTAGTATATTTTTGGTATCAGAATTCATTGATATGTAAAATACTATATCTATTTCCTTCTTTGCTAAACAACTATAATTTTAGTATTTCATTTGCTTGATGTGTTAAATACTTCAAATATGTTTTGGTATTAAATTCCCTTGATATGTTAAATACTTGACATATTTTTTGTATTTGAATTCCTTGATACATAAAACACATCTTTTTGTTTCTTTTCTAAATAACTATAATTTTGGTATTTAATTTACTTCAAATATTTTCTTTTCAAAATAAGTACTTTTTGGTATTAAATTTCCTTGATGTGTTAAATACTACATTTATTTGTTTCTTTGCCAAATAAGTATATTTTAGTATTTCATTTACTTGACTTGTCAAATACTAAAAATTTATGGTTTTCCTTTGCTTACAATACTTTGAAATATTAGTTCTGCTTCTTTCTTTTAATTTTCTTCTTCCCCCTTTCTTTCTTCAACATTTCCTTGACAACATCGCGAAAAGTTTTAGCATTAGTGCAAGTGAATTTCTTGGATATATACAAAGATTTCTTCTTTAACCATTTGCTTGGTTTATTTTATCAACTCGAAAAGTCTTTAGCTTCTGCTTTTATTCCTTTATTCTTTGCTTTCATCCTGTTTCTCAGACAATAACCCTTAGAGAGAGAGAGAGAGAGTAACCCGCATCGCAGTGTTGTGGAATCATTACGGATAAAGTAACACGCCCTTTGTCAGTCCCCTCATTTGATCAATGATGTCGCAGCGAACTTTTTTAACCCAGCTTTTAACTTTGACTGCAAGCGGTCAACCACAAAGAGCGAAAAACTTTTTAGCGTTCCTTTTTTGTAAGTGTGTGTGTGTGTGTTAATGCCTGAACCTTTCACAGCGATATATGCGCTTTTTTTGGTGAGGATTAAGGAGAGAGGGGGAAAGGGTTACATGGTCAGCTAGATGCAACCTGGTTTAAAGAAAAAGAGAGATGGAGCTCGTTCCCTTTTCACACTTTTCATTTCAATGGATGCGCCGAAAACGAAAAAGAGAACAACAAGCGAAAAACAGAAAAACAAACTTGAAATTAATGGGCGGAAAAAAAGCTTTTATTCAGCGAGCTTTTCAAATAGGACAGGCCTTTTGTTTGCATGACGTTTAACGTGACACGTGGGACGACGTGTGCACAACTGTCTGCCCGATAAGCAGAGGGAGAGAGCGGGATGGGAGAGGTAGGAGAAGGGGAAGAGAGGGGTCAGAGAGTTGCTCAAAAGTACAGCGAAACTTTCAACACACACATGCAGTGGAGATAAAGCGACATTTTTAATTTGGTGCTTTAATTAAAAGCAACAAAGCTTTGTAACAAAAAGCGAGCAACGGGAAGTTGCGACAACAACAAAAATGAGACAGCTGCAATCGTAATGAAACATGCAAAAAACACTGACAAATGTTCATACACACACACTCACACACACAGGTGGGACTACAAATTGGGAGATGGGAAGTAAAAGGAAATCTAGATAATGCTGGGATTACTAGAGAAATCAGCTTGTGGAGTTGCAGCCACAAATATGAGCAGCACTTGAGTGTTTACACATGGAATTGATATTTTTTGGAGAGCAAAAGGAGCACGAAAAATTAATGGGGGAATGTGAAAATGTGCTAGGAATTGACCCAGACTAAAGAAAAACTAAAGAATGGAAGAGAAATGAGAAGCTAAAAGCTGAGGAGTTAAAACTAACCAAGGAATTGTGAAGGAAAAGAAGTATGGGAAAAAAATTCTGAAGTTATTACTTTACTACAAAATTTAGTAACATAATAAACTTGTGGCATATTTCTGAAGTAGCCAGCGATCCAATGCAAATTGTATAAGTTATTAAAGAAATACTTACTGGTAAAAAACGTCTATTTTAATCGGTTCTTAATTGATTTGGCTGACAATCTGGTATATTTTGCACTTTATGGTATATTTTGAATGTAGTACTGTATAAATATACTAAATTCAGATTTTGATAGGCAATGTGGTTTATTTTTACTATTTGGTATTTTTTGAATGCACTGGATCAATATACCAAATACAGAATTCGGTATATTTTTAGTATTCTTGTGGTTTATTAATTTGGTATATTTTGAAATTAATACCGCACTGTCAAGCTCACCCGACTGTAGCTTTCTTACTTGTTTTATAAATTAACTGAAAAATAAATTCTTTAAAAATAAATTATTTTTTAATTTACAATTTACTTTCATATAAGTACTCAATTCTAGTTCCTAAATTCAATTTTAAATAAAATACAGAAAAATGGTTTTTTATTTTAGAAAAATATTCCTATTAAATAGAAAACTTGAAATAAATATTCAGTAATTTGTTAGACAAATAAAATGCTGTATTTTATGCCATGTAAAGTTTATTTTTCTAGAGCACTGTTGCTGAACAAGTTTCAGTTGGTTTGCTATTAAAATTCAATCATTTGATAACTATTTAAGTAAACACACACTTTTTGTGACCACTCTCTGTCTCTATCTCTCTCTCTACCTATCTCTTTTGCTTCGACTATCTCTCTGTTGTTCACTCTCAAAACTTTGTGTGTAGGCCACGCTGCAGCTAACTTATGTTTAATGCCACCGCGGGCCTTTTGACCGACCCCGGCAAACTATGTAAGCCCACAAATTGTAAGCTAATATTTGTTTTACCTACATCTACAACACGGCAACGCACACACACTAGCACACATAGAGAAGGACTCTGCTGGGCAGTAGCAAACAGCCAAAAATTTCCACAACCCAAAATCTAATATTTACCTTGACTTTCAAAATGTATGCGAGACGGCAAAGTAAACTGCAACTCGACACGTTCCCATCCCGAGGCAGCAGCAGCAGTAGGAGCAGCTTCCCCAACTCGCCCCATGTTGCATGCCCTCAACCACGCTTTCATAAAGCAAGCACTATGTATATATGTATATATAGTATGCTATATGTATTTGAACAAAGGCGCAGCAGACCGTACTGAATCCGCCAGACGATTCACAAAAGCAGCGGAGCGGATTCCGAAACGAAAAAAGGAAAAAAAGGGAACAGAAAGGAGGACAAAAAAGAACCGTTGTAAAGAATATAACCCGACGAGAGAGAGTCTATCACTTTAATCAACTGACTGTCGGGCCTCTTTCTCTGTCTGCCTCTTCAAATTATGCAAATTCAACGAAAATAACGTAAATTCTGGCATTCGAAATCTACAAATGCCGGACAGCGTTCGCTCTTCCTCTTCCTCTCCTCGTCTTCTTCCCCTCAAGGATTTTACACTGCGGTGACAACGTGTCCATGTTTGACTTTGTTCGCAGTTCAAGGAACGTGACAACGCAAGCATCGGGCGACTTATGATGGACCAGAGGAATTTCCATAGCTGTTGTCCTGCTTAAGCACAAATTACCGACTCTCTCTCTCTCTCTCTTTCTCTTTATATGAAAGCTGATTATTAAATATTTCTTAATGAATTTCACAAATATTCTCGACATCTTTTTTGCACTCGCAACCGCAACATTGGCAAGCGGAAGAGGAAATATTTACCCAACAAAAGGCATGAGTGACCAAGCACAACATAAATAAGGTGGACACTCGAGGGAGTTTGCAACCTGTCTGCCTGCCACACCTTTAAAAGAGGCTGATAAGGGAGAGAGGGAGGGAGGGAGGTTGAAGAATGGCAGCAGGAGAAAACAGACAGTGTTTATTAAAAATGCAAATACTTTATAAATGCAAGCAAAATGCTGCACTCCTCCAGAGAGACAGTGAAAGCAGTACGGACGAAAAAAAAAATGTATACTAAATAATGAAAGTCGCACTAATGGAAGCAAGAGGCAACTTGAAAATAAACTACAACAACTTGCTGCAAAAGCCAAACAGGATGCGACATCATTTCTCCCAAGGCAACAGCTCCTCAAGTTCCATGAGAGCTGCTCATGTTTTCGCCAGAGAGAGAGAGAGAGAGAGAGAGAGAGATTGTAATATTTCTTTTATTGCATACTTCAAGAGTAGCGCATTTAATGCCATAATCCAAATATTACGTATACGACACAACTGGTGACGAACGGAATGCATCAAAATGTGCAAAAGATTTTTACTCTTTCTTCCGACAAAGTTAATAAAGCATTTAACTTGAATTGAATTCGGAGAAATTTAACTAATTTTTAGCAGCTTTTGATAGTAATAAATGTCGAAAAGATTTACTCTTTCTTACGACAAAAGAAATAAAGCATTTAAACTGGATTGAATTCGGAGAAATTTAACTAAATTTTAGCAATTTTAGCTAGTTATTAATATAATGAAATTGTGCAAAAAATTTTACTCTTTCTTTTCACAAAGCTAAAAAACATTTAACTTGAATTGAATTGGCAGAAATTTAACTAATGTTAGCAGCTTTTGATAATAATAAATGTCGAAAAGGTTTGCTCTTTTTTACGGTAAAGTAATAAAGCATTTAACCTGGATTGAATTCGGAGACATTTAACTCATTTTTAGAAACCTTTTTTAGTTATTAACAACTGATGACGAAAGGAATCCATAAAAAGGGTAAAGATTTTACTCTTTCTTTAGACAAAGTTAAATAAAGCATTTAAGTTTTATCGAATTGACAGAAATTACTAATTTTTGGCAGCTATCGGTGACGAAAAGAATCTATATAATCTATAACATAATCTATAATCTATAACAAAGCTAATAAAGCATTTAATTTTGATTAATATTACTGTGAATATTATTAGTTTTCATCAGCTTTTTGATGGTATAAATAATGCAGCTATTTGCTAACTAAGCAGCCTAATAATATCTAAAATAATTAAAAGGTAATATATATTATTAAAACTATTTTAAATTATTAATAACTACGTTCATCTTCAGAGAAATATTTTGTGAAGTGTTTTGATTTTGAATAATCATTTTTGCTATAGAAAAAGTTTGCTTTACAAACAATTACAATATTGCTATTATTGTAATTAAATTCATTCAACTGTTTACTTCTTGGAGTATTATTTTTTCAGAAATAAGTCCTCTTAAAAAACAAAAATTTTCTGTAATACTAAGAGCTTCAATTGTGTTAAATATTTATGATTGACTTAATCGAAACTTAAGCTGCAGCTGTTCATATTTCTTTTGCAAAATCATAATAGCTGCCTTTAATTTTTTTTTACTTGCTTATCCGATTAAAGATTCTTGCAAGTAAATCCATTTATTTGGACTTGAGCAAAAGCAATTTGGTAAGCCGCTCTTGAAGTGCGGTTATGCCCAGCGAGAGATAGAGAGAAATGCATGACATGGAAATTATATAGTCGAAAAGCAGAGAGGAAAAAAAAAAGAAAAACACTGACACACACAGGGAAAAAAAAAGAAAATCAAGAAGAGGACTTCGCATGCCGGAAAACAAAACGCAGCGATGCGTGAAAAACATTCCACGACTTTTGCAACGCCATCCAGGGAACATCAGAGGAGTAACTTCCTGTCTCTCTCTCTCTCTTTCTCTCTCTCTTTCCCTGTGTGTTCACTGTCCGTGTTGTGTCCATGTCCATATCCTTGGACACCAGCCCTCTCTTCTGCCTCTTTTTGGGACCGCGTTCAATGGGAAAAATCCCCAGCCGAGATTTGCATTTAATTGAAATGAACGCCGAACGTCAGCGACGGCGACGGCGGCTGCCATCAAAAGGCAAAACGAAAGCCAAACAGCAAAGTGGAAGGGAGAAGGGAAAAACGGCATCATTTAGAGACGAAATGAAATCAGAAATCGACGCCGTTCCACTCGTCCTTATCTCTGGAAGCGGTATTGGCCGCAGGCTTATCACAGCTCTCTCTCTCTCTCTTTACATCTCTTTCTCCTTCTCTTTTCCGTTGGCAGTTTGTTGCACTGTTTGTTTGATTTGGTTTTGGTTTTTTGGCTTTAGCTTTTCATTTGTTTTGTGTGCGTGTTTTGCTTTTTCTTTTCTTCTTCTGCTCTTGTTGTTATTTCCCTTTCCAATTGCCAGACTCATTCCCATCATCTCTGAGAATCCTCCACTTTTGGCTGCTTCCATTTGCATCTTGATAGCACACAGCTTCAGGATTTACTTGCAACACCTTTATGGCTCTCGGTGGCTCTTCACTCTCCACTTGGTAATTGTCTGCTTACATTTGTGCTAACTGATGGAATGCTCAAGGATAAGCCGCAATATGACAGCGGCTAATGAAGAGAGTTATTGGAAGAACTAATTGGGATCACAAAGCAATAGGAAGAGCAGGCTAGCAAATCGGATATATGTTAAGGAAATTGAAGTTGCGAAAAAGGAAAAGTCTCCTACTTCCATATTGAACTTGTTTAAATTATGAATCTATAGAAATGCAATTTTTTTAATGAACACAAAACTCATAGGTTGAGTATTCCATATAAATATAGAGTAAAAAATAGAATAAAATATTAAAACTGAACAAAATTATGAAAAACTGAAATTTCTCAATTAACGCTAAACAAAACAGCTCAGTTTTTAAAATGGATACAGAATAATTAAGTAAAAAAGCTATACATTTTGAATAAAAGCAAAACAGTGCGGCAACATACTTAAAATATTCCAAATAATATACATCAAAAATACTAAAATATACCAAAGGAAATTTTTTCATATTGTTGAAATACTAAATACAATATAAAAAATACAAAAATAAACGGAAGGCTACATTTGGTATATTAATATGCTACTAAATATAACAAATTGATATTTTAAAAATACTAAAATATACCGAAAGCGATATTCGGTTTATTTATATACTACTACATTCACAATATGTATATATGAATATATATATAAAATATACTAAATGAATATACCAAAAAAATACTAAATTAAACTGAAAGCTAAATTCAAATATATACCATCGAGTACAATATTTGCTAGTAAATCAAGTTTATTATTAACGTTGTAATACATAAAAGTCAACTTCCTTCTGCCTCCTTTCATAAATAACTCTCTGATTCTTTTCACAAATCACAATTTCCCATAACAAGTGCCATAAATTTAGTGAAATTAGCCCCGTCAGTCACATCAGTGGCAGGAAATGCAGCACACAAGGATGAAATTTAACTCAATCACAAATCATCAGTATCAAAACGATATTTTATTTTATTCGCCAGAGCATACAAACAATTGGAGCAAATCGAATTTATGCCCAGAGCGATGAAATGTTTGCAAGATTCGTTAATATTTCAAATAGTTGCCAATTAAATGCACTTTTTGCATTACAATTGCAATGTAATTGAAAATGCAAAAAAAAAGATAATTTTATAGAAAACTACTGTGAAAATAGGCATAAAAAAGTGATAGAACTTAAATGAGAATCAAATCGAATTATTTATGTAATTGCATTGAATTTGCGGTTTCCGGTTCTTGTTGCACATAACAAAAATACATGATTGCAATAATTAAGAATGCTCATTTATAAAAATTTGCACAGAAGAGAATTTTGAAGTAGTATATTATATTTATTTATTTTGTGTCTTTTTTATCGATAAGTTTAATTAAAAATGTAAAGTGAAAATAGGTTTTTATTCATCAGTTAAAGAAAATATTCGAAGCAAAATATATAGTATACTTTTTAGGGCTTTTATTTGCATGTTCAATTATAAATTCAAAGCAAATTCACTCTAGGGATTTTATCGAGAATTTGAAACTGTAAAATAAACATATATAAAATGTACTCAATATGATTTTTATCAAATAAATATTTTGCTCTTTTTTTTTATATATAAATTACATTGGAATTGTAAAGTTTACTTTAAAAGGCTTTGATCTGTAAGTGAAGTTACAAATTTAAAGCAAATGCTATTAGTTTTTTGATATTGACAAGTACAATTACAAATGTAAAGCAAATATATATTGAATGTAGTTTTTAACTATTTTATCGTTAAGTTAAACGAAAAAAGTAATATAAAGAATTTCAAGGATTTATCTGCAAGTTAAATTAAAATGTAAAGCAAATATTTGTTGAATGTACACTTCAAATATTGCATCGTTAAGTTAAGTGAAAAATATAGGATAAATAATTTTAAGGATGTATGTGAAAGTTAAATTAAAATTGTGAAGAAATGATATATTTTGCTCTATAATTTTAAAGATAAATTAAATTCAAAATTTAGTGACAATATTAAAATATACTTTACGAGGTGTTCAGTTCAAAAGTAAAGTAAATATATACAGCCTACTCTATAAGGTAATTCCAAACTTAACTCGACATCGTTGATGATGCATTTTCAGTGGCGCGCAACACGCCATCTGGCGGTCATTTGCTGCAGCATAACCTTATTGCGAACGTGCCTTGTGTAAAATGAAATTAATCGGCATACGTTAAGGAAAAGCCATAAAAGCCTTTAAATTCATTTAGGCTGAAAGTGATAAGGGAGCGAGAGAGAAGAGTGAGCGAGAGAGAGAGAGAGAACGCGACAGAGAGTATTCGGGTCTGCCGCATGTACTGCGGTTGCCACACGAAATGTGACAGGATATGGACTACACGCCATTTATGCAGCAATTAACGCAACTTACGTCAAGTGGAAACAGGCGCAAGGAGCGTAACGAAGTCAGAGAGTCCTCTCGTTGTCCTGCTGCTTCGTATTTTATGCACTTTTAATTATTATTGTATTATTTTGCATTTATTTACGCTCAGTGCAATCATCTACAACCCTTTGTAAAGGCGATCCGCCTTCACTCGCAACCCAGTTAATGATGAACAACTTCTGTCAACTGTGGCAAAGGCAAAGAGCGAGAAAAAAAAGTGAAAAAGAGCTCTCGCTCTCGCTCTCCTGTAATGACAACAAATTGTCGTAACCAATTGCCAGGTGTTTTATTTAAGAGCCAAGTTAAGTTGCTGGAATTTCTCAAGCGCAATGCGCAATGCGAAACACGGTTGCCAAAGGCCAAAGGCGCAAAAAAACGATATTATATTGATGTTAAAAAGTAAATTTAATTACATTTCGCTCTCGTTCTCGATCAAATGCGAGTAAGTTTCACAAGAGTGTCAATATGCTGTTAAGTATGCTTAATGCTGTTTTCTTTGTGCTTATCCCTGTCAACTCTCTCAATCGCTTTCCTTTTTGTGCCCCAACATTATCCTCATCTGATTGCATGACGCTGCAAAGGTCAACCAGCAGCAGCGGGCGAACAACTTTTATTGTAGGATAATTGATTGTAATACTTAATTCGCATGCTGGGTTAATTGCTTTTGCATATTGCGACACTGACAACTAGAGAAAAGTTTCTTTTAAATTCAAGGTTTTTTTGGAACTGTCAACTTGCTAAGTGTTCTTATTAAATTTGAATTGTAGAACTGAAGTAAGTTAAGCAATTATTAAGGTTTATATAATATGAAATTCAATGTTTTTTGGAGCTGCCAACTTGCTGCTTATGAAGGACTGACAACTTGTTAAATGTTCCTATTTAATTTTGATGTTACAACTCAAGTGAGTTAAGCAGTTATTAAGGTTAATATAGAATTGAATGTATTTGGAGCTGCCAACTTTCTGCTTATGAGGGGCTGACAACTTGTTAAATGTTCTTATTAAATTTGAATTGTACAACTCAAGTAAGTTAAGCAATTATTAAGGTTCAATGTGTTTTTGGAGCTGCCAACTTTCTGCTTATAAGGGGCTGACAACTTGTTAAAAGTTCTTATTAAATTTTGATGTTACAACTCAAGTAAGTTAAGCAATTATTAAGGTTGATCCAATCTAGAATTGAATGTATTTGGAGCTGCCAACTTGCTGGTTGTGAGGGGCTGACCATCTGATATTAAAGCTATAAAATAGTAATATTTTTCTTCAATTTAACAAAATTTAGTATTATATGTTAAAGAAATCACACAATGTAATATAATATTTAGTTCGTTGGAGCTGCCAACTTGGTGCTTATGAAGAGCTGGCAACTTGCTGAGTGCCTATATAAAACCTGGCATAATTTACTTTTATTAAACGCCAACAAATACTCAAAATGTATTCTGCCTGTTAATGCATATTTTCATTCTCGTTTCGTTGTTTCTCTTTTACAAAAATATTCAGACAAAATGGTTAAAACACCTTCTGCTAATAGTTGCCTTTAAATTTGAATAATTCCTCGGCACGTTCCTCACTTTTGACATTTTCGTTCTTAGCTTTACTCGGACTGACCTTCAGTTGTTCAGTTGTTAGAAGCCTCTTTTGATAAGTGCTGTTACACAACACTTTTGCGCCTCACTGGCAAAATGCATATATAATATATACGTATTTCTTTTATTCAAGCTGTGTGTGCTTCATTAGGAGCTCACGCCTGTATGACTTGCTCTTCAAACACAAGAGAGGGAGAGACGAAGAGATAGAGAGAGGGAGACAGAAACTAAATGATATTTTCGGCATGAGCTGGCTGAAAAGTCTGCTTCCAAAATATCTATGGCGAAAGGTATTTTTTCGGTAGGGACAAGCGAGGAAGGAAGGGAGGAAGGTAGCGAATGTCCTCTGAGTTGTGCCTGCGTTTGTCTGCTGTCTGTGCATAATCCAGAGCAGTAGCAGCAGCATTTACACGACGCAGATAAGATGCTTTACATGTGCCTAAACAAACACATCACACAGGAGAAGGTAGAGGAGCCTCGGCTGCTGCTGCTGTCTGCTCTGTCAGGTGCACGCAGGCAGCCAGTGTGTGTGTAGTCACAACTGGGCCAGTGAGGCATGCATGAATGAATCGCAAACAGGCAGCAGAGATAGATGGCAGCAGTAGAAGCAGACGAGATACGACTGAGAGACTGAGACTGAGACTGCGAATGAGAGCGAGGATATGCCAGAATGGACGCAGGTGTGTGTGCATTAAGCACACGCGTCACTTATTACACTGACAATGATATGCGGCCCCAGTCGAGGCAAATATGAGTAGCAAAAGAGCCCGGGTTCGAGTCCCGTCCCGGGTTTGGGTTCGGGTTAACAGTGTCAGTGGGTGTAATTGATCAAGCTCAGGCACTTGAGCCGTACCTCACACACACACACACACACGCAATCAGACAATGACTTGCATTGCCTTATAAATTGGCGCAACTTTAGAGAAGGCGGAGGAGTTGGGTGTAGCCAAAGGACCAGGAGGCATGTGTGCCGCTTTATGAGCAAGAGATGCACAGCACGATATACAACATATGCTCATAATGAGTTACACTGCACTGCGAGAAATGAAAAGCAAGGATTTTCGAAGCAAAGCCCAAACAAAAGATTATAAAAAGAATCAAACATGAAGGAAAAAAGGAAGCATTTTCTATAGCAATACTTGCTATAATTAAAAGCAATAATAACAGCTGGAATTTCATACAAATAAATGTATAATTTTCCATTACTTTTTGATTATTTATTATATTGAAAAGAGTGCACGCTCCATTGCTCTTCAAAATGTATCATTTGTGATTCAAATGTACCACATTTATCAAGCAGTTCAATTGCTACAGCGCTGATCAACTCAAATGAGAGAGAAACTTGTAAATTGTTAGCAATAAATTTGAATAAAAATAGCAACTAAAGTATAATTTTCTAACAAAAAGTAAAAATCACTCACAATAACTTAAAGCAGTAATATTAATAACTACAAGAATATTCAAACACTCTATATTATTAACAAAACAAATGTACCACTTTTGACACATGTAAATGTCCCATGTTAAGCAGTTCAACTGCTTCAACGCTGATCAACTCAAGTGACAGCGCAAGCAGATCAAGCAAAACTGTCAAGCAGTTTGCACTACACTACAAAGCTGCCTGCTATGAACGTAGCTAGTTGTTTGTCACTTTTGCAACTAATCAATTAAAATGCAACTAAACTGAAGTCTGCACTTGATTAACAATTATTCAAAGCAGCCATATATGCAGCTTTACGAGTTTCTCTCAGTGTGGTCGTGGCTGTGGCACGTGCTAAAGTTTATGCTGCTACTGCTGCTGCTGCAGATGATGAGTATGACGATGATACTTTGTTCGTGTTTAATGATGCCGTTTGCCTGTCAACCCGCAGCAACAACAAGAAGAGAGCTTCCAGCAGCGCCTTAACTCGTGTCTTCCCACTGACATGAACATTATCATGTAGGTTATGTCGCAGCACGCTCTCTGGCTTTTCATCAACTCGAACCCAATGATTGCCTCAACAGCAGCCCGAAGCACGTCACTTTGCTGTTGTCGTTGCTGTTGCTCTGTTGCAACTGCTGCTGATGCTACTGCTGCTCCAATGACCCATAAAACGAACCCCCATTCCCATTCCGTGTCCTGAGTCCGGACGTGAACAACACTCGCTCTGCTTTTGTGGTTCACGTGGCACGCGCTCGAAAAATAAAGCGGGTCATGTCAAATCGAGCGATGCTTCTCTCTTTCTCTCTTTACCTGGTTGCAAGCTTAGTCGATTGAGTTGACCCTAATGAAATTGAGCGTGGAACGGGATTATAACCCAAAGGATTACATTCTCAAATAGTTGCACTTTAAGTTGACCAAACACAACAAACACATTTCAATTTAAATGTTTAGTTTTGTGCTTTTCAAACACAACACAAATCCCCGATTTGTCTAAACATCACAACATTGAAAAGCCTCGGCTCTTAACTTGTTTAGTGACAAGAGAATAAAAGAATGAGGAAAAGGTTTCATCGCTTTGTGGCCACAATTGAAATCGTCAATGTCATCATTATTATCATTATTTTGCGCAGCTACTTTTGACTTTTCTCCACTCAATCTGCAGATTCATAGTCAAACAAAACTTCCTCTCAATCTGTTTGGCTTTGCCTGAACGACTTTGGTTTTGATGCTGGGTTTTATTTATTTAAAGGCACAAACGAAACGAAAAGAAAAGGGGGCGACTGAAAACCCGATGAAGCCCAAAGTCTTAAGTGCTGAAAAAGCGTTCGCTTTGAGTTTCTCTCTCTCTCTCTCTCTCTCTCTCTCTCTTTCTGTGTGTAACGCTATTCAGCGGATCCTTTCATAATTTTCTGTGTGATGCCGCCGCCGTCGTCGACATTTTAATGCTGAACGAGCGGGGCGGGGGGCAAGGACTTGTGGCAGGTTTTCACAAGGTTGAAGGCCTTTACACACACACAAAAGACTTGACTTGGAGGGAGGAAAAAAAAAGAAATAAAGTAAACTGAATGTAAAGATAAAAGCGCTCGCGGCAATGAAACGGAACAAAGACAATGATGAAGATGCTGATGCTGTGGCCAAAGCAACATTTCCTACCAAATGGAAAATGGAAAATCATACAAGAAACGCAATACGCGAAAAAGCAAAAAGAATTCACTGCTGTGGTTATTTATCATCGCTGACAAGCAACGGAAGTTCAAGTACATTCATTATTTGCATACAGAACTCTACTTTCCTTTCTTTTTTTTCACTCATAAAAGAGCTACTAAATAAACTAACAAAACAGAGGTAGAACAAATTTTAAGTTATACTTATCGCCAGTCAAGCCAGTCAAAAGGGAAATATTTCATGTAAATATCAAGTATACGCACCTGCAAAGATAGGAAAAAGAAATTGTGAAATTAGTTAAAAATGTAGTCATAAATTATTAATAGAAAAAACTTGAAATACTGTTATTAAGCAAAGTTTAAAAAATTGTCAACATTTCTTATAAATTATCAATAAAATAAATTCAAATAAGGCTATTAAAAAAATGTTTAATGAATTGTCAACATTTTCATAAGTTTCTATTAAGAAATGTTTAATAAATTGTCAACAA
This sequence comes from Drosophila kepulauana, assembly GCA_023558455.1. NCBI lineage: Eukaryota > Metazoa > Arthropoda > Insecta > Diptera > Drosophilidae > Drosophila > Drosophila kepulauana. Next base: position 27,243,513 of record CM042367.1, read on the forward strand.
TTGCTTTCAAAACCTTTATCAATTTGCTCTTTCTGTTCTTATTTATTTACTTGCCGCAAATTGAATTTGTGTTGCAGCAATGTATTCATTGCTTACGCATATATCATTCGTTGTTTTATTGCACAGCTTAAAATAATCGAATTGTCAGCTTTAAATGGGGAAAAGGCAAAAGGAAAAGAAAATGCGACGTTCCTTCTTTTGATGCAGTTGCTTCTCTTCTCTATTTTTATCACTGTGGCAATTTATTTGCTAGTTGCAACAGCAAAGCAAACATGCAACAACAACGAGAACAACAACAACTCGAATTGTTGCAACATTTTGAGCATGCCAACGACGAGGACGAAAAATGGCAATAAAGAAGCCAAAATCAATGGAAATATTCGCGTTTGGCATAAATTCACTTTGGCCCCGGTTGCATGATAGTCTGCCTCCTTCTCCCTGTGGACCACGCCCCCTCACAGTGTGCTACACCCACAAAAGCAACATTTGAAAATAAAACTTTGTAACCCAGATTCGGGTATTTTTTCCTTTCTCTGTGTGTGTGAAAAGGGGAAGAGAACATTCCAAATGCTGCTCTTCAACACATTTTTGCAGATCAGTTTTTGGTGTTCGATATTTTCCAGCAGCAGGTGTGTGTGTGTGAGTGTGTGTGTGTGTGTCGTTTGCATTTCAACACAGCTGCAAATGGCGGAAAATGAGAAGCCAAAGGAAACGCACAACCAACAACAACCAAAAGAAAAAGGGCTCGGAGAAGTTTCATTGTTAGCGAGCCAAACGAGAGAAAATACTGTGAAAAAGAAACATTTTTCGGACGCACTTTTTTGCAATTCTACGATTTCAAACGACCCTTTCGGACATGTGTGTGTGTGTGTGTGTGCAGTTAAATATTTTATGAGCTTTTGGCGAGTGTGTGTTGTGTTCCGTTTGCTGGTCGTCATGTTGCACTCGCTGTTGCCATCTATAAAACAAAAATGGAGAAAAAAAAGGAAAACAGAGCGGAGAAAAACAAAAACAAGCAACAGCAGAAAAACCTGCACAAAACTTTTCTGTTGCCGTTTCCTGTGTTTTTCTGTTATTGCCGCCGCCGTCGCTGACTCTTTTCCACCTTTTGCTCATTTCGGGGCAACTCTCGCAACTGTTCCAAAACATGACCCACGGCAAATTTATTGAATTCTCACAGAACCACACAGCCACAGCAACAGCCACAGCCAGCCAGAGCAAAAGCAACTTAATTTTCAAGTGAAACTTTGTTAATGTTCGCCATGTGCTCCCAAAAAGCAAACTCGCAGACATTTTCAAGTGCCGAAGGGCGCAGCGACAACAACAATTGCAATAAAGTTGCTTTATATATTTATGTTGTTGTTATGCTTTGCCAAAAGTCAAGCGAAACTTTATTGCAATAACACAAAAAAATGCATATTATAAATAATTGGTGTGTAAATAAATTAAAAAAACGAATGAAAAAAAAATCTTGTCAGAAGTGGGATTCGAACCCACGCCTACAGAGTAGACTGCGACCTGAACGCAGCGCCTTAGACCACTCGGCCATCCTGACTGTTGTCACTCGAGTGTCAAATGCACAACAACAGCACAACGCTAACGTTTCGATTCTCAGCAGAGAACAGAGAACACAACGCACGCTAAGCCAATTACGTATGCGCAGGCAGTGACGTCAGACGACGTAAGCAGCATAAGCGACATGGGACATGGGAAAAGAAGCAGTGCTGAGAGTTATTTTTAGACCAGGGGCGATGTTAAGAATTTTTAATGAAAACAACAGCACAATATAAATTTGCTGGTGGGATTGTAATTAATAAGTTTTAAAGAAAATTTGTGGGGGATTTTGTATTTCAATTAATGAATGAGACGGGAAAAAAGTTATAAATATGAGTGAAATATGTAGTTGAAAATTTGAGAGTAACTTTCAAAAAATTAGAAAAATTTAACTTTCTTTTCAAAGCTTTGCTGCAATTTATTAAAGATTGAAGGCTTTAAAGTGCCGTCAACTAAACAAACAAATGAAACTACAATATAAAGAATGATAAAGAGGGAGGAGGGAGGATGTGCGAGTGAGAGGACAAATCAAAGTCAGTTGCGCAGCCAAATGGGTTACATTGTTCTAAAACAATGAAATACACACCCACACACATACATGCACATAGACTTTTCCGTATCCTGGAGACGCAATAGCGGAGGCTAAGCAACAACATGCAATAAAAGGCAAAAGTGGGAATATGTGCCACAGCGTTGAACAGATGCCAACGACCAACATACATATGAGAGAGTGCCACACACACACCTACACACACACACATGCCACCCACAAGGGAGTCCACTTGAAACTTTTGCGCTATTGTGCCCCCAAGCGTCATGTACTGCGATTTTTTCTATATACATATATTACTCTCTGCTCTCTGCTCAGTGTGTAGACGTTTTTTGTGTTTCAGGCTCAGTGAATCTTGGCCAGAAACAGAACAGAACTGAACAGGCAGCCAGAGTTCCAATGGCCACTCCACAATACAAAAGGCCTCAAAAAAAAAAGCAGCAAGCAAAAATGTGTGTATATGAAAAATGAAAAGCCATAAAGAACTTTTTAAATATAATTGCTGTTGTTGATTCTCTGTTTTTTTTAAACCCCATTAAATTTATAAAGTGCTTAACAAAGTTCCTTTGTTCTTATTGTATTAATTTCAGTTCAGTCCCTGGTTCCCAGTCTCAATTACATTCTCTTGATTAATAGTTTTATTGTGTTACTATATAAAAAGCAAACTCAATTAGTTGGATTTTATAAGTGGGTCATTCATTTGGTGCGAAAAATTCATCAATTTCATATTGTCGCCGCCCCGAACAAAAGGAAATCAATTTAAGCCGCTTTTTTGTTTTGTTGTTGCTCAATTCGATTAGATTGGACATTTTTTTGTTTGATTTTTGGTTGTTGTTTTGGAAATTTTGAAATCAGCTTATGCGCTAAATGCAATTTAATTAGGCAAATATATATTTAATTGGTTTTAGTTCTTAATTTAAATTGGCATCGCATGCAAAAACAACAGATTTAATGCGACTGTGCTGACCTCATCGCATAAATCCATTTAGTATACGAATATATATATATTTTCTTGATGTTGATAAGTATCAACTGTCGCGACATATCTCGCTTAAAGCATGACAATGCGGAATATCTCGCAATGAAAGCAATAAACTTGTGCATAGGTCTAATGACATTGGCAAGTGCACTGCTTGCATACGCGTGTGGACTGCTTGACGCGATCGACACGTGCAGTGCACTGCTTACGAGCAGCACTAACGAACTGCTCAGTTTATAAGACTTCAATTTAGAAGAAAAGGAAAGAAACAAAGATTTAATCACGTTAAATCATATACCCCATCATAGCCTACTTTTTACAGGGTATACTCTCTGCACTAACAACAATATTTAAACACTTTCTTTTTACGTATTTATGAGCGCTAAGTTATTGATGCTGCTGATTAATAAGCTGTCAAAAAAATATGTATAAAAACTATATGAGTCAGCTATGGCAACTCTGCAAGTTTTGTGAATTTCGCAAACTATGCGAACGCTTATCATCAACATGAATAATGTCGTCTTGAAGACTAAACACGCTGTCTGCTTGGACCAACGAAGGTCAGCTGTCAGATTAGAACTTATTTATTTATAGAGGGCATGTTTGACGTTTCTTTTGTGTGTGTGTTCGTTCTATGCTCGCAAAAATTTCCAATTGGCAATTTAATCAAATGTCCCAACTTAGTGCGGCCCCCCTAACAAAATACACACAAGAAAACTTTGACCAGGCGTCAAAATTGCTCAGATGATGTTAGGGGAGGGGAAGGGAAAGGGAAGGGAAGGAGAGAAATAGAAGAGACCGAAACCTGAATGGAATACTTAAAAACGGTTCTCCATTTTCCATTTTCATTTCATTTTCATAATTTTGCCATTTGGAAAATATCTCACGCATTTGCAATTATGTGCGGATTTTTCATTTCATTTCATTTCATTCGCTCATTTCTTCATTTCATTTCATTTACGTTGCGGCCTCGCGGCTTTCGACTCATTCAGAGACCACACAGCACAGCTTGTTACAGGACCAACAACAACAACAATAAGAACAACAACTATAGCAAACATATTTTGTTTACTTCTTCTTTTTTTTGGGGCAGCTGTTTTGTTGTTGCACATTTATGCGCAACCGCATTTCAAAAGCAATAAATTCAGCTGCTTTGCACCGAAAGTTGCACCCAGCAAAGTTTGCTCATTTGCGCGATTTTGATTTTTTCCTCGCCCAAGAGAGAGAAAGAGATGAAATAAATTAAGAATTGCACACACAACACAACAAAACAACAAATTAAAAGTATAGTAAACTTTTCATTGCTGCAGGCAACAGCAGACGAAGGGAATAGAAGCACAGAGGGGGAGGGGCGAAGTAGTAACGCCCAAGTAAAAACATTCAATATTTTAATAAAAAACTTTTTAGCAAAACATCGCGCATACAATATAAAGTAACTAAGCTGCAGCAATTAATGATGCGAGACTCTGAAAATACCCTTTTTTGATTTTCTTAGAACATTATATTTAGTTTATATTTTATCTCTATTTCTCATTAAAAATGTGAGCACTTTTGTGGAGAAATTTTGTGCTTTACATTAATATACTGATTAACGGATATTTTTTCTATTACCTATTAACATATGTTTTCAAATAAATTGATTTTTGAAAATTAGTATTCTTTATCTTTTCTATACTATTGCTTCCTCGTTTTCTAATTTCAAAGAACCTTTATGCATCGAAACTTTGAGTTATCTTTAGTAAAGAATCTTTAATAAGTTTTTAAAAATTATTGTAAAGAATTTGTATTTCAATTAATGATTAATTATTTACATGATTGAGACGAAAAATGATTAAAAAGTACTCAAGATTATTGAAAAAGATTAATTCTAGCTTATAATTTTTCTACCTTTGCTTCTTCATTTTCTAAATTCAATAAGACTTAGCATAGCTATTTTTACAAGGTATCTGGCACACATTTTTACAATGTTCTTTGGTAAAAAATACATAAATATTTCACACGCTTGTTTTTATTGAAAAACAACCTAAATAACAAAAATAACAACAACAACAAAATGTGTTGTTCCTGTAGAGTTTTTCTCGTAGCTCTCGAATTTCTTTGGTTTTGTATTTGGTTTTTTTTTCTAAGCTCTCTCTCTTTCTCTCTTGCTCTCTAGACCCCTTGACAGCTTGCTTGTTGTCGTGGTTCAACTTGCTGTTTGCTGTTGATTTTTTCACATTGAAGTTGTAGAAACAATTTTCATCGTTTGCTTCCGAAAACGAAAATTCCTTTTCCGAGTTTTGCCATGAAAATTAATTGCGCATTTATTGTGAGAGTGCAAAGGCAAGCAGCCGAGTTCTTTACAACTCGCTGAGTTTTGTTCTACGCTTTGTTATGCGTTTTCCCTGTGCTATTCTTTTTTCCTTAGTCTATTTTCGCCTCCCTGGCTTTTCCTTTTCCACCACCCCCTGTTCCTGTTATTGCGTGCTCAATAGTTACGTGTAACTGTAAATAAACGTGCCTCCAGCTGTCGTTGGACTTTTCTATTTTATGCGTGTTGCGTACACGTGAAAAGCTGTTAACGATCATGAGAATGTCCGATCGTAAACTCTCTATAAAATTAGCTGTTCTTAAGACAATAATTTGACTAAGGCAAAAGCTTAACAACGCGTTGGCTTAAGAGCTTTGCAAATCAGCGAAATAATTTCGTATGTATTATAAAATGAATTCTAATACTATTGTTTTGCAGCCTGAAGGTCGAATTGTTTTGACTTAGATTCGTACTATGGAATTTAAGTACAAAAATAGAGCTGAAAATATAATTAAAAGCAACTTTTAAATGTAATACTAAGTAAATATAAAATATATTATAGGAAAGGTACTTTGAAGTTAAGAAAAAAGAATTCATGGTTTAAAATAATAGCATTAGAAAGAAACATAGCAAATTGCTCTTTTCAAATGTGGAATTTAACATACAGCGGAAATCTTTTGGAACTTGACGTCGATCAGTTTTTTGTCAAGGGGAATATCTGCAAACTATTTGTCTAATGGTCTAAGCAAGTTCCTAATGATCTAAGAAAGTTCTTCATCCATAAAGATACATAAAGCCTTAAAGTTCAATGTCAAATATGCAATAGCAAACCTATAGCTAAAATTAACTTATTGAAATACACTTTTCGGCAGCACATGAGGCGCAACATGACCATGATGATGATCATATCAGAAGCCGGCATCCGAAAGTCAACGACGTCGACGGCAAACGCGCGATGTCATTGTCAGTTCAAAAACATTATAATACGTATACGTATTATCGGGGAAGCATAGAAACAGCAACGCTTCAGCTGCTGCTGCAAGCGAGTATTACACAATATGAATTTTGGCTTCTGGACTGTTGCACTTATCACAAATGAGACTTTGAAGGCCAGCTGAGAGAAGAGAGAGCAAGCGGAGAAAGCAACTGATAAGCTGTTCGGACAGTGTCAACTGCACATTGCGAATTAGAAATTTTTTTTCTTTTTGTTGCGTATTGGCTATTTTTGGACACTCGACTGATATGAAGATTGCACTGGAGCAGCCAGCGACAGTTTTGTGTATAAAAAGCCGAGATGCAGCCTGATCAAATCAACAGTCTTTAGGTGTTTGGATCTTGAGCAGTAGCAGCAGACCCAAAGCAAAAAACCGGAGCAGTCAACGAAATTACTCAAAATGAAATTGACAATTGTCCTGCTAGCCCTTGTGGGCTGCGTGGCGGCCTTCAGTGTGCCGACCTCGTCGAAGGTGAAGGTGGCCGATGCTGCGTTCCTGGCCAAGCAGAAGTTCCTCTTTGAGATCGTGCACCGCATCGAGGATCCTCTGATGTTCGAGGAGTACATCAAGCTGGGCGGCAATCTGATTGTCAACAAGTCTGCATACACCGTGAGTCCACACAAATAATAAATCCTTTCTTGCCTTTCCCTCTAAAGTGAGGACTTCTCCCCACATTCCCAATAGGAATTCGACTACTACATGGAGAAATTCTGGGAGGCCTACAAGGTGGGCGCCCTGCTGCCTAAGGGAGAGTTCTTCGGTGCTCTGGTCAAGACCCATCACAAGCAGGCCTGGGGTCTGTTCAACTTCTTCTACTACGCCAAGGACTTCGAGACCTTCCAGCACAACGTCGCATGGGCCCGTATCAATGTCAACGAGGGCATGTTTGTCTACGCTCTGACCCTGGCCGTCATCCACAAGCCTGAATTCGAGGGCATCACTCTGCCCATGATCTACGAGATCTTCCCTCAGTACTTCTTCAACAGCAAGTTCGTGTACGCCGCTGAGAAATTCGACTACGATGTGTGGAGCAAGTACGTCATGTACGAAAAGGAATACAAGGACATCTTCTACAAGGACTTCACCCAATACCACAACTCCCCATACTTCTACACCAAGGACTGGAAGACCTGGCAGTGGTGGAAGATGATGGGTCTGGATGAGGAATTCTATGTCAACGACAAGTTCTTCCTGCGCGAAAACTATGCTCAGTTCAACAAGGATCCCAAGTACACCGAAATCCTTAAGGGAGTGCAGGCCTTCTACATGCCCGTCGACTACACCCGTGACATTGACTTCTTCAATTCCGAGAGCAAACTGAGCTACTTCACCGAGGATTTGGGCTGGAACGCTTACTGGTACTACCTGAACATGGACTACGCCTTCTTCCTTGATGGCAAACAGTTCGGTCTGAACAAGGATCGTCGTGGCGAATGGTGGATCTACAATGTGCAACAGATTCTGGCCCGTTACTACCAGGAGCGTTTGGCCAACGGCTTTGGCGACATTCCCGAATACTTCTGGTACAAACAGGTCGAGTACGGCTACGATCCTCAGCTGATCTACTACAACGGCATTGGCTACAGCTACCGCAAGAACTACTTCGAATACGAGTCATACGGCAAATTCGACATGCTCTACCAGATCCAGAACTTCTTCGACCGCATCTACAATGTGCTCGAGACCGGCTACTACAAGACCGCTGACGGTGTTGTCTTCGATCTGCACAAGCCCGAGGCTGTCCAATTCATTGGCAACTACCTGCAAGGCAATGTTGATACCTACGACAAGTACTTCTTCAACTACTACTACGTGCTGTCGCACATGTACTTCGCCGATGTCGACTACTACGATTACGAGGTGTTCCCCAACGTGTTCCTCAACTTCGAGACCATGATGCGCGATCCCTTCTTCTACACCTTCTACCAGAAGTTCACCGATGTCTTCTACAAGTTCAAATACTACCTGGCTCCCTACACCCATCAGGAACTCTTCTACGAGGGCATCAACATCAAGAACGTTGAGGTCAGCGAGCTGGTCACCTACTTCGATTTCGTGGACTTTGATGCCACCAATCTGCTGAACGACAAGATGACCTTCGTCGAGGGCAAATACGTCTGGGACAAGGCTCTGCTCGCTCGTCAGGCTCGCCTCAACCACAAGCCCTTCAACTTCGAATTCAACATCGTGTCCGACAAGGTTCAGAAGGGTGTTGTCCGCATCTTCTTGGGTCCCAAATTCGACGAGTTCGGCCGCACAATTCCACTGAAGTACAACAGCCAGAACTTTGTGCAAATCGACAGCTTTGTCTATCCCTTCGTTGCCGGCGAGAACAGCTTCAAGCGCAGCTCCAAGGAGTTCACCTGGACCGCCGAGGATCGCATCACCTACACCGAACTGTACAAGTACGTCATGTTGGCCAGCGAGGGTCACTACGAATTCCCCCTGGACATCAGCGAGCCCCACAACGCCTTCCCCGACCGTTTGGTCCTGCCCCGTGGTTGGGAGTCCGGTATGCCCATGCAGTTCTACTTCTTTGTCTCGCCCTATGCCGAGGACTACGAGCAATTCTCCAACTTCGACTACACCTACTCCTCTGGTGTCGGATCTGGCACTCGCTTCGTGGACAGCAAACCATTCGGCTATCCCTTCGATCGCTCTGTGGATGAGTACAGCTTCTTTGTGCCCAACGGTTACTTCAAGGATGTCAAGATCTACTATCACGACACCTTTGCCAAGTACTTTGAGCAGAAGTACGCCAACTACGGCTACTTCGATTACTCGGTCGAGTACTAAATGTCGCCACCGCCTGCGTCTTAGCTCCTAAGTTCTCTTTAAAATGTTTCAAAGCAAACTCAGAAAATCAAACCAAAAAAATCAAACGACCTAAAAACGAAACGATGAAGACCACAACTTAAAAATAAATAAAAAAAAAAAAAAAACAAATTTCCAAGTGTTTTTAATTGGGTACAACGAAATAATCCCAGAATCATTTTCAGCTAAGGAGTATAATAATCCAATAATCCTACATTTACATTGCCAAATTGTCAGTTGAGAAAAAACATGAAAAAAACTGACAAAAATAAGAAAGATGTTTTCATTACTTCAAAAGAATATTTTTCCAAGCAAAAAAGATGAAGCTCAAGATTGCAGCAAAAATAAACCAATGCAAGAATCAATGTATTCTAAAAGGTTTTACAAAATTATGGAGAAGAATATCAAAAAGTTGTGCGAATGCTTCAAGCAAATGTTCTAAGAAAAAAAAAAGATCAAAAATAAACAAAATATATCATCATATACTTATTGCCAATCCAAATTAATATTTTAAAATAGATGAAAAGAATTGATAAGATTTAAATTGGAATGAAGATATATAAAATAAAACTAAGAAGCTTCTCGTTTTATGATTGAATCTTGAAGATTATACTCAAATCAAAAATTTCTAATATACTTCTTTTTTCAAATTAGGCTCTTAAATTTAAGCCCATTAGTAAAATATACTAATTTCCTTATTTAACAAATCCAAATCTCTTTAAGTTTGTTAATATTTGGTAATCTATAAATATTCCTTCAACTTGCGTTGCATTTAATAGAGCTACAGTTGTTGCTGTGGATTCAGTGAGAACGTGCCACAAAAACCAATTGAGAAAGCTCTTGTGGATTGACAAGTCGCGTGGTGGCAGCCACTTGCTGCTGTCGTTGCTCCCCAACTTCCCTGCTCTCCCCCTTCCCCTCCTCCACTCACTACTGTAGCTGTCTCGCTGGTTGGGTGGATGTTGGTTAATGTGTCATTCGTACCGCAAACTGTGGCAACGTTGCTCTGATTGCATTCGAATTGAAATCAACCGCAAAAACTAATAATAAAGTTCAAATGTTAAATGCGGCCGCTCGAAAGGAGCAAGCGGGGAGGTGTGCAGGGCGAAGAAACGCAGTTATTACGCAGCCAAAATGGATTGCATCCCCCTGCTGGCAGACAACCCCGCTTGAAAATTGAAGCATCCCCCATTGGCAGTTCGATAACAATGCGGGCGCGATACTCGATACTCTCTCAGTTGAGGGGAGAGGAGGAGTCAGGGCAATTGCCCATTGCGATTGCCATGCAAATGAAGTTATGCTCTGTGGCTTTGATGTGGCACCCTCCTCTCCTCACTCCCTCCCCCCTTCTCTCTCTCCACCACACAACGCAATTAAATCACACAAGACAGAGGCCGCCGCCGAAGCGTTATCTGAGTCGATGTGGCAACCTGATTTGGTAACGATAATTTACAGTTATGCCAGCGCTGCCAGCCCGTTTACTGATGCCTATCGCATCACTATCATTCCCCCCTTACTCCCCCTTCTGTTCATGCTGTGCAATCGCATTTCGTATACGCATTTGCATTTGCAGTTCTCGTTGCAGTTGGCAAAACCAGCAGCTGATTACAGAGATTGCACATTTGGTCGGTCGATGCCATGAGTTTGGGTTTTGGTTTCTCTTCTATTTTGGGTTTTAGGACGTCCCCTCCCCCACCAACGTTCCCTTCTATCTTCCTCAGTTCATGAGCCTAATGTTGTTTGCTGTGTGTGAAGCTTTGTTTATGTGATTTGGGTACTTCACTCCCCCTCCCTCCATTCCCTAACGTAGTCGTCCTTTTGTAACCAATTAAAATGCAAGAAGGGCTGCATAAGTTTGCTTTATAAGTCGAGCTGAGATACGTTGCAGGGCATATTTCATTTGAAGACTTGCAACAAAATGTGAGACACAAATGTGACAGCAACGCAAAAACAAGCTAATAGAGGAGGAAGCTGATAATCTTTTAGACACTATTTTAAGTAGAATAATATAAGAATTAAAAAGAATTAGTTGTGTTTAAAATAAAGCATATATTTATCTTTTATGTTCGTAATAAAAGCATCGAGTTAATTGGTTAAAAACTTGCCGAATATTTCAATATTTAAATGAATAAATTTATATATAAATGTTTACAAAAGAAGTGGAAATATTTCTTATTGAAATTGTCACTAAATATTAGATGAAGACAGGAAAATTAAATGACAACTTGTACTATCCAAGAAGAGACTTCATACAAAATGTGTAAAAATTCTTGAAGAACAATTTAGATTTATCAAAACTTGACTTGCAATGGGTTGAAGAAAATGTAATCCCCTTTTAATTCAAAATATGAAAAAATAGTTGCCAATAAATCAAAGTTATTTGACACTTTTGCAGTCTAAAAACTGATTAAATATGGCACAAATTAGGACTGAAATTTATAGAAATTTTGAGTTAAAACCTCGAAGAAGCAACACAGTTTCATACCCCACAAACTTACGGTTAAAATTTAATATAAATTGAGGAAATGTGTTGCATCAAAATGAATTACAATTACACATCAATTCTGACTGTCTGGTTATCCATACACGCATTAATTACAAAACTAGAGAGAGATAATGGCTTTTCTGTAAGCAAGCAATTGTAATTCAAAACTTCTGCTCTATTTAGCTTAATATTTGATTGCCACTGAAGTTGGCATTTAATGGAAACGTAATAATATCAATAGCAAATTAACTATGAAGATGGAAACATCAAGTTGTCGCACATTGTTAAAGTTAGAGACGGCATTGAATTTCCTCAAATTGGAAATAATGTGACCACACACTACTGAGCAAAGGCATATTTTATGGGCCCAGTTTCATTTTCATTCATTTCCCCAGGAGAAGGAAAACCAAGAGCAGCAGCAGCCGCCTGGCAACGACGCTAATCAGAAATAGTTCCCCGATGCACGCTCTGTTGTTGGACATGTACTTTGTGTCTACAATTTATTTGCTTCATTTTAATTGATATCGTCGAAGCACAGACAGAGCGAATGGAAGAGAGAAAGAGACTCGAGTTGGCTGCCTAGTTGCAAGCTTCTTCGCTTGTTATTTGTAACAATTAATATCCAATATCTGTGCGTTGCCATCATTAGTTTTTAGCAGCGCCCAGCGCCCAACTGTCTGACTGCTGTGCTCCTCTGGATATTTCACTTAAAGCGAAGGCAACAAAATAAGAGAAAGCTAAAAGTAGAGTGTGCTCGACTGTAAGATACCCGCTACCCATTTCGAAAATATACCAAATTAATATACCTAAGGCTGAGTTTAGTATATCCGCTACGTATTTTGAATAAAACAAAAATGGTGCTGTATTCATTTTGAAACTATACCAAATTAATATACCACAAAAATACTGAAAATATACCTAAGGCTGTCATTAGTATATCCGCTAGGTATTTTGCATAAAAGAAAAATTGTCTGCTATTCATTTTCAAAATATACCAAATTAATATACCACAAAAATACTGAAAATATACCTAAGGCTGTTTTAGTATATCCATTACTTGTTTTAAATAAAAGAAAAATAGTGCTGTATTCATTTTGAAAATATACCAAATTAATATACCGCAAATATACTGGAAATATACCTAAGGCTGTATTTAGTATATCCGATACGTATTTTTAATAGAAGAAAAATAGTGTGGCATTCATTTTGAAAATATACCAAATGAATATACCACAAATATACTGGAAATATACCACTCATTTCATTAAAAGCAAAATACTGCGGTATTCATTTTGAAAATATACGAATCTAATATTCCCCAAAAATACTGAAAATATATCAAATACTCTTTTAGGTATATTGAAACTGTACTAAATTCAAAATATACCAAATACCAAATATACATAGACTTCGCCTGCTACATACATTTCCAAGAGGCACAAATTTATAATACCCTTCTTCCCTCTGAGTAGCGGGTATAAAAAGAAAGCTAAACTACGATACGACAACAAAGTCAAGGGAGAGATAAAAATATATGTATGTAGGTACTATAGAAAAATGGCAGTCTCCTTGTTGTGTCAGCCATTGATGCTGCATTTGACAGACCATTTATCATCGCACTAATTGTGTATCATTAAAAAAAAAGGCGCTGCTCTCGCTGTTCGTTGCACGCTGCGCTGCTCGCTCCTCGCTGTTCGCTGCTGATGTTAATCCATTGGAAAAACAGCGTCAGTCGGGAGAGATGACGACGACGCCCTATCGATGAGCCAAACCCAAACCCCAGCCCAAAACCCAAACTCCAACTGCAAAGTGAAAACCCAGACCTTAGCTGACAATGGCAGCGACAGCGACAGCGACAACAGCCAGTGACAGTGATAGAAATCTGTGGCAAGCAGATTAAACGTGTTCGCCAGTCAGCGAAAGGAGGCATTGCCGACTAATGGCACTCTACACACAACAACAACAGAGCAACAACAACAATACATAGCAGTGGGCGAAGTAGCTGCTGCTGCTGGAAGGAGGAAGCAGCAAACAGAAGGAGGAGGAAGGAGCAGAAGCAGTAGACTTGTATTTGTCGCTGGCAGGCGGGCATTGTAAAAGTCAGTCATGATTATCGCCACTTTGCCATCCGACACAAAAAGCCAACTCAGCGGTGTCCCCTCCCTCCCCTTCCCCTATCCCCCTATAACTACAATGGACAACAAACTAATTCTGGTGAGTAAAGTTTATGGCAAAATAAGAATATTGAGGAAGCAAGAAAATATTTGCTTTGCTAACTTTAAACTTGGCGGTTAAATAAATTCAGATTAATATGCACAACTGTCTATATTAGAGGTCGATTTCATTAAGAGTTGAGCATTAGAATTGCATTTGCTGCTCTTTGATAAATGACTGCATATTAATAATCAGAATATAATACTATCTATTTCTACTATATCTACTATTTCATTTCCTCTCTCAAGACAATTTACTACATCTTTAATCTTCAATCTTTATCTGGCAAATGTATTTCACATTTTAAAGGTTCTAAACTTTAATATATGAAACTGAATAAATTTATCAGTTTATAACTGAAAAAACATAGAATTATAATATGTGAAATCGAAGTTAAAGACTTCGAAAAAGAGACTTTCTAAACATTGATGTGAAAATGTTTGCATTAAATTAATTAATTTGTTTGAATTCATCGCAAAGTTAATATCTTGGATAAGCATCTAGTGTTCATCTGGGTACTCTGTCAATAAGTATCGATAGTTCGATATCAGACTTTTTGAAGTTACGAGTCTCTTCTAATGCAGAACATACGTAAAGACCTAAAATTTTGTATCTTTAGTTAAATGAATTAAATATCCAAGTTTACGACCAGTCCTTCCAAATTTTCTCTATGTTATTTTTGATAAGTAACCATCATTTGTCATACACTTAGAATTATAAAGACGATGTCCAAACTTTCTACAAGCTATACCCAGTACAATACGTAATCTCCCCGATTCTTCTCGTTTATTAAGAACTGAATTCATAGTGTGCGTTCTACTTCAGTTCATCTACTTTCTAAGACAAATCCGATAACTTAAATGCCTTCAATTTCCTATTACTAAAAGTTCTTCCTAGTTTTAAAATATTAAAGTTTTCCTCTCATCAACTTTCGATGACAAATCCCACAACTTTACTTCCTTTAAACACTTTTGTGGCTTGTTTTGCTGCCTAAACTTGCAGTTAGTCATAACTATTTAAAGTGCTCCCCCGAGTGGAATGTTGTCACAGCTGACACAGAAATGTATCGATAATTTGTTAGCTGTCAGAGCATCTGTCATCTCTATATCCAGCCAGCTTGAAAGCGAGAGAATTGAGGACGACAGATGAGAGCGAAGAAGCAGAACAGAGAGAGAGAGAGAGAGAGAGAGATAGAGAGAGAGACACACTAATGAGAAACGTGCACGATGAGTTGGCGATAAATGGCCTAAGAGTACACAAGCGAAATCGCTGATAGTAGCACTCGTTTACAGTTATCCACTCCCCCCCTTCATTTAGCTGCCATTGTTGCTGCCTCCATGCACAAATACAACAAAAGAAAAAGAGTGTGAGAGAGAGAGTGGGAAAAAAGAATGCACATAAACATAATAATAATAAAAATTCAAAGCCTTCCAAACTGGCAATGATGATGGATTACAAGCCGTCACTCTTTCCCCTTTCCCCACTGCCACTCTTCCCCCTTTCACCCCCTCACCCTGTGCTTGACTTCTCTCTTGCCATCATTTCTCAAATGCTCTGACTCATTCATTGTGTGCGCCTGATGAAAATGTTAATGTCGTTGCCAATCACTTTGTTAATCCGTCCAGTGTGGCTTAGTTGATTTAGCCACCCGAAAAACTCTCTCTCCACCTTCCGTTTTGGTAGAAAATCGAAAACAATTAAGCACAGCTTTCCACTCTCTCTCTCTCTCTCTGCTTTCTTTCTCTCCCCGTTGATGAATCGCCAAATTAGAGCAGCAAATCAAACTTGGGAGTCGCAGTCTCAGTCTAACTAAAACGCAAGTTGTCACGTAATACATACTAATTAATATTGATATTTGGCTCGGCAGAGTTGCCGCATAATGAGCCCCGCCCATCGCCACCGCCCCCGTCCCAGCACTCATTATATTCTAGTTTTGTGCTTAGTAATGACTTTTTGATAGCATTCGCAGCAAGTCGAGTCAGTGAGTTAACTTTTACTCTATGCTTTATGCCAGTTATGAAATTGGAGCGCATAAACTCGCTGTTAATTGAAAGTTCGTTGCGGAGGCAAATTAAGATTTAATGAGCTGAATGACAGCAGTAGTTGAAAGGATTAATTGATTGCAAATGTAGAGCACAACACAACATACAACGCCCAACGCAATTATTATTGATTCCACATCGCATTACGGATTTGTATCACAATTTCCATTATAATTTAGCATATGAAAATTGTCGGCGAAATATGAAATTCATTTACACATTGTTATTACATTTTCAAGTTAATGCCTGCTGCTCAAATGTTGATCAATGATTTAAGGATAACAAATCTTCATTTCAGGCGATTTAAATTGAAGCAATAGAAAAGCTATAATTGATCTATCGAATTATATTCTGAACGTTGTCAAATTAATGGATTTGTATTACAATATTAGTTTGGCACTTAAAATATTACGACGAATTGGCAATTTCATTTACACTTTATTGTAAGTAAAGTTTTGAATTTACAAGTAATTCCTCCCAGCTTAATTTTGCTTTAATAAAATTCTAAATTACATGCAAAAACTTTGATAGAAAAGAGAAGCAATAGCTTATCCATCCATCCAAACCAGGTCATCACAAAATATCCTAAACATTGTTTGTACTAATTTACTCATTGCTGTAAGTATATTGTTAAATTACTGAGTAATTTCTTAATTCCCTATTATTAATTAAGGACAACATATCATATTATTAGATTTGCATCACAATTTCCATTCTACTAAATAGTTAATTTATTTATGCACATTTATCCTACATTTATCCTACATTTTTAATTGACTTTTTATTGGTTTAAAAAGTCGTTGATTTAATCTTAGAAGGAATGAAAAATCAATTACTAGACCAACAAATAATGCCCTACAAAATGTGTTAATTAGTTTATATATTGCTCTAAGTATATAGTTTATATATTGCTCTAAGTATAGATGGTTGAAATCTCAACAAATTTCGTTCTGATCTTTTGCCACAAGAAATCTTTATTTTATGCAAGAATATAAAAACGAAAACAATTAATATTTTCAACTGTTTTATATATCATAAACTAATATTATAAGAATTGATTTTTGGCAAAAGAAATTTGTAATCCATACAAAACTTTTGGAATAAAAACTGGTAAAACATTTTCATCGATTTTGTAGGCTATCAACTAATAATGTTTCAAACAATGTTTCGTGCTGACTAAAATTCGACAACATTTGCCAATAATTTTGTGTGCTCTTCATTTGAGTGCAGCAGTCATAAATAGCTGTGATTTATCACGCAAAATGTTTCGACAGCTCTTGCAATTAGTTTGAGTTTCAGTCAGTTTGTCTGTCTTTCTGTCTGTCTCTCCTCCAGTCGACGTTGCTCCATTTTAATTAGTTATGTTTCGAGCATTTGGTCATAAAGCGAATGACAGATCAAAAGGAAATTCCCCATGTCAGGAGGTCATAATTACATTATGAGTGTGTGTGTGCGAGTGTGTGTGTTTCTATGTTGCAAGTGTGTTGCAAATTAAAAAGCCCAACACGTTCCACAACAAGCACAGCAGCATGTTGCTAAAGCAAACAAGAGAGCGAGGGAAATAAAATCGAATCGTTCTCATTCCCATTCTCGTTCCGTCTGAAGTTGTTTGTGTAACACGCTCGTAAAATGTTGAAGCAAATGTGCCGCAGGATGCGTGCTGGCAGAATGCATTTGATTGTGGCAACACGCCCCAAAGTCGATGACCATGTCTATGGCTACGGATGGCTAAGGATTGTCTCTCTGGGTCACACAGTCATAAAAGCCAAAGAGGGACAAGGGCAATAAAAGCATGAAATGTGCCGAGTATCCTTTTTTGTATACTGATGCAAAACAATTTGAGAGACAACAACAACAACAAAAAAACAACAAAAACTGATAACTGCTACAAATATTTAATGAAATCAGCAAACGTAGAAGAGACACAGAAAACGAGCATAACAAAATGCAATTGTTGCATTATTAATTTATATTATGCGCAATTGTTCAGAGAGAGAGAGAGAGAGAGACAAGACTCTGCTCTGTGTAAAAGTCTGCTGCTGTTCATGCGGAAAATCGGTAAGGAAATGAATAGGAAGTGTGTGTGTGTGTGTGGAGAGGTGGGCGAACACACAACAACAACAAAAAGATAAGCAGCAGGACGTAGCAAAAGAGCCAACCAATTTTGCCAGCCGCAGAGCGAACAATTTTCCAGGCACACAAGGTGAAAGAAATGCGGTAATAAAAACAACAATTGAACACAGTTATGATTGAAGTGGAAGTAAAACACACACACAGAAAGGAGAGAGAGAGAGAGAGAGAGAGTGGAAGGCAGGAAAAAGTCGGAACAAAGTGGCAGGCGTCGTCATCAATGCGGAACTATGCTGAAGCAGAAGCAGCAGAAAGGGGATGAGTTCATGCCCCATGTGACTGAAATTGTGGGATAACCACTTCACCACCACCAACAGCAACAGCAGCAGCATCGACAGGACCTTCTAAAAGGACACACGCCGTAGCAGCATCCCTTGAAAAGAAATGCTGAAAGCTGCTGACGTTGCTTTTGTAATTTGTATCGATCGATTTTGATGTTTTGCTTCTTCATTGAGACTGAGCAACGAGACAAAAGCGACAGACAGCTGAAGCTGAAGCTGAACTGAAGCTGAATTGAACTGCGTTCAGTTAACAATTCGTACGTGTTTACACGCTGAGAAAAACTTGCTAGCTACAAACTGAAATGTTCTTAGCACTTCATATCGATTAGCATAACGAATTAGATGCTTAATTCACAGTGTATCACATTTGTGACAAGAACCACTTGAGATATTGACTTCGTCAATGGCACTCGAGAATTGTGCAATCAATAACTAGCATTACACAATATCGATTGCTTATGGGCTGTGAATATGTTACTTGCTTTTTATTTGAGCAAAATTTGAGCTGCTGTTTGTATTGGCAAAACAGCAATTTGAAATCATTTGAATGATGTTTGAGATATTCTGCATACATGTGAAAAGAACTAAGAACTAAGCTAAAAAGTTGCAACTTTGGTTAACAAATAAGGTGAATTTTTAACGTAATTTCAGTACAAACAAGTTTTCAATAAAAACAACATAAATGCTGTGAAAATATAGAAGAATTTAGGGTTTTCAATAAGAACTTCATCAAAGTAATTCTCAGGGAATATTCTGTACACAAAACCAAAGAGGAAAGTTTTATGAATGTCTAGTCTCCATCAAAAAGGAAACTGAGTTTGAAGAGTTTGGTGTCCTATTTATGTCCATATATGTTTTCCTTATTTACTGAATTGCGATTGCATATAAAATAAAACGAAATAATTGAACAGCCTGAAGTAAAAGTTTTATATTCCGCTTACTATTTGGTAACAAACATTGTTAGAACTAAATGGTGTTTTCTTACAAACCCGAAGCTCGAGATGTTTTATAGAAGAATTGCTATTTCAGAGATATGGTTGAATGGGTAATTAAACTAATTGAAAGCTAGAGTTTTAATGGAACGATTTATAAAACTATTTCAAAGAAGATAGCATACAAATGTGTCGGTATTCCGCCTAAATTCGTAGGCAAACAACGAAACAAATTCAGTGTTATACAACATTCGATTCATTTTCCAAAGATGTGAAAAACCATCAAAAGTAGTTTCTGGTAGATAGTTGAAAGACTGTCTAAAGCTTTTCTATACTATACTATGCTATACTATTTCTGTTACTTTACTTTACTTATCTATATTGTAACTGCTATAGCTTTCTTTTCTAGAGTAATTTCATTCATTCATTTAGTTTTTAACAAATTGTAACAGTGCTTTGAGCTGGTTTACACTTATCTATATTACAAGTTTTAGAACTTCCTTTTATAT
Source organism: Drosophila kepulauana (assembly GCA_023558455.1). Classification (NCBI taxonomy): domain Eukaryota; kingdom Metazoa; phylum Arthropoda; class Insecta; order Diptera; family Drosophilidae; genus Drosophila; species Drosophila kepulauana. Next base: position 27,263,288 of record CM042367.1, read on the forward strand.
ACCAACTATATCTATACTAATTTATATTATAACTTCTATAACTTTCTTTTCTAGAGTAATTTCATTTATTCATTTAGTTTTTAACAATTTGCAGCAGCTCTTTAAGCTGGTTTTTTATAGTGTACTATATCTACACTTATCTATATTATAAATTCTAGAACTTCCTTTTCTATACTAACTATATGTATACTTATTTATATTATAACTTTCATAACTTTCTTTTCTCGAGTATTCAATTTCTACAAATTGCAGCTACGCCTATAAAAATGTGTTTAACTAAACTGAAACTTCTTTTACAATTTCGTGCAGTGTATGCGCTGTAGCACACAGGAAATGTAACTTTCCGACAATTATGAGAATTCCCCTTTTCCTCTCTATCTCTTTTTCAGTCTTTGTGTGCGTCACGTGCGTGTGTGTGTTTCAGATCAAACTAAGCGCGGCCCCCCCTTTGGAAAACAAGAGAGCGAACGAAAAAGTTTTGTGGCCTTTGGGGAAAGGCTGTCCAAAATTTCGAGGGTTAGACTGAGACTTTGATTATGTTGCTTTACCATTTTGTTGCTGTTGTTGTTGTTGTTGCTAGTGTTGTGTAGCCTGCGTCATTGTTGTTATTGGTGCAGAGCTGCAGAAGCGGCTTACAGTGCGCAGCAACATTATGCGTACGCATTGAATGAACGCATTTTGCCTGCCCCCAAGCAGCACCTTTTCCCCCCTTTCCCTTTCGCTGGGTTTCTGTTTCTATTTCTGTGTTTGCATTTGCAACTAAAGCTCGGCGAGAGGCAGGCAGCCAAATTGCGGTTTACTATTTCAATGGGACACATCGTCATCATCATCGATGTCTGCGTGTGTATGTGTGTGTGTGTGTGGTCGAAAATAATTGTTATTGTTACTTGAGCAGCGTCGTCGTCGCATTTGAAGCGCTGCAAACTCTGAAACATTATAACGTTTTGCGGTAATGTGATTAACATGCAGCCAAAGCTCCCTAATGACCACCTTGTCGACTTAACAGCAATGCCAGACCCCAAAAAGGGGGCGTGGCAGCCCGCTATTGTGTGTGTGTGTCAGAGGCGGAGCAATAAGCAAAGTTATTAAACTTATATATGAATGAGCAGACAGAAGTGTGTATGTGTTTGGGGGAGTTCCTATGTGAGTGTGTGTGTGTGTGTGTGTCCCTCTCTGGATGTGTGTTGTGGCATCATTGATTGGCATTTGTGGCCGCTGCAATCATCATTGGCAGCAGCATCGACGTTGTTTGTGCAACGCCTCGTATGCGTAATATGTTTGCATGCGCATTTTCATTAAAAATAATTTCACTGCACTTTTCCTCACTGCACTGCTCGAGTAATTGCAAATTAAAAATTGCTTATTAAAGCAGAAACCTTCCTCTTTCTCTCCCTTTCCCCCCCCTCTCTCTCTCTCTCTCTCTGTCTATTTCTGCCGTATAATTTGCTCGGCTGCGGTTCAAGTTCCGTGCTCGTGTCCGTGTTCGTTGTCCTTTGGTCGCCTGGCTGTCTACAGCCGTATAAAATGGCATGGCATTTTGCTGCTTAATGGCCATTAATTAAAGTTGTAACAATGGCATTTCTTATTAGCCCATTGTGTGAGCGCCAGGCATGTTTCTAATTTAATTTCTTACTCAATTTCTGGGGCGATTGTGCATTTCGGATTTCATTTTGACATATTTACGGAACACTTTGTACATACCTGCAACGATAAGAGCACATAGTAAATTTGATTAGAATTACAATTGTTTAATAAATTTGCAAATGCCGTATTTCGCATTTCGCCACAAGCGATTACGAATTAATGAAAAGCCTTGAATTCTATTACAAAATATGTATATCGAAGAGTGAGAACGAGAAAATTCATTTCATTTGAGCGGCTTTTCATAAATATTTACATACAATTTAATTGAAGCGCAATATGTTCTTTGTGGCTTTTGTGTAATACACTTGTATATAGTATAATGGCTAATTCGCTCTGCTCTCTCAAATATGACACAAGTAATAAATTTTCAATTGGCATTTCAATGAGCGCACTTCGAATACGAATTACTTTGATTACTCGCAATCATATTAAGCGGCTTTCACAAATGTTTCTCTGCCTTGATGATAATAATAACGCTGGAGTGAGCAGCATTTATAATTTTTACTTTGCTTTTCTTAGTATTTTCCGTTCCTTTTATGCTGTCAATTGCACAAGACATTTGGAATTGAATTGAAGTATAAATAAAAATAAATAAATTCAATATGTATAAGTGGAAACTTTAAATAGAATAAATGCGATTTAATTATTTTAAAAATAATTCAAATATACTCGAAACTTTTACTAAACTGTTAGTTACATTGTTAACTCTTAGATTTCAAATTAAATTAAAATATGAATTGATATCAAAGTACAATCGTTTAGTTTAAAACAGAACAAAGTATGCAGGGCTCAACTGTTTCATTTTCGCTTCTTTTTCTGAGCTTTATGTTAGTTTACAGTGCATTCAACAGACTGTTACAAAAATGTAAAATAATACATTATGTTAATCTGCTGTTGGTTAAACTCTCAGTCCATTTACGACTAATAACATAAGTGTTAAGTGATGCGTTGAATTTCTCTTCACAATTGTCTAAAAATGTTAAGAACGTCATTCTTTTCTGCACTGTCTGTTAATTTACAGTGGCAAAACTGTTTAAACATGATGTTAAGGTTATGTTAAACTGTATGTAAAAACTGTCTACTGATGTTAAGCTGCTGTAAGTAAAACTTGGAGTACTTTTACGACTTCTAGGCGCTACTTTATCAATTCACTATTATTTAAAAATGTTGACAACATTTTTTTGTTAGTTTATAGTGGAACAACTGTTACCATTAATAGTCAACATTATGTTAAACTGCTGTAAGTTAAACTTTAAGCACTTCTACGACTTCTAGGCGCTTCTTTACAACATTTTTTTTTATAGTGGAAAAACTGTTACATATAATAATCAACATTATGTTAAGCTGCTGTAAGTTAAACTTTAAGTACTTCTACGACTTCCAAGCGCTTCTTTATCAAATAGTTCTTCTTAAAGAACTTCAATATTGTATTTCTTAAAATGTATTTGATATCAAAATGTTAGTAGCCAGCATATTTTCGGCATTTGGACATTTGCTGTGCGCTGTAAAGCGCAATTAGTGCAGTTTTGATGCAAATCCCTCAACACCAAAGCCTTTTAGACTTATGAGCATGTCACGAACTTGCCAACTACCAACAGCCAACAGCCAACAGCCTGCTGACTTGGCCTCGTTTTCGCAGTTGCTGTCCGGGGCGTGGTCGGTGCGCTTGTTGGCTTTGATTAGGCTGCTTAGCCTGATTTGGAAGCGCAAAAGAAGCCCAAGCTGAGTGCGATCCTGATGACTAACTGCTGTGGCCAGCAGCTTGCAACACACACAGCACAGATGCTGCCACAACACAGATGCGTTTGGGGCAACTGTGTGTACACTTTGCTGCACACATACAAGTCAGTCTTGGCCAGGCTAACGAGCAGTCGAGGGTCAACATTAATATTTGAACAACGTACGTTGGCTACGCTCGAGTCATTTTTTTTTGCTCTTCTCTCTCTGCTTGGTTGTCTTGCTGCTGTTGTTGATTATTCAAGGATCAGCCAAACAAAGCACATGGCATGCCATCTCTCTCTCTCTCTCTCTCTCTCTGCTCTGCTCTGCGGGTCTTCTCTCGCTTTGGCTTCAAGCATTTTTGGAAAGCTGCCAAATCAGCAAAAAAATGTTGTACTCTAAAACAAAAAACATTGGCGCAGCTGTGCATCAGGGCGAGAAGGCGTGGCAAAATATGCGGCGTACGTGTTAAGTGGCAAACGTTTTTCAGCCCCAGCACAAAACGCAGCAACGCAGCATCGCAGCTTCAACTTCAACTTCATCTCACCATCCATCTGTCTGTCTGTCTGTTGGCTTCTTCTTCAGCAGCCAGTTTGTCAGTGAGTCGAAGTCAAGTCACGGGCTTTTTGCCACGCATTTTGTAAACTTTATAAATCAGTTCGTGTCGAAGAGAAGCTGCAGCCAAAAATATTTCGAGAGCATTCGCTTAAATTGCATACTTTGCGGCATGCCACGCTGATTTGATGGCCAGCGTGTGCCGTTGCATTAAATTTCCCCGACTGATTGATATGAGACAGTCTACGAAGCTAACAAACCAGATGTGGCAAACTGAGCAGAGAGGGTGGAAAACAATACAAACATGGAACTACATAAATATTGTGCAAAGATGACAAGTCAAAATCGAATCATCATCAAGAAAAGAGTAGAGTAAAGAAAGCTAGCATAAAGTAGTGGAAACGAATTTCTATTTCAATGATTTATGGTTTGAGTTCGCTTGCTTTTAATTTAGATAAAGTAGCGAATTTTAAAATGTATTACAAGACTTCGCAGTTTTTGATTTGCTTGGCTTACTTTAGTTAATAAATTTATACTGCATAAAATGTGGTTCTTAATTTATATAATAGAAATCGAAAGCAATTGTATTAATTCTAAATGTATTTCCAGGTTTCATTATTTTTGAATGTGTTTTGCTTACTTTAGTTAATACATTTATACTGTTGAATATGAAGATAATGTAAATGATAGAATATGAAAATAATGGGAAGTTTTTTAATATAATATATTTAATATATTCCTACTCTAAGATATGCTGCACTTAATTTATATAATATAATAGGAAAGCAAACGAATTCGTTCCAAATGTATTTCATTCTTCACAGATTCAAATGTTTTGCTTTCTTTAGTTATCAGTTTTTTTAGTCTAGCATATGTTGCTCGTAACTTTTATAATAGAGGAAATAAATGAACAGTTTTCAAAAATATTTTCCTGCTTCGTAGTTTATTAAGTAGTTAAGTAAAGGAAGCTAAGACTAAACTAATGAAAAAGAAATATATATCCATGATTTCTGGTTTAAGTTAGCTTGCTCATAATTAAGATAAAATATTAAATCCGAAATGTATATCCTGGATACACAGTTTCATAAAAATTTAACTTACTTTAGTTAATAAATTCATACTTTTTGATATGTTGCTCTATACAGAATAGAAAAGCAAAGGAATTGAATCCAAATGTATATCCTGGATTCTAATAAATCTTTCTTACTCTGATGATATATTCCCACTCTAAAATATGTTATTCTTAATTTGCATAATAGAGTAGTATAAGAAAACATATGAATCTGGTACACCATCTGGTATATTTTCCACTATATGGTATGTTTTTAATGTAGTACTATATACCAAATATAGACCTCAAAATATTTTTAGTATTTTTGTGTTAATGCCGCAGTCTTTTGCTTTTATTCACTGTCGAGCACACTCAACTGTAGCTTTATTACTTGATTATTGAATGCTTGTTTACCTGAGTTCGAAGTTCAAGCAATTACATATAGCTCATTTTAAATGCTCAATCTTTTTTTTTTAACTACAAGTGTCGTTTACTTGACGGGAACTTTTTCGCAAACTGCTGTCAACTTATTCAATAACAAAACGTATTGCTTTTGCAGAACAGAACAGAGCAACTGCCAAATCTCAATAGCAAAATGACGAACAGCAACAAAAAAAAAAAAAAACTGAAAAAACTTTGCTGCAGGATGCGAGATGCGAGAGATGCCGCCACAAAACACAGAACACAGAACGCGCAACTGTTGTGCAATCGTGTCAAATATTAAAACATGAAATAAATATTAAACGTGCTGCAGAGTCAGAGTCAGAAACAGAAACAGAAACAACAACAGAAACTGAGAAACTGCCGAGCACAAGAACAAGAAATCAACAACAAGTTTTTTCTTGTTGCACAATAAGTTGCAAAATATTTACAATATTTTTTATTTCTGTTGCAGCAGCAGCAGCAAAACATTGTGAATCAGAAAAGCAACAGCACAAAAAACATAGCTAGAAAAAAAAACACTGAAAACGACTGTTAGAAAATATGGCAAGAGATGCAACGATGCGGCAGAGTGTGAGAAATGAGCATAGCAGCAAAACTGTAAACTTATTTTCTTTTGCCTTTGCCTTCTAATGGCCAAAACATAAAATGGCTAACGAAGGAACTGAAATGCAGTAAAATAATAAAAAATCATACACTAAATCGTACACGTAGTCTGTCAAAAGAGAATTTAAATTTTTAAATAATATTTGAAGTATAGATGTCATTTTAATATATAAATTTTATGCCTATGTTCTATTTAAACTTAAATTCAGTATTTATTTATACTTTTTCTTGTGGTTTATTTTATGTCGTTCATTACTGTCTATCTCATTCGATTTTCTCTGCTCGTTTTTCTTAATTAAATTTGCTGTACAAAATAGAATTTAGAATTTTTGAATATATTCCAAATATTGACTACACTTTTAAGCTTGAACTCAGTATTTACTTATACCATATTTTGTGTTGTTGATTAGGACTTTTATCTAATTTCAGTTTTTGTTTTTAAACATTGCTAGTTTTCGTAATTAAATACGCTGAAGAAAATTGAGTTTATATTCTTCAAAAATATTTCAAATATACGGCATTTTATTAGACTCTTTGTCTAAAAGCAGTTTTCTTTAAATACTCACATTTTATTCCCAATTTAATATGCTGTACTAAACTGTGTTCACATGCTTAAAAAATATTTCAAAAGTTTCTACAATTTTAAACTAAAATTTAGTATTTATTTATACTATATTTTGTGTCGATTATTCGAACGTTTATCTAATTTCAGTTTTCTTTTGAAACATTGCTAGTTTTTTTTATTAAATATGTTGTATAAAATTGTGTTTCTATTCTAAGAAAAATATGTCAAATATAGACGACATTCAGTATTTATTTGTACCAAATTGTATGCTGTTATTTAAGCTGGCAATATGTAAATTTCATTTTTATTTAAATTTGCTGCACAAAATTGTCTTGGAATTCTCAAAAAATATTTCAAATGTAGAGGAAATTTTAAATATCAATATGAATTTAAAGTCAGTATTTATTTATACCATATTCTGTGCTGCAGATTAGAGCGTTTTTCTAATGCCAGTCTTCTTGCTTGAATTGAACATTTTTATTACAGCTTTGCTCAATTTCTACCGCCCATCACTGATTTGTAGTCGAGGTGGAAACTCTTACTTGAGTTGACTTCAGCTTAGATGTCGGATTTAAGTGTTATTGTGGGCAATTTGATACTTTCGATTGAGCAACAACATTTGCTTGTGCGTTCAACTGAAGCGTGCAACAAATACGCAAAAATGGCTGCCACAACACACATATAAATTGTGTATCTACGTGTGTGTGTGTGTGTGTGTGCGGTCGCCGTCCTCAAAGTTTTCCAGACGCCTCGAAAACAAGTTGAATATAAATGATGTTGTGTGAACTAAACTCTGATAGAGGAAGAAGAGGCATGTAGAGCCGGACCTGCTCTGATAAACACCAAAGCTAAAAGAGCTGTCTTGTCTTTCCTTCTTCTCCATCTCCCATCTTTATCTCCTTCTTTGTGTATAGGGTTATTTATTTGTATGCGTGCCAGCTAAGCTGCTGCATATAAAATATCCAATATAAATGGGGCTAGGCAACTTGAGCCAATAAAAAATAATGCCCACAAACGCTACAGCATTTATAACATGCTAAAAACACAGCAGAGAGTAAAATCTGAGCAAGAAACAGCAACTATTTGTTGACAATTCTGTGTGCGGCTTTTGCTAATAAAAGTTAATGTGCGATTATTTGCTATAAACGAAAGAAAAACTGCGTAAACACATAAATAAATGTGGCGCTTTAAAGTCCAATTTTTTCCACCACTGCGTATACGTAATATTAATGTGTATGGATTATGCGAGTAATTCACAATTGACATTACAGCCTGTCAAAGTTGATTAGTGAAATGTGTAATCCATGTTTGGAAAGTAGTGTAAAAGCGAGTAAATTGACACAACAGCTGTTTATCGCACATATCACGTATACGCACCTTCATCACACATTAAAACTACCCTTGTCTGTGCAATGATGTAGTGGCTAACCTTTTGTGCTCATGCAATATAAAGGAGTTAAGCCTTTGCCTTCGACCATTAAATAAATTAAAAGCCAAACAACATCGATTTCAGTGAAGGGAAATAAAAGTAAAATATTGAATTGCCTTCGCACAGACTGCTATTGATTAAAGTTTCGCCTAGACAAAGTGGGCAGAGAAATCTCATTCAAGCAGCCACTCGATAGCTATGCAAATAGTCTTCTGCACCTGCAGTGGAAAGAAAGTTTTATGCTTGGTTTTAGAATTTCATTAGAGAGCGCCCGCGATGCAGACAGCGAGTGACCAAGGTCCATGGTCATCCATCAAGCTGAGTTCGGGTTCGGGGTTCGAGGTTCGGGTTCGCTGACCAAAAGTCAGCAAGGAGTCCTGCTTGGGGCATGCATTAGCAATAACTCTCATTATGCCACACACTCTCGCAGATTCGTGTTGTTGTTGTTGTTGGCCAGTCTAGCGACCCATTCAATCACGCTATCGCGCCCCAGCATTTCAGCCACCGACAAATTGCAAATACGTATGGGGATTTTCAATGAAAGTCCTCGGCAACTTTTCCTTCCTTCCTTCCACATACATTTCTGCGCTCTCTCTCTCTCTCTTTCTCTCGCTGGGAATTGGATTTTGCAGGAGGCGCAACATTATTCGTTGGGCTGCAGCAAAATGGATAAGTGAACTGGGACTCTGGGACAAAACTTCGCTCGCTTTCTATCTCTCTTTCTCTCTTTCGCACTTTGCCATTGCATTTCGTGATGAATGCGCAAAAGGCAACTCGCAACTAGAGCTTCAACTTCGCTGCAGATTCAGAGTCAGAGTCAGCTTCAGCTTCAGCTTCTCTCTGGCGCCAGCTGTTGCCCAGGTGGCCTCGGTTCAGTAGAGTTAGAGTCACACCCATGATGCTTTGCGAGTTAGAGCCAGATTAGCTTTGCTTTTGCCCAAAACCAAAAAAAAAAAAAATCACAAAAACCAAGTGAGAACTTTTTGCGCTGCAGCTGTGTGTGCAAATTTGCAGCTGCAACGTCATACTAAAGTTGAGTGGCATGTGGCAAACACACACACACACGCACACTGAATTCGCTAATCAAGTTTTGCAATTTTTCAAAAATGCATTTTGACTTTGCTCCCTTTCTCTCTCTCTGCTTCACCCCAAAGGCCATCCACAAAAACTGGGTTAGCGTGTAAAACTATTAAAGTTACTCAGCACTTTTCCCCCAAACGCAGCAGCAGCAGCGACTTAATTAAGTTTCTACAAATGCAATCACAGCGCAACAGAATCAGCATCTAAATCGGAATAAGTATCAAAATGCGCCGCAAACTTTGTGCCAGCTCATTTCAAGGCTGGCATTTATTAGGCGTATCAAACAATAAGTCCTGATTAAGTATGAACTTCAAACTTAACAGAGAGAGGGAAAGAGTGAGAGAAAGTTGTTGAGAAACTTGTAAAAATTCAACAGGAATTGAACAGCTGGTAAGCTATCAAAGTGTGACAAAATTGTGACAGAATTAATCATTCAAAACGAATTTTCGAAATTCTAATGGTTATTATAATTGCTATTACTATATTCTATTTAATTTAACTACACTTGAGCTATTTTATAGCTCATTACTGAGAATTTGAGTAAGGCATTAACTACACTTCAAACATAATCCATAACTTATTACTAAGCTAGAAAATATGAATATTTATAATCGAATTTAATGACCAATGAATTTAATGTTTACTACAAATATTTAGCTGTCACTTTCGCATTTCTTAGGAACGAAAAAAACAGAATTTCACCAGTTTGTAATTAGCATTGGAATTCTTATGTATTGTACAAGTAATAAACGAATTCAATAAGAAATTAACTACACTTTAACTAACCAAAATTTGTCAAAATATATTATTCAATTTCTGCTTTAATCTATACGTTTTCTTTGCTTTAATTGTAATCTTCAATTTAACGATTTGCTCTTTAATTTGCCAGCTTATTAAACATGCTTGACAGTTTCCTTTTCTCTTTATCTAATAGCTAAATAAATTCATAATTATTAAAAACTATTGCTTTACTTATTTTCTTAAACTTTGCTTGAATATCTCTTTACTTCTTTGTTAACTACCACAAATTTTTAATTATGAACTGCCATTGATTGAATTTTTACAAATATATGATTGTCTATCTTTTTTGTTGTTGAATATTAACGAGTAGAAACCTTTAAATATTAAATGCTATCGATTTACTCTTTTCTCATTTTAAAATATTAACCATCAGAAATCTTTTATTATTAAATGCTCTCGATTTGCTCTTTAAAACTTTCAGTTTATTAAAAATTCTCAGCTGTTTCTGCTCATCTCAGCTCAGTTCACTTTCACGCTTTTCGCTTTTTTAAATTAAATTTTCATATTGAGCAAATTCAAATGCTTCGCTTGTCTTTGCCAGCTGAATTCAAATGAATGTATCCGTTTCTCGTTCTCGTTCTCATTCTCATTCTCATTCTCGTTATTGTGCTCAATATCTATGCTGCTGCCACATGCGCCTAAAAGTCTGCAACATATTTGTGTTGTGCTGCACAAACCTCGTATAACGTTTACCTGATGCCTCGCATTCTCATATCTCTACGCTTCTTTCTTTGCTTGACTCGTCTCTTGCCTTATCTGCGTTTTCTTTTCTTTTTTTTTCGTTTGCCAGCACTTAAATGTGTTTGGTTTTTGCTCAACGCAGCAACTGAAGCTGAAGTGTTGTGCTTGCCACGCCCCGTTCCTCTTCTCTGCTGCTTTGTTTTCATAAAAAATTTTCCATCGAAATGAGCAGCATGTGTTGTGCCTGGCATCTCTTTTTTTTTTGCTCTCTCTCTGTTTTTTATTTTAAAAACAATTTTATATTTATTTTTTTTTTTCGGCTACTTGACTTTTGTGTTGCCGGTAAAGTTTGAACTTTTCTTGTTGCTGGCTGAAGCTGGCTTTGTTTTTATTTTTGCTGTTGCTGTTGCTGCTGGCTTTCGCTCTGTTGGCCTTTTACGAAATCAGCCAAAAGTCGTTGAACGCTCAGCCCCGAAAAATGGCGCAAGCCTCGTCGTCCGACATTTATGCGACGTTCCAACCAACAACAACACAAAAATACAGAACACAGTGCCAGCCAGGACACAGGACGAGAAAAGAGAGAGAGAGAGAGAGACGAGACGAGACCAGCAGAGGCAGCTGTCAAATATTAGTTCTTGTTAGTGGTTGTGTGTGTGTGTGTGTGTGTTGGGGCCACTTGCTGCCAGTGTCTGTATGTGTGTGTGTGTTGTGACCAACATTGTTGGTCAACACACTGTGTGTTCCCCCCCTTCCTCTGTCGCCTCTTCCAGCTTGTCCTTGTCCATTCATGCCGTTATATCCGCAGTCGGCTCTGTTGTAATTTTTTTCTGCTCTCTGCTGTTCGCTCTCTTCTTTCTCCCTCTCTCTCACTCTTTGCCCGCACTTGTTATAATTGTGTTTGCGTTTTTCAGTTTCTTGCTTGCCTCGTGTCGACTGCCCTTGCTCCTCTTCCCTATTCCCCCCTCTTGGCTGGACACACTCTGGGGCACTCATCACTTGTTCGCAATGTCATAAAATTTTTGCTTGTTCAGCAGCATTCTTCTGTCTACTCGACATTATGCCACGCTCCCTTCTATGTTATAGAGTAGAGAGTGGAGAGTGGAGAGTAGAGTGGAGAGTGAAGAGTGGAGAGTGTGCACTACACTACACTACACACTCTACACTGTGCTACAGTGTTTGTGCTGTGTCGCTCTTTTGGCTCAACATCTTTGGCATTTGGCTTGCGGTACTTACAACACAGCTGCCCTGCCACGCCCCCCTTCATTCTACTCCCCTACTCATCGCCATTCACTTTACTAGATTGAACGTGGAATGTTTGCTGTAGTTAGCTGCTGCTTCTGCTGGACACATTGTGATAGCCTGTCTCGATTCTGAGCTGTCGATGTCGATGTCGAGATGTCGTTGTCAATGTCGCTTCTGGAGCAACGGAGGTGACATCAAGCTGCCAAGCTGCCAATCGGCCAATCTGCCAATTCACACACATTGGAAACCCTCTGCGTTTATATCTGCATCTGCTGCATGGACAGCTTTAAGCAGTATATATTCCGCCAAACTCTGTTTGCATAATGAAACTAGAACTCATATGTGAACTATGTATGTCAACATTGTCGACCTTTAGATTGCACCACTTAATTAAGCTTATCAAACAAAACAGTCAAAGCAAGGCGAGACAGTTCAATTTCTAAGTCTTTTTTAATGGAAAATTTGTCTTCATATTTTCTTCTCAACTTTAGATTACCTTATTTGAATATGATCTATAAGAAGTTCTGTTTTTTTCTTAAACAAATAACTTTTCTTTTCCTATTGGTGATATGCAAATTCAATGAAGATTCTAAATAAATTATGATACTCATAATGTAGTCCGTTTTTTAACTAGTTAGTAAATACTTTTGTTTGTAAAATAAAGTATATTTTTAGTCTGTAAAATGTACATAAATTATAAGTTCTTATAGTTTACTTTCAGTCATTCCATTTCGCGTATACCTTCAACTTAATAATTATGCCCGCCATCCATAGGGATTGTTTTGGCTAACAATCTGGAATATTTTAGTACGAAGTAGTATATTTTAAATGTACTATTAATATACCAAATATGTATATAAGAGTTGCTTTAACCGACAATCTGGTATATTTCAGTACACTATTTGATATAACTTTAATGCTATACTTTATCAATATATCAAATATAGACTTTGGTAAACTTTAGTATTTCAGCGGTATATTAATTTGGTATATTTTGAAATTAATACCGCACTATTTTGTTTCTTCTTTTCTTTTATTTCGTTTTCCAAAAAAATGACAAAATATACTGTAAAATCTAAATAAAATTTGTATGCTAACTTCTTATTAAAAATTGCCAAAAGCTTTCCTGTCATTGACTTTCCATTTTTGATTATGCTTGAGACAATCATAATACAATTTCAAGACTACAAAATATATGTGACAAATTGAACTTTAGCATTTGCTATTAATTGAATGCTACATTGCCATTTTCAAAGCCTCATAAAAATTGTATTATGACCTAACGAACTTGATTGCGTTTCGAAAACAAACTTTACAATTTGTATTATTCATGTGGAAAGCGTTTTGGCAGCATTCATTTTAGCTAACATGTCGTTTGGTTTAATAAAGCATAAATGTGATATAAATATTTGACACAAGTGACCTTAAAACTTTCACAAGCATTGCAAAAATGTCAATAATAACAACCGCACAACAACTTTGAAGCTTGAGAGCAACAGGAGAGAAGTAAGAGATAGAGGAGAAGAAGAAGGAACACATCTGTGAGGATTGGTCAGTGCATACTTAATACACATTTCATTAGTCATTTGTCCGCATGGATCTCATACTTGTGTGTGTGTGTGCTCAAACAAATAACTTAATGAACCAAACACACACAGAGGCAAAGTGGCCCTCAAACTCCAGAGACAAGCCCACATCAAACAGTTAGTGTTATGTTAACCCTTTTTTTCGACAGTGAACAGAGCAACGAAAAAATACACAAAAAAAAAAACACCCTTGTCATGGGCGCTTTAATCAGCAAATGGAAAAATACATGAAAAGGGGGCACAAAAGTACAGAAATAAATGCTGCATAATTTCGGTTGAAAGAGAAAAAAAACAAAATGTATGCAACCCAAGCCATCAAATTTAACAATTCCTTTTGCTGGTGAGTGAATGTCCTTCGCTTATCAGCGTCGCAGCAGCAGCAGCAGCAGAAATATATATTTTCGCCCTTGTCTGTTGTCGCTTAAAAATCTAATTTGAAATAAATGAACTAAATATGCTTAACACGCGCAGAGCACACCCACACACACACACTCAGACGCAGTTCCCTTGTCTCTTGCAATTGTTGTAGGACGAGTCCTGTGAGCTTCCTTCCTGCTGCTCGCATATGAAATAACTTTTGGTTAGGTTTTCACTTTTTGCGCAATTCAGTCAGCGAAACAATTGTTGCCGCAAACTCAACCCCAACACAACACACACACACACATACACCCCCACACACACACAGCTAAAGTGTTTTGCTGAATTGTATGGCCAGGCTGATGAGCATGTTGAGGATTTTTAGGGCGTGCGCGTGCCTCGGCTCCAAGTGGCCAACATTAAGCGCAGCCAAGCGAGAGGAGAGAGTGGAGTGTGTGTGTGTGTGTGTGTGTGGAGAGTGGAGAGACAGTGCAGACATACAAGAACGCCCACTTTGGGTGCGCTGGGCCGCAGGGCCACATAAGCGCATTTGCATGGAATTTTAATAAGGAAACACAAAAATATACTATATGAAATGTTCTTCGCTTTCTTTTTTATTTGGCAGCCATGTTTATTTCTTTCTTTCCTTCTTTCTGTGTGAGCGGCAACAATAAGTGAAATATGAATACTGATGACAGACCATCATCATAGACAGACAATCAAAGAAATGTAACCATTCATGCTTAAAGATAAGTGCTTTAAAAATGCGCAACGCTGATTTACGCCAACAGCGGAAAGAACATTGTAAAATAATGCCGAAAAATATTGATTCTTTTTTTTAAAACTTAAAGTGTTCAATTGTTCAAGTGTGCTCGACTGTGAGATACCTGATACCCATTTTCAATAAACCGTATTCTTAAAATATACCACAATTATACCGCAAAAACACTAAAACATGCCGATTACAATATTAGGTATATCGATAATGTACCACATTTAAAATTATATTCTACATATATGTAGAATACAAAGAATAGACCTCAAAAATACCATTGGCTATATTTGGTATCGTATTCTACAAATATGCCACAAAAGAACTAAAACATACCACTGGTTATATTTGGTATATATACACTATTCCAAATATACCACAAAACACAAAATATACACTAAAGCATACCGATTACAATATTAGGTATATCGATAATGTACTACATTCAAAACTATATTCTACATATATGTTTGCCAAGAATATACCACAAAAATACCATTGGCTATATTTGGTATTTCGATATTGTACTCTAGAAATATACCAAAAATATGCCACAAAAAAACTAAAACACATCACCGGCTATATTTGGTATATACACATTATTCCAAATATACCACAGATTACAAAATATACCAGATTTGTCAGTCAAAGTAGCTAAGATCTGACAAATTTTGAAATATAAAAGTATTTCTTAAATAACTTCTAAAATTTTAATACAAATTTTCCAAAAATATGATCTAGTTCTAGTTTTAAAAGTACACTTGATATTCTATACTAAAACAAGTGCTTTAAAAATTCGCATCGATAACATACTCAGTGAAAATAAGATTGCAAAATAATGCCCAAAAATATCGATACCCATTTTATAACTTAAAGTCTGCAATTCAAAAACAAGACAAAGCCATTAATTGGCCATAAATTAAAGTTAATGTGCTGCTGTTCAGCCCAATAAAAGCAAACTTAATGCCAATAATGTTCACAGAATGAAACTACATACAGCTTAGCTGAAACTAACTCCGATAAAGGCCATAAAAACCAAGAAGCAGCAATACGAGTAGTAAATCAGCAATATTTAAAGCGATTCAAGCGCCATAACACTTGATGCTAATTTATTGCACACCCATGAATACACTCACATACACTCACTCACAGATTGTCACGCTCAAGGCAGCTTTAAAGAATTGTTCATACAATTTTTTTGCAGAGCGTAAAAACAAAACAGAACTGAACCTGATTACCAAATGAAAGCACAACAACAACAATAGCGTCAACTGAACAAATATTCAGTCATTGTACTAAAAGAAGCAGGTTACGAAGGGAGGGAGTAGGGAGAAGAGCAGCAAAAAAACGTGTTGACAATGGCCAATGGCGAATGGTTTTTCAGCTGGCAAATATTTTCGGTAACAACGTCAGAGAGATGTCAATTGTTTTTTGGCCAGCCATACCCTGGCTTTGTAAATATGCCGAAAGCACCGCAATGAAGTTGTCCTCTGACAGTCAGAGATAGCTACGACAGCTAAAGACTATTTACAATGCAATGATAAAAAAAGAGTAGAAGGGATTTCAATTGTAAGTAAACAGTGAGCTAAATATTTTTATATAGGATATTTTAAAATAAATGAGTGAAGAGTATTGATTATTTCAAAATTGAGGTCAATGAAAACATTTCGTATAAGACAAAAATCTATAAGATTACAATTAAGATTTGCATTTTCATGACCAGAACTGTTTTAATGATGACAGACTTATAAGAATTTTAAAAAAAGAAATTGCTAAAGTATATTGATAACTTAAAAATCCTTAAAAAATCATTGCAAAGACTTCCGTATAAGACAGACAAAAATTTTAGATATTATATTTTAATTTATTAAATCTTTAATAAAAATATCTTATTTTCATGATCAGATCTAAATTTTTGAATAAGCTCTTGAATGAAAAATCTGAGATATTATATTTTAATTCATTAAATCTTTAATAAAAATATCTTGTTTTCATGACCAGATCTGTATTTTTGATAAACCTCTAGAATGCATTCTTCATATAAATTTTAAAGTATTCAAATACTTATATAAATATATGTAAAAAGTTCATTCTGGAACTTAGTCGAAGAGATTAGAATTAAGACAACTAAAAAGATGCTGTAGAATAACTATTAGAACAACGTAATGATCGATAACTCAATGTCATCTTTAATTAAGTTTTCTAATTGACACATCTTAAAGATTATATTTTAATTTGTTAAGTCTGACATCTTGACTGACGACTCTTATACAAATTTGATTAAATTTTTAAGTAGTTGACTATTATTGGGTTAAAAAATTTGGAGACTAATAAAAACAACTTTTAACACAACGAATCGATTTGTATTCCTTTAATGCCATTATTAAAATTTATAGAGATTTCATAAAATTTTTGTTAAATCTTTAATCGACCAGTAGATAGTATATCTAAGTCCATCACACTCATCTACTTCTAAGGGCGTTGCCTGTTGTTGTTTTGCAATTTGGTCAAAAACATGAAACGGAACGCGACAAGGGCACAAAACCCAACGAAATGTTGATGCAGGCGCCACCATATAGGTTCTTCCTCTGCCCTTCTCTCTCTGTCTCTCTTTACAGTTATTTTCACGTATTTAGGCTCAATACAAAAGGGCAGAGCTTGTTACATTTCCGGCCTGTAGAGAGGGAGAGAGAGCTGATTCTGTTCTGTTCAACAAGCACCACAAAAGCCACTCCACACACACACACACACACACACAAAAGCCTCGCATGAATATCTGTCATGAGCTTGGTTTGTCGTCTATCTCTGCCTCTGACCTGTGAATCACCTTGCTTACTGACCACAACTAAGTTCACTCTTTTCCCTCCTCTCTCTCTCTCTCTCTCTCTCTCTTAGGCATTTTGCAAGTTGTCAGCAATGTTACCCAAAAAAAAAAAAGAGGACATAGATTAAGCGCCCAGTGCCCAACTCAAGCCACATGCAACTAATAGTTTTTCATTCATATTTATACAAAGTTCTCTCTCTCTCTCTCTGGCATTTCGCATACACAGGGTCATCAGCTTTTGTCTGCAATATTTCAAAATAATTTCCAGCCAACTCTGTGTCTCCTTCTCTCTCTCTCTCTTTCTGTGCCATAAATTGCACAAAACGGAAATGCAAGCAGAACAAAGTCAGCCGCAATGACAACAGCAGCAACAGCAGAAGAAGAACAGAACAGAACATTCAGTCAGTCAGTCAGTCGAGTGGCTGAAGTGGACATAAAGCAGTTGGAACATCAGCCGTAATAACCCCGATCTCCCTCTTTTTGTGGCTCTCTACTCATAATTCCCCAAAAACTTTATTGACGACCATTCACAGAGGCTTTGCCTCTCCATTGTGGCCTGACTTGTTGAGGCTATCATTCTTCGTTCTCGTTCTCCTTTTGAGTGTGTTTACTGTACTATATATTTTCGAGTTGTTTTTCTGGCACTTTAATTGCAGTATGCAGCTTGACATGGCTCAGCATAAGTTAATCTGCATGCAGCAAGTGCAAATTACATTTACTAGAAGGGAAAAATTAAAATTCTACACTATTTAGTATTAAAAAGTACTAAAAATATTTGTTACTATTTGCATTATTCTATTTATTTAGTAGTATTTTTTTATTTAATATTTAGTATTAAAAAATACTAAAAATATAATTTACTATATGCAAACTAGTTGTGTATTTTAATAAAATACTTCGTATCCAATTCACAGATGACACTTTAAAAACTATTTTCATACTTCTTCCCAAATATTTTTGTAACACAATTTAGTATTCAAAAATACTAAAAATATAATTTACTATATGCAAAGTTTGTTTTTCATTTTTCTATTTGATTAACTTTGCTATATTGTCAGCCAATTCACAGCTGACACTTTACAAAACTATTGCCACATAATCAACATTTTTCGCCTGCTCGTAAATATTTCACTTTTGTTATCTCATCGAAGTGTTGATGCATTTCAATGATTTTTTTGAAAATGCAAATATTTATTTAATATCAAAATGCAAACACATTAAAGGCAGCTGCTGAAATGCAACTCAAAGATATTTTGCTATGCAAGTTATTTTGCGAGCTCAATTAAAAAATTGACTAGCTTTTGCATTCTTACGCAAATTGAATAGTTCATCAATCATGCTCAAGAGAGAAGAAACTCACATACCTTTAACACTCTAGAATAAATACCAAATGAAAAAGCAGCAAAACATTTACAAGAGTTACAAATTTCCAATGCTGCAACATTTCTGTGGCTTTGCCGTGTGCAGACAAAAGGCGAAAGGCATTTCCAATATCCAACATAGCCATCAATTATATGCAAGTAAATGTATCTTTTGCTTTTTATTTCTTTCAAGAATTTAAAGCACAGTTTGACAAATATTATTTTTTTCTAGTTTGCTAGTTTGCAACAGCTGTGCAAACATTTGGCAAACATTTTGCCGTACACTCGAGTACGAATTTCTGACACAATAAAAATAAATTCTAGCTGCACAGTCATCGCAATTAAAAGTTAGTAGACCCTTGAATATTCAGATTTGCATTTGCAATTCCCAAATAAAATCTAAATTCGTTTCACTGCTGCAACAATTGCCTTTGCATGGAATTTACAAAAAAAGGGAATATCAAATGAAATGTTTGTTACGAAACCAAATGGAAATTCAGATTTCATTCAAGGTATTATTTCGGCACAATCTGATAATATTAGCTGTTAATTACAAGCAAAAATCAACATTCAACACAAAACAAAACAAAAGAAATGAATTCTCAACAACACAACTGGAAGATAAGAAAGTAATAAATTTTGTTGAGCAGAGAATTTTAAATAAATTTTGCTGCATACTTTTAGGCAACTAGACTCTAAGGTGTCATCTATTATCGATTTTAATGACAGCTCATAACTCTTTCAAATAAATGTAATGTTTATAGAAATAAATATATTTAAGCCAAAAGACTGCAGATCTGAGAATGTGAATGAATGAGAATGAGAATTCGCTTCCCATATTCCGAAAATATACCAATTTAATATACCGCAAAAATATAAAAATACTGAGGGCTATATTTTGTATTTCGATATAGTACTATGTTCAAAATCGAAATCGGAGATGCATTTTATATTTTAAAAATATACCAAAAAAATACTGAAATGTACTGTATGCGAATGTGCTCGATTCTGAGATATCCGCTTTCCATTTTCAATAAAACCATATTCCGAAAATATACCAAATTAATATACCGCAAATATATTAAATATACTGAAGGCTATATTTTCAATGTCGATATAATACTACACTCGGAGAAGCAAAATATGTATATTCTACAAATATACCATATTGATAAACCGAAAAAATACTAACATATACTGAAGTTAATATTTGGTATATCTGTATTTTACAAATATGTTTTGCGGGCATACAGTTATAATACCTTCCTAACCAATTGGTAGCCCTTATATAAAAACTAATAAATAATACATAAAAATTTAAAAGAATTCAATTTTAACTACCAAGTTTTATAGTTTTAACTCTGCTATTTTAATGAATAACCATTTAACAAACAACTCAACTATTTCAGTTCACATATTGCTTTGATTTTCAATTGCCACTTCAACTGCTGTTTTGCTGCCATTTTCTTTGCCAGCTTCCACTTTAATCGCTACCTTTTGCTACCACTATTATTCAACTGGTTTCAGTTGCTCACGTTACCAGTAATGTGGTCATTAATTATTAATGAAGCACATGCCACATCGTATGTGTGTGTGTGTGAGCACTTCAGGCACAATTAAAGCTGCTTCAGATTTCTTCTTTGCCACAATTGAAAGCCGAATTTCCTAATTGGCAGCGCGTTAAGTTAAGTCTCTCAATATCAAAGTGTAATTGAAGCAGACTTGTAAAGCGCCAACTAACATTAAGTGGCTTGCAATTAAGTATAATATTTTTAAATGAAATTATAAAATAAGAAAAGATACAACCGAATTTGCAATTGTGACATGTAATAGAAAAAAAGATAAAGAGGCAGCGTTTGTTGCCCCCGAAAAAAGCAATTGGTTGGATTGTTACTGCAGCTGCTGTTGCCGATGTCATGCAAAAACTCAATAAATTTTGTGCAAACGATTTATCATGAGGTTGATTACGAAAATGCAGACACACACATAGGACATAAGTCTCTCTCGCTCACTCGCTGGTTGCATGCATAAAATAATATAGGAATATTATAATAGACATGGCATACAAAAGCGCCATTGCCATTTTTCACATGTCAGCGCATTGATTTGCAGTTGTTACACAAAATGGCGTCACGGGGCAGCACGGGGTACCGTTAGTAACCCACTAATGGATTGTTGCCAGTCATTGTACGTATACTTAATGGATGCTTTTGGGATCACTCGGGATGAAACGCCTCTCGTCTCTCTTTATGAGTTAACCTCAACCTCAACTCGAACTCGGCATCGAAAAGGTTACATCAGAATTAACATAAATTGTGGCGTGAAAATTGACAACAGCGCGTTCGATATGAATTTCAAATGAGAGCGGGAAGAGAGAGAGGGGGAGGAGAATTTTGAAGTTTTGTGCTTCCATCTTAAATGAAGCCATTAACAGCAACAGCACGTGAATGCCATCGTCGTTGTCGTGATAACAATTTGAATATAAATTAATTTATTAATATTTTATAATCAAGTTGTGTGAGGCTACAATTCGAATCGCATTGCATCGACTTTGAGTCGTGATTTGCATATTTAGTTGAGCAGAAATTGATGGAAGCATTTGGCACAATCTCCGGCCGTATTATTAACTGCATATTGTCAAGAGTGCGAGTGCGAAAGCGAATGAAACTCGGCAATGTTCTTTGAAATTTAATTTACTGTGTGCAGCAGCAGCAGACACACATTTCCTTTTACCTCACTTTTGGGCAGTCAGACAGACATTCCGACAGCTGTCGGCCATGTTAAGTGTAAGCCATGGCAAGTAAATTAATTAACTTTATTGTCCGCATGCTTCAGAGACGCTTCACAGTTTAATTTGATTAAAGAGCTAACAGCATTTTATACATTTCATTATCAATTTGATAAGAGCATTTATCATTTTTCGGCTGTCACAAGCTTCAGCTTCCTTCCGCCTCGAGCGAACAGCAAAAAAGACTTTCCTTGCATATGCTTTTGCTTTTGCAATTCATAATTTAATAGTCTTTTGGCTAATGGACTGATGCACAATGCTCGAGGAGTTGGCTTAAAATAATAACTGATTGTCTGTCAATGTGTATAACTAAGTTCAATTAAGAAATGCAACCAACAGAAAACAGAACACACATTGCGTATACGCAATGTCTGTCAATTTGCAGTATTATTAAGCCGTTTTTAATGCACGAAGAGTATATATAAATTAATGAATGGATGATAATGTTTATCTGGTTTTCATTATCGCAGTTAATGCTGATTTCGCACCCACTTAATTGGATGTAAATACTTAGTATACATACGACAAAAAGAGTATATTGTATATACTGAATACGTATATAGACTGCATGGAAATGCATTTTCGAAAGCTTCGTGCAGCTATCTCATTTGTATGCACATAAATTGCATTACGAATTGACGCTTTTGCAAAACGCAAGAAAAAAAACTAAGGATAAAACGAAAATGTCGCACAAAATAAAATAAATTAAAAAACGCGAACAAAAAATTCGCTGAGCAACGCGTGTCCTTGCCACAGCTCCTGTCGCAGCAAATAATAACAAAAGGTACACGAACAAAAATTAAATAAAAAATGCACTACCCCAGAGCACCTGAAGCTAACTCGTCCTGATTTTGATGTTGGTAAATTTTTGTGCATTTATCATTTTGGCCATCTGCCCACTCTCATTCCCAGGCATCTCTACCATTTGATTTACTCTATCCGCCACGTTTTTTTCCTTCAGTTTCTTTCTTTCGTTTCCATTCTGCTGTCGTACACTTCCCGCTTGATTTTCACGAATTATGTTTATTGCTGCATGCAGAGAGAGACTGAGAGCGAAAGAAGTCTGGGATAAGAAAAGAAACGAATGCAAGGGACGACGGCGACGTTGACGCCGGAAAATTGAAAAATGCTCCAAGTTCACTTGGCAAACAAACAGAAAAGCAGCAAGAGGAATTGTCGATACGTTTGCGAAAACAGAACAGAACATCCAATTGATGATGAATTGATTTATGTTTGCGTATTCTCTTCGTCGCACTTTGCAACACCTTCTTCACAACCACTTCCATTCTCATTCCCATTCTCATTTCCATTTTTGCATTGCAAACTTTCATTTCTTTTACCTTTTTTTTCTATTTCGCTTTTTTCTACTTTATTCAATTTTACCTGCAGCTGCCCTGATTGCATGCTGCATTGCAACGCGCTGAGAATTATTTGGAAATTGATTCGCTCTTAAATAAGCCAAAAACTCGGAACGCTCAGCTTTCTGCTGAACTACGCAAAAAGTTGCAAGGCTGCGAGTCGAGTTTCTTTGCTCTGGCTTAAGAATCAAATTTGATTAATCCCTAATTGGTTCTAAAGTTTCTTAACGTGCAAATTGCATCAACCAATTAGTCGACAACTGACCAGCGAGAAAGAGAGAGAGAGAGAGGGATTTCTCTTTATATTTTTAAATTCCATTCTGGGGAATGCTATTTACGTCAAAGCTCGAAATATTTTATTTCCCAAACTGCTCTGCTTACAAATAAAAATCTAATACGTAACATTGTAAAATTTCCAGTCATGAATGCTAAATACTCTACAAGTTTTAATTCAGAAAATTTTTTAATGCTTCAAAGGGTTGCATTAACAGAGTTTTAAAATATTATATAAACATTTCCTAAGTAAATGGCATACATTATTATATTATACATTATTATGTTGTATAAGAATTGTCATAATAAATCTCTGTACCTTCGGTTTGATGCTATAGATACATATATATTTAAAACAAAATCATTGTTATGTATTTGATTTGTAAACGGATATTGGCAATCAAATAAGAGAGAATATTGTATTATATAAATATTGCCTAAATAAGTGTCAAAATTATGTGAATTGAACAATTTGAAAATCTAAAATGACCCTTGAAGAGTATACAGACAATTGAGTAATAGCAAACATTCAAAGTTGATTGAACTGCTTTAAATACTTCTCATAATTATATTAATACTATTAACATTATTATATTATATTTTATTCTATAAAAATTCCCTTCATAACAAAACTGATTAAAAATCTATAACACCTTCCATAAAAAGTTCAGCAAGAAAGCAAACAAACTCATAGGAAATCATTTAACTAATGAATTGCTGTCGAGCTGCTGGCAATAATACTTAGTAAAGAGAATACTATGGACCGATGATGTAAAAAGTATGTTTTGAATTCCAGCTTGAAGCCAGCACGTTGCATTGACAAGTGCAAAGACTAACTAAGAACTTATGCAAATTTATTTTACGCAGCGCAACGTGTGGCGAGTTGTTAATTGAAAATGTTTATAGCGCAGAGAACAAGTTTGAATTCTGAAGAAATCGTCAGCCAGACTAAGTTGATTGCCCCGGCTTGACTTGGCTTGATTGAAAGCCAGTTTTAATTCAGGTAATTTTGTTGTTATATTATTGAATTGAATGCAAAACGTCATTAAACTGCGAAGCTTATCGTTAGCCGCGGTGTTTTCCCAACCTGCCGAAGTGCATGGGAAATTCTAGTTGTAATCTGTAATCCGTTCAGTGTGCGCTCTGAGGGTAATTCCCTATGATAATAGTTGCACTTGATAGACGATGCTTGTAAGTCGACGATTGTCTATCGTATAAAAGCATCGAGCACTCAACTCAAAGGCATCAGTTCAACTGCAACAGTTCTACAAATCAATCTACAATCAAAACCAACAAACCAAACACCCAAGCAAAATGAAATTCCTATCGGTTGCTTTCCTGCTCGGTCTCTTGGCTCTGGCCAGTGGTGAGTCTCAACTACGCTCTGGATTAGGAATAGCTCACTAAACTTTACATATTTCTCTCTCTTCCTTGGCAGCCACTCCTCTGAATCCTGGCAATGTGATCATCAACGGTGATTGCCGAGTCTGCAACGTGCACGGTGGCAAATAAAAGATGCAAATCTCATATTCAACTATACAACTAACTAGAAAGGAATACTACCTACACCAATATGTTCAAGATCAACGATATATAACATGTACATACTATTTTGACTAACAATTTGATTGATTAAACAATAAAAACTCATCATGTAATTTATACTGCAGCCCAAAAATCGAATTCTTTTAAAACTTTTATTTTTTTATTCCCACTTTAAGATGAAGCTGATCTTAAAATGAAAAGGCATTTTACTCAATATTTATACAGGCAACTTAAAGCGCATCTGCTCATCTATAAATAGCAACAAAGCTGCTGACTAACTTGCAGCTAATCAATCAATAGACAAACGATCTATTGATCAAGTTTCAAACCAGCTACAAATTGTACTGCGACTGAGCTGAGAGACTGAGCTTAGAGTCTGCTGATAATGATAGCTGAGAAGAGAGCATTTGAATAGCAAGTTTGCAATTCTATAGTAAGTATTGTTAGCAGAGAGAACTTGAGAAGACTTTGTAGCTTATACAAATAACTTAACAGACAAAGGCAGCCTTGACATTTGATTGATAATCTGCGATGCTATAACTGCAAATAATATAAATTAAAGGGCGAATTGTTGCCCTGCAAATTAATTGACTCAGACAATTGCAACTAAAGTCTATTTTATAGAAAATTTTAAAAATAATTAAAAAGTGATGCTGCATGTAAATGATTTGGAAATTGGCGCAAACAATTGCAACTAAAGTCTATTTTATAGAGATTGGTAAAAGAAAGAATGAAATTTGTAAGAGTATAACTCAGAATAGAATAATTCGATTGCTAAATAGTGAAATTCTTGCCTCTAAAAGAAGGAATGACATTTTAGAATTATAATAACTCAGAGTAGAATAATTTGAATATATTCTTAGCAAATTTATTGACTCAGACTAATTATTTATTCTTTATTTACATGTTATTTATTATACCAAATAATATAATAACTAAAAGGCATCGACTCGGACTCAGAGCAAAAGCAACTAGAATATTTTAGAATAGAATGAATAAAATTGAAGGAGTAAAATAACTCAGATTAAAAAATTCCAATGCCAAATTGTTGAACTTTTCTATAAACCAAAATTCACACTGCTCTTTTCACTGCATTTCTCAATGTAGTTTGCTAAATGAATATTGACATTTGGAACTATATTCGGCATAAAAGTGTATACTTGTTCTCTTAATAAATGCATTAAGCTCTGTGCCCTTGTGCATAACTCACAGATATTATTAACAAGTTTAATTGAAAATATGCGCTGTCATTTTCGGCCATAACTGACAAGTGAGATACGTTTGCAATAATCGATATGAAAATGCAATATGAATGCTACTTGATTTGTCTGGCACTTTACATAGAATTGTTCCCCACCCACGAAAATGGAATTTTATTGTCTGGATTATAATACATAATGTGCACTTATTATGCCACAGACAAAACTACGCAACATGCGAGAGTCATTTATGACAATTTTTACCATTCATTTCATTTGCGTTGATTTATTAGCCTTTTTTGGCTGGCTTAATGTTGTCTCCCTCTCCTCTGCACCTTTTCAAGCAGCGACACATTTTAAATATTCTGTTTTAAATATATATATAATATTAATTATATATGTATGCTATATTGTGTGGCACAAAAAATTTAATTTCATTATGTGTGCACACAGAATTCCAACTTATTTAAGTGCACATAAATCTTAATTTATTTTTGCGGTGGCGACAAATTTATTTACAAATGCGTAATGAAATCAAAAAGGCTGCCGCCAATACTTGTGAAATGAAATGAATGCATTATGTTGAAAATTCCAGTGCAAATTGGCAAAAATTTAAATACCTTTTAGTTGTAATCAATAGTAATTGAACAATAGTATTTACCTGCAAAGAGAAAAAGCGTAGAATTTTGTTAGTTTTATAATATTTGTAGTAAATCATTTGTCATTGAACTTAAGTTCCCTTTTGCCTTTGTGCCAGCCACAGCGTGAAACCGCAAAAGGGTTTTGTGCAAAAAAAAGAAACGAGAAGAGAAGAGAAGCGAAGCAAGTTGGATGAGCAGCCATCCATTGCAAATGCCAAGTTGGAAATCCCGAAAATTTCAATACCAAAAGAAGCCCAATGCGCATAATTTTGCTGCGGCTGTCGTCGCATTCGTTGCTGCAGCCCCCTCTAGCGGGCAGGAGCGGAAGCTACCTACTACTGCGATTGCATTTCATTTTTAGTTGTGCAAAGAAAGCAGTGCAAAAAAAGAAATGCAAAGCAAATGGCTGCAAACAAAATGGCGGCAGGCACAGCAGGCTGGCTGCCAAAATGTTCAAAGAACGAAAGAGAGGGAGATAGAAAAGTAAGAGAAAGAGACGGATAGCGAGAGAGCATGGCATAAATTTCATTTTAGCCACGTCGCTTGTCCATTTCTCTGCTGCATTTCACGTTGTGCTTTATCGCGTAATCTCGACAGCGCGTTGGCAACTCTGGCTTGCCCATTTTTTATGG
This sequence comes from Drosophila kepulauana, assembly GCA_023558455.1. Taxonomy (NCBI): domain Eukaryota; kingdom Metazoa; phylum Arthropoda; class Insecta; order Diptera; family Drosophilidae; genus Drosophila; species Drosophila kepulauana. The sequence continues at coordinate 27,290,438 of CM042367.1, forward strand.
CCCGATGATGATGTTAATGATGAACGTACAACGCAACGGCTGCTGCAAGAGATGTGCGAACTGTGCGAACTGCTGTTGCTACTGCTGATGCTGCTGCTGTGGCAGCTTTGATGGTGCATGCAATTTACGCTGCAATTGTTTATGTGACGATGACGATGACGACGAGGATGAGGTCGACGTCGGTCAAAGGACGCTGTAAAAAGGTCCCAAAAGCAGTTTGTAAGCAAATTTTTGGTGCACTAATTACAGCGTATGCGAAAATGCTTTAACGCTGTTTCTTTCTCTGCTCTCTTCCCTCTTTAGTTCTGTTACCAACTACCCATAGAGTTGAAGGGTATTATAACTTTGTGCTTGAAGGAAATGTTTTTAACATATGGTATATTTTGAATGTCGTACTTTATCAATATTCCTAAGAATCATCCTTTGGTATTTGTGCGGTGTAATATTTTGGTATATTTTAAAATTAATTCTGCACTATTTTGCTATATTCTTCATTATTGTCAATAGCTGAGACGATTTACTTTACACTAATCGATTTGCCCTTGGTGACAATTCGTGCTCTGTGGTATATTTCGAATAATGTATAACATGCCAAATATATACATATATTTAGTATTTTTTTGGTATAATTTTAGTATAAAGAATATGATTTTGATTGAAAATAAGTAGCGGGTATCTCACAGTCGAGTATACTTGATTGTTGTTAACTGTTTTTTGTTGCACGCGCCGGAAATGCTGCCAAAGGCAGCTGCAGACAAAAGGCATTTATGCACTCTCTCTCTCTCTCTTTCCCGCTGCCTCTGTCCATTATTGTTGTCTCTTTTAAATGGCGGCGCGTCGCCATTTTGTGTTTAGAATTACAATGGCGCACGGCGAAAGCGTCTCTGCGTTTTGCGGCAGCTTTGACGTTGACGCTCGAGAATCGCTTAGTGCCTGCATATGCTTGACTCTTTTACTAAACTCTTCTCTCTCTGCTTTTGCTTTTTGTATTCCCCATTGCCTCGTTGTCTGTTTTGTGCACTTCCGCTTTTGCCTGTCGCGCAGACACACACACACACACAGAGACAGACAAAGTTATTCACACACACAGCGCCATAAAGTATGCAATAACATTTTATTGTAACAACTCGTTAAACGTAACAAAACAAAGCAAGAAAAAAGAAAGAAAGGCAAGCGAAGAAGAAAGAGAAAGAGGCATAAAGTTACTCACACTTTTTTGCCCACTGTTAAGCCTCAACCTCAATCCTTCGGGCCTTTTGCCTCGCATTTTCATTTCTTGTCCCTGTTTAGCATAAAATTTACTGCACCACGAACATTTGACGTTTACGTTTGCCGTCTGCCCGTAAATCCTACTAATCAAATTTATTACCCAGACACACACACATGAGAGAAGAAGAGAGAGAAGGAGAGAAATTGGAAGGGAGAAAGGCAACCACAAGCTCATTTCACAGCAGGTAAGGCGACTGACAAGCTCTGGCCGCTTTTCCAGCCAGCGGGCAAACCTGGTCAGAGAGAGAGAGAGAGACAGAGAGAGGGAGAGAGACGGACGAACGGACAGCTGGCCACTTCAAATGTCTCAGCAATATGCATATTAAATTTAATTAGAGCGACGGTAAACATAAATTCAGCCACTGGAGTACAGCAACAACAACAACAATAAGAACAACGTTTCGTTTCGTTCATTGCCCGGCAAAATGCAACAACAGCAGCAAGAAGAACAAGAGCGAACAAAAGGAGAACAAGCAGCAGCAACTACAGCAAAGAATAAGAAGAGCTACAGCAGCAGCAGCAGCAGAGTCTGGCACCTTTTCATTTTATACAACTAACAGATTGTGTCCTACTCCAGCTGCTGCTCTTGCTCCTGCCCCCAGCTCCTATTTTACCTTTTTGCTGCCAGAAGCAATTTTTAGCCAAGCGCCAAAGCATTTGCCTTTTGGCTTCAAGAGGCGCCCTGAAGTGTTCAACTGGACTTGAGATGGGTTATTTTAGGTTGCGAGTTATGAGTTACTATTCAAAAATTTAAGGCATATATTCTTTATATACCCTGTTGTTGGAAAGAAGGGTTCATTAGCTGCAGAGTAATGTGAGAACGTAAAGAAGCGCTCAGTACATTATAAAGAGTTCTAATCACTATTAACTTATGGTTTTGTATTACAAATTAGATTATTCAGAAAGCAAGGAAATGCTCAACACATTTGGAAGAGTTAGTATACCGTAAAAATACCAAAGTCTATATTTGGTATATTGATACAGTGCTGCATTCCGAATATACCATAAATGAAAGCAAAACTGTGCGGTATTAATATTCAAATATACCAAATTAATATATTGCAAAAATACTAAAAATATACCGAATGTTATATTTGGTATATTGCTATAGTGTAACATTCGAAATATTCCATACATGAAAGAAATGTATCAAATTAATATACCGCAAAAATACTAAAAATATACCAAATCCTATATTTGGTATATTGATATAGTACTACATTTCAAATATACCATAAAAAGCAAAACAATGTAGTATTAATTTTACCGCAAAAATACTAAAATATACCAAAGACTGTATTTGATATAGTGATATAGTACTACATAAAGTGAATAATATACCAGACAGAATTAACTTGCTTGCAGTTTCAAATTATTGCAAATTACACAATTTCCATAAAATATAAACTTAATGAGCTTAAAACAGCATTTAGTTGCCGTCACTATTGAATTATCTGCTTATCGAGCTTTGCACCTAATAAAAATAATCCTCTGCCCTAGTTTATCTCATTTCAATAGCTTACAGCTCTCTTCTCTCCCTCTTTGGCTTATCCTATTAGAGCTCATTGCAGTGCATCTTCTCTATTCAGTGTTGAAGTGTGTACTCCAGTTGATTTGATTTAAGTAATTTGAATAACTTTTTAATTTAGTTGAAGTTTGCTTGCTTTCCTTGACCAGCTGCAGATTGTTATGACACCTAAGAAAGCTGTGCACAAATTTCGCACAATAAACAATCAAATTAAATGTGCACGCATTTTATACGGAGGAGGGAAGAAAAATGATGTTAATGAAATTAATGCCAAGTTTGAGTCAACTTGACTTACCTGGCGGATTATGTTTAACTTTTGTTGCAAAATCGAAACTTTTACAGCGGTCGGGTCGAAGGGGAAGTTTTTCTTTTTGCTTTTATTATGAATGGAGTGACCACTAAAAGACGCAATGAAAGGCATTTCATTTGGCGCATAAAGTAATACTTTAATCCATAGTCGAGTCGAGTTGTTTATGACAAGGGTAAATGAGAGAAAAATGAGAATGAGAAATGACCTTTCATAACCTCCAAATGAGCAGGCAGTTTAGCATTCTGTCTAAATAACAATTTAATTATGAACATTCTCTCTCTCGAGCTCGAGGACAATGCGCCAGTTAAATTCAAGGACAAATTATGGCATAAACTTTATGCAGCCCATCGACTGTGTGCCTGTGGGATAAGCTAAGAGCTCATTAATGTCACATTCATGGCAAAGCCCGTAAAAAGCATAAACCGCCCCTCAAAACAAATTCTATCAGAGCTCAGCCCAGGGACCCAAAAACGCTCACATACCATTTTAATAGAGTGCATAAAACAACACACACAAGCTCACACTGTGCACGAGTGTGTGTGTGTATTAGTGTGTATCTGTGTGTGTTTCGATGTTGTTGGTAATTAACAAAAATCCCCAAAAGCGGCAGTAAAATAATCAAAATTAGCCAAATTTTCCCCATTGCCGTTGGGATCATGTTTTGAGGGCCCCAAATATGACTTTCTCCCTCTCTCTCTCTCTCTTTTATACAGCAATTTATTTTAGTGCTGATATGGATTATATATACAGCATGCATACATACTTATTCATATATATGGAGATTTGATTGAAACGCTTTTTAATCTAGCAATATGCTGTTGTGCATTATGATTATGCATTAACTGCGGGGAATTAGCTGTAGCTGCAAATAATTTTATTTCGTGTTGGAATATTTTACAACAATTTCAAATAATGCATAAATTACAATGCATATGATTCAATGAAAGTAGTTATTTCGAGTTTTGAATAGGCATTAAAAATGGTGAAAAATTAATATGAGAATAAGTTGTATTCACACAGAGAGAAAAAAATGTAGATTGTAAAGTAGATTGAAATAAGATTTCTTAAAATAAGATTTTCAGGTTGAAAAAATCTTAAATCAAGAGTTTTATTTTGAATGTGCATTTTAAGATTAGAAAAATCGTATTTTAAGAATAAAAGGTTGATTAATTAATTGTAATTACTGTTAAAAGTTTCTTTTTTCAATATTTACTTTTTGTCATAATAAATGATCAAATTCAGCTGACAAAGCTACCAAAAATCACAAAAACTTTCCCAATCTGATCAACTGTTATGCCTTAATTAATTCTTTTCACACTTCTTGATATTTCTCCGAAATCGCAGCTTTATTTTCAACGTCAAATAAATCTTTTCTCATACCCAGTTCCCCATTAATTTATCAGGCATTTAAAGGCATTCTCCATTCACACAGGTCGAAGGCACAAATTGTGACCGTTTTGTCATAATTAAGTTGCATTCGAATGCTACAATGGACGGCATTTCGTTTGTAATTATTGTCAACAAAAACACGATTTTATCTAAATCAATTTAATGAATGCCAAAGCCTATGCTGTAGCATGCAACATGCTGCATCAGCATCATGCTGGTGACACAAACACATCCCGCATACAGCTCTAAAAATACCACCCAAAACAACAGAATACAAAATACGGAAAACTCTCCCTCTGAAAGCAAACATTCGAATCGACAATGCAGAGGAGAAAGAGAATCAGACAGACAGAAACGAAACGAGACGAGACGAGACGAGATAGAGACAGAGATAGAGATATAGATGAAGATAAGAGAAACAGAAACTCAAATTAAATTAAAATCTTTCAGTTTCAATTACGAGTTTTTGTGCCACTTCAATTCCAACGTACAAAACACAAATTGCATTCAAAATGCATTAAAAGCAATTTGCACGAAAATTTGCATAAAAGTAAACGATAAACGAGAGGGGAACGAACGAACGAAGAGTGAAAAAGCAAAGCGAGAGGAGAAGATTTGTGGGGGGGGGAGAAAGGGAAAATGTTATTTTGGTGGAAAGCAACGAAATTATACGCTATCAATTATAATGGCAATGACAAACAGCAAAGGCAACACATTGCGAACCACCAACCAAGGTGAAGATGAAGAGTTGCAAATGAAGCGACCGCCCACCTGCTGCCCTCCTCCCCCTCTTCCTCTCTGGGGAGTTGTCGCTGTCTCTGCTGCAACTCTGACAAATTGCATGTTGCATTGAAAATGCGCGCATGTGTTTACAAAAACAGCAAATCGCAACACGTGTGCAATGCGGCAAGCTCAACGTTAAATTACCCTTTAAAATTAGCATTGAATATGTAAACTAAGCAGATGTTTACCTAAACATGAAAGGTTTTTTAATTAGGTTTCAATTTAAGTAAATAATTGAAACTGATTTCCATAAATGAATTATTAACAGAGCTTCAGTTTTGAAAGCAGCGCATATAAAACATTTTCTAAGCAAATATATTTAGCATAAGAGTAAAACGATTATAACTTTATGTTAAGAGAATGTTAACAGCTTTTTAATTTTAAGAGAATGTTAAAAAAATGTTAATATAGGCATAGAGCAGAGAATTTGTTAATTGTGATATGGAAAGCAGACAATAGATGACATTTCATATTCAATATCTCTTTGAATCAAAGCGAAATAATTTGGTAAGAGAAAGTTAAAAACATCGACTTTAATATTATGTTATGAGAATGTTTAGAATATTTTGGGATTATGCTAAAATAATGTACATAATATCTAATTTCTAATCACATGATAAATGGATGTTACAGTTATGAAAGAATATAATTATTGATATTTCCACTCCAAAATATTCAGTTAAGTATGTTAGTAACAGATTTTTCACTTTCAATCTAAATATGCAGAATTACAGATCACTTTTAAATTACGAAACATTTAACAGTTCTTTATTATAGTGAATGATAGTTTCATATCAAAATCTGCAGCTATAAAATTAACATAATGTTAAGAGTAGTATGTTAATGACAGTTCTATTTTACTGACAATCGGAAGAAGCAGAATTGTAGATCAGTTTTATATAAAGGTATGACATTTAACAGTTCCAAATTATAATAAATATCTCACACAGTTAAACTCAAGGCGAATCTACCAAAGTATTAAACCCTTTAGAACTCCACAAAAAATGTATTTCAAGTAGTTCAACACAGACTAAGATTGCAGAGAAAGGGCGAGCTGATCGCTTGCCTTTCAGCTTATGCAATATAAATACAGAGGACATAGATATAGATACAGCTGCAGGAGAAAGAGAGAGAGAGAGAGAAAGATAGAGAGAGTAGAAAGAGATTGTGGCTTCGACTTCAGGCCCATCATCCATATGCAATATGGGCCGGGTTGGCTGGCGAAGAACAAAGGGACGCTGTTGGTGGTGCGACACGGACACGGACACGCTTCAAAGGTGCAAGCGATTGCACTCAAGGCGTCACCCAGGCGCAAATGCCTCCAACTCTAACCCCCAGACTGACAGACAGACAGAAAGACTGAAAGACAGACAGAAGGACGGACGGACAGCAGAGCAGACAGATTGCAGTTGCAGTCAGCAGGCGCCTGGCATGCTGCTGTCGCACCACCATCATGCAACACCACCATGCCACACCACACCACAATGTGTGTGTGAGTGTGCTGCATTCAGTGGCAAGCTGACAACGACAACGACAACGTCGAAGGTGTTTGGATTTTCAGTAATGTGTTGCATAGACACAGACGCCATTTACGCCTCATCCCCCTCCTCGTTGGCTGGCTGCTGCGGCGACTCTTCATAGAGCATTGAATTATTGCCTGCTGCATGCTACAAATCAGCAACAACAGAGAGAAAGAGCTTTGCTATTGCAATTCGTCGCCGGTGACCAAAATCGGTTGCAATGCAGCAAATGTGTGAATCGCTGCTTAAACAAAATGCTGAATACACAGCATAAATTCTAGATGAAGCTTTAAATGAATTTACTCAGTACTTTAAAAATACTGCAAGTATTAAATATTGAGTATAAAAGGAGATTCAACTTTTAATTATCATTTATAAATTATTGACAAAGCTTTAGATAAATTCAATACTCAGAACATTAATTTATAAATTATAGACAAAGCTTTAAATGAATTTATTCAGTACTTTAAATATACTGCACATATTAGAAATGTCTAGTAAAAAGTTAAATTTCACTATTAATTACTATTTACAATTTATAAATTATAGACAAAGCTTTAAATGAATTCAATACTTAGTAATTTATAAATTATAGACGAGGCTTTAAATGAATTTACTCAGTACTTTAAAAATACTGCAAGTAATACAAATATTGAGTAGAAAAGGAAATTGAACTTTTAATTACCATTTATAATTTTTAGATTCTAGACAATGCTTAAAATAAATTCAATACTCAGTACTTAATAAATTATAGACACTTCTTTAAATGAATTTACCCAGTATTTTAAATATACTGAAAATATTAAAAACATATTATAGAAAATGAAATTCCATTTTCTATGACAATTTATAATCGCTAGAATCTTCACCAGGCTTTAAATGAATTTACTCAGCACTTTAAACATACTGTAAATATTGAAAATATTTAGTAGATCATAAAATTCAACTTTTAATTACCAATTACGTTAAATTACCGAATTACGATTAAATGGTAAAATATTTCTACAAATTTAGCACCTTTAAATAATAGATTTCGTTCGAAGCGAAAATACCGTAATTTTGTTTAAAATTGCGCCCCCCAAAATGTCATTCACCTAATTGCCAATTAACCCAATTATCCAACTAGAAAATGTTCAATTTCGCATTCATGATTAACACTCACAATAAATGTCATTTAATGTGCACAAAATAAATATTATTTACTATTTCTGCAATCTACTTTTTCCACTCCCCTGATTTAATGTTATTCTCCATGTTAGTTGCTCAAATGGAATAAAAGCAAAACAACAATTGGATTTGTTCAAGACCTTCGCCTTTGTTCAAGTTTATTCCTTGCTTCTTTTCCGCCTCACGTTGAGGGGGGAAAGAGAAGAATAATCTGTTAATTGGAGCGTGAAATTAGCAATTTTATTGATTCGCTGCAGAAGATTTATTTGTTTCAGGCGGAAAAAAACACGCAGTTGTGTTTTAACTTTCAGCAGCAGAAAAGCAAATTGTAAAGTTTTTGCACGCGAGAGAGAGAGAAGAGTTTGGAGAAGTTTTCGATTAGCCAAAAAATATATTTTGAATAGCTTGCAGAATGCGGATGTGCACTTCAATTGATTATCTAATCAGAGCTGATGCATTCATGCATAATTTCTGCATACGAATAAAATATATAGAAATAAAATAAGAAAACGAAAAAAAGCTTTTCCAATGAATCCACAAAAATGACCAACATATTTTTTGTACATTTCGGTATTCACCCACATAAATCAAACTGCAGTAGCTTCACTTTTCTGTTTTTTTTTTTTTTTTTTTTTTTTTTCATTATTTTAAAAGCGGATTACAAAACAACTCACAGATGTGTGTCCCTTCGGGCCTGTCGCTCCGAACAACATGAAAATGCCTCCCAGCGATATTGAATTAAAAAAAAAAAAATACAACGAAAAACAACCCCCGAATAAAAAACAAAAATAAATCGTTCATATTACGTATACGCCACGTATGTGTATTGAGTCTCCCATCTCCCTACAACAAATATGCAACTCAGCAACAAAATACTCGTACTACAACTTTTTTGTTGCTAAGTATTATGTATTTCATTTTGGCATTGCCGCAAACACTCCAAATGCATTTGCCATTCCTCCATGGAGCAGAAGCTGCTTCAGCTTCGGAATGAGGTTGAGGCTGAGAGGATACGAATAGTAGAAGTATAGCCATAGCTATTGTGGGGGAAGCTTCCAAGCCGGAAGCGTGGATTTTTAATGTACGGTTGCTGCTGCTGCTGCTTGAGAGTTTCGCTTCGCCAATGCGAATTTAGACACATGTTTCTCGCATCGCATCGCAGTTTGCCACACCCAAGGAACAGAACTGAACAGGGCAGAGCAGAGAGTGAGGGCGTGTTCCACATATCAAACGTCAACATTACAACGAAGCTCTCTGCCATGTTGTATTCATGTAAACGAGTTTTATTGCAATTCTTCTTTCTGCACTTCTACTTTTTTTCTTTTTGTTGTTTAGCCCTTGTCTTCTAAATTAAAACAAACTGTTACAAACAACGCAACAAGCAACATTCTAAAGTTGCAAGTAAACAAAATGCTGGAGTCAATATTGGGAAAAGTAGTGGTGGAAATCGATATGGCAAATATTGAATGAAATGCAGTGAATCAACAAAATGTATTTCGAAGAAATACAAAATGCGAATAAAATGAATATTTGTAAATTTCAAAATATATAATATCAATTTTCAATTAGAGAATATTTGAGTGAAATTTTAAATAATAGAAAATAATGTAATTTTATTATTCTAACAAGCAAGATTTTCGCTGTTGAATGAAATGCAGTGAATCAACAAAATGTATTTCGAAGAAATAGGAAATGCGAATAAAATGAATATTTGTAAATTTCAAAATATGTAATATCAATTTTCAATTAGAGAATATTTGTAAATGCAATTTATTGTGTGAATAAATTGGAGCTCATTTATTTGCAATTTGAGTGAAATTTTAATTAATAGAAAATAATGTCATTTTATTATTCTACAAGCAAGATTTTCGCTGTTGAATGAAATATATTTTGAAGAAATAGGAAATTTAAAAAAATTCAAAATATGTATTATCAATTTTCAATTAGAGAATATTTGTAAATTTCAAAATATGTAATATCAATTTTCAATTAGAGAATATTTCTAAGTGCAATTTATTGTGTGAATAAATTGGAGCTCATTTTAAATAATAGAAAAGAATGTAATTTTATAATTCTAACAAGCAAGATTTTCGCTGTTAAAAGAGTATTTCATTGCAAGATAGTTTTTATAGTTTAACATCGAACTTTGTATTTATACTTTAAAGTTTAAAAGTAATTCTGAAAACTACTAAAAACATATTCTAAAATATTTTTGATTTTAGTTTCTTTTCATTCCCAGCTATTGCAATTTTGTCATTTAAATCGATTTTCGAACTTTAAATAAATTTGCAGAAAATTATTTACAAAATGCTGAAAATAAAATTGTTTAACTTAGCAAACTTTGTTGATTAAAATATGTAAATTACACTGCCGTATTTCATTTCATATCTCTAGCTAAATTAGTCCCTAATTTATACACAGCTATCGCATATCTTGCATGCTTATTAGAAGCAACGAACTTAGGGAGGAGATTTGCTCCCCTTTATTTTGTATCTGTGGTGCATTAAATTACGTGTACTTAACGTTGCTTAGTCAAAATGTCGTGCAAGTAAATTAACTTGGGAAAAGTTTCACCACTTGATTGGCTGCTTCAACTCTGATTTGCAACTGAGTGCGGTAATTGCAACCGAACACTCGCAGGTGAAACATGCAACTCTGCAACTCAGCTGCTACTGCTGCTGCCGCATGCGGCAACTGCCACTCAATTGACACTATTACTCTTACCACGACCACGTTTCTTTCCTCTTCCCTTTCCCCTTTCGCTTTGCTTATTTTTGTTTAAATTAAATTCTTTATTTTCTGTACGCTGTGCTGCGTAAATCTGGGATGCAGCACAACGCAGAAGCATTTTGCGCAGGAGCGAGCGTGAACTTAATCCCAGCGATGAAGGAATGTCGTGACAAATAGTTTTCCTGCCACGTTGTATGCCTCGCTGACTGTCAGGACGTTGCCACAGACGAACTTCCCCGAACATATGTTGCAAAAATTGCAACAAAAGCTTTTTCGACACACGTAGCTCGCGATTTTGTCGCCGGCAACTCGAAACAAGATAGCAGGCAGACACGTCGGATGCGTTTGCATCTTCAGTCGCTTTTGTATCTCTTTTAAATGTGCCAGAAGCGGCAAAAGATCTACCGGTAGGCAGGGCCACAATGCCATTTACATCAGACAGACAGGCGAAGAGTCGGATAGCTGCTGTAGCTGGCGGATACAAATGTATCTGTAACTGCTGTCGGTCTGTGTAGCTACGGGTAGATTCCTTTACCTCTACCCCAACTCTGTGTGTGTGTGTCTGTGTGTGGCATGCAACAACGCCCCAAAACACTTTTGTGGCGCCACGTCACAGTGTGAGCGTGTTTACACTCAAAAAATTGTTCGTTTTATAGCAATGCATGCGGTTGCCTTCGGTCTTCGGCTTCGGTCCACGCCCCTTTACACAAAAAGATTTTCAGGCACTCGTCGTCGTTAAAGTTTCTAGTAAAAGTGTAATTAGTCTTTTATACACCAAACAAAACAACACGAGATTCAAAATTCAAATGGAAATGGAATTAAAAACAAATAAAACACATTTTTGTAAAAGATATTTTAATGGACTGCCTGAGATAATGATCGACTGGAGACCTATCGAATTACAGAGCTTACTTAAAACATACTTTTGTGTATGTCTCGCATCAAAACAAATAAGACAGATGAGTGTGCTCAACTGTGAGATACCCATAGTGAATAAAAGCCAAACAGTTTGGTATTAATTTTAAAACATACCATATTAATATACCACAACATTACTAAAAATATACCAACAAGTACATATATTTAGTATATAGATACAGTAGTATAGTCACAATATACTATAAAGTGCGGTATTATACCTAAAGTATACAAAATGAATATAGCGCAAAATACTTAAAAAATATACCAAATTCCATATTTGGTATATTTATGCAGTACCATATTCAAAATGTACCACAAAAATACAAAGAATATACCAAAAGCTATATTTGGTATATTGGACTGCATTCAAAATATTCCACAGAATGCAAGATATACTAGATTGTATATACAAAAGTATTTCTAACTTATAACTTCTTCTTTTAATCTAATCGCAACCAAATATTCAGGAATCATAAAGAGTATAGTTATTATTGTAAATACTAAAAATCCTTCTGTCTGTTTCATATATTTTCTTCTACCCTATGTGTAGCAGGTATAAATATCTTGAGATATTTTTGTATCTTTTACAGAACAGCAAACAATTTGCTTTTACACTCTCCAAATGGCAATTGCAATTGAATTCAATTACTTAAACGCAACTTGTGTGTCAAATTTCGAACAAAACAAATATAGATATCAATTTTTTGTTCTTATGTTCTCTATCACCAAAGTTGAAACAAAGACAAAGGCGTAGAACAATGCAGCAGTAGCAGCAGCATCAGTGGCAGCAGCGGTGGTAAAGTCAAAGGGCATTTTGCAGTTGAAAGCGTAGAAATGCGCTTAAGAAAACTGTCAATAAACTTTTCATATTCGCTTCATTGCACTTGGCAGCCAGCGAGAGCGTTATGTATGAATGTATCTGCAAGATAAAGCAGACGGAGAGACGAACAGACAGTTGCACATGGTGCCACAAATGGATACACAATGCAACACACATACACACACATATGTACACACAATGTGTGTAACATAAAACTTTGCTGGTAATTATTTATACAGCACCAGAAGAGAGCATCATGCACCCGCATGCTATTCCCACATGGGATGCGCCATAAATTGAAATACGCTGTGAAGCTGTGAGCGGGGGGAGGCAAAAGTGGGGGAAAGTATGGTATCTGATGTGAAGTTGGTGTGAAAAATGGAAAGCATCCATAATCTAATTTAATCATTATCACAGTTGTCTGCGCTAAGTGACGTCACATGCTGCAAGAGGCAAAAGAAAGACAGGGGGGGAAAAAAATGCAGACAAGAAAACTGCAATCGAGTGAACTTGACTGTAAGATGCCTGTTAATAATGTAAGCATATAACTTAGGAGCGCTGTCTGTGAACTAGGTTAAGCTAGCTGTGATGGGGTTTGCGAGATTTGTGGGTTTTTGTAATGAAAGATAGTCAATAAGACAACTACGAACAATAGGAGTTGCATGTTTAGAAATTAAATAGGTACAAAATAGATAGATACTTTTTATTTCAATTATCTATAACTCTTTATAGATTTTTAATTAGTACAAGTAACAAAAAGCTTCATAAAAACCCTTCCAGAATATAGTATATTAGAATCAAACTGACTCAATAACAGAAAGAATTTAGATGTGACGATTATTTTGAATAATTTTGGTAATAGAAAGAAGGAAGATTAGCCTTACAGAAATAAGAAAATGTTGCTCATTTAGTTAAAGAAATATTCATATTTATAAAGCTAAAGAGCCATAACTTTAACTGGAACTTATCAGACAGGGAAATATAAACAATAAGACTAGCTCATTTGCTGAATGAAAATATATAAAATAAAACGCTTCTCTTACAAAATGAAGAAAGTTTAAAGAAATCTGCAAAAAACAGAATAGACTACCAGATAAACCTTATTTCAATAACAATTCATCAGACTGAGTGACACATACAAACATCAAGAGTTGCTTATTTGCTGAATTACAAAGTTAAATCAGCAATCTTTTAAGATGTGAAAAGTCTTACTCTTTTAGTCAAAAAATTATGCATACTTAAAAATAGACAACATCACAAACATGGCTTTAATGTCAACTTATCAGACAGAGTGGCTTATTTAGAAATAAAGTATTCTTCAAATTGAAGATTATTGTCTCCTCATGTCAAGAAAAGCATTACTTTTTTTTAAAGCTGAACAGACGGCGATAGAAAGACGTATTTAATAACAAATTTTCAAACAGAGAGACAGATATAAACAATAAGAGTTGCTTATTTAAAATGAGGTATGCACAAAATAGAAAAGTATTGCCACAAAACGTCTAATAACTTGTTTTTGTAGCCACGGAAATCTTTACTTTATTTAAAGCTGAACAGACGGCAACATAAACTCGACTTTAATAATAATTTAGCATACAGCTTTCGCCACTTGCAAAAGCCGGGTATAAAAACCTGTCAGCAAAATAGGAAAAGTGTATTATTGTGTAAGAAAAATCGCCTGGTACTTGACTTTTCCAGCAACTACAGCTACAGAAGAAAAGGAAGTCAGATGGAGTAAAAGGAGAGGTAACTGCAGCTATTTCATGCTACTTTCATGCAACTTTTGTTTTTGTCAGCAACGAACACACACACGGATACACACAGAGACAGAGAGAGAGAGACACACACCATTGCCATTGCTTAACTGTTGTCGTTGTCGTTGTTGTCATTGTCGTTGTCCTTGTGCTTATTGTGCCACCATGCACACACAGCTCACAGCTCAGAGCTGAGAGCTGAGAGCTAAGAGTGTGGTGCTCGGTGTTCGGTGCAGCTCGACTTTCCTGTGTCTGAAGTTAAGTGCAACTCTAACATTGTGCACCAGAGATAGCACAGCTTTTCATTGTTGCGCTGACTGCTTGAAAGACTTAATTCAGCGCTCGCTTACACAGGGGCCAATTGCCAACCAACCTCCTCCCTGCATCCCCCCCATTGTCATCCTCAAATGTCCAACCCCTGGCCAAAAAAAAAAAATGATGGAAAATAGTAGAAAAGCGCCCTTAGTTCAACTAACCGACTCTATTACGCAGTGTGCTTGCTATTTGTTGCTGCCGCATTCAACGCAAATGGCGGCAACAACAACAACAGTGAGTACAAAAAGTGAGTGCACTTCTCCCAACCCAAAAAAAACGAAATCCTGCCGCGTTGCGAGTCAACTTTTCATGACGTCCAAAAAGGTTAAGCTGCCACAAAAAGCGTTCGCTACGTGCAACGGTTGCAGTTGCAGCAATGAAAGATCCCGTCAAACTTTAACTTGATAAGCTCTTGAAATAAATTGCAGCATAAGGTGAAGTTTTCTTTATAAGGTCACCTAGGTCCACACATAAAAAGAAAAGTACACACATCTCAAGCGGACGGCTTAACTTTTCACCCATGAAATGCGATACGACAGCTAAAACTCAACAGCTTACTAATCGTTGGCAAAAAATCAAATCGTTTACTTCCTCAATTGACCAGTTGAATGCGCTGAAAATTTCACAAGGGCTGCAATGAAATTTTTAATGGGAATTAAAACATTAATTAGACTAATCCCTAATGAAGAAATTCAGAGTTCTTTAACGAATTGAATTTAGCATGGGAATAAAAGACTTCACAAATTATCTATTCTTCGCGTGAAACTTTCTAGAATAACCAATTCGTTTCAACTGCTCAATTCCTTCTTTAATTTAAGATTACAAAAAATGTATCTACTTTACCAACACGTAAGCTTCTCACTTCTCAAGTCAAGTCAAGTACATACCTGTAAATAAAGAAAATGTAAATAAATAATTAGTTAAGGTCTTTTCACTCAATAAGCAATTAAAGTATTACAATTAAAGTAATTTAAGCTGTCTATAAAAAAAAAAGACGCAGCTACTTCATTTGTTCAACTCGTTTTCGAAAAATCACAGCCTTAGGCCAATTAAAAGATTCGTTGCCCAGGCAAACGCCCCATTTCCAACTCGAACTAAACCCTATAATTTACCACACAATGGGGTGCACAATAAAAAAAGAAACGAAACAAAGAAGAAAAAGAGCCACAACAAGCTCAAGCAACCGTAGACCGCAGTCAAGGTAGAATGCTAACAACAATTGTGAGCTATAATTACGAGTAAGTATGCCTTCAGAAAGAGGTAAGAAATCAATTATGCACATTGACTGTTTACGCACTGCGTTAGGAGGAGGAAGAAGAAGTGAACATCGTAAAGGGGCACAAGAAACAACAAGACATGCACAATGACCGAGAGAGGCGCGTCGTTGACCTCGACCCTTTTGTGGCTAGACCCTAGAATGACCCCAGACAGCGTTCGCATACGCCTCCGCATTAAATGCCAGCGTCAATAAAGTGCTGTCTCTAGTAATTTACGCATCATTAAGCAAGAGAAATTAAAAGAGGAGCACAGAGGAGAACACACAAATGCCATGCACCATTACGACCAATAATAAAACAATAATAACAAAACAGCAAAGCAACAACAGCAGCAGCAAAATGTTGTAATTAGGCTTATGAAAATTACAGAATGTTAGCAAAAATGTACAGCGTCAGCAGACTAATAAAATGTTCCACACACAAAGAGCGAGAGAGGAAGAGAGATGTCCAGACAATGCTGTGAAAGCAACACTTTGCCATGTCCGACACGTGTCCAATTAAACGCCAATGGCGTTTGACTCCATTGTGTGAGCTCTATTTAACTATCGATAAGTTTTTATACCTTCTCTTTACGATTGGGTAGTTTTATTATTCGGCAAGGTTGCACATTTCATTATTAATAATGGTCTTTGGGGTCAGCAAATGAATGCTTATTGTGTCTTTATTTTAGTAGGTTCTTTGAGCAATAGTTTGACAGTTTTTCTTTTTAACTATCGATAGTAAAAACGTAAATTTATTGGAACAGTTTTCAAACAAATTTCAGCAGAACTTCGCACTACATTTTTTCTACATTCAAAATTTTCTACAATTCGCAAGTTTCAAAAGAATGTAATAGCTTTTCACTCAGCGTTTCTCCTGTTTACTATCGATAAATTATCGACTTGCATAAGCTAGTAAATTCCAGTGTAGTATACATATTTTCTTACACGCAAATTTAATGAATTCCCAGACTTCAAAAATATGAAATATATTTTATTTGATCGTTACCTCAGCTTTTCTCTTGCTTACTATCGATAAGTTATCGACTTGCATACACTAGTATATTCCAGTAACACACTACATATTTTTATACATTGTAAACTTAAAAATTCCCAGAATTTAAAAGAAATAAATATATTTTTATTTATCATTAGCTTTTCTTTCTTCTGTCTTTCCTTTTACTATCGATAAATTATCGACTTGCACAAACTAGTCTACTCCACAGTGACTATTTCAGCTGACTCATCAAGAAGAGAGTTGCTGGTAGTGTAACTAGAGGCAGCTCAATGGACGATTAATGTTATCGTCTTGTCTCACACATGCCACAATTATTCATCCACTCACACTCTGCCCCCCTACCCCATCCCTTCGGCTTGTACTTGTTTAATTTGTATGTATGGATGTGTGTGTGCGCGCTTGTTGTGTGTAAGTCAAATGTTTACTTGGGTAATTATGATTTATTCGGAAAAACATTTCTTTCAAAAGCCGTCAGCAGCATCCCGCTTCGCTTCGCTTTCTGCACTCTCATTCATTCATTCGTTCATTGAGAGTGTGGGTGTGGTTAATGAAGCGGCTTTCTTACGCAGTAGTCGTAGTAGTAAACAAACGCATGTGGCAGTCACACACACTTCACACACACACACACTCGAATGTCTTTTTGGGCCAACAGCAAGTGGGCTTGGCACGACAAAAGGCTAATGTCCCTTGGTCGGTTGCTCTGTCGTCGGCTGCTTCGTGTTTATCTAAGTTAATTACAGCAAAACATTTTTAGGATCGTCGCGTCGCCGTCGCCCTCTCTCTCTCTCCTCCCCCCTTTTCTCTCACTCTGTGTGCAGCTGCTGTGTGCAGGCTGAATGACAGCCTTGTTTAAGGGTCCACTAGCTACCACTTTACGCATGTGTGTATACATATACATACATATGTATGTACTTTAAGGGTGTATATATCGGTTGATATATGCGTGCATGTGTGTTGGTGTTTACGCATGTTCGGGCGCGGACAGTTCCGCTGATTAATTGCTGCTAAACACACACAAAGTGCTGCTCAGACACCGTCCGCAATGCATAAACAAGTGCGAGTCAACTCGACAGCCAAAGACCCCGTAGGCAACAAGTTATGGGATGTAAGAAGATCCATAAACTATCACTTAAGTGTTGATATAAAATTTGCATATTTTTGTTTGGAAGAGACCTTGCTACTTGAATTCCTTTCTTTTCTTCCTCTTTTCCAAATCTCATTACATTTCACATTTGTAGTCTTTTGATTGTTTTGTCTTCTTTATTTTTTAGTCTGAACATTTCTTAAATTAACAGGTAACATCATAAGTTTATCAAATTCTAAGATACACTCTTAGGTCCTCTCAAATTTCTTGAATGCAAAATAAATTCTAGCACTCTATCTCAGTCTCAAATTCTTTTCTAATTTACAGTCCTTCAGAAATTTGTAGTCACAGTTTCCTCCTCTCTAACTGTCAAATTCTTCTGTCTTACAGTCTGCAAATTTCTTAAATTTATAGGCACAGTTTGCCAATAATTTAGTTCTCCAAATTCTAACCTAAAATTCACTTTATTTACTAGCTTGCAAACTTCTTAAATTTGTAGTCATAATCTACCAATTTAATTCACTTCTTAATTTCATATTCTTCAAATTTGTAGTCTGCAAAGTTCTTAATTTTCCAGTCATAGCTTCAGCAATTGACTCTTATTATCATATTCTCTTCTGCTCTAATTCCCTCGCATAGTCGATTTCCCATGGTGTCTGCGTCAGTCATTTGCCAATTAATTTGTGTCTAGGGACTAATTGTATTCCCCAGTTGTTGTTTGGTGGTAACTAATTAGTAAATTATGGAACTAAAAATAGAATTAATGAAACCATAATTAAAGACACTTGTTAAACACTTGTCAAGAAAAAACAACTAAAAAAAACTGAGCAAAATAAATTAGGAAAAGCAACCAATATTATAAGCAAACAACTTTTGCTTTTTTCGGTGCATGAATCATGTTGACACATGAATGTTGACTGTAATGGATTGACCGTGAGTGCAAATCAAATTCGATCAATCATCAATCCATACAAAAAGGTTACACAAATGAACCATTGAACTCTTAACACAAACATAACAAATGAGAATATCAAACCAAATCAAACAGCTGCAACTAGAAATCTAGTTTATTGGAGAGATGGGTACAAAAAAATACACAAAAAAAAAAAGAAATGTCAAATGGACAAATCAATTTCCCGAACGAAACTCATTGCTTGATTTAATCAAGAAGTAAATTAAATAGTTTGGCTTTAATTGAATGCCCAAGTGGCAGCTATTATTATGTGGTAACAATGTGTTGCAAGTGTGTGTGGCACGCACCAAAGTCTGACAAACACGACTACCTCTCATCAGCAAACGTCGACAAGTTGTCTGGCGGCGCCATTTTCGCTGTTTTGGCTTTGAACTGCAACTCGAAGAAGAAAAAAACGGCAACATTCAAATGCAAGTTGGAGGCAAGGCAACGCCTGAATAATTTCCGCCTCTCACTCGATGCGAATTGATTGTCGAATGACGACGTAGCAGAACAGACGGCAGCCAAGACAGTAGTCAGAAAGACAGACGGACGGACAGTTTCTCGCCCGGTTTGGCTTCAATTGTTTGCTAGTTTGTTAGTTGGCTGAACGATAAGTATCTGGCTCTGGCAAAGGGAGAAGCAGAAGGAGGAGAAGGTCTGGACCTTGGGCATTGGGCATCGCGTAATGGCATCCACAATCCGGCTGTGCTTCCTCACTCAATGAATAAAGAAACAAACAAACAAGAATTTTGTACGCTTGACTGCATGTTTGCATGAATGAATGAATGAATGGTTGGGCGAGTGAGTGAATGACTGCTTGGTGGTGCAAATGGCTGAATGAATTGTCGGTGGGTTGTATAAATCAACTTGGCGTTTATCTCAAAGCAAATAAGTCAACAGTGAAGACGGATAGCGAATGCAACGCCATGTGAATATCGTCATCATTCCGAATGTGCGGCATCTTGCCACAAACTCAACTCAACTCG
This sequence comes from Drosophila kepulauana, assembly GCA_023558455.1. Classification (NCBI taxonomy): domain Eukaryota; kingdom Metazoa; phylum Arthropoda; class Insecta; order Diptera; family Drosophilidae; genus Drosophila; species Drosophila kepulauana. Next base: position 27,310,242 of record CM042367.1, read on the forward strand.
AGACTCGAGACTCGACTCGACTGAACTCTGACTGGACTGGGCTAAAATGTTGTCCGCTTTTGGCGCTGACATGTGCGATTTAGTTACGCTCGCCAGCCAACTTCAACTTCAACTCCCACTTCCACAACTCGCTTTCAATGTCTGATTGCATTGCAGACAGACTGGAGCCGAAATGGCTAACAATGACTAATTCCATACACATGTTACTCGACGAACAAACCAGCAAAAAAAAACCAAGAATACAGTGAGTGAATTAATTTTTCAGACGTTGCCCAAGTTAAGCAAACAATGCAAATGAGCGTGTTACGGTCTACTGCTGCGACAAACACAAAAAAATTGTGGAGCTGCCAAATTACATTTCACATTGCTCAGAAAAAGTGTGTGAAAAATTTACATGTTCATGTTCAGCTGACAAGTTGCAGAGCTCAAGACATCTGTTAAATTGTAGCAAATTGTGGTCAAAGTGATGGCATTAATTTATAAAATTGTTTTGAATCAGTTTTATAAGCAATTGGAGAACAGAACATAATAGTATGTACATATATCGAATAGTAGTAGTATAAAGTATAACGAATATAACCTTTGGTATATTTTAGTATTTTTGGTATATTACGTAGGTATATTGTTAGAATAGAATAAACATTTTTAGAAAAGAACAGAATAGTATGTCAATACACCAAATATAGCATATGGTATATTTTAGTATTTTTTGTATAACACTGTGGTATATTTAGGACATTATTTTCTAATTTATAAAATTGTTTTAAATCAATTTTTTATGAAAAAAATAGAAAAGAGCAGAATAGTATGTCGATATACCAAATATAACATATGGTATATTTTAGTATTTTTGGTATAATAATGTGGTATATTTATAACATTACTTTCCAATTTATAAAATTGTTTCAAATCAATTTTTTATAAAAAAAAATAGAAAAGAACAGAAAAGTATATCGATATACCAAATATAACATTAGGTATATTTTATAAATATATAAATATAAATATATAAATATAAATATATACATATAAATATATTTTTCGTTCTTCGCTAATGTCTCACAAAATCTTCATACATATTATCCATCTCACAAAGCTTCGTTGTGCGTTTAGAGCTGCCAAGTGCATGCAATCAGCAATGCAAGTGCATAATGTTATTTCAATATACAAATTACCGAAATTTTGCATTTGGGCTTAACCGATATTTGCCTTTTGCAAAGGCTGTGTAAAATGAGGCGACAAGTGAAATGAGGGAGAAACCAGCAGCTTAAGCAGCAATCGACAGACGTCTGTGCAGCACACACAACAAGTAAGAAGAAGGAGGAGAAGATAGAGATACGGATAGACAGACAGACAGAGAACAGCCAGGATATGGATGCAGAATGTAGCTACAATTATTTGCAACAATTTGACAGCTTATGTTGTATAATTGAAATGTGATGATTCAGGTGCACACGATTGAGTGCGTCGTCAGCTGCTGCTGCATCTACCTTAGATTGAATATAGCTAAAGACGAGAGAGAGAGAGTGGGATTATGTAGAGAGGAGAGGAGTCTATTGAGTGTGTGTTTGGTTTGGTTTTGTAGCAAGACCGCAAAGCTCGCTCGCTGGCATGTCGGCAGTAGATACAGATGGAAGTATCTTGCAGATACACAGTCTACACTCTATACACTCTATATATTGGAGTGGCAAGCAAATGCAACAGTAATTCATCAATTAAACTCTACCCTTATAAAATTACCGATATTGCACACACACAGACACTGAGGAGTACACAAAATATGCAAATGCTGCCACGTTTTCGAGGTCAGGTAAGGCTTTTAGCTGTTGCTGATGTTGCGGCTGTTGCTAATGCTGCCTTCTCTGCTCTCATCTCATCGATGAACTGTAACTGCTGCCAAATGTGCGGCTTTGGCAATTTGGCAGCACAAACTAATCGATGGCTCAACATTTGACCAGACACAAAGCGAACAAACTGCATCTCTATCGAACATCCAACATACATAGAAACCTGCACGCATGTCATAAATGATGCACATTGTATCTGAGAGTATGCATTTCTCCAGCATTCTCTACTCTCTCTCTCTCTCCTAGACTTCGACCACTGCCACTTCCCTTTGCCACTTCCACTTGCTACTGGCTGCTGTTGCACCAAGTCCAACTATTGCACATGGCCAAACGGCTTACTTTGCGGCCGGTGTTCGTTTGTGCTGCTCTTAATGCGCTTTTGCATTTGCATTTGCATTAAAAGCAGAGCCACAAGCCGGGACCAGGCCTAAAATGATGTACAGTGGGGCAAGAGCAAACAAGAAGTGGAATATCTAAGAAAGATACAATACAGTGCAATTGAAACTTGGAGAATGTTCAACTATTAAAGTTCATTTTAACAAAGTGAATAAATAGACAATAAATATTTTGGTTTCAGTTTGAAAACATGATTGATTAATGTGGAAATCAAGTTTCAAAAATGTGTTGAAGGTTATATAGACATTCTCAATTTTAATATCGATATACTAAATACAACCTTTGGTATATATTTTTTGTATACTAATTTTATTGTATTAAAAGTCAATGAGAAATAAGAAAATATTTAATAAAGAAAATGTTGTTTATAATGCAATGATGAAGTATATATAAGAAATAGACCACGTAAATATATTAGGGAAATTATACCAAGCGATTGAATGATATCAAACAAATTTTAGTTACATACATACGCAGAATAATATGATATGTGATGTGATGAAGAAAGCTATTGAGAGATGGAATGATGTTTACTAAATAAAAGGCGGATATTATTATACTAATAATAGATGTGTTATGACTGCTTTTTCTGTTAAAACATTTGCATTAATTATCATAAAAAGTGTTAAGTAAAGAATTGAAGTTTATTCTACAGAATTAACTATGAAGCATATAAAATATGTAAGTCATTTAACTACCCAAAAACTACAGCAGCTGTTTTGTGTCAACGTTGTCAAAATAACACATAATTTCCAGCTAATGCCCACTGTAATTCAAAGAATCTGACAATTTAGCACAGACACGCACACACACAGAGACAGGCTAACACACGAGACACACACACATACATACAGAGACACGCAGGGAAAAGGCGCCTCGTTGTGCACCACATTGCTTATTTAATGAGATTAACGTCCAAAGACAAACGTCATGTGCATGTTAACAGTAGCGCTTGGACGGTCCATAGCCACAGCAAAGTATCTTTCGGATACGGAACGTTGCGGTTCGCAATGTTCTCAACTCTGAAAATGTCCATGGACAGTTGGCAGCTGCCTCTGCTCTGTTGCTGCTGCTGCTGCTGTTGTTGTCAATTGTGCTGGCCATAAAAGGCAGAAGGCGGCACATTAAAATTCTAAAATGTTTTTGCCTGCCTACCGAATGGAGGAGACTAAGTTTGAGGCTGAGGATGAGGCTGAGGTTGAGGCAAGCGCACCATAAACGGGTCGGGTCACTGCCAGTCGAATCATGGCCAGAACAGAACACCGAACCACAGACAGAAATGTCAGCGCTTTTTATATTCCCTTCTTTTCTTTTTGGGAAGACCCATTGAAACTTGACTTCAAAGCAAAAGACCATAACGACGATGCTCTCCAACGATAATGTCTTTCGAGGCTGTCGTGAAAATATCAGCAGCATTTGATGCACCGCAACAACAACAACACAAAAAAGGAAATAAACGACGCATCCTTGACCGAGGTGAAAAGTGAAAAGCTGTCAGCATCGCAGCAAGAAAAAACTGACTCGCTGTCAAATATATATATTTCTATAAGCATTCATCCATAAAAGCTAACGAGCTGTAAATTATGAAAACGCTTCGAGTTCTGCTTTGGCCGTTGAAATTAAGCAATTTCTGAGCTCTTTTTTTTTAGTTCTGTTAACGCATAAGAATATAAGTGAACTAACGAGGTGATTTCTCGATTTTAGCGCTTGCTATAAATATGAAATAGTTTAAGGCGAAAAAAAGAGCTGCTCTTAATGCACTGCAAAATGTCATGGGCAAAGAAGTAATTGAAAGAGCTGAAAGACAAAAACTTGGTAACAAAAGCTGCAATTTGTGAAAGAAAAATGTGCTGTAATTTTTTAATTATTATTGCAGATATTTTACTTTAAGAATTAATGGAATGGAAGCTAGACAAATTATGGATGAAACCCTAAAGAAATATAATGTTAAATTCGTATTAAAAAAAAGATTTGAAATTCATAAATTTTTTAATATAGTTGAATGGTTGAAATATCTTAGAAAATAGGTTGAGATCATTGATTTCAACTTTTAATTATTTCAAGTATTTCAACTACAAAAATGATTTCCTCAACTTAAAGTTTGCTAAATTATCAAACTCATTTTGCTGCCTCACAAATTTCAACGCTTGAGAGAAGTAAAAGCCAAAGACACCACATTTAATTTACATTACAAGATACGATTAAAGCTTAAATGGAATTGAATTAAGTTGGCCTTTCATATAGAGCCCAAACGCAGTTTAGTTTAGCACGCGTTGCGTGAAACGTGTTTTTCAAGTAAATTGAAATGAAATGAAATTGCAATACGCCAAATGAATTAGCCATGTTTCGCAGTTTCAATGGCTGTTGTGTTGTGTGGAGTTTATGTGGTGTTGTTTTGCTGTTGCTGATGCTGTTGCTGCTGCTTCTGTCGACCCAGTTCGTAGCCACAAACAAACAAACTCAATTACTGGAACAACTATTCTTTTTATAATGCCACCCACAAAAGCTTTTGCGCTTTAAGCAGTGCAAATGGCATCCTCTCATTTCCCCGACGAACACAGCAAATTGTAAAACGTTTTCATGAAGTGCTTTGGGAGAAAGAAGGAAGGCGAAGGATGAGGATGAGGACGAGCTAAGAGCTTTTCATTAACAGCGGAGCAGGACATAAGCCCGCAAATTAATGTAATGACACAAGCCACCCACACACACACACTCACTCACACACACATGGACAAACACTTGAATGGGACTGTGGACATTCTAAGCGGCTTAGGTCAAAACTCGTAAATGACTTTCAAATCTAATCTACTTTAAAACGAATGCTGAGATGCTCCTGCCTTCCTTCCTTTTAGGTAAGGTAGTTTCTCATGCCATATCCCTTCAGTTTGATGTCCTTTCAGGAATCATCAGTCACACACATACGCACACACACACACACTCGAAGGGCAGCCATATTGAAAAGCTTCTGCTGATTTGCCGATTGTCAGTGCGACATGCGTACCAATAATTCATCAAAACAGAAGGCGCCTCCCAGACATGAGGACATCAATGCTTCAGTTGGGAGAGAGAGAGTAAGACTTCTTCCCCAAGATTTCGAGACGCGTTAGCTTTCAAGCATATTTTTTTGAAGGCCTTCGACGTGGCGGCAAATTGCGTTGCGAAACGTTCTTGTTGCCGCCCTTCGTTCGACGCGCGGTTTCACGTCGTCGCCGCAAAAACAACGCCTGACTGACAATGATGAATAAAAGGCGATAAATCTGGCCCAGAAGAACACCAAAAACAACAACAAAAGCAGCAGCAATAGCAACAACAACAATAACAGCTGACTAGAAGAAGAAACTGCGCGACGGATTTGCGCCAAGCCAAAACAGAAGGTACGAAAACGGGAACGGAAAGAAAGATATGAAGGCAAAGAGGCAGGGGCAGAGGGGGAAAGGAAACGTGCCACTGTTCGTTGCACGACGGAAGTTGGCAAGACGGAAGACATTTGTTTCAAGCCGCGCTAGACTAGGCTTCACTTCGCTTCACTTCGAGATGCGATGCGATGCGATGAGCTGTGTTTGTTTTTGGGCCACATGCCACATGAAGGGGGGCAAGCGAAAAGCGGAGAAAGGGGAATGGGGAGCCGCCTGATGACGTGCGCTGATTTGTACAAAGTGAACGCGGCATGCATGGGTTGTTGCCACTGTCACTGCTGCTGCTTCTGCTTTTCCTGCCTGCTGCTGCTGTTGCTGATGACAGCAATGACGACTTTGACAGCGAGGGTTGGCTCAACAATTCCTTTGTCGTGGCTTCTGTTACAACAATGATGAATGAATCGCGACCCCAAAAGACGTTTCAATTACGCACATGTCTTCATACAAAGCGACCCACTAATGATGGTGTTATTTGCTACAAAAGGCTTTAACGATAGGCATCTGCTTGATAGCTGCGACTTTTTAGATTTTTAAATAGGCAAGAGAATTGTTGGATATTAAACAACGTTGAAAACATTTAAATTTTTCTTCAATCAAGTAAATTTCTATTTATAAAGATAGCTCAGATAAAAGGTAAATTTCTGAATTCATTCATTTGGTATTTCTTTAGAGAAACATAAAAATATTAGAGTTTATATGTTATGATTATGTTATGTTAATATATGTTAAATTTATATGACATTTTTATCCATATCTTGTTAAAATTGAATAGTAATCTGATAATACGATTGAATAAATTACTAAGTCAACTGAGACACTTAAAACAATCGTAACTATCTTCCAAAGAATTATCCTCGATCTGTTGATCTGTTCATTTATATTAAGATTAAATATGGTTTAATTAACCGTACAAATTTAAGGTACTTCTTAGCATTATTATCAATACCTTGCTAATGAAACCACGAAATAAATCAGTTGCTAAGCCAGCCTTTTAAAATGCCTGTAAACTGTAATTTTCTTTAATTGGGAATGTCACACAATATTGTTTTGTGACTATTATCTACTTTAGCAAAAAGTTACTTCATAGATTACTACCAAATTTTATAACATACACAATTTTTCAGTCACACCCCGTTTGCAATCAGCACTTGGTTCGCTACAATTGAAAATGCGAATCGCAAACGAGCTGCAGATCATCAACAACAAAAACAACAACCGCAGCAACAAAAAAGTATCGCCTAATGTCCATCATTGGTATGCTGGCAATAAACCGAAGCTCAACAATCATAGAGAGTGGCAACACAATAGCATTGGATTAGGCCAACGTTGAAAAGGCATCGACAACAATTGATGCCACAAGGAGGCGCAGCGACTGAGTCAGAGAGAGAGAGAGAGAGAGAGTCAGAGTCAGTGAAGGAAGTGGATGACGATGTCTTTGGCTTGGTGTGACGTGGGCGCCAATGGTGCAGATCATTAGCGTGGCTGCCACAACAGCGTGTGGCACATAACAACAACAGCAGCGCCTGGAGGCAAAGTAACCAAAACAGCGACTAAGACAAAGCTTGATTTATGTTTTATGGTCAGTCAACATTAAAAATGTTATTGCTGTCGCCAAGTGTTTATTATTTTAATGTGTCACTGTGTGGGCGAAGAGGTGAGAGTGGCAGCAGAGAAGTGGTAGCCGAGTGAAGCAACTTCAACTAGCTGCCCCAAGCTCGACTGTGAGAAACCCGCTACCCATTGTGAATAAAAGTAAAACATTGCAGTATTAATGTTAAAATATACCGAATTGATATACCGCAGAAATACTAAAAATATACCAAAGTATGTGAATGGTATATTGATACATACCAAATTAAAACATACCAAATTAATATACCGCACAAATTCGAAAAATATACCAAATAAATATACCACAATTATACTACAAATATACCGAAGTCTGTTTTTGGTTCATTTGTTATACTACTACATTCAAATATACCATAGAGGACAAAAAATACTAATTCTGGTATATAAAAGAAACAAGACAACTCAATCTATTGTAATCTCTGAGATTTACGGACGCAAATGGCTCATCTGTTAAAGCTGATCAAGAATATACCATATATACTTTATAGGGTCGGTATCAAAAAAAAGTTTCCTCTACTTCACTCCTCCAAGAACTTTGCCTCACTGTGCGTCACTGTTAACTGGGCCAACTCTGGGCCAAAGTGAGAAGAGTCGGTGTCAACGATATGCGGCAAAGCAATAAAAAGCAGCAGCAAGCGTGGGCCTCAGTCCAGGGCAATTGAAAGCGTTGCCTGTTATTAACTTTAGTTTAAGCTGACCACAACACAAACACATACACACACTCTCACACACTCATAGACATATTAATGGGCTCAATTGAGCAACCAATAAAATAGATGACCAAATGTGTGTATAATGCTGTTCCTCTTTGTTGTTGCTGTTGTTGTTGTTGTGCTGTTTTACTTCATGGAATTTATATCGCTCAATTTGTTAGGGCGCATTACAAATGACGAAGGCATCGTTGCTATTTCAGCTCGGTATCAGATGCCACAATGTCGATACCACAAAATTTACGACACCAAAATGCAGCAGTCTAGTTTGCTATACATGAAACATATGCCACATATAGCTTCCAATCTTATCCCCCAATTGTTTTATGAGTTCTCTAATAGAAAAAACTTTGATTTTTTCGAATGGATTGGCAAGACTGACATTAAAATTTATAAGAAAGATGTATACTAACTATTAATTGAAATAAAATATCAAAAGCAAATTAAATTAATTTAGAGAACTTCATTATAAATGAAAGTTTTAGACTTTTTGAAAGAATAGAATTAATGCCTTCACAAGTATTCAGTTTTATACTTGAAATAATAAATTAGGAATATAAAAAAATTATAAATTATAAATCTAGAAATGTAGATTTATCAATAAAGATTATTAATCAATAGAAAAACTAACCTTAATACTTATTTATTGTAAGAGCTATTTGCTTAATACTTTACCAAGTCAATCAATCAATTAGTTTTCCAAAATATTAGCAAACCTTTCTTGTCCATCTGTTATTAAAAGCGTCTGCTATGATATACTTTAATCGGATTGTACATGGCTTATAGCTAATTGCATGATAATAAGACTGCAACATTGTCAATTAATTGTGCATACACTCATCCTTATAGACAACATCAAAAAAGACAGAAATGAAACTGCTGGAGCAAGAGAAAGCTGGCATAATGGAAGCAGGATTTGCCTGTTGGCAATACGAGCTTGTTGCATGCAGCTTGTGTGTGCAACAGACACATGCAAATCTTTCACCTGCAGCATCAGCAGCAGCATCAAACCAGCATTGATGGCAACAACAACGACAACTGTTAAGCAACTCATTTTCCTGTTAATTAATTTAATTAGAACATTTGCCCCAACCTTTATATAAATATATTTTGAAAAAAAGAGAGCAAACATGCCACGTTGCAAGTAACCACTTAACCCACTACCCAAAGGAGGAGTTGCAACCTCTCCAAAAAGCAGCGTCGAGTTAAACTTTTTTAATTGCATTCAATGTAGCTGCCAACGCTGAATGAATAGTGGAACTTTGAACGAGAGAGTGAAGGAAAAACGAAGCCCAACAGATGATGACATTGCCAAAGTTGAGGCTAAGGACAACTGTGGATTGTGTTGTAGGTCTCGCGTTGAATTCCTTGCTGTCATTTAATGACATTTTCATCAACTTCACACAAGAATAAGAAGAAGAAGAAATTGCCACCCGAAAACATTCCTTTACCACTCCTCATTATCATTATAATTGTCATGCTGATTTTGCCCTCTCGAAAACTATTTGCCAACACATCGCACTCTCTTATTTTTTTTTTGCACTTTTGTTTTGCAAAGTTTGAGCCAAAAGTTCTTCACTATTGTGATTTGTATGCGAGTTGTTCGCAGTGTCGTCGTCGTCTTCACATGGCACATCTCAAGTAAATATTCCTTCGGCGTGACTTCATTTTTAATGAGCAATGCCAGGCGCAAGTGTAAGTAATAAAAAGAGTGCCCAGAGAGTGGAAGCCAATGAATGTCGAAGTTGATGTACGAATGACATGCATAATTACATTTCAATGCTTAATGGCACTCAAGCGCATCTCCCTCAAAACACACCAGAAACATCGCAACAACAGTCACTTTAACTCTTCAAAATTGTCTTTTTAGTCTGTTTACAATTCAAAAGGCATTTCAATCGCACACACACACACTGAGATACATTAAATGATATTAAAGTGCAATCAATTAAGTATTCCTCAAACAATTCCACAATCACTTCGATGGGAATAAAAGAAATCAACTGTCCATACAAGTAACTAAGCGACAACTAAGCAAATAAATAAGAAGGAACATTGCGATTGTGGATAGAAGTAAATGTTTTATAACAGAAAGTATAGAAAATTATATCGATATTAAATTTCCCATTTAGGAAAAATACTATTAAAGAAATGCCGAAATAATATAGAAGACAAACGTTAACCCCTTAAAAGACCCAAAAAATATCAATTAATTTAAATTATTATTCAATGGAATAAGTAAACGATTGAAGGATGAAATTACATATCACTAAATATTAATAAGAATTAATATTAGCTTTATGCACTTTAAAGTTTATATGTAATAATGAATATTAGCTTTAAGCACTTTAAAGTTTATATGTAATAATGAATATAGAATATAATATTGATCTGAAATAAATTGGCAATCAATTCTAAAGAGTATAATATTGCTTTAAAATATATGAGAGAAAATATTTAAGTAAATGCCAAAGTAAGAAAACAACGATTCATGAAGCAAACAAATGATTGCAAGAAAAGAATAGAATATGCATATTCAATAAATTTGTAAATTGTTATTAAATTGAAAAGTTGCAAATGCAAATGTAAGTAATTTATGAGCAATGAATGAGAATGCTGAATACATTATGAAATAGATGAAGAGAATGCAAATTGTGAATAAATTGTGCTAAGTAAATGTAGATGAGTGTAGTTATAAATATAGACAGATCTAATAGAAAAATGTAGTTTGGTTAGAAAGACTTTTAAATTCATAAAAACAGTAATTAAAGACTCTCCAATCTTCGAATACGTATTTCACAAACAATAGCATATTTAATATTCCCCATCGATTCAACTTAAATACCGACTTGTCAGTGGCAACCGTTTGGAGTCCACACTAAAATGCAAACAACTTTGTTTAATTGCAGCCATCGATAACGCTGCTAACCAGCTGCACATATTGTCAATCGATCCATAGCAACAATTACAAAGTCAAAACGTAATGGAGAGGGAAGTAAGGGAAGTAAAGAAAAAATTGGAACACCAGGCATGAGTTGCACACTGGCAATTAATTTTTAATTTGGCGAGCTAAAACAAACTTTTGCGTGGCGAGACAATAAGTTTTGATGATAGACTCCTCTTGCTTTGGAGGGAAACTAATCAGCAACAGAGTGCTGAGGCGCGCACGTGAAAGGCCAAAAACAAAATGTACAATTATTAAACTTTTAATCAATTTATCAATATTAACTTTTTACTTGTGAGCGCAAAAACTTTGCCACAGCGCACACAGCGTATTTTTTTTTTTTTGTTCTACGAAGGTCTTTAACTTTTTCATTAGAGCAGAGCAGAGACGTAAAGAGAGAGAGAGAGAGAAAAGCGTAAAAATGGAAGGAAATTCGCTTCAATTTTTGTCGTTACGCCATTTCAATTACTGGCCAGGCGCCAAGCCAGGACGATCAGTGGCAAAATTTATAGAGACAAAAAGCTGGAGACGTCGTCGTCGAACCAGAACAAAGAGAATAAGTAAAATGTGCGCAGAGTGTGTGTGTGTGGACGATGGCGACATGCAACTCATTTGTCGAAAAGGGTCCAGAGCAGAAGCAAGTGTAGGAGAGGAAGTTGAAACTCTGCTGCACTTGTCGTATTACTAATTTCCCTGGTGACCATGGGGCACGAGCCGTTGCCCGTTGCCTCGTTGCCTCGTTGCTTGACTGCTGGCAGAGCCATTGAACTCGACGTCAATGTGCATCTTTTGGCGTCATCGTTAAACGTTCAATCTAGCAGGCAATGCGGCAGGTTGCCAGGACGCTGCTGCTGCTGTTGCTGTTGCAACCGATGTTGCTGCTGTTGCTGCTGCTGCATCAGCAACATTGCAGTTGCAACTTTTTGATTAACGCTATTATGAGCTGATTGTTCAGTTGACCCAGGTTAATGCTCCAGCGCCTGCTGCTCCTTTCTCTCCCTCACTTACACACACACACATCATGTCGCCGCCTGCTGCATGGAATGTCCTTTTGCTCGAGGAGAGAACGAGAGTCTACCAAATTGCACTCATGTGTGTAATTTATTTTCTCGGCATAAAAACTTCCTAACCGGAAAATGAGCACTCAATTAAGAAAGCCGTTTAATCCATGAAATGCTCCAATTGCACCACGAGTGCGAAATCCCAAGCAAGCCAAGTATACTCTTCCCTTTCCCTTTCCCTTATCCTTTTCCCTTACTCTGATGTCCTTCCCTGCTGTGCCCAACGACAACTACGACGACTGGTCTGTAAAATTGCTGTGTCTGGTAATTGATAGGGTGCGCCTTTGGATTTATTTAAAGCACATTGCAGCGATTTGGAATTCCCAGCTCAAATTACATGCCAAATGCTTCAAATTCTACAAGTATTTTAAACACAAAATACTCTACGAAAAAGTGCTTTCAAAGTGAGTGCGAATTTATGAGAGCTTTAACGCTATTTAACTGCATATTATTTGTGGGAAAGGGTATTGAAAGTGTTCCCACATAATAACTACATTCTTTATGAACCTTGAAAACTTGATTGCGAACAGATGAAAACAGTAGAAGTTATTCAAGAAATCATTTTGGTTAAAAATGTGGTATATTCTGTACTTTATGGTATATTTGAAGTGTTATAGTATATCGATATACCAATCATTATACCAAATATATAATTTGATATGTTTGAAATGTAATAGTATACCGATATACCATATATAAACTTTAGTATATTTGAAATGCATTTAGTATATTTGAAATATCGATATACCAAATATAGTCTTCGGTATATTTGAAATATGGTATATCAATATAAATACTAAATAAAGTTTTCAGTATATTTGAAATGCAGTTGTATATTGATATATCAAATATATATTTTGGTATATTAATTTGGTATATTTTCAGAACATAATCGCATTGTTTTACTAGTTTTCAAAATGAATAGCGATTTATTCTGTACTTTATGGTATATTTAAAATGTAATAGTATATCAATATACCAAATGTACACTTTGACATATTTTAGTATATTAATTTGGTATATTTTAAAAACATTACCGCTTTATTTCGCTTATTTTTAAGATGGATAGCAAGCACTTTCGTCTGTAGCCTTTTGACTTGTTTTATTTCTTTTACTTTTAATAAAATAGCAACTAACTCAACTGTTTATCAGTGTTTCCGCATCTCTACTGCACACTTAATCTTCTTCTTTCTACCACTGCTCACAGTTCAGCTGTCTTTTCCACTTCGGTACTTCTTTCACCTTCTCCCACCTGCCTCTCTCTAATCTAAGTATATCTAAAGAGTAAAAAAAACTATCACGCATAATTCAACAGGCAATGACACTGACTAGACTATATAATATGGGCAGTGTGCGTGCATTTTAGCCACGTCGCGACACGTAGACGACTTCAAAGCGCCGCAAAGCAGTGGGCGACGATGGAGGTGGCGGTGGTAATAGGAGAAGCTAACTGTATCGATGATCTTCCGCGCAATTTAACTTGAAATTGAGCAAGGTGGAGGAGGCGAGGGAGAAGAGGGCGACTTGAAATTACGTGAACTTCCGTTGCAGCCAATTAAGCGAGCAAAACGTTGGTCAGACCCCCAAAGGGAGGCCACACTGTACTTTGACTTTGGACAGCCCGAGTTCATTGCGACAATCGCTTCCTGCCTGCCAGTTAAGTTGGCCATGGCCACCGAGAGAATATAGTTCCAATGATTCTGAAGCTGTTTCTGCTGAATGTTCTTTACTTATTATTTTTTTTCCATCGTTTCCATCGAAGAGTTGTCTAAAAATAGTTTTGCGACGCGGCGACGCCATCATTAAAACTGTCTGCAACGTGTCGGAACAGCAAACATAACTGTTAATTGCCATTTTCTGTGGAGCTATTCCAAGTTCCCACTTTCCTTCGCTGTGTGTGTGTGTGTTGCTGCTACTCATTTTCATATTTCGCCGCATGCGCCTCATTACAATTTAATTCACAATGTAATTGCAGTTGGGCGCGTTTGCCGAAGCTCTGAACTGAAGATTGTGGAACTTTTGTCGTCGTCGTTGTCGTTGTCGACGGCACTTGACACGCGCCTCACATAATTTCCCTTCACATGCGTCTTATGTGTGGCACACAGTTTCAGATACTTGTACTTATATGTAGCTTCCTTCCCTCATTCTCTCCCACTCTTTCTACATATAGTATATCATGCCTTCTTCCTTCCGTGAATTTGCATATGCATTTTTGGTAGTCGACGGAAATGCGACAACTAAAAATATTACGTCTGACATTGGATTTCTTGGCTCTGTTGTTTCCTCTTCTCACTCCTCTTTCTCCCTCTCTTTCTTTTGCTCTGCCCATTTGCATATTACTTTTATTCAAATTATATTAAGTAGGCACAGTTGAGACCGTTATGGAATGGCATCTTGAGAAAATTGTGAATTCATAATTCCTTTGGCGGCAGCGGAATTTCGTTGGACTTATGAAAATACAACTCGAGTGTGTGTCGCACACTCAACTATAGTGCTATATCAACGTGTACTTGACATATTAATGTATATATAGTGATGACATTTTGTAAGTCGCTTTTGCTTGTCGAAAATAAAAAGCAATTTAAGTTGCATGAGACCTACAAAGTAAATTTCAACTTTAGCTAATCAAAATTGACAAATCTTTTTTGGGTTTATGTTTAAGAATGCAATAGAAGTAATTCTAGTAATAGAGCTTTGAAATGTATTAATTATAAATATGAAAACTAACAGATCTGGTTCAGTATTTGGTTTGGAGTACGAATTTGTTTCTGAATTTGATATACTTGTATAAAAACTTTCAGAACGCTCTCAATAGTTTGACAATTCTGTTCAATTAATAGAACTATTCCGTTTATTCATTTTAGCTATTAAAAATAATATTTCTTGTTTAGCATTAGACTTAAGAAACTTGTTCGAATAATATAACTGTTATATTTAGTAATCTTAGATATACAAATTGACAGATCTTGACTTTTATTACACTTCGAAAAATATTAGAAACCTGCGCGAACAATATTAGTAGTTTCTTTCTGAATTTCATATATTAAAACTGGCAGTTCTTCTTCGGCATTTAGCTTCAAAAAGTTAAGAAAGACTGATCAAATAATAGAACTATTCCTTTTCTTCATTTTAGCTATAAGAACTGATAGATCATGTTCAGTTGTTATTTAAGCTGAAAGATCTTTTTCGGTATTGGGCTTAAGAAATTTAACAAGACTCCTCATTAATTTACCTATAAAAACTGATGTCTTTTCCAACATTTGTCTTAAAAAAAATTATACATCTATAGTCTAGAAATAAAGCTCCAAAATTCATAAATCTATCTTTTATACCTCCTCAAATTTCTCATTCAATTGGAACTCCTTTTTTCTTGAGCTGCATTAAGTTGGCATTACATTATGCCAAATTTCGAGTAATTTTCTTGGCCAGCAATATTTTTGTGAAGCATGTCGCATCGTTAACTCAATCAAGCACTCTAATGCACAGCGAAGTTTTCGTCGCTAAGAAAACTTGGCATTACCCTAATCGAAACTGTCTGAATTTTCCGCACGTAGCGAAAGGAGAAAATCAGCATAAACAGCAGCGCAATGTCTCCAAAATGAAGTAGCCCCCAAACAAGTTTGTGTGTGGACGTGGATGTGGATGCGGATGGGTGGCAAAATGCAGCGCCAAAGTGCCACAAAACGATCAACGCTCAACCGCCCACTTGATAGAAGTAATTTCGGAGTCTAGATGTGGAAGTGTATTTCTGTCCCTCTCCCTCTTCCCGACTGCTGCTCCTCTCGACTGTTTTGGCCAAGTGCTGTGCATTTAAATGGTCGTTTTGTTGCTTCGCCTAATGACAACCACTTGCGGCTGTCAAATGCAACTCTGGGGCGTGCCACGCAGCGTTGTAATATTTTATGCGTGTGCGGTTTAAAGTGCCAAGCAACGTCGCAACGTCGCAACTGTGGCAGCCTTTTTGCTTTTGCTTTTGTTTTTGTTTTTGCGCGCTGGCCGCCAACAATGGCATATGAATGCATTACCAGGACACACACATTCCCTCCTCCCTCCCACACTCTCCTCTCTCCTTGCTGCACTTTCATTTTACTTGGTCACAAATGTCCTTGTCGTCGTCTTCACAGTTGCAACAGCAGCAGCGTATTATGTCCCTGGCTCCTTCTTTCCTTCTGCTGCTTCTTCTTCTGCTCATTTGGCAGCATTTCTGTTGTTCGCTGTTATTCTCGTCCTGCTTCTGCTGTTGCCACTCGGCGCATTCATAATTTGCACATTAACCTTATTTTCCTGTTATGCATGAGTGCGAAAAAATTGTCACCAAGCCCGAAGGTTTTTACGACTCGCCTCTGATGGATTTTAAATGAACTTTAACACATGCCACGCGCTCAAGTCCTCGCCCTACTTCCTCTTCCTCTTCCTCTCCCCTCCTCCACATTCTTCTTTATTTTTTCAACAAAATGGGCGTTGGCTAAGTAATTGGTTTTTCAGGGGGCAGTCCGCACACACACACACACACACACACTCACAGATTACCTTGAGTTGGCTCTGATAAAGCAGCTCAAGGAAACCTTCACTCAACCAAATGCAACTAATCAACAAGCGTATTTTCCCTACTTAGAAGCGCGTCCAAATGAAATACTGAATGAGTACTAAACTCGAGTTATTTAGTGATTTAGGGAGTGCACCGTTTATGGCTAAACTTTAGAGTAGAAGACTAACATAATATAGAAGAAAGTGAATAAAGTTTATAAAGAGAACTATAGCAAAGAAATGTATTAAATATGATTATACAAAATGATTACAATTTCTTTTTAAATATTAGAGTTTATATTGCATAACAAATAAGCAAGTATAAACATCACAAATTTGTTGAGCTACTCCTCGAAATTTGAGTTTATCTAGGGAAATATCACAAAGAACATAACTAAAACATGTATGAAACAACTTAGAGTTTGTATAGAATAATATCACAGAACATAATCAAAAACAAGTGATAAAGCTACAGTCGAGTGCGGTATTATTCTTAAAATATACCAAATAATACACGAAAGCCATATTTGGTATATTCCCTATAGTAGTAATACATAAAAAATTCTTATTTTCCTCTTTTACATTCTCAAAAGAATTTATAAAGAGTAATAAAGAGCTTCGAATTGTAGAAATATCACAATCGAAAATAACCAAACAATTTATGAATTGTAAAAAAACTTTTCTTTGAACATTTATATATAGAAATATCGGAAAAGAACATAAGAATATAATCAAACTTGATATGAAAGATTGGTTGAAATGATCTATAAATAAGATCTCAAGTATCACAGTTCAAATTCATAATAAACACAATGCCTTAAATGTAATAAAATGAAGAAATCTTTTGATTGTTAACTTTCACATTTTATGCAGTAAAAATCGGACATAAAATTCCAAAAATATATTCATATTTTAATTGTTAAATTTTGGGCATTAAAGTTCCAAAAATAATATGCTTTTGCAGCCTAATAAAAGTCTACAAAATTTCCTCCCCAGCAACACCTAATGAACCACTTTTCACAAACAAAAAAATATCAGAAAATTCTTCATCATTATTATCAAAGTATTCCTTCCACCTATTTTAACGCTGTCATTATTTCTACAATATTAGAATACTTGTATTTCTTGACTAACATTATGAACAGCCTAGTTTTCTCGGCTGAGTGCGGCATATTTGAGAGGCCATCATTTGAATGTGTTGCGATTGCTTTCACCATAAAAGCTTTCTCCGCTTTGCCCATATCCTAAGTGTTTCCTTACTTTGGCGCACGTTTTCTTCTTCTTTGGCTTATCTATTGTTGCCAAAAACTGACTGGCCCACATTAGCAATTGTGTCAGAGCCTGAAAGACCGAAGCACGAAGACATTTGCAGTCTGCAGTTTGTTGTCTTGGTGAATGTGTATGTGAATATCTTGTTATGCATTCATTGGTATCTCTTGCATTTTCGTTATGCATTTCTTTAGCAGTGACACATTCATTTGAATTACTTCCTGCCCGGGCAATGAGTGGGACCACCCAACAAAAAAACGAAGGAAAAGACGCTTGACTCCATTTCGTTGGCTCATTTATAAGCAGCACATGTGCGCCTGATGTGACTTGTCTCAAACCAAAAAACAGAGAAAAGAAAGAAAATAAGGCTCAGGCTGAGAGCTGCAAGAGAATGCAGCGCCTGCCAAAAGTAGGCGTGGCTTGGGTAGGTGGGTGGATGTTGTGCACATTTTTAGTGTGTGCCAAATGCACATTTAATAACGTAATTTCTGAAGCGTGCAAAAGATATTTTTAGAATTTAGTTCTTTTCTTCTTCGTCTTCTTCTACCGGCAACTTTTCTGCTTCATCTTTTAACCCAAACTGCAAACAAAGTCATATATACATACATATATAGACTTATTTATGTGTGAGTGTCGCAGCAACTCGACGTGAGGATGTCGCACAACTTTTTAGCCAAATTTGCATATGCAACTGACGACGTCGACGTCGACGATGATGACGTAGCCTGAAGCAGCAGGAATTACCGAGTGGATGGCACTAGAAATAGCTGCCAGCCAGTTCTCAACTGTCCCCCTTCCCCTGCTCCCCTCTATCCCTTTCGCCCTCATCCTTAGTGTATATAAAAAGCTTCGCCACTTTTATGCAAATAATGTCTTCCAGGAATTTTTGCTATTTATAGTTAAGATACCAAACGTGTGGATGCCTGATATCTGTGAAACTGTGCATTAGTAGTAGTGTCATATGTGTGTGTGAGTGTGTGTGTGTATCTTCTTTACAAGTTATTGCTTCATTTATTCAGCAAGTTTTTCACCTTCGTCTCCTTGCTGACTTTGGCAACTATCTATCTATCTATCTATGATATACATAGAGCAAGGTTAGTCATCTATGTATCCTTGCGTATCCTTGCGCTTTCATTCACTCCCAGCCAAATTACATTCTGCAGCAAACTATTAAAGTTTTTGGCAGTTGATTTCGCTATTTTTCTTGCTTTTTTTTTTGTTGGCTCTGCTTGATTAGTCATAATTTAGATTGGCATTTCCATTAGTCGAGCTTGGAATTTATTACTGCATACCATATCATAATTTTGAAGTAACTTACCTAATTCCACATAGAGTTTTGGTCGTATATTCTCCTGCCAGGCACTTTGATTACCAATCACGAAGAGTGTCAGTAGTAGGAAGACTTGCATCCATCCGAAACTTTGGCTCAGTGTTTTTGCACTTTGCAGATGCATTTTGTGGCTTATATATTTGTTGTTATTATTATTTATTTTGTTGTTGTTGTGGTTACTGTTGTTATTTTGCTTGCTTTTATTTACCGAGTTGTGGAAATGAAACATTTCTATTTTTGCATAAATTTTTACTTAATTTCCTTGCTATAAATATTTTGTTGTTGCGGTTTTGTTTTGTTTGCTTCTGTTTCTGTTTGTTTGCTTGTGTGTTTGTGTAACGTAGGGATTATATTTAATTTATTTACTGCCTCTTATTTACTTACTATTTAAATGCTATTCATTTGTGTCAAATATAATTAAGTATTTATTTTAATTTTTTGCTTTTTTTTCGTATTATTATTATTTTGTTGTTATCCGTTTCTTATTTAACAATTTATATCCTTTTAACAAAGTTGATAAAAACTGAGCGCCGTTTTTTTACTTTTTTGTTTACTTTACTTTTTTGAATTATTGTGTATAACTTTTAAACAACTGACTGCGGGAGTTTTAACTCATTACTGAAAAGAGAGAAAGAAAGAAGGGGAAATTAGTTACATATTTTTATGATTATTCAATAAATTATGATCAAGAAAAAATACTTTTATGAATAATTTTGATTTTTCCTACTTAAAAAAGCTCTCATCTTTTTATACTAAAAATTTGTGGGAAAATAAGCGGATAACTTAACAATAAGATGTGGTTAAGAACTATTTAACAGTAGTATTTTTATACCCGCTACCCATTTATTGCTTTTGGTATAATTTAGTGTTTTTGCAGTATATTAATTTAGTATATTTTTTAAGAGCGAAGTCGAGCATACTCGATTGAAGCTTTGTTAGGTTTTCAATGTGAAATTAAATTAAATTCAACTCATACTATATTTCATAAATGTAAAATCATAAATTACTTTCTAAAATTTACAATTGGTTTAATATTTTTATAAACCCTCTAAAATATTTATTATTAATTATGGTAGAAAAAAGTCTTCAAATCAGGTTACAAAATTTAGAAAGTATTGATAATTTAAAGTGAATTAAATTCAACTCTTCTTTGATCATAAAAAATTGATTTTTTCAAGAGTACTTATAATAGAAATGTAATAATTTTATATCGTTTCACATAAATAAATATTTATATTAGATAGATTGTTTAATAAGAGAAAAGTACTCCGCTTAAAAATCATTTAAAAATACAGTTGAATTAATAGTTTTTTGATTGTGCGTTAAATTGAAGTCTCTCCACTTGAAGTTGGTTAAAAATGCGATTCTTTGGCTGATGTTGATGATGTTGCATGTTAAATTCAGCGTGCCTACTTTCAGGCACTTTGCACTAAACTAACAATGCAACAAAAACAAGCCAGAAATGAATGCGGCAAACACACGGCAAGTGGTGAGTCAAGTGGACACTCTACTTTAACACTTGCCGTTCCACTTGGCTTTCTCCTCTCTCTCTCCCCCTCTCTCTATGTCTCTTCTTACGCCTACTCGCATTGTTGACATCATAATTAGAACGCACCTGCCTCAGACACACACACACTCACACGCACACACTTACAGTTGAGTTGAAAACAAATTGCGCTGCACTTTTGTGCCCTGCTGCACAGATTTATGACACCGCCACCGCCACAGCATAACCCCGTTTTCCTATGCCACAGACCCCAACTGTTGCACCACCTTTCCCCTCCCCCCGCTCCCATCCCTCCCACTCTTTCTTTTTGCAATGTATGTGCCACATTTCTTCATTTCGTGCCACATTTTAATTCGCTTTGGGGTGGGAGAATGTTGAAAAACTCATTAACTGTGTACGCTACTTGGCACCTTTTTTTATTTTTTTGCTTTTTTTGCCAGTTGCTTTTTTTTCCTTACAATTTGTTCTCACTTTGCCTCATTCGCTCGCTTTGTTCGCTTTGCTTGGCTTGCTTTCTTTACTCTGCTTTGCTTTGCTTCTGCTTTTTTTATACATTTTTTAAACAATTTTCTCTCTACTTCACAAACCCCCCTCCCCAATCTCATTTCCCCCACACAATTTGTGGGCTAAGGTCGACAACTTATCTGCATGGCAGACATTTGTGAGGCATTCTAAATGCCCCAACGAGTGTGTGTTTGTGTATGTGTGTGTGCACACACATGATTGCACAATAAGCCGATTGGTTGCCACATTAAATCGAGCACAAAATTTATGCCAGACACATTGGCATAATGCGCAATGCAATAAAGTTAATTAAAAAAGAGTTTCAGGCACACAAAATCCCAATAACTGTACGTACATTATGCAGCGCATTTAAATCAATAAATAGTAAACAATCGAAATGCAAATGCAAAAATGTGCAAATTAAAAATGCACAAAATTATTACACATAGAATCTTGAAGTTTTTACATTTTACAACGCATTTAAATCAATCCAAATATAAAATGCAACAATTGACAATTACAAAGTTTTTTTTTGTTAAAGTTTCTGCATTTTACATTCCATTTAATTCAATACAAACAAGAATTAAGCAAACTGTCGATTGAAACGTTGTAATCAAAATACTAAAATTCAGAATTAAACAAGAAAGTTACAGTTAAGATTACTTTGAAATACCCACTGCACATTTTCAATAAAAGCAAAATTTAAAAAAAAATAACAAATTAATATACTAAAAATACTACAAATATACCGGATGCTATATTTGGTATATCGATATACTTTTGCATTTAGAATATACCATAGAGTACAAAATAAACCAAATTGGTATATCGATATACTAAAATTGGAATATACCAAAGACTACGTAATATACCAGATTGGTATATCGATATACTTTTGCATTTAGAATATACCATAGAGTACAAAATATACCAAATTGTTTTATCAATATACTGCATTTGGAATATACCAAAAAGTACGTAATATACCATATGGGTATATCGATATACTGCTGCATTTGGAATATACCATATAGTACACAATATAACAGATTTGTATATCGATATTCTATTTCTTTTAGAATATACCATAGAGTAATGAATATACCAGATAATCAGTCCGACTGCAGCAACCGATTTTTTGCATATACAATTATTTCTTCAATACCTTAACAAATTTTTATCTCAACGCAATCTCCTACTTTATGAATAGCGGGTACAAAAATCTAAAAGAAATATTTTAATATGGAGCTGGAGCTTTAACTTTCAACTTGCTTTTAAATGAATGCATAAATGTACAATCAAAAAATGCACAAAATTAAACATGAAATCTTAAAGTTTTTTGTGCAAAATTAAAATATATATGTGCATATTTTTATTACATGCTCGTATTATAAGATTATGCATTGAGTGCACAGCACAAAACAGAAAAAAAGCGAAAGAGAAATGCAGAAATGCAGTTGAAATTGCGAAAGCATAGCAAACATTTCAGAGATGGCATTAAAACGGCGAGCCAGGCATTTAAAATGCTGCCTGCAAATAAAGCAACAACAAACAAGCAGACAGCAGTCCCCACCTCTCCCTCTCCACACTCTGTTAACAATTGCACTCGTTGCAGTCTGCGGTTCTTTTTGGTCAGCAGCATTTTCTATCTGTGTTTGTTTGTGTGCTTGTGTTTGTGTGTTTGTGGACTTAGTCCCGGGTGCTGTGCAAATGGTAACCCAAAATAAATGCAGCAGGAATATGTCAAGTGTGGCAAGCATACACACATACATACACACACACCTACACATTGCTGAGGCTCAGCTCATTGCGGGGAGTAACAACAACAATAGCTCGAGCCTCTGTCTCACAGTCTGAGCCTGATGCATTGCAGCATATTACTCAAAAATAATGAAAAACAGCTGAAAACTGTGGAAAACTGTGGAAAGCTGGGAAAAACTTCAGTTCGGTTGATGGCAATTTTGTGATTTCACCACTGTTAACACTCATCATCAGCGGCGCCATTTGTTTTGCGGCCGCCATTTTGTTGCAGTTTACAAAATGGCCGCTGCGGCGCTTTTGCCTTGTTTCGGCTACTCTTCTCACTCTATCTCTGTCTCTTTCTACGTGCAGAAATCAACTCTTAATACACAAATAAATGCCGCATTTCCATATATAAATACAAGCATGTTTATATCGTTTGCATTTTGCCTCCCTCCCTCTTCTGTCTGTCTACAAAAATATTTATGTTGCAAATCTTTGCGGCTTTAACTTGTTGTTGCTCCCTCTATCTCTCTCTCTCTTTCCCTCTCTGTCGCAGTCTCTTGTTTTATTTTTTGTTGTCTTGTTTTGTTGGCGCTCGTCGTCGTTTCTCAGTGTTTCGTGACTTGTTTGTCTTGTCTGCATATCCTGCAGCGATTTTTTCGCCCCTCTCTCTCCCTCTCTCTTGCTTTGTTCTCAAGTTTGGGGCTGCAGTCAAGCGACGACAAGGAGCGCCTCTCTCTCGCTGTCTCCCTCTATCTCTGTATATCCTTGTAAATGGGATTTGTTGCCTGGGCCGTCGCGTAAACTTCTCATTTATTAGCTTTATTTTCTCTCTTTCTCTCTCTGTGTGTGTGTAAAAATATTTTACAATTTTTGTAAGCTTCATATGTGTGTGTGTGTGTGCGTGTGTGTGTTTGTGAGAGATCCTGGCACCAGGACAAACAGACTTATTCGTTTAGAAAACGTTGTTTCCTTATCTTTCTTTGTGTTTGTGTTTTATGTCTCTCTCCACAATTTTTTTTTTTTTGCCTTGCTTTTTCGGCTAGGTAAGGCTGAGAAAAAGGGGCCGCTGGTACTTGAGTAAATAATCATAATGGAATTTTTAAGGCTTATGACAATTTAACATGTAACCTGTATATATATTTCTCTAGAAGTGTATGTGGGTGGGCCCCCTTGATACGCTTGGCTGCCTAAGGGTTAACAATGAGTTATGTGGTTTTATCAAAACATCATTTCATATGAACTGCAGCCACTTAATTGGAATTTATGTCATAAATAAAGTAAACTCTGAACTCTTCGGCTTCCAAATGGAAATAAATGTCTTGCAGCCTGCACATTTCGTATCTAACACTCACATATATATTCATTCATTCATTCATTCACATCTTCAAAGTTTTCTGCACATTTCAACGAATTATCTCTGAACGTTACTCATACAACTTGCGCTGATTGAAGCTCCCTACAATTAAAAATAAAAATGAAAACAATAACTGATAAGTCTATACGTCTTCATTGCTCTCAAAGATACGCAAATTAGTCACAATTTATGAGCAATTACGGAAAGTTATGACTATCACCAATGATGCTTAAAGGCTGAAGGCTATTTTAGTAATTCGAGAGAAGCTAGTTTATGATATTTATCTGAAGAGCACTAGAGCGAGATTGTACTTCTCTGATATTTTCTTCTACTGAAGCTAAAGTTATAAATACTTGAAATACTCTGCTATTTTTGAGATACCAATGTT
The DNA here is from genome assembly GCA_023558455.1 of Drosophila kepulauana. Taxonomy (NCBI): domain Eukaryota; kingdom Metazoa; phylum Arthropoda; class Insecta; order Diptera; family Drosophilidae; genus Drosophila; species Drosophila kepulauana. The sequence goes on from CM042367.1 coordinate 27,334,873, forward strand.
TTGCTTTTATAAGTATAGGAAATATTAAAATGTCTTGTTATTATAAAATATTTGCTAAAAGTTTTTATGACTTAGATCTGTGCTTATTTAAAGTGAACTGCGAAACAAATCAATTGATAAATGTTTCGTAATTATGAGACTAATTCATGAGAATATTCTAAAAGATTAATATATGCGTTGATTTTCTTCATCTAAACTCATATTTGTAAACCTTTTTAAAGCAAATATTTGCATTTAATTTAATTAGAAGTTATTATTAAATATCTTTTGTTTTTTTTTTAATCACTTTTAAATAATAATGTAAGAGAATACGTAACATCTCTTGACTTGTTAAAGAACTTTTAAAATGTTTATATTATATTAGCCAATGCATCTCTTTTGTCTCAGCTTATTTGAATTATGTCTTTTATCTTTTTATCTTTACACGATCTCAAATCACTAATTCCTTAAAGTTAAAGCCATAGATAAATATAAAATAAACAATATTGCAATAAGTAAATATATTTTAAAATTTGCATAGTAAAATAAATAATATTTCAATAAGTATATATATTTTTAAAAGTATATTCTCTGTAAGAGTGTTTCTCTGTTCTTCGACTCCCCAAAAGACAACTTTCTAATCATGTTCACTTTACATATTTCTGCAGTTTTTTTGTCCAGCTAAAAACTAAGGGCATCAATGTAGCAAAGAGTGGGAGTTCAAGTTGTGTAGGAGAGAGGAGAGAGAGAGGACGAAAAAAAAGCGTAAGCAGTTTTCTATTGTGTTGGTAAACCAATTGCAAATGCTGCTTTTCTAGCTGCTGCTGTTGTTGGCCATGGTAACTGGGGTTATAGCCATTTGCTGCAGATTCTCGCCCACTTAACTGAAGTACTTCAATCCAATTTTGTTTATGCAGCTCGATTCGAGTTTGAATTCTGCAACTGCAACTGCAACTACTTGAAGAAGAAGGGAAAATAGTTGTTGGTGGGTTGGTCTTCAATTTGCATGTTCATAAAGTGTAAATTGGAAATTTGAGCTGTGTCGGAATTATTAATGAATTGAGAATCAGCAACAAACTTTGTCATAACATTGAGAGAGAGAGAGAGAGAGTTGAGAGAAAGCCTAACAAGCAAATGCATATTCTAGAGTGAAGAAAGAGCAGTTGCCAGTTGGCAGTTGGCAGTTGGCAGCAGTTGCAATGCGGAAGTTGAGAATTTATTTACATAACCACAAAAGAAAAGAAATACAAGTAGCTGGGAACAACATTAACTGAAAACCAGCAACAGCAATGGCAATGACAACGAAAGCACAACAATAAATAGCATAATGCTAATCCAGGCCAAACAAAATGGCGAAAGCAAAGAAAAGACCAATCTCCATCTCTCTCTCTCTCTCTCTGTTGCTTCCTTGTTGCAGAAAGCATTAGCCAAGGCAGGCAGCAGCTGCCATTTGCCACCACAGGAATAATAATTATGAAGGAAAACAGCAAAACGGAGCTAGGCAAATAAAAATAAATAAAACCTCAACTAACTAACTATTATTTACTAAAAATAAGTCACAACAGCAACAACAACATTGAGGCAAACTTTTCCTCTCAACTTCTGCGCAAAAGCAGTTGAGAGAAAGGATATCAAAGGGATGAGACGAAAGGGGGGAGAAAGGGGGACTGCTCAAGGACTGCGCTGCGGCGTGAACGTGACATGGCATAAGAAATATGTAAATCCCCGAACGTTAGTCAGGTTTAAATCTTAAGCCTTCGCTTGGCTGAAAGCAAGCAAATTGAGAGTTGAAAAGTATTCAAGATAAATTAGCCAAGTGGATAAATGCTCCTTCTTCTCTTTTTAGTCTGCTTTCTTTTGCTGCACAACAGTACATTCATTTTCTCATATCATAAAAAAGGCTCTAAGGAAAGCATGAAATTTGCCATCAAGCAGCAGTTTATTAATGCGGCCAATGAACCCACAAGAAAATGCCTACATAAAAATAAAGGAAAATTGCCTGTGTTTAGTAAAGAAAATATATGTGAGCTCAGGCGCAAAATAATATATTTGTAGTATTAATTTCAGGCTGTGAGAATATTTATTGAAAATAAAGAATAGATTGATTTTAAATCCTAATTGAATTTAATTCAGCATCACATGAAATATTTAGTAACAACAAAAGCATATTTCATTTTTGTATATTACTTAAGCAAAATGCATATAATTTTCTATTTAAATAGCCAAAATTAGAAATTTTTATTTAGCTCATTCCAAATATTAACTTTAGAACCAAGCCAAATCAAATTGAATTCCCCATCAATGTTTTAGATTTTGCAACAAATTTATTTTAATATGATTTTAATATAATATCTAGTAAATTAAAATCATTTTTATTTGTTGCAAACTCATTCGTATACTGAATATTTTCGTTTAAACAATACTGAATATTTCATTTATTTTAAATATTGATTTTGTAACCAATTTAAATTGAATTCACCCTAATGATCTAATCATAAGGATTGCTACAACTACAAATGATTTTAATACACTGAATATTTCATTCATATGCTGAATATTTCCTTCATATACTAAATATTTAATTTATATACTGAGTATTTCATCAATACACTAAATATTTCATTCATATGCTGAATACTTCCTTCATATACTAAATATTTGATTTATATACTGAACATTTCATTCGTATACGGAATATTTCATTTAAATATACTAAACATTTCGTTCATATACTAAATATTTCATTTATATACTGAGTATTTCTTTCACATGCTGAATATTTCCTTAATATACTAAATATTTCATTTATATACTGAATATTTCATTTAAATATACTAAACATTTCGTCCATATACTAAATATTTCATTCATATGCTGAATACTTCCTTCATATACTAAATATTTCATTTATATACTGAGTATTTCATTCACATACTGAATATTTCATTCACATACTGAATATTTCATTTAAATATACTAAACATTATATATACTAAACATACTAAATATTTCATTCATATGCTGAATATTTCCTTTATATACTAAATATTTCATTTATATACTAAATATTTCATTCACATACTGAATATTTTATTTAAATATACTAAACATTTAATCCATATACTAAATATTTCATTCATATACTGAACATTTCATTAAGTATATTGAAATCATTTTTATATTTAAATATTTTTACTATTTAAACAAAAAAATGGAAAATACGGAATTTAAAGCTAAATTGAATTACATTAAATTTTCTTGAAAAATGTCAAGCAAATAAAAATATATAAAAATATTTTCTATTTTGAAGAAGAAAATTGGAAAATTGTCTAAGCCCAAGTAAATATTGATTTCAAACTGAAATTGAATTGAATTTTTTATAATAAAATTCATCTACAAAATCAGCTTCACCTTTTTATAAAACAATATCAAATTCTTGAGCTGAAGTTTTTGCCAATTATAACTGTTTGTTTTCTTTGAGCATTTTCCATATTAGAAATTTGTAATTCTAATGTCGCCTGGGCATATGTTTGTGCCACGTGTGCGCATCATCAGATTTTTGTTGCCTCACTCTCCGCTCCCTTCATCATCGTTCTGCATTTCATTTTGTCGCCCTTTTCTGCATATTTACTACGTGTTATGCCTCATCCAAAGAGCTTAACGCTTAGTCCGACGTGGCATTTTGATTCCATGATTTATGGGATTCAAGAAACCCTCTCAGCGGCAAACGCGACCTCGAGGGCTCTTTTGCATTTGATAATCCTTTAAATTTGCGTATGTTCGTCGTCTCTTTTTCTCACTTACTCTCTCTCTGTCTTTTTCTCTCTAAGCGTGTCACAATGCTGACGGACATTTGACTTTGTTTGGCTTGCATTAAAAAACACATAAATTATGTGGATCTAAAGCCAGAGAAAAACCCCAAACCCGAACCCGAAACAACGGAAAAAAACACTTAAAAAATACAAACTTTTAATTGTGTTGAATCTCAAATAGTTGTAAGAGACTCGAGCAATTCATTCAAGCTTTTATCTGGCTGCTTTAATCGTATATTTATCAATACACATAAATGTTATGAGTATCATTAAACAAAGTTGTCATTTACAAAGCGTCTGCTGGCCAGCAAACGATCAATCAATGAAACCTTTTCCGGAGAAAACGCGATATGAATTTACAGCAGAGAGAAGTTATTAATGAGAGTCTCCAGAGAAGAAAGAGAACCTGAGAGTGGACAGGTTTAGGCAGTCAATTGGCTGCTCAACAGTCAAACATATTCACAAATTAGTGAGCACTTAACCTCCCAAGTTCTCTCTCAAGTAGCACTTAAAAATGCCACACGCGTACTAATTCCGTTTTGTGGCAATAAATCAGCGGGAAATGGATACTTCAGATACTATAATGCATCAATCAAGCCATCAATTAAATCGAACCAAATCATATTTCAAAGCGTCTCTGGAGAAGAGCCACAAAAATTCGAACAAACAAACTAAACGAGCCGCATAAAAGTAACCAAAGAGCAAACAATTTTCTGTGAGTGAAGAGAAGGCGAAGGCGACGTGTGACTTTCAGAAATTGAGAAACTAGAATATGCTTAGGGTAGTTTGAGTTTGAGTTTGAGTTAGAGTTTTGGGTAACATTGTCACATCATAAATGTCAGGGACACATTTCTGTGCGTTTTACTGCGACCATAAAAATTGTTTGTTTGTGTCGAGTGCAAACAACAAACAACAATATGAAATACGAAGCAAAATGTAGAGCAATATCAATGTTTTTTTGTCGCTTCTGAGCTGGGTCAACAATCCCAAACTGAGAAGAGATGAGAGATGAGAGAACGAGGGGAGATGAGAGCTAGAGAATCTCCCTCTCTATGTGATGGAGGGGGCGAGACACATTCGCTACGCTGACCATAAAATGTGTGGCACGCAAAATACATAGCGAGGAGAGTCGGAGGCAAGGTGTGCTCTCTGTCTCGCTCTACGCTTGCCACCGGGTGGCGCGCAGTCAACAACACAAAAAGGTCATAAATCACTTAATCACATAATTAGAATGTATAAAAATTGATTTACGAGATTTTGAATGCGAATGTTGTTGTTGCAACGTCGCGTGTTTACGATTATTTACTTACCGCCACACTGCGATAACGAAGGGGTCGCAACAACCGACGCAGGACATCACAGGACAACACAGGACTACAGGACAGCGAGCCATAACACATGTCCGTGATTGCATAATAGCGCTTTATATAATCCATGCAAATTAAATTTTGGGGAGGCGTCGCCTTCCCCCCCAAAATTTATGCATCTTTCTCGAGTGTCGAAAACTTTTAGTGTTTGGGGTCTGAGGCGCACTATCGACATTATTATTAAAGTCACAACTGACTTTAAGATAGACAAACACACAGAAATCACAAAAACTATTGTTGTTCATTTTGCAGGAAGGGAGAGAGCAAAGTTTACACAATAATTAAATTTAATGAAGCGGCGGCGAATTGTGAAAAGATTAAGTTCGAGTTCAATTTTTGGTTCGCTAAAGTCTGAATTCAATTTAATCAGTTTGCTAAGCACAATTTTTCTAGTAGTTGAAGAGAAAATAAAAATCTCTTTTGGTTCTTTAAAGATTAGACAAACTATTTTGTACTAAGTGCGAATTTGTTTTTTATATTAGTCTAAAAATAATTGCCACTTTAACCTCTAAGTTTGATACTCTAGTCTAGAGATTTAGTTATTTTTGTTTCGCAGTCAATTAATCTATTCATTTCTTCTCTTAATGCTATATGTAGTTAGGCTCAACTTATGCATTATAAATCAATATATTTATTTCTTTTCTTAACTCTATATGTAATTCTGGTCTTCTGGTTGTACTATAACTTTGACAGATTCGGAACAATTCTTTCTACTAACTTCAATCTATAATTTACTTTTCATTCACTACAGATTAGTCAAACTACTTTGTTTTAAGTCAAACTTCATGTTTTATTTTTATATTATTCTGTTTCTTCACTTCTAAATACAGAAAACCATTAAAATTATTCTAAAAATACTTAAAATACGTAAAAGTTTGACAATCTAATCAAAACTAAACAATAGAGCATTCTTCTTGTCAATCAATCCATTTATTTCTGTTATTAATTCTATTTGTAACTCTGCTCTACTTTCTCACTATAATATTGATAGATTCAGCACAATATGTAATATTCGCAACAATCTTTAATTTCAATATCGAAATTTCTATTGTATTTATGTCAGTTTTTTCCCCTTTGACTAAATGACAAGAAATAACCAAAAGTCAATTGTTTTTCGCCCCTTTTTCGTGTGCTCTTAGCTCACTGAATTTGATTATATGGTATTAGAGAAAATAATGAAAAATTTTTGCAAACCAATCAAATTGATGACGCTTTTGCAGTTGTGTCTGGCACGTGCTCTCATATCCATATATATGTATATATATAATTCTGACTGAGACGGATACAGAAGCAAATGGTGGAACATGAATTTGCACAACTTTTCGGGGCTGTCAAAAGTCAAAGTAAGCCGACGGCGTGTGACAGTTTTTGCCTAAAAGCAGACACATCAGACACACATAGATAGACACACACACATACACATTCGAGTTGTACGTGAGAGAGAGAGAAACGCGTGTGTCTCTTAGAGAAAAACCCCGACCAGAAGCTACCCACAAAAACCTTACTTACTCGTATATAGAAAAAGTATAGTCTGCCATCCCCTTTTATTATCATTGACGTGCCGGGCTTAGCTAAAAACATTTGACATCGATATTGTGTTATGAAAGAAAGAAAGATCGTTTACACGCAGGGTGTTGAACCGGTCAGTCGAGATCATTCTTTATATATACGTAGATGGAGGGTCGTTTTTGTACCGTCTGATGTATGGAAATGTTTGCTCTTTACTGCGGCACGCTTTCTGTGTCCAATTTTCATTATGCGCGTTTTCTTTAATTCGTTTCCACTTTTCCCAGCAGGCCCATAGCAAAGAGAAGAACATCCCGAAACCAGCTCCCAGGAAACTCAAACTCAAACCCAAAACCGAAAACTCAAACCCAAGCTCAAGTCACGTACCCTTCCAACACGCATGCTGCCATCGCTCCCTCTCCCTCTCTCTCTCTCTGTCTCCCTTTTAACACTCTTTTTTTATTGCATCATAAATTTAATATTTTTATGTAATGTTTGTATAACGGTACGCTTTTACTACCCTTCCTCTTCCCTCTCTCTCTCTCTCTTTCTGCAAAAAAATGTCCATAACATGCACAAGATTCGTGCGTCTTGTGTCCTTGCCCCAAACCCCACTTCACCTCCCTCCTCCTTTGAGTTTGTCCTGGCAAATTTTTGCTTCTTGGAAGTGTCGCCGCCGCGTGCCAAGGGGATTATTTTTTCTTCCTACGTTCGTTCGTTCGTCTTCTTGGCAAAATCTGAGCGAGGAAGAGACGAAGGAGGGGAACATTTCTGTTGTCATTTCTTGAATGCTTGGGTTTTGGTTTTCGGTTTTTCGGTTTGCTGCTTATTTCATGCTGAGTCCTGAGTCCTGAGTTCTGAGTCTCTCCAATCACACACGAAATCATTTTCAATACACAAACACACACGCAGTTGTGAATTTCATGAATTTCTTTAGAATGTGTTTTTTACCTACTTACAGATTGTACGCATGTGTAATCAATCAGAAGTCTAGTTATATATATGTATATATGATAATCAATGTGGGAAGAAAGGGATAACATTTGTCTGTCTGCAGACATTCATCCCTAATGTCCAGGGAGATTTTCTAGAAAGAGCTACGCATGTTGAAAATCTAAATTTTACTGAATATTAAATGTATTCTATTCTAAAACAGATTCGCATATTGAAAATCAAAGTCGAATTGAACATAAAATATAAAACTTGACTAACCACACTAAATAAATTTGTCTGGTATTTAATTTTCAAATTGATATTATAAACTCACTCAACGCATAATTCCCACATTAAATATGCACTCCTTATTTCCATAATCAAAGCCATAGAAGCATCATATTTACCTGTAAAGAGAAAACAAAAAGTGTCACATAAATGTGGAAAACAATTTCGCATGTTTGAAAATTAAAAATAAAATGTTATTCGACATTATTTGGAAATGGATTTGCTGCAGCTATTTAATTTGATTTAACGTATTGCAATTTAGCTAATGGCTCACGCAAAACCTTTAAAAAGAAATTACCCATCATATTTACTTAGGATACCGAAGAAGAAGAAGAGACACCACCACCACCAAACACAATGTGCATACGAAATTACAAATTCCCACGGCAAATCCATCAGCAGATAACTCAAAAAACGAGTCTCAAGTCAAAGCCGTGTCAATGGTAAATGTTTCTAGCAGAGTCGCTAACACACTCGTCAATGAACGAACGGAGAAACATCTTCTAAACGTCATCGTCGTCGTGAACCTTTCGCCCTGTCTGATCCATTTCCCCAATCGAACCTAACTCAACTCCGCTGCCATTAGCGATAAAAAATTGATTCTCTGGCAGGCAACAAAAGTGCGAGCAAATCAATAAATCACGTGCCACTGCAAAGAGTTCAATAAAAATAAAGGAGAAAAAACGAGAAGAAAAAAAACCCGCCCGCTGGGCATAAAAAAACAAGCAGCAAGTAAAATAAAAAACCAAAGTATAAAACACAAATAATTGCCGAGTTGTAATAGCTGCTGCAATGCAGCTAAAGAAATCAAATAAAATGCGAGGAAGTTTGGCTTGAAAATATTCCAAAATAAAGCACATTTTGAAAATAAGAATCAAAAACTTGTAATGGGAAATAATTAAAGCTCGCTTTCAGTTGTTTATGATACCCTTATCGCGTATTTTACAGGGTAACAAAGCAAAGCTGCTGCAGCTAAGGAAATCAAATAAAATGCGAGGAAGTTTGGCTTGAAAATATCCCAAAATAAAGCACATTTTGAAAATAAGAAGCAAAAACTTGTAATGGGAAATAATTAAAGCTCGCTTTCAGTTGTTTATGATAGCCTTATCGCGTATTTTACAGGGTAACAAAGCAAAGTATTATGTGTGTTATCTGAATGTCGTGCAGCCATCGTCAATGGTGAAATGGAACTCCATTTGAAGCTCAATCCCCAAAATCCAGTCAACAATGACAATGGGCAACCAACTGGTTTTCAACTGGAGGAGGCAGCTTATCAGCAGAGTTTGAGGGGAGGGGGAGGAGACTGCGGCTGGTGCAGTGGACAACAACAAAAGCCTCTTAGTATGCAAATCGAAAGTCAGTCGTTAAGTGAATCAATGTGAATCATGCAGAGCGGCAAGCCGCCAACGCATCTCAAGATGCAGCCCCACGACGCTGCTGCTGCTGCTGAGTGAGCTCAGATAATTTATGCTGTAATAATTAAGCAGCAGAGCAGCAAGCAGCAAACCAACCCAAGACGAAGACCAAGAGAGGCAAACCAAGCCAGGCAGCCAACAATGACAGGCAAATGTCGCTGGGGAACGGAAATTGTGGCCAGACTGACAGACAGATGGAGGCACGCACACATATCACATGACGCACGCACACACACACTAACACACACACACACAGATGACAATTTACTGGCTGGGAGACGCCATGCGGTGCAACGCAGCATCAACTGGGGGCACATCACTTGACCACAGCTTGACAGTTTGCGACTGAAAATTGGTAAGGAGCGCGCAGCTCTAACTGTGGGGGAGGCTGGAGTATAGATAAATGAGGGGGGAGGGAATGAAAAAGGGGAAAGAGTGTAGATTGCAGGAAAATTACAAGGGAGGAGTGATACATCGAACCACATTCAAACTATCATGGAAGATATATAGTAGCTTGATTTCTGGTTCAGTTTTCGATTTGGAAATCGATGCACGAAATGGAATTGCAAATTAAATAATTGCTCAAGTTCCGTAATTTGTGCAAGTCAAATATGCTTTGCATAATTTACTAAGATTAGGAGTTGCTATTACATTATAAAGTGCTTCTAAAGCTAATCAAAATTTAGCTTCCTATACTTTTGTCTGGTTTATTATAATACTGAAAATAATGTAAAGCTATTGCAAAACTCAGTATATTTTATTAATGATGGTACTTAAAATCTTACACCTTTAAAGGAAAAGCACATTAAATAAAATATAAAAAATAAATAATAATTCTAAATAAATACTAAAATAATAATATAAAAAAAAGGAATAATAAAAAAATGATAAAAAATAATAAAAAATAATAAAAAATACTAAAAAATACTACAAATTAATAATAAGAAATATATACTCAAAAATATTACGAAAAAAATAATACTGAAAAATAAATAATACTGCAAAATAAAAAATACTAAAAAAAGAATAACAAATAAATAATAATACTAAAACGTATACTATTAAAATTTAAAAGTATACTAATTTTTATACAAACTATGTCTTCTTATCTAAATTACTAATTTTCCCTACATTTCCCTTTCTACATTTTTATTTGAAATAATTTGAACTTTTCTATTTAAACAGATTAATATATCTATAGAATAATAAGTGTAATAAAAAATCAAAGTAAATGAATTCCTAGTTTTGAACAGATTAATTTTTTTACAGAAGAATAAGAGTTATGAACAAACTATAAAAGTTTGTTCGTATGAAAAGAGATTTACAGAAAGTGACATCTACATTTATTTTCCCAATTCACAGATCTCTTTTACTGCTTCTTATGCTATATATTTTCCACTACAACTTTGGTGTATAGCAAACATTTATCTTCATATCGCTGCCTTGTCATTGTCTTCTACTAAAATACCCAAACCCTTAAGCTGCTTTCATTTCAAATCTCATGCCAAAAGAACTATTTCCACACACACACTTGCATAACATATAACATATAGCATATAGAGGGGCAATTAAGCAACAAAATGTGAATGTTGCGAAATTTGTAACTAAAGCTTAACAAAATGTTGTCTGGCGCCGAAGCCAACTTGATGTTGATGGAGCAAAATTTTTGGGTTCAACTTTTGGCATGCAGTTCTCACTGACAGCACACAAAATGAATGAACCAGACGAAGAACTGAGAACTGACTGAATGACTGACTGACTGACTGAGGACTGATGATGTAGGAGAAATGCAGTGAATGTGACTTGAGACTGGGCAAAAGTTGACTTGATGTACTTAGTAGTTGCAGTTGTAATTGAAATTTAGCAACAAAACATTGCCGAAAGGGGGCGAGGGGGAGAGGAAAGGGTCATCAAACGAGTGCTCTCTGGAATTGAATTGAGTTGAGTTCAGTTGAGTTGAGTGACTGCGTCAGTCGGCAGTCGACTGTCGGCAGTGGGAGTTCTTCTAGTTGATTGATGAAGACATTTTCCGTTTTACAAATTTTGCAGTGGACACTTTGCGGCCAGACTTTAGAGTCTCTCCGATCTCTCCGACATCGCTGCCAGAGTTGTCAATGCAAGTAGCAGTTGCAGTTGCAGTTTGCCACCACAAGAGTCACAACACAAAGCACACAGCTGACAGCAGTTTGCTATCCAGAGCTCATTACGGGATACCAAACTCCGGCCGCAGTTCAAATGAATTTAATTGAAATTTCAAAGTTGTCAAGTAGCCGCTGCCACTCGGAGTCGCAGTCGAAGTCGGACTGAAATAAGACAAAACGAAGACACATGCGTCCAGAGTCCAAGAGGAAAATGCGAAAAAGACTAAATAAGTTTTCGCACAGTTGTTGCCACCCTCGCTGCCAGCATTGCACTTTTGACGTTGCAACATCTGCAAAAGCATCGAAGACGACCATCTTCATTCATGGCACACAAAAAAAAAACAACTAAAAAAAACTCAAAATACTAAGAAAAGGGCCGCAAACACAAGTGTCATCCAGTGTACGTAACTTTTTAAAAGAAAAGTTTCCCTTAAAAAACTCAAACTCCTTCCACTCACTGCCAAAGCAAAAGCAAGTCCAAAAATTTCTCGGACTTTTGTATATATTTTGAGTTATTTAATGCGGGCGAAATGCACTTCGTTTCCCCTTTACCCTCTCCCTCCTCTCTCTCTCTCCAGCTCTCTCTCTACTCCATCCATTTCAAACAAGAAAAAAAGTCAATGTCTCTTCTTAGCCAACTGTTTGCGTGGGAGTGTCAAGTGCCTGCAGTGGCTTTAAGCCTTGGCAGTTGACAAGAGCGAAAGCGACAGACTGACAAAGAAAGAGAGGGAGAGAAGGGAGGGAAGGAGAGTGGGAGAGAGACAGATGCGAAACAGGAAGTTGCCTTGTGTTGTTGAAGTGAGTTCATACGTTGCCACAAAGATTTCAGACAACATCTGCATAATTTTTGCTCAACTAGAAAGTTGCCTAAGCAACACTTTACATTTATTATTATTTTATGCATTAAGTGCTAGATTTTATTATAATAGTATGTCAAGGAATGCAAGAGCTAATATGAGGCGTTGAATTATGAATGAAATTATGAATATGATAAATTAAATGAATAACAAACAATCAAGTAATTTTTACAAAGACTTCTTTTCAAATTGTAAAAGCAGAAAACATTAATTTTAAGAATGTAGTTCTATGTCAATATACCAAATATAGTTTTAAGGATGTCTCTTATACTATTGGTATTCATTTGGTATATTTTAAAAATAATACTGCACTGGTTTGTTTTTATTTAAAATGTGTAGTAGAGTTCTTTTGAGATTGTGCAAGCAGAAAATGTAAATTTAGAATGTAGTTCTATATCAATACATCAAATAAAGATTTCGGTATATTCTAGTGGTATATCGATTTGGTATATTTTAACAATAATATCACACTGTAGCAGGTATCTCAGTGTCGAGCACACTCGACTGTAGCTTTCTTTCTTGTTTTGTTTACAAAACTGTCTCAATAACAATAAGCAAATTCCTGTATTATATTATTTAACAGAAAGAGTAAACTTTCAGAAAAACTATTAGGTAGATATACAGTACAGCCAAGAAGAAAGGCAAATGATACTTTGGATACCATAAAAATAAAAGTTATGATAAATAAATCTTTACAAAGAAAGAAAATGATTAATCATTAAATGGAAAAACTCATTACTCAGAGCTAAAGCAACATGTGAACTTTGACTCTTAAATCGAAATAATATACCCTCACAACATATGCACTGATACAGGGTAAACACAAGCATAAGCTGCTTAAGTAAACAGAGCAAAATATTGCACATCAATAAGTTTGCAAGCTGCAAAGAAAACAAAGCACAGCTAAACAATTTATTGAATGATATTTGTATCAAATATGCTACATACTCGTATTTATTTGTTTCCAATAAATAAATAGTAAAGTTTTGCTAGTTTCACTATCGACAAATTGAAGCGACTTATGGATGAAATTAGCACACATAAAATAAGTTGACAAGTGTGTCTAAGAAATTGGCCAAGCAATTCATTTTTATTAGCAGCAGTTTGCATTCTCACAAAAGAGAGAAAAGCTCTACATAAGACAACATCTGTTAGCATTTAAGTGTGTTAATGTGCAGCTCCATTAGCAAGGACAACAACAGATCGCTTAGCTAAGGCAAAGGAAGGAAAAAGATGTGAAATTTGCATTTTCAATTAGAATTCGAATTGAAATTCGATTTGTGCTGCAAGTTGACATTTGTGCTTATGCTCGTCGAACTCAATTACGCTCCAATTACAACCTCTACTTTGGGTGCCCGAGGGTTAAATGGATTCGCCTGAAGGCTTGAAAAATGCTAAGCAATTCTTTTACTGATCCATTTTGGCAGCTGTCGCTGTTTGCTGTGCTCAATTTCCATTCCTTGCCTCATCAACGACGACGAGTGCACTTTATTAATAATGTCGACGTTCCACATTTTCGGGGGTTGTTCAACAAAAAACGGGAACAACTACAACGAGCTGAACAACCAAAAAACCACTATGCAGATATTACAAAAACTTTTTTTGTTGGGTTTTTTTTTTGGGGTTGCACCCTTTAATGCTTTTTTTCGGTTCGTTAATGATGCTTCTTGCACAAAATGCAAAATGCCAAATTCGTCTCGAGAGCACTCTACAAACCGTATCCATTCAACATTTCCCGTTGATCATTTCGAGAGGGATAAATTGCTAAAGTTTTTCCCTAACGACTGAACTTGAAACCCGATTTGGGCAATGATCCATGTGAGCAATAAAACTATAATTTTTACAGGGCAATAAAAAAACATTACTTTCACTAAGAAAATATTTACTTTTTTGTGGAACATTTTTTGTGTAATTATGCGTAAATTAATATAAATCAATGCTAGCTGAAATTGTTAATCATCCAGAAAAAAAACGCAAAATGTATGCCATCACTCAACAACAACAAAAATCGAGAAAAAAAAAATTGGTGGCATATTGAAAATCCAATTAAAATTGCTGCACTTAAAACTAAAATCGGTGGAATCATGAGCGCACATGACTGTGTAATTAAAATATTAATTAAATTATAATTAAAGTTTTTAAAAAACAGCTGCAGGAAGTGTTCTGCATATTGTGCTATCCACAAAGCCGCGTGTGAAGTTAATTGCACAGCAAACAACACTCGAAAGAGCGAATAAATGCGAATCATCATCGATTTTGAAAAGTACAAAAAAAAATGAGAATTAATAAAAGAACTTGTGTAAAACCTATTTAACAAATTTATTAAATAATGTAGTGCTTACATGTTGAAGCAAAAAAAACAGTAGGAAAAGCGACTGTTTGATGCTCTGCTTTTTTTTTATACAAAATCATTTTTAAACATTATAAATATAGCTGTAAACTTTGAAATAGCAGTGCTAACAATTGAAAAAACTATTATAAACACAACTTCCAGATAAAATTTAGTTATGTATGAGTAAAAAAATAAATATGTAAAGTCTAGCTATCAAAACATAAAATAAATATAAACTAAAATATATGTAAAATCCAAAAAGAGTATTAAAAGCGACAGCATAAAATATTTATGCAAATCGAGTTGCTAATTAAACATGAACAACACAAACTGGGCGGTAAATTAAAATGACAAATTACATAAAAGCGGCCTGAACATAATCAAGCCATTTGACCACGCCCCCCTGCAGTTACGCCCCAAGTGCTGTCCGAAAAATCATTCCAATTCGCCACAGGCTACAGGTAAAACTAACTGAATAAGTGAGAGCCAAAAAAAAAAAAGGGATAACAAAATAAAAGAGGAGGTAGAAACAAAATCAACCACGAAGCTGGTTTCAAATTACAAAATTTCTGCCATGCATTCGTAATGTTGTTTAATTTTATTTGAATGCTCTAATGGAATTTGATTTTGTTGTTAAAATGGTTTGTTTTATTTATTTTATGGTTCAAATGATTAACAATTCACCCCCGAAAAATACATGGAAAATATTTTTCTTTTGCTGCATAAATTGTACAAATATTTAAGCTCAACAAATTAGCAATTTGTTGGCAATACTATATATATTTTTGCTGATTGCAAAAAGTGTGCAAAATTTTAAATGTAAATCAATTTCAATTATTTATCAATATTCAAATGCAAGAAATTTGTTGCAAAATCAGCCTGAAATTCGCGTTTGCAATTCGCATATTTCTAATCATAAATTTGCAACGCAAAATATCTTATCTATTAGAAAATGTGCTGGGCATAAAAACCTCAAACCAAAAATGTGTTCGTATTTATATTTAATGCAATTTTCATCGCTGCATTCACAGCAGCAAATTGGCCAACAAAAGCAAACTAACGCCATTCAAATGCAGCTTTCCATTGAGCCGCGAAAAATTCATATTTCCTCTCCTACGTATAGAAAAAATACAATAATAAAATATATATAAATATGTATATTTGTACAGTTATGCTGAATGATTTCAGCACGAACAATTTAGATTTCATACAATATTTCGTGCACGTATAAATTGTGCATGCTGCAATTTCACGTAGAAAAATACAAGTGCAAAAAATAAAATATAGAAAAAACGATGAAGGATGAAAAACAAGGCCCGAGATGAAAAGCAGTTAATATTTTGAATGCAGAACGTGGAAAAAAAGTGCGATAAAAAGCTTGAAAATAAATAAACGCAAATGCACAAATACGCTTAACGCTAACCACACACAAGCATACAATAAATACGTGCCACAATTACATAGATATGCACATACTTTTCACATACATATGAACATTATATATATATAGAAGAATGCGAAACCGTAAAAACCAAAGAACACAAATTTCCAGCAATTAAAAATTCAATGTTTGCAATTTCAACACACTGCACATATTTTAAATATATTCAATTGGGTATGATAAATTGCACTTAAAGTCAGAGTAGGAAAATCCGAAAAAAATACTAAAAATTTGTGGAAAATAAGTAAGAATATTGTTTGCGAAATATCTTCTAAAATGCCAAGCTCTTTATCATATAGTCTCTAGCAATCTTCCAGAGTATCTTCAATTCCAACTTTAGCTCTTCAAATTTTATTTTACTGCGCTCTTTTTCATGCCATTTGTTTTATGCTGGTATTATTTTTATCCAGCGAATATTTCTACCATTTATTGATATTATAAATTATGGTTTTTGCGAGTTATGAACATATTTCTATTTTTTCCATTTTGTTGCTGCATTTTTGCATATTAACAACAACACTTTTTGGTATTTAATTTAATCGCATCAAGCATGTAAAATGTGTTTTCAGTGCAAATAAAGCGATAAGAGCCCATGCATTAGTATTTTATAAATACTGAAAGCAAATAAAAACAGTATTTGGCAATTCAATTGGGATTAAAGTGTGCGAAGCTATGCGATAAAAGTGCACTTTATCATTTCGAGTCACTTTAAATTAGTTGAAAGTCATTTCAAGTGCTAAAAGTTAAAAAACCAAAACATAAGTATTAGTATTTTATCAATACTGAATACAAATAAAAACAGTACTTTGCATTTCAATTGAAATTTAAGTGCTTTAAAAGTATCATTTGAGCATAATTCAGTGGAAATTCTGTTTCAGGTGCTCAAAATTGAGTATAACTCAAAAAGGTGCTAAAAATTGAAAAACCAAACCTAACTATAAGTATTTTATAAATACTGAAGACAAATAAAAACAGTATATTGCTAATTCATTGAAATGAAAGTGCGTTAAAAGTGTCATTTGATAATAATTGTGCGGGAACTCTTTTTCAAGTGCCCAAAATTGAAAAACCATACCTAAGTATTAGAATTTTATAAATACTGAAAACAAATAAGAAGCGTATTTTGCACATCAATTGAAATTAAAGTGCGATAAAAGTGTCATTCGGGCATAAGTTAGTGGAAATTCCGTGTCAAGTGCTCAAAATTGAAAAACCAAATCCAAGTATTAGTATTTTATAAATACTGAATACAAATGAAAACAGTATTTTGCACATCAATTGAAATTAAAGTGCGATAAAAGTGTCATTTGAGCATAATTCAGTGGAAATTCCGTTTCAAGTGCTCAAAATTTGAAAAACCAATCCCAAAAAGCGAAAGTTAGTGTAGTAATTAGTTTTCTACATGTCCGCATATATTTTCCACCCGCACAACACATGACACCAAAGTGTTTATTGTCCAATTTTAATAGACATTCACAATTTGTATTTGCCGCATTGTTCGGGGCTCATTTTCGGGGTGTTTGTTGGCTGCCTAGTTTTGCTGCTTGCTGCTGGGGCCACGAAGCGGGTCACTTGCGTGTTATTTAATGGTTTCTGGCCACGCAAGGACATAGTCAACTTTTTCGCCTAATTGTTTATGGCATAATAAACTGGATCACCGAAAAAACAACTAGGAAACAAAAACAACAACAAACAGCACAAACTAACAACTGCGTAAAGTTTGCCACATGCAATTCGAGAAATTGTTTTAAGGTCATTTTAGTACAATTTGATAAATAGTTAATGAAACTGTGTAACTAATATTTAAGAACTTTAGCTATTTGATCACATGTCGCTGCTTTTTGGTGCTTTGAACTCTTCCCCAAATGTGTCTCAAGGTCTTAAATCGCTGTCTAATCTCTGAAGCTTTGGGTGTGGCACGCTCCACGTGCAAAGTGTCAATGATAGCCTCATTAAATCAATCATTTTTGGGCAGTCAACCACTTGCAACTTAATTTGGTCAAACACCGCCACCGCATGAGGCGAATGAATATTGGCATTTGGCCTATTGAATATTGTTGCCTGTTCGTTGGCCATTTTCTTTTATTTTCTTTGGCTTTATTGCTTGTTCTCCTTTGTTGTTTACTTTTGCCATTTCTGCGCTGCGCTGACAAGTAAAAATGATTATAATTAAACTAATGAAGGTGCCGCCTGTCACTCTCACACACAACAACAACAACAACAACAACAACAGCGACAACAACATCATCGTGTTGGGTCTCTAAGTTTAGCCAATAAATTGTGTCTGGATTTGGGTTTGGTGCCTATATAGGCAAAAAACCATTTAGTTTATAAATTCAGCAGTAACTTCAGGTAAACTTGAAAACTTACTACAGAAAGATTCCAGCAAAAGAAAGATTTCTATTAAAGGGAGTTTTTTGTAAAAGAAAGATTTCTATAAACGGATGATTTCTATATATGAAGGAATGATTCTACATATGAGAATGATGAGGATGATTTCTATATACTGCAAAAGAAAGATTTATATTAAAAAAGGATTTCTATGAAAGAAATATTAGTCCTAGAGAACATTTAGCTGACAGAAATGGGGATTTATATGTGTACAAACATTAAGATAAGAACTTTATTATAAGAGCGAAAACTTCAAATGGAAAGATTTCTATAATAGAAACATTTCTCTTAAAGAAAGATTTCTATAAAAGAAACTTTTCTGTTAAAGAAAAAAATCCATAAATAAAAGATTACTCTAAAAGAATGATTTATATGAAAGAACGATTGCTCTAAGAGAACATTTAGTTGGCAGAAGTGTAGATTGATTTGTGTAGAAACATTAAGATAAAAATTTTATAAAATGAGCAATAACTTCAAGGGGAAATGTGAATTTGAAATCTAACTTCAGAAAGATTTATACACAAGAACGATTTCTATAAAAGAAAGATTTCCGTTAAAGAAAAATTTGTATAAAAGAAATATTTCTATTGAAGAATTATTTTCTATTAGAAGACTCTAAGGCTGATGTCAGAGTGCGCGCGAGAAGCGAAGCGAAGCGATGAGCAAAGCGAGAAGATGTCAGAGTGAAAGCTTTGCGAGAAGCGAGTTACATTGTTATTTTGTAAGGTTTGAAAATAAACGGTAATTAAAGCACAGAATGCAAGAAAACAATCGTACGCTCTGAGAGAGTTGAAGCGATAAAGCAGGTTGCTCTCTCGCTTTTGCTCTCGCTTTCTCGCTTGAACTCGCTTCGCTCTCACTCTGACATCTTTCGAGCGATTGCATATGAAAAGGGTTGCAGTGGTTTATCGCTCGTTCTCGCCCAATATTATCGCATCGCTTCTCGCTCGCACTCTGACATCAGCCTTATAGAACATTCAGTTGGCTTAAGTCTAGATTTATATGTGAGTCGAAACATTTAGAAAATAATCTAATTCAATCAAAAGCTTCATGTGAACTTGAAAAACAGAAGTGTTGATTGAGCTTTATAAAAGCAAAAACTTCAAATGGAAATGTGAACTGGAGAATTTCAGAAAGATTTATACAAATGAAAGATTTCTGTAAAAGAAAGATTTCCGTTTAAGAAAAATGTATATATGAAAGAAATTTCTATAAAAGAATGATTTCTATAAATGAAAGATTACTCTAAAAGAACGTTTTCTACAAAAAAAAAACGATTTCTGTTGAAGAAAGATTATTCTATGAGAACGATTTCCATTTCATAAAGATTTCATTACTCATAACTACACTTAAATAGCCTGCATATTCAATATCTTTTGGTTTCTTGCTACAGTTCAACATTTATCTACAATTTTTCCCATCAGCTTTTCTACAACCAGCATATTATTGAATGCTCTTAGCTTTTCTCGCTCACTTGCATTAATATATTGAATATAGAAGAAATATCGAAGCAAAGACACTTTTCTGTAGATATATGACAAATATCATATATCAGCAGGGAAACAAAGCAATAACTCGCACATAAATCTGTGCAAAATAAAAATGATTGCCAACTTTAGAGATGGCACAATCTCTAGCTCTAGCTCTAGCTCTAGCTCAATTTGTGTTTCGCAGTCGGTGCAATAATGCTCTTGGACACACCCATTTGGGTAATTGAAATAAAAATGTTGCTAGGCACATAAATCGAATGCTACCTACGAGTGAAATAGAAATACAAAATGAAAAAAAAGATACACGTACTCAACTCGACTCTTTGGCTATCTGTTTTGGCCTTTTGCCTGCTGTTGTTGCTGTTGTTGCTGCTGTTCTTGTTGTTGCTGCTGACTGCAGGCAGTGCATAAACAAATAACAATAATATTTTAGAGCAGAACGGGGAGAAGTCGTGTATCTTGATTAAAAACGCCCACGAGGCAGCAGAGTCGGAAGAGCTAAAAAGCAATCGATTCCTTCTTCTGTTGTGACTATAAATTGTGGGATACAAATCCACAAAAAAAAAAAGAAGAAAATAATACTAACTGTGCTGCTGCGTATTAGTGGGGATTAGAGCAACAATAACAACAACAAGAACAACAACAACGAGTTGGGAAAGCGGGCCTAAAATGCTTTAGCTTCTAAATAGCATGCAAAATAATTCATGAATTTATTGAAATTTATAAGCATTGAGAATGTATCTCATGGCTGCAGCTTTTACTCTCCCTCTCTCTCTCTCAGGCTCTCTCTACATTTCTTTTCCAACTCTTTGTGTCGCTTTTTTGTGTGTGTGTGTTACTTGCAAGTGGCTAACAAACGTTTGGTCAAAAGACTTTTTGCCAAGATGAAATCGTACAAAATTGAATTGAAGTGAATTGTGGGGTGGGGGTCAGGCAGCAAAGGGGGCAAGAAGGGGGCAAGAAGTAGCTTGGCAAATGGCAAACGATATGCGTATCAATAGAAAAACAGAGCATCAGCAGACAACTTATACAAATAGCACATAAAAACTAAGACTCGACTCGAGAATTGAGAGTCGGAGTCGGGCAGTCGCATGTTGAGGCATGTGTACATACCAGCACACACACACACACACACACACACACATACAATACACATATACATATATATCTTGAGTAGTGATAACTTCTTTCACGACTTTTGCCTCCTACTGGGCACCCGCACACGAGGCGCAAGTTTAATGTAACTTTTCTTACATTTGTTGTAGCGCTTTTCCTTGCTTTTCCCATCCCCCCCTTGTCTCTCTCGCTCTCTCTCTATTTGTATATCTTAAACGCGTTTCGCTGTATCTACTTAAGGCAGCTTAAATATTTGTGTAACATAATACAAAACATACGGGCTTCTTTGGTTATACTTAGATACATAGCTTAGATACTTGCACTTGGCCAGACTTTTCTTCCACAGCTGGAGACGGAGACGGAGACAGACAGCAAGAGACGAAAAACAGTCGTTGCTTTTACTGTTGCCATGTTGCCACTTAGACTGCGAAACACTCTTGCCTCCTGCCACACAATGTTGCACATTGGGTTTTGCCACCATTCAACATTTATTGGCCAATTATCAAAAAAACGAAACGAAACGAAAATACAAACGAGACAACCACACATTTAAGATAATGGAAGAAAATGTAAATAATGCTAAACAGGAAATTAAACTGGAAATCTTAATTCTCAATCCATTTGGCAGTTGAAAAGATAAATACATTTAATGAATCATTTCAAGTCAGAGATAAATGCAAATTGAATAAAGCGTGAAATTAAGTATATATTTATTTTTACTTGATTTGGTAAAGTAAAGTTTATGATTCAGAATGAAGTGACATAAAGTCAAGAAATATAACTCTTCATAAAGCGAAATTACTTCTAAAAATAACGAAACTAATGACTCCAAATAATGAGAGAAAAGTTCGAAATATTTAAAATAAATATTTATAGTAAGGGCAGAGCAAAACAACAATGGAAAAGGAATGCAAAAAACGTTTGTATTTGTTATTGATAACTCTCAAAAAATTAAAAATGGAATATAATAGAATCTTCAATGATGACATCTCTAATTTGCTTCATTTTTCAAGGTCTCTCTGCACTTGACTAAAAATAATCAAGTAACAAAGGTACAAGCGAGTGTGCTCGACTGTGAGATACCAAAACAGTACAAAATTAATTTTAAAATATACCGAAATAATATACCGCAAAAATACTCAAAATATGCCGAATGCTGTTTTTGGTATATTGATATATTAGTATACTCCACATATACCATAGAGAGCAAAATATACCAAGTATACGTTTGGTATATTGATATAGCAGTATACTCCAAATATACCAAACAGTGTAAAATATATCAATGACTACATTTTGTATATTGATATACCAATACACTCTATATATACCATAGAGTGCAAAATATAGCAAGGATAAGTTTGGTAAATTGATATAGTAGTACACTCAAAATATACTATAGAGTGTGAAATATACTAAAGGCAACATTTGGTATATTGATATTACAGTTTACTCCAAATATACCAAAGAGTGTAAAATATATCAATATATATCAATGGTATATTGATATACTACTACACTCAAAATATATCATATCGTCCAAAATATACCATATTTTCAGCCCAAGCTACTAAGAAAAAGAACGTAGGCGTTTTTCTCCATTTGTGTGTATAATGATACTTCTTTCTACATCATTTTATCAGCCAAGCGAACGTGTGTATTTACAAAACAATATTCTCAGAAATTTCAAGCTGATTAAACACATCTTACAAGAGCAGTTCATATCACATTATGTTGAAGAAGAAAAATAAGAACGCGCAAACGTAATATAAAAAAAAAAACCTAATGAGACGACAGGCTTTGAAATTGAAAGCACCAAGAAAGTGCGAGATGGAAAAAAAAGTGAAAAAGAAATTCCTGTGCTCCTGTGCTGTATTTATTTCGAGGGATATTTTTAATCGTGTGCAAACATACTTAACTGCATTTAGAGCGAAGCCTCATTAATTTAACAACGTCGCCCAAGTGTGGCCACTGTGCAGCAGACCGAGGATATTCAGGATATTGGAATTTCAAATGTGAAGCGTTGGACGTGACGTGTTCTATGGCTCTTTCTCTCTGACGTCCTGCTGATTGTCTCATGTGTGTGTTTTTTGCTTGTGCGTCTTGTGTCAAACGCTAATGCGTTCAACAGCAGAGAGATAAAGAGAGAGAGAGAGAGAGAGAGAGAGAGAGAGAGACAGAGAATCTTTATTTGCGGCACGTTGTGTCCTTTTGCCGAAAAACACAGACACCGAGCTGGATAATGGCACTGAGAAGTCGTCTTCGATATTTGCCTACTGTCACACGATATGCACGATGGCATTTTGTCTCATTAGAGAGAGAAAGAGAGAGAGAGAAATGCATTTTGCAGATACATCCTCAGAGGCGAACAGATACCAGATAGCAGAACAATTTCCATTTGAAATGTAAACAAACAACATGCTGCCCGCACATTTCGGGGCCAACAACAACAACAAAAACAAAAGCAAAAGCAAATGCCGCCCGCAAAGCCATTTAGAAAAGATGCAGATAAAACTAGAAGGCATCCATGTATCTGTATCTGTATCTCGAATTGTGTGTGTGTGTGTTCAGTGCACAAGGCACTTCAACAGCGACCCCAAGCAACGTGTATCTTTAGCTTTAGTTTCATTCAACATCTATTTAGTTGCTTTTTGATTGCATTTATGTCTAAATTAAGTTAACCGATTTCACAGTCCAATATGCAAATGCATTCCATTAGATACCAAAATGTGTATCTTGTAGTTTGACAAACGCTTATTGTCATCATTTCTGATGTGCCTAATCTGTTAATGGACCTAAGCGGCTCGTGAGCATTAACTGAAGAGATGTAAATGATTAGCTTCTCTTTCGTTCTTTCTTTCTCTTCTGTTCTCTGTCTTTTTTCTTTTTCGAAATTCCCTTTGTGTTGTTATGTTAATCCATTGTGGTTATTGATTATGCAGTTTGTGTATGAAACAGATAAGATCTGAGAAGTGATGGACAGCCAATTTTCTTATCTATAATATCATGTCTATTTTGAAAGAACCCCTGTTAATATTCTAAAGGAAAGCAAGTGAATCTTTTGAAAACAATGAGGAAATAATAAATAGATCAAATAACCTTCAAGAAAAATAAATCTGAGGATATCAAAAAACTTCATTAATATAAAAACTCGAAAGAAATGTTGAATAAATCTGAGGAAACCTTAACGAAAATGTAGATATTAAGAAACTTAATTAATATAAAAACTCGAAAATGTTAAATAAATCTGACGAAACCTTCATACAAATTTAGATATCAAAAATAAATGTTAAATAATTCTTCAGAAGTATCCATAACACATTTCTTAATAACTTTTTAAATGTAATCCATGATATTTTGAGTGTTTCAAAAAACTTTATAAAAAACTTTTAAAAAAAATTTGATTCTAATACTCCTAAAACATTATTATTGAAGGTCTTTGCAGCTATTGCTTTACTAATAGTGTTAGTATTAATTTTAATTATATCTACACTTTTTAAATAAATGAAATACTAAAAGGTTTTCACATATTCACTGTACTATAAGTTTACAACTTTCCATTGCTTTTTAATTATTTTTGAACACTAAAGAAAATTAAATGCTGTCGCCCACTTCATAAATAAATAAATAAATTTGGAAAAAGTTTTTCACGCTCACCTTTTTAAAAGTCCAACAAACGTTGATAGCCTTGTGTGTTGACCAATTCCCACTGGGTGTTTTTTTTAGCTTTGTTTTGTTTTGTTTGTTTTGGGGGGAATCACACAATGTTTGCCACAAATTTCAGGCTGCTAGGCGTTTCCAGCTGCAACTTGTTTTTGTGTTGTTGATGCTTGAGATGCAAATCGATGAGCGCACAATTGTAAAATATTTGCCATATCTTTGGAAAAGTGTTGTTGTTGTTGTTGTTGTTGCTGATGGTTGTTGTTGCTTTTTTTTTGGTCTTCCGCTTGGGTTTAGCGCTTGATCGCTTGTCGTATTTGAACAAATTATAGACACTGACACGAGACAACACCGAAGAACACAAATGATTTATATTTTTATATTTGATACGAAATGCCGAGCAAATAACAACAACAACAGCAACAATAACGATGACGATGATGACGATGAAGACGATGACGATTAATATTGTACATATGTACAGCAGAGCAGCATAAAATATACACAAACACACAGACACACACACACGGAGATTTATTATATATTATGATGGTTGGAGAGCGAATGATTAACGCGAATTATGTGGGAGACGGAATCGGAAACACACAAAAATATATAACTGAGACACACGCGAACGCGAAACGCGAAAAGTATGCAACACTTTCTCAATGCAGATTGCGGCGATTCATGACGACGATTTTTATTAGATCTCTTCAACTATTGTTGTTGTTATTATTATTGTTGTTAAACAGCTTTGTGCATTAATTAGCCGTCTTGGCTCTGCTGTAGAACACTGTGGATGAAATATATAAAACATATATTTGATTAAAACAACAGCAGTGGCAAATTTATTTTTTTTCACAACACACACACGGCAAATTTCAGTTGGCAACGCGCAACGCACGGCCAAAGGACAACGACTGCAGCTCAGCGCAGTCACAGCGAGCAAAAGAGAGCAAGAGAGAGCGCAAGCAGCGGCGCCAGTTTGAACAGCGGCGCCAGAGCTACGATGCGAATGGGCGAGCAAAGCAGAGCCCGAAATACACACACTGAGGGGGGTAACAAAAAAAAACTCCAGCCAAGAGAGAACACAGAGCAGCGCAGCAGCGAGAGAGCGATTGAGAGCGTAAGAAATTTACATAGGGCAGCTGCCGACACAAACACACACACACACACACACACGTATTTGACTGTTCTATTGTGTTGAAACGCGGCGAGAATGAAATGCAGCGAAACGAATGGACAGCACAAAATGTGCGCAACAAAATGGAAACAGGCACTTGAAAATAAACAAAATGCGATATAAAAAAGGATAAGCCACACAACACACACACACATACACATACACGTACAGTGTTCCATTGCCGAAATGTGCACAAAACACAAGGCGGCATGGCAACGCTCGCTCTCTCTGTCTCTCTTGTTTGCTCTGCCACCTCCTCCCCACTACTTGCTCTACTCTCTCGTTCACACGCTGGAGGGAGTTAGGTGAATGAATGTACGGGTGTTTGTATGCGTGTGTGTGTGTGTGTGTGTGTGTGTGGCGCGCCAGTAGAAAAATCAATGAAAAATATCTGGAAAAATTGCCCAAAAAATGTTTGCATTATTTTTGTTGCCGTTTTATTGCCGCTGCAGTATTTTATTTTTATGCTAATTTAAGGCAATTTACGTGCCAATTGATTGCTTTATTATGATTATTATTGTTTAGCAGCGCACCCGCACACACACACACATACACATGCACGCACACACAAAAGCGACATAAGATTTACAAGTTAAAGGCAAATTGATGACAACGATTTAAAGAACACAACACGCACTTTTCACACACTTAAGCGGCGAGAAATTCTTGATTCTTCTTCTTGTAGTCGTTGTTGTTGTTGTTGTTTATCTCTGCTGTCAGTCAGTCAGTTGCTAAACTGCTGCATTGCGGCGGCGGCGGCGAACCAGAGACAAAAGCCCGTGGCAACATCAGAAACGCGACACGCGACGACGACCAAAAAACATGAACACACGCGACTCTCTCGACGACGTAACAACAACTCAACTCTCAGGCTGGAGTTCAATTTGCTGAAGCACCAAACGGACAACGTTCAATGCTTGTCTGCATGTTTAGACACAATGTTGCCAAACATTCTGACCAGAGAGCGAGAGAGAGCACATTTTTGCCTTGAAAAGTGCTATCAACCCCTCAACTGATAGCTCGCATGTTTAGACACATGTTGCTGCACTTTGCGCAGTCACATTTGTTATTGTTTCTCGCGCTCTCTCTCTAAAGGAAGAAGCGTTTCATTGCCGCTCCGTTTCAACCGCTCTTTTGGGGCGGGCGAGTGTGCGCCAAAGCCACTTGCAAAGAGCACGAATTTGTTATTGACAAATAATTCAACAAATTATTTTTACTCAGTATCACAGATTGCATAGATAAATTAAAAAATAGTTCAATAAAAACCAGTAGCCTATTGCATTGGATGCCCAATAAGTCGTTTTGAAAAACACAGCTGACAACTCTAGCCACATGAACTCGGGCTCTTTGCTCTTTTTTGGCGCTCTTTTGACATGTTCGCACTTGCTCAATTGACGCCGCTCTCTGTTTTTGCCGGCGGTGCATGTGTATTGGTTTATTTATAATTTACAATATTGTTTAATAACATGCAAAATTCACAGCAATGCGCTTTTGTCATTCGTTAATTGTAACTTTCCACTGTGTTGCAGGCATGGGAAGGCGCAAAAAAAGAGGCGCAAAGCAGACAAAAAAAATGCGAAGCACAAATGTTTGCAAATTTTGCTAGAGAGTTATTTAAACGTTTACGGATCTTTTTTCAACAAATTTCAAGCACACTTTGCAACTTACACATCTTGGGCACTCCGTTTGCACATTTTTCGTTAATTAAAAACACTTTTTAACGCAAATTTACGCGACTGAAAAACCGACGAACCGCACTTTTAAAAAAAAACTCACTTCTTATTGGAAACACCTGAGCTGAAGTGTGACCGCGAGTTCAAATTTGCCAAAAATACCGCAATATACCAAAATACTAGGCACTGCACATGCAGCTGGTAACACCTCATACTGTGCAATGGCGCACTTATTTGAAAAGCTGTTGCGCCACTGTTGAGAAGTGAAATTTAAAACTGGAGTTTCTTTTAAACAATTAAATTTTTATTAATTTACAACAAGTAATTCAGTCTTTCAGCTGCACAACGACCTTCCCACGCAAGTGTCCCTGCTTCATACGTTCGAATGCCTTTGGCAGCTCCGCAAAATCAAAGCTGCTGTCGATTTGTGGCATTAACTAAAATTTAAATGTTTTCGGGTTACATTTGATTTTAAGAACTTGTTGAAAATTAACTTACCTTACGCCGCTCAACGAGGCGCTGCAAGAACTCAATGCCATGTGCCGCTGGGTAGAAATAACCCCACTTGACCAATCCTCCTCGCTGCGTTGCCGTCCGCACATTTGTCTGCAGCAGATCGGAGATGTTTTGCAAGGCACCCAAGCACATGCCCTGCTTATCAATGTTGGCCAACATGGGTGACGAGAAGGTGATATACTGTCTGAAGTCAAATTTGAGTTCCGAAGCCTGCTGGCCACCTTGTCCCGCACAATCCAGCACAATATCATACGGAGCATAGGTCGAAAGCTGTTCCATCTGGGCGGGATTTGAGTAATCCACCACGATATCAGCTCCCAGGCAACGAACCATTTCAACGGCATTCTCACTGCATGTGGCCAGCACCTGAACGCCTTGAGCGTGCAGCATTTGAACAGCCAACGAACCAACGCCTCCTGATCCGCCCAAGACAAGCACACGTTTGTTTGCCCCTCCACCAGCGGCTGTCGTGGCGCCACAAGGTCCGCCAAGGAAGCCACTTATGTAGAGACCCGACCAGGCGGTTAAGCCGGCATAAAGCACGCTGGCAGCCTCATTATCATCGAGTTCCTTGGGAGCGGGAGCAAGCTGGAGAGGAATAAGTAAGAAAAATAAATGGTCACCAAGTCAAGTCACAACCCGTATACAATTGTTACTCACACAGGATTGAGGCACCACGACGTATTGAGCATGAGCTCCGGCTGTGTTGGAGATGGGCACAACGCCCCACACTCGGCTGCCCAGCTGCAGTTGTTCATTGCCTGCCACGCCCATTCCCTTCTGAACCAGTTCACCGCAAAATTCGCGACCCAGTGTCAAAGGAAACTCAATGGAATCGCCAGGTTTGCAGCGCACTGTGTTCAACAAGGTGGCGCCGTAACCTCGCAACATGGCCAAATCAATGGGATTGACGGCTGTGGTGCGAACACGCACCAAGCACTCGTCGGAGCTGCGTATCTGGGGCAGCTTTAGTTTATCGGAATACTGCAGTTCATCAATATCGCCATAGCTATGAAGTTGCCATCCTCCCATTTTGTTAACGTTACGTTTAGGTGGCGAGGGGGGCGCAGGCGGCGTCGCCTGTTGCGTTTCAGCCACGGCGGCATAGCTGCGACTGAGCTGAGCTGCCAGACGCGTTGCCGCCATCCTCAGCGGAGTGCCAGACGACAGCATTATCACTTATTTTAATTAAATAACTTCAACTGCAGCGCCGAAAATAAAAATCAGCTGTCGTGTTTACAAAAGTAACTTGCGCAACGTAAAGCTTCGATAGCACTGTTCGTTATCGATAGACAGGTTGCGCGCAACGTAACGGCAACAACGTAATACAAAACGGTATGTTGTTGCTAGCTTGCATTGTGCAGAAATAAAAAATACGAATATAATTGTCTGTTCTAGTGCATACATCTTGCTCATCTACTTGTCTCAATTGCAAAATAAACATTGTTTCGCTAACAAAGTGTAACCAGACGAAGGTATTTAACGTATTTACGGTATATTCGCCGATAACAAATGGCAGTTGCACATATCGGTCACACTGCACACACACACACACACTCACAAACACTATTTCAATTTTTGCCGACGCCGGTGCAGAAAAATTTGTGCAAAGTCAGTGAAATAAGTAAATTTAAAATGGAGCCAACACTAGATAAATATAAATTAAGCTGCGAGCTGCTTGGACACAGTCTCGATGTGCGTGCTGTGGCGGTGGGCGGC
Organism: Drosophila kepulauana; assembly: GCA_023558455.1. Classification (NCBI taxonomy): domain Eukaryota; kingdom Metazoa; phylum Arthropoda; class Insecta; order Diptera; family Drosophilidae; genus Drosophila; species Drosophila kepulauana. The sequence continues at coordinate 27,364,692 of CM042367.1, forward strand.
AAAACAAACGAGGGACAAATGTTGCTAAGCGGCTCGCGCGACAAAACCACCAAAATCTGGAAGCCAATTGGGTGCGTAGAACAACAGCAACAATAACAACAACCACAACAAATAGTAACAAAGAAAGAAAAACACAGATGTTGGCGACTGATTAACGAACAAGTGACTAACATATTCTTTCATTATATAGATTTCAGAAATTGATATTTACTCAATGTGCATAAACAAAACCTTTGCAACTTGTAACTGATAAATACTCGCTCGTTACAGCAACGAATACATTGAGAGCGTCACGCTCAAGGATCACAAGAATTTCATAGCAAGCGTCTGCTACTTGCCACAGGAGCAATGGATTTGCACCTCGAGCAACGATGCCACCATTTGCATCTATCAACAGGATGCTTTCGTGCCTCTCCTCACGCTCAAAGGACACGAGTCGACGGTTTGCGCTTTGGCCGGTGGATTAAAGCCGCGCAGCTTAATCAGCGGCAGCTGGGATAAAACTGCACGCGTCTGGTTGATCAGTGAAACGGGCGATGTGACGCACATTGCGTTGCAAGGACACGAGGCAGCTGTTTGGGCCGTGGCCACGTTGCAGGAGCAACAGAAATACGTCACTGGTGGAGCCGACAAATGCATCTACTACTGGAACGCACAGGGCGAGAAGTTGCGACTGCTCAAAGGACACACGGATTGTGTGCGTGGCCTGATCCCATTGCCTTCGAATTCCCTGTTGTCCTGTGGCAACGATGCTGTGCTGCGCTACTGGAACGAGGATGGCGAATGTGTACGCGAGCTGAGCGGACACACCAACTATATTTATGCCATGGCACGCAACCAGCAGTTGGGCGAACAAATCGTTTTGTCCTGTGGCGAGGACAGCACCTTGCGCATGTGGAATGTGTCAACGGGAAAGGAACTCGGTGCTCCGTTGCTGCATCCAGCAATCTCGGTGTGGTCGGTGGCTTGCTTGGCCAATGGCGACATTGTCACCGGTTGCAGCGATGGCGTTGTGCGCGTCTTTAGTCAGGATCCTGCGCGACAGGGCAAGCAGCAGCTGGTGCAGTCCTTTGAGATGGCGGTGGCGACGCACAAGTCGCAGCTCAACGAGGAAATCGGTGGCGTCAAGAAGACTGAGTAAGCTACACTTTTTAGACGCTTTTTAATATGTGAAAAGGTTTCTTTAAGTTTTATGAAAGTGAAATGTGCATAAGAGGCGGAAGAAGATATCTTGGAGTCAATAAATTGTATATACTCTAAATCAGCATCGAGAAAAGGGTCTATTATAGTCAATACTTGATTGTAGTTTTTTTTTAAATACTTAAATCATTCACTATTTGACTTCTTTATATTCTCCGGTTCTATAAATTAGATATACTTTAAATCACCATCAAGAAAAGGGTCTATTATAGTCAATACTTAATTGTAGCTTTCTTTAAAGTGCTTAAGTAATTCATTGTGTCTCTCCTTTAAATTCTCCGATTCCATAAATTGCATATACTGTAAATCAGCATCAAGAAAAGGGTCTATAAAAGTCAATACTTGGATGTAGCTTTCCTTTAAGTGATTATTTATTCACTTTTACGTCACTTTAAATTCTCCGATTCCATAAATTATATATACTCTTATATCCGCATCAAAAAAAGGGTCTATTATAGTCAATGCTTGATTGTAGTTTTTTTTAAAGTGCTTAAGTAATTCATTGTGGCTCCTTTAAATTCTCCGAATCCATAAATTGAATATACTCTAAATCAGCATCAAGAAAAGGGTCTATAATAGTCAATATTTAGATATAGCTTTCCTTTAAACGATTATTTATTCACTATTGCGCTACTCCTTTAAATTCTCCTATTTCATAAATGGTATATAATCTATCAGCTTCAAAAAAAGGGTCTATTACAGCCAATACTTGATTGTAGCTTTCTTTAAAATACTTAAATCATTCCCTATTGAGTCTCTTCGTTAAATTGATAAAAAATATCTATTAATCCTTGCTTCTTCTTGCAGTTTACCTGGTCCTGAAGCTTTGCTCACGAATGGCACACGCGAAGGTCAAACAAAAATGGTCCGTGAAACGGATGGCAGTGTCAAGTGCTACAGCTGGGAACTGGGCAAATGGAATCTGGTGGGCGATGTCACTGGCGCCACGGGCGGCACTCAAAGTAACTCCGGAAAGAAGCTGCACGATGGCAAGGAGTATGATTTTGTGTTCAATGTGGATATCTCCGACACGGAGCCGCCCATCAAGTTGCCTTACAACCGGGGCGAGGATCCCTGGCAAGCAGCTCAGTCGTTCATACATCGCCACAATCTGCCGCAGGCCTATCTCGATCAGGTGGCAAACTTTATAGTGACAAACTCAAAGGGAGGCGCGACAGTAACAAGTCAAGCCAATAGGTAAGACCCGTTCACTTTTGAGGAAAGTGAAAAGAACAGTCAGACTACCATATTAGATCTATATCTCACAGAGTTCCTTCGCTTCTTGGTCACATTCTTAGAGACTCTTTTTAGTTTCCCCAAAAGTGAAAGGGTCTCTAAGAATGTGTCTAAGAAGGAACTTTTTGAGATATAGATTTCATATGATAAACTCTTCATTCTAAGAAATTAATTTGATATTTTGAGATCGTACTATATGAGATCTATATCTCAAAGAGCTCATTCGCTTCTTAGACACATTCTTAGAGACCCTTCTTACTCTCCTCAAAAGAGAAAGGGTCTCTAAAAATGTGTCTAAGGAACTCTTTGAGATATAGATTTCATATGGTAAACTCTTCATTCTAAGAGATTAATTTGATATTTGAGATCGTACTATAATTTAAAGCAAAGAATAATGGACTAACCAATAACGAAATTAGACTCTAAAAACTGTTATTAAATTTCAATTTTTGTTTTTGAGAAGTTAATATACAATTTGTCAATTATATCCTTTAATAATGCTTTTCTCTTTTTGCAGTGGCTACCAGGATCCCTTCACCGGCGGCGCACGCTATGTGCCCGGCTCTAGCCAGAGCAACGTCCAAGGTGGAGGCAACATGGATCCTTTCACTGGCGGATCGAGCTACTCGACGGCCGCAAGCAAGCAATCCTCGAATGTGGACGTGAACTTTGTGCGTGGCAGCGATAAACATTTCCCTGTGAGCAGCTATCGCACTTTCGACACCTGTGATGCCGGCAAAGTGCTTGACAAGATGAAGTAAGAGTATTACACTGGCATATTCACAAAATATATTTGTAATCTCATCCAATGCAATCTTGCAGAGAATTCAATAACAAACTAACTAGCACCGAGGGCAAAGTGGGCGATGAGCTGCTGCAAGCTGTTATTCGTTTGACGGACAAATCTCTTGCGCTGGATCCAACCACTTTGGAAGCACTGATGCTGCTGCTCAAGTGGCCAGCGGGCATGCTCTTCCCTGTGCTCGATATACTCCGCCTGGCCGTGCGTCACGAGGCCGTCTTTAGTCTGCTGCAGAACAGTCACAACATCTTGAGTCACATTGTGCCACAGTTGAATGGTGCAGCAGCCAATCAGTTGATGGTCTGTCGCTGTCTGGCCAATGCTTTGACTCATGCGGCGGGCAGACAGCACATTCAAGCGCAGCTGCCACAGCTGGTGGAACTTGTGGCTGGGATACGCGCTGGCAGCCCAAATCTGCAGATTGCCATTGCAACGTTTTATTTGAATGTGACCATTGCGCAGACACAGAGCGTGGCCAGCTCGGAGGTGTGTCACTCGGTCACCAGCGGTGTGCTGGAGCTGCTCAAGTGGGCCAAGGATCTGGAGACGTGGTACCGTGCCATGCAGGCCATTGGCAATCTCACCACAACCGCTTGTGGCCAGGAAACCATCGCCCAAGTGGTCTCCGTGGACAGTGTGATGGATAAATTGCGTGAGCTGACAAATACGCCGCAGGACGAGAACTTTGCCAAGGTGAATGTGCTGGGACAGGCGTTGCTCGCTGCCTTTTGAGTTGCCCATGTTTAAACTTTACAACATACACGTTTATTTGGAAAAGTATTTTTTGTGGAGTGCACCGCGTTGTGGATCTTAAAAATAAATATATCATTGCTTAGTCTATTGGCTTGTGTTTGCCTTATTCGATTCGCTTGTGGTTGCCCCTTCTGCTGTCGTCTGCTGGCGCGTTTGTATGCGCTCCAGCAGCTCGTGCTTCCAGCGCTCCTCGGGCACGCCTTTGGCCCAATCGGGCACTGTGATGTTGGGCAGCGTTATCTTCGACATGGCCTTCAGTATCTGCATGGAACCCATATTAAACACTATCAGATATCACTTCTTTAAGCTTCCTCACCTGCTCCGTGCGCGTCTTGTCTAGCTCCAGCTGCAGTTCCTGTGGTCTTGGCTCGTTCCACACCTGACGTTCGATTTCAGCCTCCGCACTTTCAATGGGCGGCATATTGGGATCGCCGTGTGTCACCTCCGCTGTCATTAGATCAATATACTCATCAGCAACGTCTTCTGCGTCGCCCGCAACTGTTTCTGGTGCTGCGCCAGTATCTTCCAGATCCGTGGCCAGCGGCTGATAGCCATCGTAGGCGTCGGAGCCATCGCTGTCTTCGCTCGCTTCGCCCACATGTGGATGCTCTATGGCAGGTGCCACAAACTGTTGTTCATCTCCTGGATCTGTCGGCAATTCCGGGCCACCCATTGTTTATTTTTCTCTGCGCTTGATAAATCTTTAGCAATAACAATTACAATTGCTCGATGATTAATCGCTGACACAGCCGTTAATGTGCGATAACAAGAACTGCAGCGCGATAGAAGCAGCTGTTACTGTAATCGATAATGACTTCAGTGCTGCGAATTATCGACCGTTTTGAAAATATTGAGCAGCTGCTTAAAAATAATTTATTTATTTAAAATATATTGAGTATTCATTAAATAAAATAGTACAATTAAATTGAATAAATTATTTAATGTAATTTACTGACATAAATTACTGTTGTCTGCATCAATCTCTTCTAACCATAGCTTGCAAATAACTGTCGACCGTTTTTTTTGTTGTGCTCTCGTTGCGAGCACAACCGAAAAAGTTCGTACTCTTTCGCTCTCGCTCTGAGCAAGAGACTTTTGCTGTCTTCATTTCTGTTTTCTGTTGAGCGATTTTCGTTGAGCTCTTTGTATTTCGGTCGTTCAATGAGCAGTGCGTAAAGAGCGGAACGAGAAACGCTCGCACAAAGAGAGTCAGCAAAAGACCGATTGACCGAAAAACTCAACGCAAACGGTCTTCACACTTACTTTCGTTGTTGTTGCGTTCGTTTTGCAGACGAAATACAGTAGAATCCGGTTATAGCAACTTTCAAGGGACCGTCGTTATATCCGGAAGACCCACTAACCAAAAGGAGAAAAATAAAATTTTGTTTATTTTATAGTTGCCATAGGTTTTTTAAATACAATTAATTAATGTTTTAATCAATTTAATTTGTATGGGTCGTTCGAGTTTTCGTCACAATAACCGGACGGACACTATAAGCGGCTTCGTTATAACCGGATTCTACTGTATTTCGTCTGCAAAACGAACGTTTCAAGATTTGCTTGCCTATGCGTGTGAATGTATACCAATACATACGCAAAAGACTTTTATTTTCACTGAATACGACAAAACGGTCTTGGAACAACCGAAACAAAACAGAATAGAAAAAAAGGGTCTCGGTCTGAGCGCGAGCGATCTTATTCAAGAACCCATAAAACGGTTGCTCTCTGAGTCTTTTCGTAAATTATCAGACAGAGACACTTACTTGCGGACAACGAGAAACGGTCGACAGTTATTTGCAAGCTCTGCTTCTAACCGTTCGATATCGATAACTGCCGATTTAGTGTTGCAAAACTGCAATTGTATTGCTCTTTAGCCGTTAAATGTAAAACCAGTTGCTCTACTTTGAAAACTTATTTAATGCACTTTAAAAATATGTATGTATAATAATTAATCAATTGTAGAGATACCCCGCTGGAGCTGCTGCTGCTGCTGGCGTCGCCGCCGTCGCTGTGCTGCCCTCCGCTGCCGCTGCTGTTGCTGCCTTCTGGAGCGGCACAATCGTTGACTTGATGTCACGATTCGATGTCTTGCGCAGCTCGGTGGCTGCATGTTGCAGCTGCAACGTGCACTCGCTGCTCACGCTGCCATTCAACGTCAACTGCGCACACTCCTTCTCCAGCAACAGCGCCAACGCCTCCAGCAGCTCCACAAAACCCAAAGCCAGCGCCGCACGTCGAATGCGATTCAATTCCTTGTAGAAATGTTGCGTCTTGTCGGGCATCTTCTTGGCATGTCGCAGCACCTTCTGCACATCCGACTGCAGACTCGCCTGTCGTATCCACACCACACTGCTCTGCGAGTACGAACGACGCTCGGCGCGCACCGGAAAACTTGCCGTCTCGCCCGGCGCCAAATCCTCAGGGAATCCCAGCAGCTCTAGATCCCCCAGCCAGGGTATAACATGCGAGCCAGGTGGCAGAATGTTCAGCACGAAATTGGATTTCTTTTTGACATCGTTATACGCATACATGAAGCCAAACCACTTCTCGCCCAGCAGCACCAAAGCAGCCATGCTCTCCAGTTTTAAGGCGCCATGCAATAGCACACACAGCGTATCCTTTTGCTGCTCCTGCTGTGCCGGCGTCTGCTGCGGCTTCACAACCACCACATCGGCATCATCGCCGCTCTCCTCGGCCGCCTCCTTCGATGGCTCCTTGGTGTAAAACTCCCGTATATCCTGCTCCAACTTCTCAAGCTCAAAGTTCGGATTATTTCCAGTATCTAAAGTGAGCTTTGGTGACTTGGCAGCTGCTGTTAAGCTGCCCGAGCGTCTGCCTGGCGGCTTCTCGCGCTCCACCTTCGCCAGCACCCAGTGTCGACTGAACGTGGCCGGTGAACCAATGTCCCCCAATGCCAGGAAGCCGCAGACATCGATGCGTTGTTCAATGTGCCGCATCGTCGATTCGCCACCATAAAGCGCTGGCTGCTCGTATGGCTTGGGCGGTGGCCAGAGCAGCACCTGACTCTCCAGACGAAAGTAATGGCCACACTTCAGCGTCACCTCTGTGGCCTTGTAGCTGCTCTCGCAGAGCCTCTCGATCAGTTCAAACAACGCTGTGCGTCCCAATTCGCTTTTGTGGCTAACACCGCTGTTAGCGTCTCCATTCTCTGTGGCCGTCTTCAGTGGCTTGGGCATAAAGAGTTGTCCTTTGAGCCCGGCATTGTCCAGCAGCTGTTGATGCAATGCTACGCCGCGTGTAAAATGCAAATCTCCATGCACGCCCAAGCAAATAAAATTGAGTTGATAGTGCGCCAAAGTTTTGAGCCAAGCGAATTCCGTTTCTGCCGCTGACTTGTTCGCATAATTCTCCAGGAAGCCAGTAATTGAGGTGCTGCCAAAGCCGGCGCCACAATCCGTGAAAACCACAAGTTGCAACAGATTCTGGGTGCCCCAAGTGGCCATCAAGCTGACGCTTGTCTTAAGCATTGTCAGCAAACATGCCTTGTCCATGGGTTCGATTTTCTTAATGGCCTGTCGTATCTGATCGTAATCCCTTGTAAAATCCACTTTTAGCTCGCAAACTGTGCTGTAAGCAACCAAAGCCAAGTGCTCCAATTTTCCGGCTGCCGTCAAGTTGTCCAGCAGATGTTGTATGCCCTTTAGGGCGAGCGATTGATAGGTGTGCTCATTGCGTCCGGGCACAGGACGCAGCATCGATAGCGATGCATCCAATGCAATAATTGTCGGCATTTGAACGAAGAAAAACAATAACACAAACTAAGTGCGCGACTTTGCAACATAAACAAACGCCAGCAACAGCTGTTTGTCGCACGTTTATCGATTACATACAAATTAACGGTGGGTGTTATCGGTAGCCACCACACTCACTCGGTTTCCTTTTTTCAAATTTTTCGGTATATTTTTTCAGTCTTTCGATATTTTATCGAAAAAAGTTGACAGCTCTCTTTATTTGGTGTGCTACATTTTTGTTTAGCGCAGCATTTTAAAATTACTTAACAAATTGCGCATTCGCAGCAATTACAGTTACTTCAACGTTTTGTGGTAGAATTTCTCAATAAAAAAATGGATGATTTAAATGTGCAACTTAAAAGCGAGTTGCCTGTCGCTAATGACGACGACGATCAAGTGAATACTCCTCTGCGCAGAGAAAATCCATTGACACCTGATCCACCAACTGATTGTGTCGCCGGTGTTGAATGGAATAGCGACGATGATGGAGAAAATACGATGCCAACCCAGAGAGTGGTGATCAAAAAGTTCAGTCCACGTTTTGACCCTAATGAAGACGATTCAACGCCACCAAGAACGTCGAATACCACAATAAACGAAAATGGCGAAAATGTAGAGGAAGCCGCTGTTGAGGATGTGAAGATCAAATATGAGCCGCCACGAGGAATGGATTTCGGTGGATTACTGGATGAACTGGACGATATGGATTTGGAGGGCGTAATAAATGCGATGCGAAGTCGCAGAGCTGAAATGGATAACATGGACTTGAAGCCGCTCAAAACTGAAGATGAAATTGGTGAGACTGTTGCTGATGCGGAAGAAGATGATGCAGTCGATGATGCTAGTGCTGATGCTGATGATGAAGAAATGAGGTTGCTCACCGAAGAGCATGATAAAATACTTGAAATATTGCGGCGCAGAGAGGCTGAGAAACAACAGAATCCAACGAAGCAGGAAACCACAAAGAAAAGAAAGCACAAAAAGGAGAAGAAACACAAGAAACGTCGCAGTTCAAGCCCGGAATGCAGTTCTCGTAAAAAACTGCGACGGACGCATAAAACTAGCAACAGCCAAGATAATGACATAGAACTGGATTATGTCCCAGTGCGTGATTCCGAAAGATCCCTTAAGATTATCAGCATCAAGAAGCTATTGCCAGGTGACACAGCAACTACTGCTGCTGCTGCGAATCAGAAACCTAGCATCCAAGACAAGCGCCAACTGGCTGTGGAACGTGTGAAAGCCACACTTAAATTGCTGGCTCTCGAAAGATCGGGAACACCGCCAACCGAATATCTGGTAGTGGACACCATTAAGAAACTGCCTGGCCGCTCGTCAGTGTTGTGTGGAGCCAACTTTGAGAATCCCTCGCCATTGTGCAACAACTACAATGTGTCATATCAATTCAATTCAACCACGCCAAACATCAGCATAGCCAAGTGGGGCTTGGAGGCATTGCCAAGGACAACAGTTGCTCTGCTCCGCCTCACGGGCATTAGCGTGAACCGCTTAACACAATTGCTCCAACATTCGAAGATGCCATTGCAAAAGCTCCGCCAGCAGGAGAAGGCATCCAAGGGCAATGAAGAGGATGAAAACATGTGCACCGGCCTCTTTCGCAGCCTGGCAACCCAAACGGATCCAAATATTGGCAATCGAACACAAGATGTTGGCATTCAGGCAATGCCATCAGGATCGTCATCGAGTCAGGGTATCTTTTGGCTGGATTCGGATTACTGTGAGACAAACTTGTCACAGCAACATGCCAATGTGGTGTTTGCATTAAAAGAGTTGTGTGCCACAATGCCTAGTTCCACATATTGGGCTGATTCGATATTTAAAGGACTGCAAATCGCTTTGAATGCTAAACGTGCAGAAGCTAAGGAGCTGCGCAGTCGCCATTTATATTCGCGTGTTTAGTAGTAACATATTACCAAAATACTTTATTATTACACTCTTTGAATTAAAAAGAAGCTCAGGGAGTAGCTTTCATTTCATCATTATTTAAAATAATATAATATTACACTTTCCTTTACAACTTTATATTACCTAAAAATCGAATATTATCATAAATATTTAATTTTTTAAATAAACGTGCCTTATAATAGTTTTTCAAATAATATTTGCATGCTACAAATTTGAAATATCGATTACCGATTGCATGCAAATGATCGTTTTTGCGTGTTATCGGTAGCCACCAGACGCATTGGCCATTCACCACAAGTCATTTCATGTTATTTGTATATGGCGCCAACGCGGAAATTAAAATAATTTCATGAATATATTTGAAAAGTACATTCAAAATAGAAGTAGAAAATGCAAATATAATAAACTTTTCGATATTTAGACTTTCAGCTATTAGAACTGCTTAGAGCAATAATTTTTCCTTGATATCACACATGTTTTAAAGTTGCCATTCACGATTAATTTGCATTTCATATATTTTGCCAATGGCGCCAAGTGTAATTTTTGAATTAGCGTATGACGCAGGCCTTTCAATTAATATATTGGCAAACTGCAGTGTGAAATGCATTTGAATTTCAATTTAATTGACTTCATATACGCCGACAGCTGCCACTTCGATTGATTGCCCTCAGTATATATATATATGAATTGAATAGTTTTGTATTAAAACAAATTTGATTTTAATTCAATTGCGCAGACTTATTCGAATGCGGGACTGCACACATCACAGTTTTGCCGGCGCTCTTTTGAATGACACTTAATTAGAAACATCTGAGCATGATTTTTCTGCCGATGCGCTCTCATCATCGACGCTCTGCAACCAGCATCAGCAACAGCAACAGCTTCAGAGCAGAACCAAAGACGATTATCAGAATCGGAAAAGAATGCTTCGTAGCTGGCGCCAGCATCTTGTACTCATTCATCATTCGCTGCTCGTGCAGTGAGGACGTCTGCTCGCTCTTCAAATAGAATAAAACCGTTGTCTAGTGCTTCACATTTCCATAAAGTGTTCTCGGTACTCGTGAGTTGTGATTCTCATTAATCTGAACGCGAGTGAAACTATATAAACTTTTAAGTCTGCGTATGTATGTATAGTATTTCTTATTATATTTGCTTTTATTTTGTTTGAATATATAGTATTATTGACTGTTCTATCATAGGCACAGTCACACAATTTATCAACCTTTAACCCAATTAAAATGTGCGATAAGGAGACATTGTTTCCATTAAGAAAAACAAAAACAAAAACAAATAATTAAAATACAAATTCTGCTTATACAATTTCCAGTTATTTTTGCCATAAAGACATTTCCCTTGCATATTTCTGACCCAATTAATGCAAAATGCATTTTACTACCATGCATAAAAGAAAGATTTGCGTCATTTGGCGATGTTATTTAGCTTTGTTGCACAGCTCCCATCTATATATCCGCATATAGACAGATATTTTATATTCATATATACACAATTATAAACAATGGCATTTTGCAAACAAGGAACAAAATTGGCACATTGTTTGATAAATTCCAATCATTCATTCCATCTTCGAGTATAAATTGCATTCCACATTTGTTTATAACATCGTGTTGTAAACATTATTTCGCTGCAGTTTCTCAAAAACCAAACAACCCAAATTATTCAATCATTTAACAAGCTAATTTCCAAACGGCGCCATTGCAATTTACATCTCAAATTGATTCAGTTTCCTCTCCCCCCCTCAGATCTCACGCACTTCAATAATTAATTGCAATCTGCATAGAAGTCGCTAATTGAGGATCAGCGGAAACGTCGATCGGCACGCACCAAAATGGCAAACACAATCCAACGATCTATAGCTTTGCTATTCCTAACACTAATTGGTCTGGTTCTGCAAATTGAAGCATCGTCAGTCACGTAAGTACTTTACCATAAAAACTAGAAAGAACTTAAATATTGTTTAACAAGATTATTTTCTAAACAAAAGTGAAGTTGAAGAGTCATTTTTATTAAACAAAATATAATTATGAAGTATAGAAATTGTGGAACAAATTTAGTTTAAATAAATCGATTTAAATTTGGAGAACTATAAAAAAAAGATACCGGATTCATAAATAATTAAAGCAAATTAATTCAACAGCAAAGAGAGAATGATGTAGAATATAAAAAAATAAGTTTTTAAATGAATTTATAAAAAGAGCAGAAGAATAATGATCAACGTAAGAATAATTATAAAATATAGAAATTGTGGAAATAATGTACATTAAATAAATCAATTTTAAGGTAAAAAAAAAGAATAATGATCATCGTAATGATGATTATGAAATTCTTGAACAAATTTGAATTCAAAATTAAATTAAATGAATTTATAAAAAGCGCAGAAGATTTAAATTTGGAAAACTATAAAAAAAGATTACCGGATTCATAAAAAGAATAAAATAAAAATAAAGTTTTAAATCAATTTGTAAAAATAACAGAAGAATAATGATCATTGCAAAGATGATTATAAAGTATTGAAATTGTGGAAAAAATTTACATTAAATAAACCAATTTAAATAAAAAAAAAAATATTATAAACGAAGAATAATGATCATCGTTATGATAAATATAATTATTATTATAGAAATTCTAGAAAAAATTTAGAATTATTTTAAATTAATTTATAAAAAGCGCAGATGAATAAAGATTATCGTAAGGATGATTATTAAATAAATCAATTTAAAGTAAAAAAAAAACAATTTCTTCATCCATATATGAGAAACATGCAAAATAAATTTATAAAAAGAGCAGAAGAATAATGATCATGAATATATTTTTTTGGTACTATATCTCAATAAGCAAGGACATTGAATTTTTTTATAATTTATTAAATGAGATATCTCAAGTATAACGAAATTAATAAATTTTTGTATTGAAAGTGTTAAAATCGTTTACTTAAAGAATTTATAGGTTTTGTTTTAAATTATCATGATATTTTCTTTAAACAATATATTGAAATTTATAAATTATGTAGTTCAACATTTCTTTAATGACTTTAATAGAAGAATAGAAGATGACTTTAATAGAAAACTAATGAGAAAGAATTATGGAAATAATAGAATATCGTTTAATAAATTCCTTTGATCATAAAATACAGAAATTCTCCATTTTAAATATAAAATATTTGAATAATTCTTTAAATGTTTGTTGATCGAAATCTTTGCTTGATTATTTTGATACTTATTTTTATGATGCGCTGTGAAATCACTCAGTACTCGAAGACCATCAAAAGATTCTAAAAACAATGTTGTAGAACCCATAGATTTTTTGTTACTTTTGAGACCTATTTGGATGCTTCTTTTTATGAGCATCTATAAAAAACGAGACTCGTGAAGCAAATGTAGCAAAGATAATTCCCCACTCTATTCCCAGACTAGTCTCACATTTTGACACATGTCAAACAAGCGTTCACACTTTGCTTCGGATTTCTGTCCCCCGTTCTCCCTTCCCCACCCCCTTTAAGATGCCATGTCGAATTTTGAAATATAATGCACTAGAAATATGTTCGCAAAACGGGGAAAACATCAGAGAGAGAGAGCGCGGCGCCAGGACGTCAGCGATCTCGACATGCAACACTCAACTAGTCCCCGACTCCTAGACACAGACACGTCTCTCTCCCCTCCCCTTTCGCCATATGCTGTAAGGGGCATTAAGCGCTCTGTCAGTTCCGATACCGAAACTCCCCAGAACTGCCAAAACTAATGACTGTTGCCTTCAAAAGAAAGGAAAAGAAACAGAGACAGAGAGTGAGATCTGTTCCGCCTGCGTTTGTTTGTTTGTTTATTTTTGGCCCAGAGCTGGATGCACACACTTCATGCCAAATGCAGATGGGATGCATGGGAAAACGTAATGGAATGGGGAAGGGAAGAGATCAGCAGGCGTACCCACACACATATCTACATATGTTGCCACGCTGTTTATGCGCAACTCTCCATCTCCATCTCCATCTGCATATCTATCAACATCAATGCATTTCCCACACACACAGCACACAGCCCAAACAGAACACTCGCCCCATAAACTAAAAGGGTTTCTGACCCTGAGAGATGAGCGATGAAAATTATTAGCTGTCAGGGTGGGCCATGCAAAGTTTACGAGAATTGATCTCGATCTTAACAACAACTCATTTATAGTCCTCCCCCCCCTCTCTCTCTCTCTCTCAATCGTCCCTCTTTAACCCCTCAACTCAGTCTGCGATCTCTACGATCCGAGCTGTCGATAGACTGAGCCATAAATGGCCAGTGGTGGTCTCTCCCTCCCTCTCCCTCTCTCTCTCCCCTTCCTCTCTCTCAGTGCCAGTTCCCTGCCCCCGATGCTTAATGGAGATTAATCTAATTCCCTCAATTCATTGAGATGTTCTTGCACATTATACAGATGTCTAAGTATTATACATTTTTAGCATATCATTGAAAATTCTAATTATTTCACATACTTTAGAAATATCGTATTGAACTATTGAGATGCATTTTCCCGAATGTTTGAAGATTTTTAAAATTTGTTAACTTTTGCTGCACTTTTAAGTGGAATATTATATTTTCACTTGGTTTAAAAACAATAAAGTAAACCAAAATTGAATATCTAGTTTTTTAAGTATAAATCCTATTCAAATCAAATAAAAAAAAAAATTAAAAAAAAAAAGGAAATAATAAAATAAAGATCTTCGAAAAATTGCTTTAATGTTGTTTGAAAATTTTAAAAATTTATTAACTTTTGCAAATTTAAGTGTGTTTTATTTTACAATCTTTCACTTGGTTTAAGAACTGTATAGTCAATGGAAATTTAACATTAATTGAAAATGAAAATATTTTATAATAAATAAAAACAAACAAGACCAAAAATACCATGGAAAATTATAGTTTTTTGATGAATTCCTTTAACTTTTATTAAAAATAAAACTTGTGAGTTTAAACACAATAAATAAAATTTAAAAAATTAGTAAAATATGTATAGTTTTTTTCAGCTCCTTTAAACTTGTCAAATCAAATAAGCAAATTATTAAAATAAATAATTTTGGAAGGGAATATTTTAATGTAGATTATATATTTCTTTCAATAAAATTCTATTTATTTTAAATGAAATAATTAAATGCCATTTTTTAAGTAGATATATGAATCACATTCCTAATTTAATTTGACTTATAAATAAATAGGTTCAGATTATGATTACTAAATTGTAATACAAAACAAAAAACAAATACTAATTACTATATTTAAAATAAAAAAGAGAAAAATTCTATTTAATTTAAATGGACAACATGGGCATTTTTGAAATATGTATATTTTATAATATTTTAATGTGTTTTGCCGAATCAAGAATAAAATAAGAATTTCGTATTTATTTTAATTCATCCGTTAAGCGAAAAGCCAAAACAGCCAGCGCTAGTTAATTTACGCTAGGTTATAAAATAATGTATAATCTAAACCTTATAATAAATAAACAATCCGTTAATATAGATTAAATATTTGATGAACAACTCTCGCTTTGTAAACTTTCATCTTGTTTGCAGTAATGATCAGCTGGACGAGTCGATGAAGTATCTGATCCGAATGTACCACCAGCTGGACAATAAACTGGAACGTCACGAGCATCGCGAACGTGCTGCCGCTGAGATCATGAAGAAGGCGATGCAGGTGCTCCAAAAGGGTCAGAAGAACATGGAGCCGATCAACGGCATCTTTGGGCGACTCGACGAACGTGTCAGTCAGATAGAAACAATGTTGATTACAGTGAGTACACAAAAAGTGAATGAAGTAAACACTTGAATTATAATTTAAATTTATGCGCAGCAAGAGGAGAAATCCAATACGCAGTCGGAGAAATTCAATCAGGCCATCGATCACATGTTCAAATGGATGCGAGAGAACGACGAATGCTTCAAGCGTCCGCCAGTTGCTCCAGTCGCAGCTGCTCCAGCTTTACCCAACGCCTTTGTGAGCGAACAGCAGCAGATCAACAAACAGTTGCTGGAGGAGCTGAAGAAACTCTCGAGCTCGGTGACAGATTTGCTGAGCAGCAGCAAAGAGGCAGCCAAGCAGACAGCAAGCAACTTTGAACACATGCCACGCACAGACGAATTGTTGCAGCAAATCGAAGCCAAGTTGCAACAACACACAGCGGTTGCAGTGACCACGGTGTCGCCTCCGAAGAACGATGAATTCGAGCAGCAATTGTTGGAGCGTCTCGGTGCCTTGAGCAGCGATGTGGCGCAACTGCGAAGCGTTCCCGTGACGACGCCAGCGCCTCAGGTGGCCAAGGGACTCAATGAGCAGGACAAGGCGTACATCCAGGAGCTGAATAATGAGACACTCAATGCTTTGGCAGCGTTGAAAACTGAAGCGCAGTCTGCACAGCAAGCAGGTGGGATTAGAAAACTATTCCTTTATATCTCATTCCTAAAATTTCCTTCCTTTTAACAGCCTTGCGTCAGGCCACTGAGCAGCTGCAGCAAACAGAGGCCAACATCCAGGGTGAACTCAAGCAGCTGACCACAGATGTGGGTCAACTGCAGCAGTTCAATAAACAGATCAATGCCAGTCATAATAAACTCAACGATGGCTTCGATGCGCTGGGCAAGTTCAACAGCATTATGATGACAAATTCCGAGGTGGTGCTCGATACGCAGCGCAAAGTGGAGTTTGGAACACTGCAGATTGTGCAGAAGGTGAGTCTGCTCGTCGAGCAGCAGCTGGCGGAGTTGACAACGTTGGTCAAGTCACGTTTCGCTGAACTGGATGCCAGTGTGGTGAACACACAGCAGGAGGCGAATCGCAACATCAGCGGACAGCTGGACACGGCGCTCACTCAGGTCTGGCATCGCATTGAGATCATGAATGGGGAGCTGGGCAAGAGTCGGGAGCTGTTGATGCTGATGCAGTCTGGCCATGATGGCTATGTAAACAGCACGTTTGCCACGATGATGGGACTGAGTGCCAAGGTGGAGGAGACAAAGAAGCACATGATTGATATGGATGATAATCTCAACTATTTGCTGGGCAAGCTGTCATTGATGTCCAGCGAGTTTGCCAACATCAAGAAGGGTTTGGCCGACTCGTTGATGGATCTGCGCAACTCCTTCCAGATGATACACGAGCGCATGCCCAGCAACTCGGGTTCGCAGCAGAAGAATCAGTATCTGACCGATGTGAATCTGCTGTCCAAGCGTCATGTGCAGCAATAAGAGAAAGAGAGAGAGCGTTCACTTCACCCAAAAAATACATAAAATATAAATATAAATACAATAAAAATAGCTAACACTAGCGTCTAAGCGAATCGAACTTACCCTCAAATATTTATGCTTAACAACAACAAACTTACAAATCCATTTTGTTTGTGAATCTCCTTGGCAAAATACAGCAAATATTTCGTTTATGAACAAATTCTTTAATCTTGTTTCTCGTTTCACTCTCAGCTTAAACACTCTTGCTTAACTAAAATTAAATTACATATTTATAAACCTAACCAACTACAAAACAGAACGTAGTTGGGAGAACATTGCGCTTTAAAGGATCTTTTGTTGTTTTTGCGTTTCTATTAAGGATTATTTGCCCCAACGCTGCTCACAGCGCGCATATTTGTACAGCAGCTGGGCAAAGCATGTGGCATCAAAGTGCCGCCCACTCGGATGCGTATGGAACTCGGTGAATCGCGCATGCCACGGCAACAGGCCAAAGGTGCACGTCACTCCCGAGAACACAATTCCCAGTTCGGGTTCTGGCACCGGGATTCCCAGCTCTTGGTTGAGGCGTTCGTTCAGCTTATCGCTGAGCAGCTCACGCTTCGTCAGCAGCTGCTGCACCTCGGTTGTGCCACGATTCACGTACAGTTCACGGCACAGTTTGGCAATCAGCGCATGGCCATCCAACAACGCGTTGATTTGAAAGACCTGGAAACAAACGCACAAAAAACACACCAAAATAATTAACTCGTAAGTGAGATAAGCACAAGTACAACAAGGGAATACGTTAGGTTTAGTTTGCTTGACTTTGCGATACCCGTTTGCCTTATCACACTTAATGGCACTTAAGAATTTGCTGTTAAGCAATTAATACTATTTCTCTATTTATAAAATACTTTCAGTTTTTCTATTTCAATTTCAAAAAACTTATTAGACCCTTTTCCACTTTTAAAAAGTAAAGGTCCTATTATAGTCAACTTTACTTTAGCGTTAAGCGTTACTTTCTCATTATTACGCTTAACAGCACTGCACGAAAGTGCTTTTCTTCTTATATTTTCATTTTATCAAACTTAGTTTGCCCTTCTTCACTTTTTTAAAGTTAAGGTTCTATTACAGTCAACTTTCTTTTACTCACTATTTTCTTATCACACTTAACGGCACTGCATGAATGTGCTCTCATTGTATTCTTTAATGTTTTCTATGCTTATCTTCTTATATTTCGACAAACTTAGTAGTCTTTCTTCCACTTTTTCAAAGAGTCTATTAAAGTCAACTTAACTGTAGCGATAAGCATCACTTTTTTGTTAACTAAAGTGTGACGGTTAAGTGATACAATACGTTTGCCCTATCACACTTAACGACACTGAAAGAATGTGCTATTATAATATTCTTTTATGCTTTCTATACTTCTTTCCTTATATTTTTTGATCTCAACAAAAGTAGTAAACCACTTCTCCACTTGTTTAAAGTAAAGGGTTTATTACAGTCTACTCAACTCTTAGCCTTAAGCACAAACGCTAAGCGTTACTTTTTCATTACGAAAAATTATGTAAGATTAAGCATCTGTATTCAAAGGTAATTAAAAACACTGCAACTGAAAGTGACCTTTAAAAATTATTGCTTGCTTTGTAACAATAATTTAATGAGTACAGTAATGAGCTTAATAAGTTTTAATGTTTTCAATAATATACATTAATGATTTTAATAAATTTCTATGAAATGTAATGTAAAATGTAATAAACAAAAATATAAAATAAGATCTATATAATCCCATTCATTACTATTTATTAATATTCTCATTAAAAATATATTACGTATTTAGCATTTTATTTTTAAGAATGTGCTAATGATCTTCTAATCTACAAATTTCTTTGGAACGTGTAATGTTTATAATTGTTCATATTCTTGTTGTTTTAACACTCGCATAGAAACTACGAGAGCAATGCGGGTTTCAATTAAATTTTGTCGGATTTTGGGAAGGTCGATAATAAAATTAAAAGCAAGCTAACACGTCTCTTGACCCCACAGAGAAAACATAAATAAAAGTTACCGAAATTGGGATCTCAACCTCTTTTAATCTCCTTTTAGATCTTGTTATTCAATTAATCAGACAGAAAGACGGTTATGTTTAAATTGTTTAATCTTTGAAGAGAATCAGTCATTAAAGAAAACTAAATTCAATAAAGAACGATTTAACTATTTAAGAACAATTTAAACCTTAATAAATGTTATATGACGAATCTTCAGATTATTTGAAGTACTCACAGAATACATTTTAAATATATAAGTAGAAATGTTCTACATAAAATGTATTATCACATGAAACTTTTTGAACACACACGAAATTGAAAATTTTGGCTTGCCACAAACTGAACATAAACTACTACCACACTGTCTGCCGGGTATTATGATGAATTGTAACAGTTTATAGTTTGAACTTTGATAACACGATTCACGCTTTTAGAGTTCGCTGCTTATCAAGACGAGACTGTTTCCGCTGAATGAACTCACCTGCAATTCGCCAATAGTTCTTCCGTTGGCATTAACACATTTATTATTGCCATTTTGTTCTAGTATTTGTTGCTTGTTTTGCTTTTGTGATGGCCAGTAATACAATCTGTCTTTGGACCACTGACAGAATCGCCCGATGTCCACATAACCATTTTTAACACTACGCGCATCGTAGACACTCAGATAGGGTATGCCAACTAGTTGGGCATACCCGAAAATGCGTTGCAACTGCGACGCATCAACATAACGTTCGTCGGCACCAATCACAAGCACCAAATGTTTTGGCAGCTTTTCCAGTTCGCGAATCGTGCGTTCAAACAACAAACGATTATTCTGCTGCCGTCGATCACATTGCCAGTAGTCATATGACCTGTGTGCGAACGCTTGCAGTCGATGCCACAGTAGCTGCAGCAGCTCGTATGTTGCAACGAGCAGCAAGAGAAGTTGGCCAATCCATAGGCACAATAACTGCATCATCATGTTGCTGTTTGTTGTTGTTCTTGTTGTCTTCGTTCTGAATGGAATGTGGCTGCTGTTGTCTATTTCTAATTGGTCTTTTAGCCGCAACGTCGTTGGGCCGCCGGCGAACGTCGCTGCTCCTGTTGCTTGTTTTGTTCTCGTGCTGCTGCTGCCGTTTCCAACCATAACCTGCAAACAATATGGATAAAGTGCATTGTTTATGTTGTGTTCAATTACTTACGTATGTTAAGCGGCAATTGTTTGATTTGTACTACGGCTGACAAGCAACATGTTTTCAACTTTTAATTTTTCATCATCTTTTTTGCCGCACACATTCGCACATTTACACGAACATACGTGTTCTACGTTGGGCGTGAATGGCAATTCTAACAATTGGCACCGTTATCGACCGGCCGCCACACTGCTGCGCTGTTAGCTAACATTAAGCGCTTCAAGTGTAGATTTCAAAAGACGATTGCAAGATTATCGTTTTCAATCGTTTTTTGAGTGAATGCATTTAAAATTTCGATTTATTTTTAAATTTAGGTACACGACAGTTCCATTTTGATGAATAAATATTCTTGACGACATCGAACATTTCTGTAACCCACTGCAATAAGCATTTGTTTAAATCACGCGCCTGTATGCCACCGCGCAGCTAATATACCAATTTACTTTTGCACTGTAACCGGCTCGTATTTGCTTTGGGTATATTTGTCAATTTAGCTTGATGGTCACACTCGCCTTCAGGTGTTAACGAGAATAATCGTTCGCTCATTTTATTTTGCTACAGACAGCCTGCTTCAAACGAATAAAACGGGTCCGCCGAACTCTCTCAATTGAAAACATAATTATTCAATAATAATTGTAATATCTAAATACCTAATAACATTGACATTTGTCATAAAAAATTAATGTTAAAGTAATTAAACAAACAAAAAAACACAGTGGAGCGCGGTTTGACAAAAAACATAATCAATTCGAAGAAAAAAGTGTGGTGTAAATCTATTTTGTTATTTACATCAGTTTGTAAAACGCTTTTTCCTGAATCGCGGTCTTGTTTGACACAGCGGCAATTGCCGCTAAATTGCGCGTGTGTTTGTGTGTTTGATTGAGTGCGCTCGCGTGTGTGCGTTGATTTTATTTGGCAGTGGCTGCCACGCCCCGTCCGCCCAACAGAAAATTCGTGAAACGCAACAATAAGTTGCAACTGGCCACAAGGTTAAAGGACGCATCATCAGTTGTTGTCGAGGTCAACCAAACGTCATCTACAGGTCCCCAAAGGAGAAGCTACTGCAGAGCGAAAGAGAAAGATGTCCACCGCGTTTTTAACACTTATTGCCGTCATTGTGTGCATTCTATTTCGCATTCTCAATGTGCACAGTCAACCGCTTAAGCCCAGTGTTTGGTGTCTGGATGAACAGTTTCTAGATTGCTTGTATAAAATTGCGCCGGTGCTGCGAGAGCCGTAAGTAGAGCAAAAAAAAAGCCAAAGCCAAGGCATACATATTGTACACACACATATATACACAAACCCCACATACCTAGTACATTAGTGTATATGGGAATTATCGATATCGATATGCAATCGCCATTTGTTGTGTTTTGGTTTTGCTGCCCACACGCGCATTACTCCTACACACAAACATACATACATACGTAAGTGTTATCCAGCATCTGTATGTATGTATGTGTATGGGTGTGTTGAGGCTCACGCCACGCGCTCAGCTGTTTCATGGATGGCGTGTGGCATCCACATTACAGCCAAATCAAAATGTTAGCTAACAGTCGATGCATTAAACTAATGAGCAACGCAATTCAATGACACGAGCTGAAAATCTATTGAAAATAATGATTTTCTTTAACCAATTTTAGTTCAATTCAATTTGTTTACAACATTGTATTATTATAAATACATTTATAATCATTTTCCATTTTTCTACTTTAAAATATTACTTTCGACTTGTTGAACGTTGACTACTTCCATTACATTGTTTACTTAAAAATACCGCAAGTGGCCAGTGTCATTTTACACGCTTACTTTGTTATGAAATGTTTGCAATTACCAACAAAAAAGTTTTCAATTGCCATAATTACAAATCGCTAATCAGTTTACAAGCAAAACGTAATCTCACTTGCACTATTCAATTTCCATTCAACCATCGGCGTCACACTTATTTTTTCACATGCACAAAGTTCAAGTAATCGTCGAACACAGCTGTGGCAACCAGAAGCAGATGAATCATTAGCCGCAATTAGTAATAGCAACCAATCGAAAGGCACTAGGCGCAATTTAAAATAATGAATATATAATTATAATTAGCGCAGATGGATTGACAGCTGATCCATTAAGCAATTTTGATCAGCACCTGAGATTTGCATCGAATTGTCGAATTTGCGAGGCTCCAAAGACCATGACTTTTGTCATGGGAAACTTTTAATTTGCGCAATTCATATTTACAATTCGTTATCTAATGGCAAAAGAACCATATCAGTTGCCTAACCGCCAAAGCCGTCTGACTATTTGGTTTGCTATCTTCGGTTCGGAACTGGCTGACTTTAAAGCTATGGGCATTATCAGCAGGAAGAAAAGTCAATACACCGCTAAATATAGTAAATAATGGGTTATTGAGTCAAGCGTTCATTTCAGTGCAGATTAAGTGCAAACATGTGTGTACGGAGTACTTTAATCTTTTCATTTAAACATAAATAAACTATATAGATTTTAAAATTTAAATAGTGATTTTAATAAACACTATTTTCGGTCTCTTCAATTTAAATTTAAAATTTAAACGGCATACCTTAAATGCTCGGAAAATTCTTAGAAGCAAAAAAACAAAAAAATTGCTAAAGATTAGATTATGTTTATGTACAGAAAAAAACCTAATTAGATCCCTAGTGTAAACTGGAATTGAGCAGATAGACCCAACGGATATTGTTAATAAAAATCGGCACAATCTGAAAGTGTTTTATATACTTTTTGAGAGATCATAAAATTCCATCAATAATTGCGTGACCAAAAGGTTATCAAAAAATGCTCTGTGACGTTGCCAAAAACTTTGCAAGCTCGCTGTACTAACATTTTTTCTAGGTCGTATAAACGCGCCTGGAAAATTTTCACTCATTTTTATTACAAAATCCATACTTGTGTGTGTGTGTGTGTAAAAGTATATGTATAGATAGATTTCTTTTGGTTTCTTATTGGCAAAATATTTGTGAAATGAATAATCTTTGAATTGTTGGTTCGGTGGCAATTTTTGTGTTTATTTTATTGTCTTTCTCATTGCTGCTGTTTTGCTGTCTGCTGTTCGCCGGTCAAATGGTGATAAGCGTCAACGGTGCAAAGTGCTAAACATAATTAATTACGCAGCAAGCAAAAACGACTAACGCCTAGCAACCAACCATTTTCAAATGGAACGAAGCAGAAGAAGCACTGTAAAATTTAATTCCATAAGCACATGCAGTAATAAAATTGTATCGTATGTACAGTGTGTGATTGTCTTTGTGTAGAATGATAAAAGTAAGAAAGCCGGCAAAAACAAATTGCCACGTTCCTTTGCTTTGTTATTCACCATCTCTCTTATTCAAATGGCAAAGCAGCCGGCAGGCTGGCCTGGCTACCTGTTTGTGTTGTGTTTTGTTTTTGTTTTTGGCGTTTTGCCCACTCTCGTGCTTCGCTGCTTTTGTTTGACAACAAAGATTGCGTAAGCGCAAAGAGCGCGAACGCTGCTCATCAAAAACAGCAACAACAACAACAATGCAGCTGCTGCTGCTGCTTTGCTCTCTTTCTCACACATTCTGCTTTGGTACACAAAACGAGCTTAAGAAAGTTCTATCGCATTTGCTTTGCCTACGCAATGGGTTACACTGCATGAGTCAGCTGCATACACTCATGCATTTGCATACACATGTATGTATGTATGTGTGAATTTGCACTGCTCTTGAAATTGTACAAAAATTGTATTGTATTTTATCGCGACAAGGGAATTGTAGCAGCTGTTGAACTACTTAAATATTTAATGGCCATTGATCTACATACACACATATATTTTCACCCACACACTCTCACATTAATTAATTATTAATACTCAGCGATTAACAATTGATATGCGTATCATTTGCCTTTTGTACAAATTTGTCCCCAATCCTGCTTTTGATTGATACTAATTGAACTAGTGGGGAAAGTGAGAGCAAAGAGAATGAGAGGGAAATGCATAGTAAAAGTGCTTTTGTGCACGTTTTTGCACGCCTGACAACAACTACTACAACAACAACAACCAGAACATTTGTTAGTCGCGGCGCTGATTTTGTCAGCTCAATTGATTTCAATTGAATTCTAAGAGTTGCTTTATTCGTCATTCGTTTTTTTGTGGGCATTGTGCAAAACTTTTGGCATTGCTTTCAGCTCTTTTGTCGCATACAATTAGTTAAATTTGTTAGAAAACTTGATTGCAGTATATGTATGTATGTATGAAGTATGTACATTATTTAGTATATCTTTGCTGCTTTAACGCTTTGCTAGTCAAGTTAAAGGTCGTAAAATTATTCATTACTTCTGAGAATTCTTTTTGCTAGCAAACAAGTGTATTTTATATTTAAAACAAGCAAAAAAAAAAAATAATAATTTCCATTAAAAAAACCTCGGAATTTTTCAGTACTAAATAAGAAAAGCAAAAAGTTATTTTTGCATCGGCCGGGAATCGAACCCGGGCCGCCCGCGTGGCAGGCGAGCATTCTACCACTGAACCACCGATGCTTGTGTATGTTGAGAGCGATATACGTATTTCAATGCGACACTCGCTGGAAGCAACAGTTTGTGGTGTTTATTTAATTTGTTTGACTGTTTGAATTATGCATAGAAGTTTTACTTTTTTGTCACAGCTGTCTGGCTCTCAGACAAATTAACAGCACGCGATTGGAAATTACTAAATTACATTTTTCTTTGTTTTTCAAATTCTCTTTTGTAGCTATGTTCCGCCGAGACTGTGGGGTTTCAGTGGCCATGTGCAGACCGTCTTGCATAGCATTGTGGGTCGTGTCCGTTGCCCCTGGCCTTTGGGTGAACGTGTCTATCTCTCGTTGGGCGATGGCTCCACGTTAACCTACGATTTGTATCAGCCCCTCAAGGAGCAGGAGGGTAAGTTGCCTTTAAAAACTAGTTTAACTACACTTGACTCACACTTCTCTCTCTTCTTTAGATGACATTACTGTGGCCATTTGCCCGGGCATTGCGAATAGCTCGGAATCGGTTTATATTCGCACTTTTGTGCACCTGGCCCAGTGCAATGGTTATCGCTGTGCCGTCATGAATCACATTGGAGCACTGCGAACCGTTCAGGTGACCTCGACACGCATCTTTACCTATGGACATACTGATGATTTCGCTGCCATGGTCGAGCATCTGCATCAGAAGTATCAACAGAGTCGCATGGTTGCCGTTGGCTTCAGTTTGGGTGGCAATCTGGTTACCAAATACATGGGTGAAGAACAGAAGACCAAACCGAATAGCGTCATTGGAGGCATCTCCATATGCCAGGGCTACAATGCTGTCGAGTGAGCATACGCAACCCTAATCTCAGCTCGCTATGAATGCGCTCTTAATTGAATATGTTTTATGCTATATTTCAGGGGCACTAAATGGCTGCTCAACTGGCAGAACTTCCGCCGATTCTATTTGTACATCATGACGGAGAATGTGAAGAGCATTATACTGCGACATCGTCATGTGTTGCTCTCCGACGAGGTGAAGGCACGTCACAACCTCAACGAACGTGAGATTATTGCTGCTGCCACATTGCCGGAACTCGATGAGGCTTACACTCGGCGTGTTTACAACTTTTCATCAACCCAAGAGCTGTACAAATGGAGTTCGTCGCTCTTTTATTTCGATACTATTGAGAAACCCATGATATTTATTAATGCCAAGGATGATCCATTGGTGCCCGTTGATTTGCTGCATCCCATCAAGGAGTACGCAAGTAAGTAAAGCAAACTGTTTCGCTTACAGCAGCCTAACATGGCAGTTGCCTGTTATGTTAATATTACAGCATCAATTGCTGCTTAGTTTAACAGCGTCAATTGCTGCTTAACATAACAGCGCCAAATGCTGCTTAACATAACAGCGTAAATAGCTATTCTGTTAAGTGCTGTAGTTCTGTTAGGCTAACAGACACTAGCAAGCAGTATAAGTCGACTCATGGCGTAACTCAACCAACAAGCAGCCGTGGCCGAGCGGTTAAGGCGTCTGACTAGAAATCAGATTCCCTCTGGGAGCGTAGGTTCGAATCCTACCGGCTGCGAAAGTCAGAAGAATTTTTTTTTACTTTTTTATATTTAATTCAAATAGTTTTTTTTTTTACTTTTTTAAATTTAAATATTTTTCTAATAATTATGTTTTTAATTTTTCAATTACAGCTACCCGCGATAAGTCCGCCTATGTGGAGGTGGCTCACGGCGGACATTTGGGCTTCTATGAGGGCGGATTTTTCTACCCGAACCCAGTTACCTGGTTAGATCGCACACTTGTTGCCATGGTTGGATCGCTGGTGATGATGCATGCCGGCGGCAGCAAAGTGGCGACATAAGGAGGCTACTTTCACATGCTCTCTCTCACTCTGAATATGAACTATTAATGCCGCAGACCTATATAAAATTGAAAGAAATGAAATTGCTTTTTATTTTTTCCAAAATTCCAAGTTGCTGTCAAAACAAAAAAAAAGAATCTTATACGAATTAGAACACAAAATACATACATATAAAACTCGATATATATCATAAAAACAAAAAGATAAATAATTGGTGTACGTATGACGCGAATAGTCCCCATATATTCAAATTGATGTAAACTTTGAAAAGTGCATTTAAAACAGAGCATTGAATTGTGTGTATTTTGCATTACGTTAACAAGAACAACAACAACACTTCTTTTGGACCTCACGATACCATAGACCTTTAGTTTGTATTTTCTAGTTAGTAACGCACATACCATGTACTTATTTCTAAGAAGCCGATTATAATTTAAACCAAATACAGCTTTATAATTACGATGATAAACACACACATACACAGTCCGACAACATTGCCGAGTCACATTCATTTAAATAAGTTAATACAATTTATGAAATTTCAGCAAAAACAAAAAAAGAACAAAGAAAAAAACAAAAATTGCCTTATTGTAGATTTTTTGATATGTGTATATGATTTGTAACTCCCGAGATTTTTTTATATAAATATTTATATTTATATATAAATGTATACTAAAGAAATATTTATATATGTATAGATGTGTGTATTTTACGATAAAGCATTTCCAAATATCAAATTGAGAAACGAAACAATATTGCCAGCAATGGCCAAATTTTTGTACGTATTAAACTTTTTCCGATGTGTTTTTATTAATCGTAATCGAATATCAAAATGAATATGAATATGAATATGAATATGAATATGAATGAGAAATTGTTGTACCAATGAAATGAAAACTGTTTTGTGTAGCATGTGCTTAAGTGTCCACAGTCGTAACACAAATATATATACTATGTATGTACATATATGCGTGTTTATATGTAAATTAAATAAAACTATTAAACAAAAAACCCAAGCACTTGGATTATCTGAATCGTTTTCAGCTTTAGCTCATGACATATTTCAATTATCAAGCGATTAACCAGCGATTATGTTCCTAACTCAAGTGGGAGACTATAAGTAATCCACTAAAGAGCAACGAAAATTAGTCGAGTTATTGATTTTGAGTGTTGAACATGAATCTTCTAAGTTGGATTATTTCTTTTTTAACTTTCATATTCTTAACACAAGCAGGAAGTGTGCTAAAGGATGAAAAAGTGCGCTACGATAATCATGTTGTTTATAAGATCAAGTTCAGCAATGTTCTTCAAAGACAACTCTTGCTGCAGCTGGCCAAGAGACACCAAAGTGTGAGTATTTTGTTCAGTATTCAATTATTATAAATACTTAATATAATCCTTTAATCCTTCAGTACAACGTTTGGAATGAATCCCCCTCGGAACTTCATTTAATGGTCAGTCCAAAAGCCATTTCGGAATTTGAGAAAACATTAAACAGAGCAAATGCCACAGCTGAAATATTTATTCCCAATGTTCAAGTGTAAGTTTAATTGCAGTAATTTAATAGAATTTTAAATTGCGGCCATTCAATTATAGAATAATCAAGATAAGCAAATGTTTTATTACCAACATAATCTATATTTGCAGTTTAATCGATAATGAGCATATGGAAAATTCAAGAGCAACTTCCACATTCAATTGGAAGCGTTATAATAACTTGGCTGAGATCGAAGATTGGTTGGATGAAATACTCGAGAAATATTCAGATGTTACTGAAGGATTTGTCGTGGGAACATCCTACGAAGGACGCACTATAAGAGGCATAAAAATATCTTATAAAGAAGGAAATCCTGGAGTGTTTATTGAGAGCAATATTCATGCTAGAGAATGGATTACTTCAGCTACAGCGACTTGGTTAATTAACGAATTGCTCAGTTCAGATGATGAATTGATAAGAGAACTTGCTGAGAATTATGATTGGTATATTGTGCCTGTGTTGAATGTGGATGGATTTGTTTATACTCACGAGAAGGTAAGTGTTTATAAATGCCTGATTAAATATAAATACTAAAAACTTTTCTTTAGGATCGCATGTGGCGCAAGACGCGACAACCTGTCAGTCACTCTACTTGCATTGGCGCCGATGCCAATCGCAACTTTGATGTGCATTGGATGGAGAATGGCGGCGCCTCCGATGATCCTTGTCAATATGATTATGCTGGAACACATCCTTTTTCAGAGCCAGAAGTCAAAGGCTTGGCGGAATATCTTGGCACTGTTAAAGATAAAGTGAATGTGCTACTCGCCTTTCACTCTTATAGCCAGGTGCTGCTCTCTCCCTATGGGCACACAGATGAGGAGGTTCCTGATAATTTCAACGATCTCCTGCAAGTGGCCAAAGCTTATGCTGATGCAGTGGAAGCTTTGCCCTATGGCACCAACTATCTTTATGGCTCAACAGCCAAATTACTTTGTGAGTAATTGGATATTTGTAATATATCACATTTGTGTAACAAGTTACTTTTAGACATGTCATCCGGTGCCACCAACGATTATGCTTATCAGGAGGGCATCAAGATAGCTTACACAGTGGAGATGCGGGATCGAGGAACTTTTGCTTTTGTCCTACCGCCTGCTTTCATTATTCCAAATGCCGAGGAGACATTGATTGGCATTATAGCTTTGCTGGCTGAGTGCAAAAAGCTGGGTTATTTGGCTCTTAAATAAATGGTGTTTTTAAATAATTAAGCTGTATTCAAGCTAAAATTCAACTGCTTGGGCAGTTACAACTAAGCAAAATGTTGCAATTTTAATGTTTCGTTAACTGATTAAGATGATATTTAAAAAGAAAACTTTTTGTCGTTTATTTTAAAATTTCAAATTGGCGCTGAAAAACAATTTTTTATAGCATACTTTTAGGGTGTGCCAAATTTGAAACTGGCTCTGAAAAGTTTAGTTTTTATAGCATACTTTTAGGATGTACTTAGAATATATTTTCAAAAACAAGCTATATCTTGGTCATATCCTGCCGCATTTTCAAAGGACACATATTGCTAGGATCACAAGGACCAACTCTATCGATTGGCATCAAAAAAACATGGGGTCATCTAAGAATCCAACACTTGTAATTTTTTGGTCCGCGGCTTAAGAGGAAATGGTAAAATTTTCAAATTACAAGATATCTCGAGAACTACAAGGACGATTTGAATGTCCTTTGGCAGGATTATAGGCCTCACCAAAAGATTGTGTTTGACACATGGCCCGCAAGGATCGGACAGGATACGGCCGAGATATATGCTATTTTCTGTATACAAAAAAGTCCTTGTAACTTGGCTCTTTACAGGACATTCGTCCTTTTTAGTAAGTCAATCGACTTCTATTGAAAAGAGTTATCTTTGTGCCAAAGGACATTCCAATCGTCCTTCAAATGGCCGAGATACGGCGGAATTTTGGATTTTTTGCCAAATTTTCTATGCCTACCCCTTGAAAAAATTTGAGGTCCCTTTTTTTGAAAAATCATTAATATCCTTGAATGCCAATCGATAGTCCTAGTTTCTCTGATTACAAAAAGGCATGTCCTTTACAGATCCTTAAGGATTTGGCCGAGTTATGGCTAAAAAACGAAAACTGTGAAGGCATTTTTCGTTTTCCATTGCATACTTTTAGGGGCATCCATGCCAAGTAATATCACCGAATGAAAATGAGTTATAACTTGGCCATATCCTGCCGCATTTTCAAAGGACACATTTTGCTAGGATCGTAAGGACCAACTCTATCGATTGGCATCAAAAAAATATGGGGTCATCTAAGAATCCAACACTTGTAATTTTTTTTGTCCGCAGCACATGCGGAAGCGGCAGAATTTGAAAATTGCAGGATAACTCGAGAACTACAAGGACGATTTGGATGTCCTTTGGCAGGATCATAGGCCTCACCAAGAGATTACGTTTGACACATGACCCGCAAGGATCGGACAGGATACGGCCGAGATATACGCTATTTTCTGTATACAAAAAAGACCTTGTAACTTGGCTCTTTACAGGACATTCGTCCTTTTTAGTAAGTCAATCGACTTCTATTGAAAAGAGTTATCTTTGTGCCAAAGGACATTCCAATCGTCCTTCAAATGGCCGAGATACGGCGGAATTTTGGATTTTTTGCCAAATTTTCTATGCCTACCCCTTGAAAAAATTTGAGGTCCCTTTTTTTGAAAAATCATTAACATCCTTGAATGCCAATCGATAGTCCTGGTTTCTCTGATTACAAAAAGGTATGTCCTTGCCAGATCCTTAAGGATTTCGCCGAGTTATGCCTAAAAAACGAATATTGTAAAAACATTATTCGTTTTGTATTGCATACTTTTAGGGGTAGCCAATTAAATTATTTTACCAAATGAAAATCAGTCATAACTTGACCATATCTTGCCGCATTTTCAAAGGACACGTATTGCTAGGATCGCAAGGACCAACTCTGTCGATTGGCATCAAAAAATGATAGGCAGTCGCATTTTTAAACCACACATATTGTTAAGCACCCATAGATCATCACAACCGAATGTTTCTTTTTGATAATTTATTTATTTAAAAATTTTAGATTTAATTAAATTTAACACTAACTTATTTCTAAAGGCTACATATGTCTTTGATAATAGTTCATAATAAGTTCATAATAAGCAATCTCATGTTTGTTTTTACAGACTTAGTTGTGTATCATTTTAGAAATATATTAGTACATTTATATTTACATAGAAATAAAGTTTTTCTTTAACTATTTAATAGCTCTCGTTGGGTTTTTGTTAAAAATAGTGTATCCCACATTTTATTACTTTGAGATGATGAGTTTATTAACATGTGTTTTTAGTTGGCGCCTCCATTTGGTAACCCCCTCTTGGAGTAATCTATCCATAACAGAGCAGAGAATAGTGCTGCACCTTGGGTCTTAAGTAGCTCTTAGCAGCTCTAAGCCAGGCTGCCTTTTAAGTGGACTTCCTTCAATGTGTGCAACTGTGCTGCTTTACTAGTATAAATATTTGTTGGCTGATTAAAATGTAAATCATTTACAAGAAGAATCCATGTTAAGTGTGCTTCTTCTGGTTGGCAGACAATGAATCTGAAATTATAATTTTTTTTTAGAAATTTTAATGATATGTATGATGGTAATTGGTTGAGTTTTAGGGTTAGGTGTAGGTATGGGTCTAAAACATGATATATTTTGCAGAAGAGTGTATAAATAGAATTCAGTATAAGTCAAAGCCAACAGTAAAGTCAAGTAAAGTGCAAGCCGAACTTTTAGATCATTAATATTTAAGGATTCAAATATTTTAGTACACTTTGGATATAAAGGATCAAAAATTCGTTGGCTTTGTGCTGCGAGTTTCATTTGTTATAGTTATTAATTAATATTCATAAATTTCTAGTCATTATTATATTATAAAAAGTAAATTTTGTTCTCAAATAAATGTATAATAAATAAATTATTATAATTTATAGTTACAACTTCTCTTCATTTAAAATTCATTCATATCTCAATGATTTTTATATAGCCAACTGTCAAAGCGTTTAACAACATTAACCAACTTTAACTGGCAATATTGCTCAGCAAGAAATGACGCCAAGGTATTAAGTTTATCAATGATTAAGTCAATGTTTGGCTGACAAGTAGTTCCATATCAATTGATTAGTTGGCCTTTATCTTTACAATCCAACAGTTTGGTTTAGGTAACTTGCTTACTTTATTAATTGGCCAACGACAATTAGTCGAGCTATTAATTTCGTCGAGCATTCAACATGCGTCTAAACTTGTTAATTTCCTTTCTGACTTGTTTGGTTTTTACTCAAGCAGCAACTTTGCCAAAGGATGAAAAAGTGCGCTACGATAATCATGTTGTCTATAAAATAAAGTACAGCAATGCACTGCAAAGACAATTAATTCTAAAGCTTGTTGAGAGACATCAAAGTGTGAGTACTTTCATGAATAACAAATGAATTAGAATTCTAATTTAAATATCTCATTCAACAGTTCAGCCTTTGGAGTGAAACTGCAACAGAACTCGATTTAATGGTTAGTCCAAATGCAATTGAGGAATTTAAAAAACAATTAAGTATTGCAAATACCACTGCTGAAATCTTCATTCCCAATGTACAAGCGTAAGTCATAGTTTCATTACAATACACTTTTTAATCTCTAGAGAGTGGAAATTCAGAAATTCTCCGATAAGCACGATTTATTCAATTAATCTACGATCTACGATTATTTATGCAGTCTAATCGATACTGAAACTGTGGAAAATACGAGAGCTGCTGAATCATTTGGCTGGACACGTTACAACACTTTGGCTGAAATCGAAGAATGGCTGGATGAAATTTTTATCATTTACCCAGCTGTAACTGAGGAAATTATCATTGGACAATCCTACGAAGGACGCACTATAAGAGGAATAAAGATCTCCTATAAGGAAGGCAATCCTGGAGTGTTTATTGAGAGCAATATTCATGCTAGAGAATGGATAACTTCAGCCACAGCGACTTGGTTCATTAATGAATTGCTCAGTTCAGATGATGAATTGATAAGAGAAATAGCTGAAAACTATGATTGGTATATTGTGCCTGTGTTGAATGTGGATGGATTTGCGTACACGCATGAGAAGGTTAGTAATATTATATTATTTCTATTCAGTATTACTCATTTAATGACTCCTTTATAGGATCGCCTTTGGCGCAAAACTCGCCAACCCATCAGCACTTCGAGCTGCATTGGAACCGATCCCAATCGCAACTTTGATGTGCATTGGATGGAGAATGGCGGCGCCTCTGCGAATCCTTGTGCCGAAGACTTTGCTGGACCCAATCCATACTCTGAACCCGAAATCAAAGCCATGTCCGATTATCTGAATAGTGTCAGCAGTAAAGTGAATGTGTTGCTCGCTTTTCATTCTTACAGTCAACTGCTGCTTTCTCCCTATGGTCACACTCCT
The DNA here is from genome assembly GCA_023558455.1 of Drosophila kepulauana. NCBI lineage: Eukaryota > Metazoa > Arthropoda > Insecta > Diptera > Drosophilidae > Drosophila > Drosophila kepulauana. The sequence goes on from CM042367.1 coordinate 27,398,116, forward strand.
GATGAATTCCCTGACAATTACAATGATCTATTGCAAGTGGCCAAAGCTTATGCTGATGCAGTGGAAGCTTTGCCTTATGGCACTGTCTATCGCTATGGCTCATCGGCGAGTGTGCTTTGTAAGTATTTAAAATATTTACTCATTGAAAGTGAAATTCTATTTTATACTCTTTTTTTTAGATACTGCTTCAGGAGCCACCAACGATTATGCTTATCAGCAGGGCATCGAGATAGCTTACACTGTGGAAATGCGGGATCGAGGAGCCTTTGGCTTTGTGTTGCCGCCTGCTTTCATTATTCCCAATGCCGAGGAGACATTGGTTGGCATTATTGCTCTGTTGTCGGAGTGTGAAAAATTGGGCTATCTGGCTCTCAAATAAAATTGTCTAATAAATTAATTAAGATTATTTCACGATAAAAAGCGTTTTCCCCATTTCCCCAATTAACTTGTGCGTCTAGCATTTTCGATTTGTTCAGCAGTTGACTTTAGATATGCGTTGCTTTTGGTTGTTGGCTTGTTTTGTGGTCCTGGCAAGTGCCGGGACATCTCAGGACTCTGAGAAAATGCGTTTTGATTATTACAGTGTATACGAGTTGAATATCAGCAATAAAATGCAATTAAAGTTAATAAATCGACTTTGTGATGCGAGTGAAAAGGTGAGCAAGTGTAGAATGAAAAGGAAATTTTATGAAATTAAAGTGTTTACTTTTTAAAGTACAACATTTGGAAGTATTATGATAATCAATCGAGGAAGATGCATGTTATGGTTGATCCAACTGAAGTTAAACGCTTTCTGCTATTTCTTAAACTTTACGGCATCAGCCATGAAGTTCTCATTGCTAATGTGCAAAGGTAAGTGTTTGCAATAGAATAAAATGCCATATTTCAATGAATTTATATAACTGCTAAGAGAAAAGTATAAAAAATTAGATTATCTAATCTTTTTGTACTAATTAAGTTCTACTAAAATATTTTACTATTGATTTCAACAAAGTATTTTATGTTTTTATTTGATAATTTTCTACAAACGAGTTTACGATAAAAATAAAGAGACCAACTTTGATAAGAACGAACAATAAGTTAACCTTAAACATTGTCATTAAGATTGTTTGAATAGCTGTTTGAATTGTTTTATAATTATGAAATTTGTGATAATCGCATTTATATTAAGCGGAAGTTGATAAAAAAGATATATGTATAAAATGATATGCTATGATCTGAGCTTTCAAGTCTTTTCATTTATTCCATTTCTATGTATTGTCATAATTATTAAATTTGCTATTAAATTTTGATAAAATTAATTTTGTCATATTGTTAATTTCCCAAAAATTTCCTGACTAAAGATTGCTTTAAAATTCCACAGCTTAATTGACACTGAGACAGAGGCGAATTCCAGATACTCAAATACTTTTGGTTGGAAGCGTTACAATACCTTGGCTGAGATTGAAAGTTGGTTGGATGGCATACTAGAGAAATACTCGAATGTGACTGAAGAATTTGTAGTAGGAACATCCTACGAAGGACGCACTATAAGAGGCATAAAGATCTCCTATAAAGAGGGCAATCCAGGAATCATTATTGAGTCGAATATTCATGCCAATGAATGGATCACTTCGGCCACATCAACTTGGTTCATCAATGAGCTGTTGAGCTCGGAGGATCAAGTAGTCAGAGAATTGGCTGAGAATCACGATTGGTATATTGTGCCATTGTTGAATGTGGACGGGTTTGTTTACAGTCACGAGAAGGCAAGTGAATGTAATAACAGTAAATATTTAAAATATTTAATAAACATTCTTTAGAATCGCATGTGGCGCAAGACGCGTCAGCCTTCGAATTTCTCGAGCTGCATTGGCGTTGATCCCAATCGCAACTACGATTCGCATTGGATGCAAAACGATGGCGCCTCTGATGATCCCTGCTCTCAGGTTTATGGAGGACCTCATGCTTACTCTGAGCCAGAGATAAAAGCGATGTCTCAGTTTATTCTTAGTATCAAGGATAAAGTGAATGTTTTGCTAGCTTTTCATTCATACGGTCAAGTGCTGCTCTCTCCCTATGGTCACACAGCGGAGGAATTCCCAGAGAACTACGCGGATCTAATGCAGGTGGCCAAAGCTTATGCCGATGCAGTTGGAACTCTTTCCTATGGCAGCGTATTTCAATATGGCTCCGTAGCCAGCGTTCTTTGTGAGTTTGCACTTTAAATACTACAATTAATACTTAGTATATTTATTTAGTATATTTCTCATTTTATAACCAGATCAAGCAACTGGCGCCACAAATGATTGGGCTTATGAACAGGGTATTTTAATATCCTACACAATTGAATTTCGGGATTCTGGCAATTTTGGTTTTGTGCTTCCGCCCGCTTTTATTTTACCCAATTGTGAGGAAACTTTGACTGGCATTATTGCGTTGCTTGGCGAGTGCCAAAAATTGGGCTATCTAGATGTTAAATAAATAAATTGCTCAATAAATTCATTAAGATTGCTTTCACGATAAAAAACTAGAGTTTGTTTCTACTTGATTTAGTTATCGAGTTGGCGTTTTGATTTGGATATAAATCAGTTGATTTTTGCTATGCATTTGATTTGGTTGTTTGCTTCGCTTGTGGTCCTGGCGAGTGCCGGGACCTTACAGGATTCCGAGCAGAAGCGCTACGATAATTACAGGGTATATGAGCTGAACATCAGCAATAATATACAACTGAAAATCATCAATAAACTCACTGAACTGAGTCAGCAGGTGGGTGACATTAAGAGTGCATACTTTGTGGAACTTTTTCTTAATAATATTTCTGTTTTAGTATGATATCTGGAAGGAATATAATGCGCACACAAAGCAAATGCATGTCATGGTGAATCCCAGTGAGGAAAAGAGGTTTCAGCTCTTCTTGAGATTGTTTAATATCAACAATGAACTGCTTATTCCAAATTTACAAAGGTGAGTTGAAGAGAAAGAAATGTTATATAAAAAATTGAAGAAAATTCGAAGAAAGCTAAAGTTTCAGCTCTTTGAGATCCTTCAAACTTTCCTTAAAGAAATTGTTGCGAAAAAGAAAAAATGCAATTAAATGCAATTATATTCTTTAACAACTCAGATATTTAGATATTTTTTTTTAAATATTCTGATATTTCTTTTAGTAAAATTTTAGTAATTAAGTTCGCAAGTACTGATTAGGTATGCTTTAACAAATATTGAAAATATTTTCACATGTTCACAGCTCTTTGCGATCTTCCGAACTTCCCTTAAAGAAATTGTTGCAAAAAAGAAAAAATTGTACTTTAAATGCAATTATATTCTTTAACTACTCAGATATTTCTTTAAAATATTCAGATATTTCTTTTAGTAAAATTTGAGTGATCAAGTGCTAATAATTCACAAGTAATAATTAGATACAAAATATTGACAAAGTTTTGAAGTTCACAGCTCTTTGCGATCTTCAGAACTTCCCTTAAAGAAAAGCTTCACTTTTCTTGTACTTATTTTGTTTAACAACTTAGAGCTCTTTGAGATCTTTAAATATTCCTTTGAAAAAAAATTCGAATGATTCATAACAATCAATCAATAATCATAAACTAAACTTTTAATTTCTATATATCCAAAAGTTATACAATCTTTATGATTTTCTTATCTTGAGCAACTTTAATATTTCGATAAATATTATAGAACTCGGTGATAAGAAAGCCTTCAAAGTTAAGGTTAATGGTGTGCACTTTATAGCCCTTGATTTCACGTTCATTAACACTTAATTTGTTATATTCCCCTAGTTTGATCGATAATGAAAGTGTGGCAAATGCAAGATATAGCACAACTTTTGGATGGACGCGCTACAACAGCTTGGCAGAGATTTACACTTGGCTGGATGGCGTCTTAGCCGCATATCCTGAGGTCACTGAAGGATCTGTCATAGGACAATCCTACGAAGGACGCGATATACGCGCCATAAAGATATCCTATAAAGAAGGCAATCCGGGAGTTGTCATTGAATCAAATATACACGGTTGCGAGTGGATTACTTCAGCTACGGTTACTTATTTCATCAACCAACTGCTGACCTCGGAGGATGAACAAGTTAGAGCGCTGGCTGAGAATTACGATTGGTATATTGTGCCGGTGCTTAATGTAGATGGATTTGTCTACAGTCATGAGAAGGTTTGTATGCTAAAGTCTCGATTATAGAATACCTATTTAATATATATTTCGTTTCTAGGATCGTCTGTGGCGCAAGAATCGCCAACCCTCAAACACCTCGAGCTGCGTTGGCGCTGATCCCAATCGCAACTACGATTCTCACTGGATGGAACAAGGTGGCTCAAGTGATCCTTGTGCCTCGAACTATGCGGGAGCTTATGCTTTCTCCGAGCCCGAAATCAAAGCCATGTCTGACTACATCATAAGCATCAAGGACAGGTTGAATATCTTCCTTGGCTTCCACTCTTACAGTCAGTTGGTGCTTTCACCTTATGGACACACTGATCTGGAATTCCCGGACAACTATGACGACATGATGCAGGTGGCCAAGGCGTATGCGGATGCCGTTGAAGCCATGCCCTATGGCAGTGTCTATCAAATTGGCTCCTCAGCCACTGTACTCTGTGAGTTAGAACTCTCTTAAACTTTAGGCACTTAAATTTTCATACAAAATCTTTCAGACTTCACCTCGGGCGGTGCCAAGGAATGGGCCTACAATGAGATGGACATTCAGCTGTCGTATACCATCGAGTTTAGGGACACGGGACGTTACGGTTTTGTGTTGCCTCCGGCGTTTATTCTACCCAACTGTGAGGAGGCAATGACGGGACTGTTGGCCATGATGGCCGAGAGCGACAAGTTGGGCTATCTGAAACCCAAATACGTGCTGTAAATGCCTGGAAAGTTGTGTTGAGCAATAAAGCAATTAAGATTGCCTCAAGTACTAGTGTTTTTTTTTATATCTAGCTTGACCAAATGATTTAGCTAGTTAGTCGTCGTTCGTCATGCGTTTCATTTGGTTGTTCGCTTCGCTCGTGGTCCTGGCCAGTGCCGCCACAATTAAGGATACGGCAAAATTGCGATTCGATAATCACAGTGTCTATAAATTGAAAATAAGCAATAAACTACAATTGGCTATCGTCAATAAACTGTGTTCACTAAGCGAAAAGGTGGGTGTTGAGTTCAAGTGTGTTTGCTGTTTGGGATACCCTTTAATTTGCCTTGCTTTAGTATGACATCTGGAAGGATTACGAGGAGTACTCTAAGGAAGTGCACGTCATGGTGAATCCTGCTGAGCTGAATCGCTTTCAAATATTATTAAAACTCGCCGGCATTAGTAATGAAGTGCTTATTCCCAATGTGCAAAAGTGAGTATGAAGAAAGTGAGAATTTGTTTTGTGTAAAATATTATTTGTGAACATTTGATTTTGGGAGCAAAGTTGAGTTAAAGTGGTAAGCAAATATTTCGCTTAGCACTGGCCAAGCCAAGTATACCACGAACGCTAGATGGCGCTAAATTTGTTAGCAAATGTATCGAATGTGCTAAGCCAAGTGTGTCACGAGCGATAGATGGCGCCAAAGCTGTTTCCTAGCTTTTCGTTTAGTTTATTCAATAAGTTATGTAATTGCGATGCAATATTAAAGATAGATAACATATACCAAGTTTTAAAGCAGGCAAAGCAAAGGCCATATAAAATGTAAAACAGAGGCAGCTGAATAGACGGACGGATGGCTGAAGAATGACGGATTGTTAGAGAATACTTATCCAAATAAAAGTCTCTGTAAGCAAACGGGCGGATGGACAAAAGGTTTGACATAACTGACAGAAAGACAGTTTGATTGATTGCTAGATGAACTGAAGACAGACTGACTGAGATAACTAGAGAATATTGCTAATATATTTAAGTATACCTCAGCAAATATTAAAGGCAGTTCTTGACCATATCAGCTTCTACTTCTCATATTGACAGACGGATTGAGGACACTAAAGAACAATATATCTTAGGGTCATTCCTAACAATAGCTTATACTTCAGTTAAGAGAAACTTTTTCTAGTTTTTATCTTGCTTTTTCAAGTGATTCAAGATATTTAAGGTATAAGCAAGTTTTCTAGAGTATTTAAGAAATAAGTTATACCTTACCTTAGAACTTCTGCAAAATATTTCCCCTGTTGAACAACGACCTTTGAAGGATAATCTTTTGCTAAAATCGTAAGCTTTATCTGCAGTTGAGCAGTGCTTCTTCTCCTATGCCCGATAAGATTGTGGGAAATGCCAAATGGATATTGTAAATGTGATAATGATATTGTGCTGTGTTGTGTTGCTTTAGGCTTATCGATGACGAGCAAGTACCAAGTGGCCGAGATAGCAGCACCTTTGGCTGGACACGCTACTACGAGCTGGACGAGATTGAGGCGTGGCTCGATAGCATCTTTGCTGCGTATCCAAGTGTCACCGAGGAGTTCACAGTGGGACAATCCTACGAAGGACGCCGCATTCGTGGCATCAAGATCTCGCATGGCACCAACAAGCGAGGCATCTTCATTGAGTCAAACATTCATGCACGTGAATGGATCACATCGGCGAGTGCCACGTACTTCATCAACGAGCTGTTGACGTCCCAGGATACAGAGGTGCGCAATCTGGCCGAGAGTTATGATTGGTACATTGTGCCCGTGTTCAATGTGGATGGCTTCGAATACTCGCATACCAAGGTAAGTGATGTGAATGAATGAATGTGATTTGATGACAACTATTTTTCGTGTGTTGAGTAGAATCGCATGTGGCGCAAGACGCGTCAACCACATGCCACCAACTCGTGCATTGGCGTCGATGGAAATCGCAACTTTGATTCCCATTGGATGGAGAACAACGGCGCCTCTAGCAATCCTTGCAGTGAAACTTTTGCCGGTGATGTTGCCTTTTCCGAACCGGAAGCGAAAGCGCTGTCTGAGTATTTGATCAGCATTCAGGATAAGTTTGATGTGTACCTTTCGTTCCACTCTTATGGCCAGTGGCTGTTGTCGCCTTACGGTCACACGGCGGAAGATTTTCCTGAGAACTACGACGACCTGCAGGAGATTGGCACAGCCTTCGTTGACGCCATACAAAACATGGTCTACGGCACAACTTATGTGCGAGGCTCCACAGCAACCACGCTCTGTAAGATGAAGATTTCGATGGCGATGCTTAAGTTAATGAATTTAATGTTTATGTTCTCCTTTTAGATGTTGCCTCGGGCAGCAGCGTCGACTGGGTCTTCAATGAGCTGGACAAGAAGGTGGCCTACACCATCGAGTATCGCGACACGGGACGTTATGGATTTGTGCTGCCCCCGGCACAGATTAAACCAAACTGCGAGGAGCTGATGACCGGCATGATTGCATTGATTAAGAAGACCAACGAGCTGGGTTACATAGTGTAGATGATGATGACATTGCTTTTGTATATTTCTTGTTGTCGCGTTAACGATTAAAGTATCTCATGTAGGAGGTCAGCAGATCGTCCATTTTGTAGCCTTGATTCGTGCTGCACAGCAGCTTCGAGGCACCAATCATGTTGCCGAAACGTATATGAAAATGATTCTTGCCCGAACTCCAGATTCCAAGCTCAGCATAGCTATAACTATGCAGCAGTTGCTTTGTCTGTGCATCGAGCAGCTGCAACCCGTCGCAATTGATGGCAATCAACAGTTGCTCGGGCAGCGATGAATCATTCAGCTGCTTCACTGCAAAGAAAGTTGAGCCATAGCAAGGCTGCTTGGCCAACTGCTGGAGCAGCAAAAGCTTCGCCTGATCCTCTTCGAGTTGCTCGCTTTGCTCCAGCAGCGGCAGCAACTGTTGCTGCCACTCGGCCAACGTGCGTTGTGGCAACAAATCCTCCGGGACCAACTCTTGCAGTTGCAATGCCTCGTCACGTTGCTGATCGGCGCTGTAGATGAGCTGCGCCAATTGCAGCGATTGCTCCAAGTCCACCGCGTAGTAACCTTTAAGATATTTGTGCAACTCTTGGGGATAGCTAAAGATCAGATCCGCATTGATGTCGTTGCCCGGCTGCGAGTCCAGCCAGAGTTTGCGCATGAAATGCAGTTGATAATGCGCATCGCAGCTGGCGCGAATGCTTTTCTGTTGACGCACAAAGTGCAGCAGCTCTGTGATGTAATCGAACACGAATTCCTCCTCGGGCATGGCATAAACTTTCTCGCCAATCTTCAAGAATATGCTGTATCCCAGTTGCGATTTCAATTCCAAGCGCTGCGCAACATCCGAGATGAGTGCAGCGCCTCGAGTATGCGACTCGATCTCAAAGGCTTCCACAGTGTCATCGGGGAAATAGATCTTGTGATAGATGTGCATGCAACGCTGTTGAATGCCTTCTACTTCAATCAAATGCGGCGGTTGCTTGCGTTGTCCGTGTTGCAAGCTGCGCTTCAGACGCTTCAAACAAGCATCTGCCAAGGCATCCGAACGCAGACGCAGCAACAGAATCAGTTCACGCATGATCAGAACACTAGGAACCATTATCCCGGTGGCCAAATAGAGTAGATCCCAGCCACGTTGCTCGCTCTCGACGTTTGTGTTGCCGGTGAGTTGCTTCATTAGCTGGCAGAAGAGTTCGTCACAGAGCAGCGGCTGATGCAAAGCTGCTTGGAAGATTAAATCCGTGTTTACAGCCAGCTGACCGCGGGGAATGTCGCCCATGTACTGGGGGTAAAAGTGGAGAGATTAAAAAGGGAACGTGAGGAAAGTAAATATTGTTTATCTTCTTACCTTTTGTATGTGATGGTAGATGACTAACGCTTGCTGATAGAGCTGCGGTTGGGAGTGAAGGGATTTGAGTAGAGGAGCCTTTAGTGGCTCGGGGGAATATCGCCAAAGTGGAGCCAATTCAGAGCTGTAAAGAGAAGCAACTATAATGTTAGCTAAGCTAGAGAAATAATTAAAAGAAGTAAGTAAACTATAGTCATGTGTTGATAGTAAGAAACCCTTCATTTGTTTAGTGATCTACCTAAAATCTATCATAGACAGACACATATTTATTTTTAATTAACTGTAATAAATAAACTTATGAGAAAGAGAAATGTAATGTGAGCTATATTAGGAAGCGAGGAAACTACAGTCATGTTTTCACTGTAGAAGACCCTTCACTTTTAATGAACTACATTGAAATTTTGGCCGCTGTTTTTCATCTATTTCAAGGGTCTAAGGGAATCTATTAGGAACGGTGGAGTCAAGTTTGTTATAGTGAAATATTGCCAATAAGTTGGACAGCTATGTTATTAGAGTCTTTTTTCTCTGCTATAAGCTGCTTATACAGACGGACAGACGGATCGACAAATATATATGTCTTTATCATTATGGTTATTCGACATCTTTTTACTTTCTTTTTTTAAACATAACTTCTATACTAATACTTTTCCCTGATACCTAAAGTTATCACACTCCCCCTTAAATCTATCGAGTATCAAAAATTTCACTTACTCCAAGTTTTCTCTGAACTGTTGCTCCGCAAACTGTGCCAAGCTATGCTGACGTCGCTTAGGCGCCACGGGTTGTTCCAGCTCCTGTTTAATCGACGCCACTTTGGCGCCCGCTGTGTGCTCCTTGAACACCTGTTGCAAGGCGAGACTGGGTCGTGTTAATGTGGCCAATACACGCACATTGCCAGCGGCGAATTCACCCGTCTGTCCATTGGCAGAACCGCGCCATGGACGTCGCACATCATCCGCAAGCAGCTGACCACCCGTGACTCCCGCCTCAAACTGAACCAAGTCACCAGGCGAGAGTAGCAACTGTTCCTCCAGCTGTTGTTCCGCTTCACAACCTTCAATGGCCACCGCATAACTCGAACGTTGCTGCAGATTGAGCAGCATGTAATTGATGAGCTCCGCTGCATCCAAGGCTTCGCTGCACTGCAGCACAAAGTTCTCATGCTGCACAGTGCGCACATGAAGTTGATCCTGCGCCTCGAACTGCACTTTGACCAGCTCCGCATATGTGCAGGAGGCAAGCACCTGTTCCGTCTCATCGATGAGCGAGAGTCCCGATGCATTCACGGCCAGCATGAGTTCATCGCTCTGCAGCTTCGGTCCGGAGAGACGCTGCACTTCATAGAGACGCGAATGTCGCATAGGCCACGAGAGATGCGCAAAGAGGCAAATGTCCTCCTTGGCACGCTGTTGGGACAACGCATCCTGACCCTTCTTGACGTAGGCGCTGCGCTCGTAAGTCGCCGCAATGAGACGACTCCAATTCTGCACCGCACGCTCACCGGGAGCCAACAGATCTCTGGGCACAAACACGGTCAATTGCTGCTCATTCAAAGCATTTGCAACTCCTGCGCCATGTTCGATGTAACAAGCCAAAGCACAGACCATGGCAATGTCCTTCTCGGAGCGACAACGATATTCGCCACACTTCAGACCAAGCACAACTTGTTTGTAGATCAAATGCGTGGCCTTTGGATCCTGTGCAGGATCGTACCAGGCATCGAAAAGCTCCTTTCGCAAATAAAGTTTCCAAGGTGAATCCAAATCTCGTTGCTCGCAGCTCGAAATGGCATCGAGCACATGCTCACGTCCTGCTCCGAGTGGCATGAGTTTCTCTTGGAAGGACAGCACCAAACCGAAGCCAAAGCTATCGCTTAAGCCGAGTCCATCGCACAGCTGCTGCACTGCCTCCCTTGCTGTGCTGGCGGCATCCACTTGCAGCTTACGCGCCTCGCCATCCATCAAATAAATGGCCAGCTTCAACGGCTCCTTGTTGCGTATTGCCTGGAGTTCTAACAACGATGGAGGCTGCGATCTTGCCCCATTCGCTAAAGTACGTTCCAGATGTTGTAAGGAGGAAGAGGAGTGCAACTTGGCTGTGCCCAGCTTCATGTAGCTGCGCAGATAGGGCTCAAAGTTGCTGCTGGGCGGAAAGCAACTCAGGCAAATGGAGAGCAAAAGCCAACCACGAGCATAGGAGCCACGACTGGGATTCAAATAGAGCTGCTTGCAAATCTGAGCGAGGATTTCATCTCTGAAAGGGGAAAGGAGAAAAAGGTGTAAGTTTGAAAATGTGAATAAGAATTGGATTGGGTATATAAATAAAATAAATATAGTACATATTATAAGTTTGAATGTGAGGGACAAACTTAAATGGGATAAATTAATATACTAAATTAATTATACGATTTAGTATATTAATGTATCCTAAATAGGATAATCCTAAAGAGGATAAATTAAGTTAAGTCCTATTTTAGTTTGTAAGTAAATTATTATTATGTAGTGTGTAGTGTAAGACTTTTATTAATAGAAATATACATATTTATATTTATATGGAAAATTAAATGTTATGTTCTTGAATTGGGAATATAACATATATAGAATATAAATAAATATACCTATACTTGTTATCAAGTAGTAAATTCAAAGGAAAAGGTTTAGGAATAAGATATTGAACTTCACATTCCTATTCATTTTGCTTTGATAATACAAATTTATGAAAATGTAAATTGAGAAGTTAAAAGTTCCTGCACCGCTTACCTCAAGCTCTCTTTTAGAATTCCATGCCCTATAATAAAGTGCAGCTTGTCCAGATGACTGCTGCCCGCATTCAGCCAGAGCTGATAGAAATCCTCAGATTCGCGATGGCCATTGCCAATTAGTTTAGGTTGCCTTCGCAGAGTTTGGCGAATGAAGCGACGTGGCTTGGAGCCAAGAATGCGAGCCATGTCCTGCATAAGTTGAGGATGGCGCAGCGAGTGATCTTTTGGTGTAGGAGCAGCCTCTGGCAGATCCTCCATAAAGCGCAAGATCAACAACCAAATGGCCTAAAATATACAGAAATTTATTATAGATAACTTGACTTTTAGAGTAAACTCTTTCCCACCTTGGCTGCCATTTGCTCAACAGGCAGATCATGTTTCAGCAAAGGTTGCTTTAGAGGTTTCCTTTCATGCTGAGAAGTGTTGCCACTGCAGAAATAAGTGGATGCATATTTCTGGAAGCTAAAGTCCGATGTGTCCACATTGTTGGGCACAGGTTTCGGCAGTCGAATTGTGCCCACAGAAGTAATACTGCTCGACTTCTTTAGGGTGATCTAAAAAGAAAGAGTATACAATGATCAATATCAATTCTCATTTCAACTTTACAGTTCATTTCTCTTATACGCTTCGATTGATACTATTTTTAATTTAGTATTTATTGTACCTGCCCCGTTCTTAGTCAACCGTAATCTATGTGTAGCTGCCAGTTATCTATAGTAAGCTTTTTCTTTAAGATATGCCAATGGCGATAAGACTCTGGAAACTCTGCCGATTATTTACGATCGCATTTTTATGTCATTTATCATTTTGGTAGGCATTTGTGTATTTACTCTTTCAACGCCTTCCGTTGCCGATAACTGAGCTGATTGAGCTCTTTGACTAACATAGAACTTATTTCAAACTTAGTCGCTGACAATCGACCGAACCGTGTGCATCTCTGGACTTGGACGTGGACTTCGCTTTGGACTTCGATTCGGACTCTGAATCATTTGAAAATATTGTTTTTGAATAAATTTGAAAATTTGTGTTGTGTTGTTTTTTGTTTCATTTCAAGGAAAGTTTTGAGGTGGACAAATTTGAAAAAATTTAAAATTTAACAGAAATTTGAGTTTAGAAAGATTAAAACTTAAATTTATATTAAAAGTTGAACTTTGTTTCTAATGATTCATCAAAATTAACGAAAGTTGCCTTAACAATTTAGAAAATGTTGTTGTGCGTTTTTGTGAAACATTTAAGAAAGTTCAAAATTATAAAGGAAATTTAGTTTAAGAAAATTAAACCCTACATTTATATTAAAGGTTGAACTCTGTCTCTAGCGATTCAATACAATAACTCGAAAGCTGCCTTAACAATTTAGGAGATTTTGTTGTCGCTTTTTGCGAATAATTAAAAGATCTTTAAAATTCAAAAGGAAATTGTTCAAGTTTAAATTGAAACTGAGTTGAAATTTATCTCTAATGATTCTTCACAATTAAATAAAGGTCCGAAGATATTGTTGAAGAAAACATTTGAAATTAAAAAAATGAGGAACTTTGTCTCTGATGATTCATTGCAAATAGTCAAAGTTGTCTTTTAAATAATGGCATTAACAGAATAGATTATTTTTAGTACTAAAAAACAAATTTAAATAAAATTGAAAATGGTAATTTCTAAAACTAAAAGCATTAAATATTTAGCTAACAGTTTTTTTTCTCAAAAAGTAAGAATTCTTTGGAGTATTTTGAAGATTTGTTTTTAGTATTATTTCACGATTTTTCAGAATGAATTTTTTCCTATTAGTCATAACTTTTCTTTAATTAAAATTTTGTGAACTTTGACGTTTTTACAGCATTCATGATAATATTTGGTTTAACTCTGATATCTATATTTATATAGAGATTTTGTAATATTTCTCGCCCTATTAACAGAAGGCCAAACCGAAGGTAAGTGTAGGATAAGATAACCACGCAATGACATTTCGAAATATTTGTTTAAATAAAATATAAAAATAGCAAATAAAAAGAAGCAATAACTTTATGGATTGCCAATCAAATGTTAAAAGATTAAAGAGCTCTAATCAGTTGGACTGTTTATGTAAATAACGCCCAAGTGTGGCGCAATTGAAATTTCGTTATCAATAACTTGAATAGAAGTATAAGAAAACAAAATTAAATATGGTCAAAATTTCCGTAGATAATAAAAACAAGTTCAAATTAAATTGCAATCCAAAATTGTCACTCAACTAATTTTAGCTATGAACTCAATAAGATAGCAATCGAAGATGATATTCAGTTGACATTGATTGGAAAAGCGCCTGCTTAGGATGACTATATAATTTACTACTTATATAAATATATATATTATATATATAGAACAAATGTGAGATAAGCGCGATGAGAGCAAAGCAACAAGAACAAAGAACAGAACACACAATCAATCCATAATCTACACCACAAACCACAACGAAAAGACAAATGAGATTTGCATATAGATAAATATATGTGTGGAGATATCTCTGAATTCTTAAGATATCACCGAAGCGCGTTTTATTTACAAATACAAAATAAATTAAATTACATATGTAACATTATCAAACAATCACAAGGAACAAAGCTTTGTTTTTCTATTATTTTATATATGTATATACAAGCCGACATTTATATAACAACATTTTGTACAAAGACAAGTCCCATATTTTTCATTTGTTTCTTTTTTCCCAGTTGACAACACAAGTCGAGCAATTGAGGAAGCCAAAAAGTTAGCTCCACGTTCAACTGCTCTTTTGTAATATCAGCTACTAATATTCGTAACATATATATATAGACTTAAATACACTAAAATAAAACTATATTAGTTATGGTTTCTTTTTGTTCAGGGCTGTCCCAGCACACGCAACTGCTAGAGACGCGTCTGATTGACAATTGGGCGTGGCGTCGCCTCATAGTAGTTGACGGGTCGGGACAACAGCTTTGTGGGAATGTCTTTGCGCAATCGCAACTCCCGCTCGAAGAGCAATGACTTCTCCTTCACATTTGGCCCCAGTGGCCCACTCACATCGGGCTCATCGTTCAAGAAGCCAAACACATCGTCTACAATCTGCTTCGAGGCATCGTAACCAGGTGTCTCCACAGCCAAACCGTTTGTCTTTGCCGCACTGCTATTCGGCCGTGCTGCCATCGGTGTGATGATGATGGGCGACATCGGGGGCGGCGGGGGCAGCGACATGCGTGCTTGCAACGTGGGGGCAGGCAGCACAGGTTGCTCGTTACGCTTGATGGACTTTGTGCGCTTCGGCTGATGGACTGCAGCCATGGCAGCCGCATTTCTCGCTGCGATTTGTTCCTTGAGTCGCTGTTGTTGCTCTTGCTCTTGCTTCAGTCGCAGTTGCTCCGCTTCAGCCTGCTGCTGCTTGAGTCGCTGCTGTTGAAGCAGTTCTTGCTCTGCTTTCAGACGCAGCAACTCCTGCTCCTTGACGCGTTTCCTTTCCTTGTGCTGCTGGCGTCGCGATGTCAGCTCCAAAGCGAAACGCTTTCGGGCCAAATAACCACGACACAGTGCCTGCAATTTGATTGTACGACTGCGCACCATCGTGAACTTCGTAGTCAACTGCTGGGCAGCAATGCATGCCCCCAGTCTGTGGAACCCACGTCGCATGGTCAGATAGCGACGACGCTGCATGCGTCCTCGCCAATAGCGCTGCACCGTGATGATGGCCTGACGATATCGCTTGAGGTATCGACGGAAGAGCACGCGACGAAAGCCTCGCTGTATGGTCACAATGTACTTGAGCATCACGCGAGAGCGTTCCGCCTCCAGCAGCGCATCGTCCTCATCGCGCAGAAACAGCTTCGTGCGTCCGAATTGACGATCCGAGTCAGCGGGCAACGCTGCCTCGCAAATCTGTCGCGCCAACAGCCGGCAATCGCATTCATCCAACGGTCCAGTGCGTGGCACCAGCAAACGATAGCGTTCCACAAAGGCGCGGTAGGCGTGGCGTATGGGATAACCAGCACGGCGTATCCTGGCAGTCTCCATCATGCCCGAGTAGCGCAGTTGGCGCACGCACAGCTCCTTGTCAAAGTTCTGCAGAGGCAGAGATAAAAGGGATTAGTAAGGCAACGCTTAAGGAAGCGATGTTGATGGAATGATAGAAGCATCTGAAGAGTGGATTCTTGATGATGTGAAGAAGATGAAGATGAGATGAGGTTTGCTCAATGATGAAGATGTTGAAGATAGAGATGTAAAGTTGAATGTAGAGATGGAGCTGATGAGCTGCTCTTTTTTATATTCAATTGAACGTAGAGGGGTGATGAATTTTATGCTATTCTTATAAAGTCTTCTTAATAATATAATGCGTTGATTATGCGCGTTAAAAGAAAATCATTTTAATAAAAATTGCACTTTCTGATTAACCATGTTTTTCTATATATGGTTGCACTTTTTTTTTAGTAAGAGCAATATTGCGAAATTATAATGAAAATTGCATTTTTAAATTCCAATAATAGTTCAATATGATGTGATTATAATTGCGTTGACGCCTTAAAGGATTTCACGTTCATTTGAAAGCATATCCTCTAATTAAATGATGAGGAAGTTCAGTCCATGCATATCCTCTAATTTAATGATGAGTGATTTACATCTCAGAAGTTCTCTTTAAGGTATATCAATAGTTGCAACTTTAATAACGTTTACTGACACTTTCACAGATATTTCACTTGCACTGCATTGCTTAAAAACTTAGCACTTCTATGCCAAAAACTGTAAAAGTTATTTCTTGAGATAAGAACAAAGAAAATTTCTCAAGAAATCCGGCTGTAAAATAAACGACTTCCTAAGTAAAGCACTCTAATCAAAGAGCTAAGCGACAAAATTAAGTTCTGGTGCTGAAAATATTTATAGTAGATAAAAAATACTACGAGTAGAAGATTGATTTTTATTCTAGAACAAGGCATTTTATATAAAATGCTAACTAAGAAGCTTATTGAACTGCCAAAATCACGCGTATTAAATTTTAAAAAATTCTGTAGCATACTTTTAAACGCTCATATGAATTCAAGAACTTGTGAGCAGAAAAGATACCCCAATTTCAAGTTAAATGAAGTAAAGTGAAATAAAAAAGCAAACGGTGTCTACTCACATTTGGTTCCTTGAACTCGTTGGGCTTGATGCAGCGTATGAAGTAAGGATGAGCTTGCGACAAGGTGCGCATTAGCATGTCCAGCGAATTGCGGAACTTGACGCTCAGCGTGGGCTGCTTCTTGGTCGTGTCCATGGGGAGTTCATGCGGGAAAATATCCACCAGATACTTGTTGCTGGCACGTTGAACCAGATTACGCAAATCACTGCTGAACGAATCGCGATTCTTCTCCAAGAAACCCAGAGGATTATACATGACAATGCCAGCATAATGACGAATGCCAAAGAGCGAAGTCTGTGTGGTTTTTCCTCTGACATACATCGAACGATTGCCGTGCTGCACATGGAGTTTCTCCAGCAGCGTTTGATCTGTGCCCTTTGGGAACTTGGATTCCTCATCGATCAGCGACATAATATTCACAGGTTTCATGCCAATCAAATCGAGAATGTCCTGATTGTCCTGGAACTCAATGTGCTGCCAGTTGATGTGCTCCAGCTGGTACTCGGCTTGTTCCATCTATGAGAGGAAAATATAATGAGTTATATTATAGAATTAAAAGATTTTTTATACTGCAAACTTACCTTGAATATGTGACCGACAAAGAACTGCTGCAGATTCTCGTTGGCATAGTTGATGCACAGCTGCTCGAAGCTGTTGTTGTCAAAGTTCTCAAAGCCAAAGATATCCAGCACTCCGATGCTGTTCACCGGCGCCTCTGGCTTCTTGTCGATGGTGTCGTTAATGCGTCGCACGATGCGCACAAAGATGCCATCGTAAAGTGATTTAACGAATGCATCGCGTCCCTCGATGGCCGCCTCCTTGGACAGACTGGTCACCACATGCTCGCCATGCACAAAGATGGTGCGCTGCGTGAGAGCGGTGTTCAAAGATGCCTCTGGCAATCCCAATAGCTGTGCCACACGCTGCAAATTGAGGTTGTCGTCCACCTCGGCGGTGTCCAAGTTAGCCACTTCGATGGCCTTGAAACGCAAATTGCCCAGATGCAGAATGGCGGCCAACAAACTGAGTATGGACCACAGTTCATCCGGTTTGAAAGAGAGCACTTTGAGTGCCGCACGTATGTCCGCAAAATCCTTGGCATCCTGTTTGCCCGGCAGCGTAAAGCAGCCGCCTTGTGCCAAATAATGATACTGACTCGGCGATTGCTCCTCCAGCTGGAGGCGAGCACGTTCCGCGGCGCTTAAACCCGCCAGCATTGCGTAGAAGATGTGATAGTTGCGCTCGTCGCGACTCTGGAACACAATACGTGATTTCTCCAACAAATACTGCTGAATGCGAGCACCTTGAATCGCGCCGTCGGGTGTGAAGCGTATGTCAATGTATTTGCCAAAGCGCGACGAGTTGTCGTTGCGCACCGTTTTGGCATTGCCAAAGGCCTCCATAATGGGATTCGATTCAATTATTTGCTGCTCGATCCACGAGTGTTTCCCACTGATGGCAGCCAAATACTGCAGTATCAACTTGGTGCTCTCCGTTTTCCCAGCTCCCGACTCCCCGCTGATGACAACGCATTGATTCTCCTTGTGTCGCTGCAATCGCTGGAAGGCATTGTCGCTGATGGCGAAGATGTGCGGAGGCAGCTCGTTGAGCTTCTTGTTGCGATACAGCTGAATCTCGCGGTGTGTGTAGATGGGCAGTATCTGGTACGGGTTGATGGCCACCAGCATGGAGCCTGTGTAGGTCTGCAAACAGTAAAGATGTTCCATTAGTTAGAGGAGTTTAAATATAGATAACTTTTTAGTATTTAAAGAATACTTATACTACTACTTATATTACATACTATATTCAAATTAAATAAGAGTAGAATTTATGCCTAGTATGGAAAATACCATTAGTATTAAATTGCAGATTGAAGAAAATTAAATTTAAATAAAAAGAAGTAAGCTAAAATCTAAAATATGCAAATTAAAATAAATACTACAAGTTAGCTGACTATACTTAAGAAAATGAATATTAAAATAAAGTAAAAGTGAAATTTTTTTTTAGTAATTTAGATAGGCAGTAAAAATAACATTTCAATATAGAATAAAGTTTAATTTAAATTAAATTTGGTGTGTCATTAAGCTAACTTATTATCAGATAACATAGGCTACATGTTTTTTTTTAGCTTCGTAACATACTTTATAATACTTGTGTTTTTAAGTTTTCACTTCAATTCTACACTATAGTCAAAGGTATCTTTCACGTGAAATATATACTATTGTTGGATTAAAGATATAATAATAATAATATGAAGTAATAGTCATTTAAATAAACTATCCTAAACTTAAAATAATCTATAAATTCACAATTTTGAGTACTCAGGTTTACGTACGAGGGTTGCTATTTATATTTCTGGCCTAATAATGAAAATGCGAATATTTATAAAAAAAAATGGATTTATTGTTTGTCACAGTATTCTCCAGCAAGATTTATATACTTTTGAATGCCCTCAAATCAATTGTCGAAGCACTTTTTCCACTCTGATTGAGGCACCTCCAAAACATGGTTTTTGAACACTTTAACAGCATCTTCTGACATCGAAAATCTATGACCACGCCTTTTTTCGATGATGTGCGGGTATAAAAAGAAGTCATTGGGTGCCAAGTCAGGGCTGTACGGCGGATGACCCATGAATTCCACGTTTTGACCGCAAAAAAAGGCGCGGGTTTGAGCTGGTGTGTTGGAGTTCGCGTTGTCATGGTGCGGAATGATCCATCTTTTCTTGTTCGTTTTTCGAATTTCTACAAGGACTTCAGGCTTACAATTTGTGGTGTACCACTCAGAATTGACCGTCCTACATTGCTCAAGCGAAACAGTCGCCACATGACCAGTTTTACCGAAGAAACAAGCGACCATTTGCTGAATAGTGCTTCCTCCACGAACAAGGTTCGTTGGATTTGGCTCGTCTTCAAAGACCCACACGGTCGATTGCTGTTTTGTTTTGGGCTCATAACCATAGATCCATGATTCGTCACCTGTGACCATCTTATAAATGTCTTTTGAAGCACAGGGAATGTATTTTTTCAAAATTTCTTTGAACCAATCCACACAAGCCTTTTTTTGAGCAATCGTCAAATTGTGCGGGATCCAATGAGAACAATCCTTTTTTACGACCAGGTGTTTATGCAATATCAAATGTATTCTGGTGGAAGAAATGTCAAAGGATGCCTCTATCTCACGATATGTCACATGACGATCTAGCATTATCAGTTCACGCACGGCATCAATGTTTTCTGGCCCAACGTCTGTTTTTGGACTACCTTCACAACCTTCGTCTTCCACCGAGCATCGGCCACGATAGAATCCATTAAACCAGTATTTCACAGGGCTATAGGATGGCACTTCATCGCCTTATAAAGATTTTAGTTCATCGGTGCACTCGTGTCGTAATAATCCAAGTCGAAAGTTGTGAAAAATTTTTACTCAAAAGTGTTCACGAGTTAATTCGATTTTTCTGCCGAGGTAAGTTTTTGATTAATCGTTTATCGATATCAAACGTGCTCGTACATGAACAAGTTGTATGGAGCTTTTATTGATAAAAGTCCAAACTTTTTTTGGGAAATAGCCAATTGGTCCTAATATGGCTAGAAGTGACCTAGGCCAGAAACTTAAATAGCAACCCTCGTATTCAAATTAAATAAAGTGTGTATAGTAATAACACAATTGTAATACAAATAAGTGTTGCAATATAATTTAAGAACTAAACTAAAATGCAAATCAAAGCTTTACAAAACTTAAGTTATATTTACTTTAATAGGTATGAAAAGTAGTATATTTATACTCACATAAATCAACTGTTTGGCATAGCGTGTCTGCAGATTGCGCAATATCGTGTATTCCTGCAGATCACCGAGTGTGATCATATCCTCGACATCCTCATGCGAGGTGAGATGCATCGACTTGAGCACATCGCCAGCTGGCACCCAGAACTGTTTATTCGCATCATCGCAGACCAAAGTTTGTGTCTTCTCCGTGCGCACGATGCGTGCTCCGAATGGCACTGCGAATTCCGATGTTGTGTTCTGTGGCTTAACCCACACATATTCGCCCTGCAATTTGAAATAAATCGTTAGAGATCTTATCGATGTTATAGTAGTCTGGTTGATATACACGCGCCCTCACACTTCAAATCGATAAGATATAGATATATAACTTGAAGACAAGTAGTTTTGAAATACGCATAGAGTATTTCTCAATGCGAGCGAAACTGATTATTTTTCACTTCAGCTGTAATGAGTGTTGTAAATGGTATCGTTACTTCGATTGCTATGGCTACAAGCTACCTAAATTATAGACTCCCCCGAAAAGTTGTAAATAGATAAGGGCTCTATATAAGTGATCTCACTATAAATTTAGAAATGTATTGATAAAAACAGGTAAGAAAACTACAGTCAAGTGTGCTCGACTGTGGGATTCCAGCTATCCATTTTGAATGCAAGCAAACTAGTGCGGTATTTATATTAAAATATACCAAATTAATATACTACAAAATACAAAAACATACTACAAGTAGAGTTTATATAATTTGGTATATTTTCAGAATAATACCACACTATTTTGCATTCATTCAAAATGGGTAACGGACATTTATTTTAAAATATACCAAATTAATATACTACAAAATACTAAAATATACTAAAAATAGGGTATATATAATTTGGTATATTTTCAGAATAATACCACACTATTTTGCATTCATTTAAAATGGGTAACGGGTATTTATCTTAAAATACACCAAATTAATATACTACAAAATACTAAAATATACAAAAAGGGTATATAATTTGGTATATTTTCAGAATAATACCACAATATTTTGCATTCATTTAAAATGGGTAACGGGTATATACTAAATACAGACTTTGGTATATTGATATTTTAAAACATTCAATATATACCATAGAGTGCAAAATATACCAGATTGTCAGCCAAAGGATCTAATAAGTAGGTGTTTTTGCTCATACAAAAGTATTTCTTTAATAACTTTTCAAACAATTTTGAAAATCTGAATAATTACAACTCTATATCTTACAGTCTCTGAGATCTATGTGTTGATATGGACAGATGGACATGACTATATTGTCTTTATTGTGTCGGAGTTGCCTTTTTCTGCCTGTTGCATACATTTCCTAGAGGTTATAATACTCTTCTACTCTATGGGTAGCGGGTATAAAAAGTGGCGACAATAATTCCACGGCAAGTTCCAAGTTAATCAGCAGCTGTTGTCTGTTGTTAATGCCCTTAAAGCACAAAAGTAGAGACTTTCGTAGACATTGATAGTAAATAAATAATAATAGACAGAGATAAAGTGTGCTAACTTCTTAAATATAACATCCGTTCATTTGATAACCAAACAAAGAGATAGAGCCTTATAGTATATGCAGAAATTGTCAATACTTTTTGCACTCTCTTTAAAATAAAACCATTTCATTATTTAATGATTAATGCATACGAAGAGATAATGAGTTATATACAAAAATTGTCTGTCTTTCTTTGAAGTAGAAAAACATTTCATTGAGCGATTATTTCCATATCTTTGCATATAACAACGAAGGTGAGTTGTAGCCTGGGGTTCTCGATAAGAAATCAGCTGAGATGTTAAAACCATTCATAGATTATTCGAATTGCTTGCAATAAACTAAAACCGCATTGTTTTATTATCGAAATTCCTGGCATAATCATTTAATAGCCGCAGATTAAACGCGTGGCACAATTTTAAAAGAAATATTCGCCACTTCCTCAGCAACTTATTTGAATAAGGGAAAGCAAAACAGTAGCTGCTAGGCAAACATTCACTACTAGAGTATGTTTTGCAGCTTATCTTATCAGTGGAATGCCGATATACGAAAAGCTCTTATCACTATTTTACAATCAACGACGCCAAATCGAACACAGCAACAAACAGTCAATAATTGCACCCCCCCAAAAAAGAAGAAGATCAATACCGAAAACTATAATTAAAATAGTAGACTCTGCTACCAAATTCAGGAAACAACTTTAAGTGCATTTCCAATATATAATATATTTTCGGCCTTTTTGAACGACCTTGTTTATCTATGATAAGCGAAGACCCAGCTGTAGCTAATTGATAAGATTATGACAAATGGCTACTGTTCAAAAACAACACCTAAAGTAAATAAATAATGCACATAATCCAATAAATGATTTGTCTAATTTAAATACAATTCCTGGAAATGCATTAGACTTGTTTTAATTCTCAACGAATGACTCAGAGATGAAGTCATTGCTTTCGATTTGAACTTTAATCGAATATGGTTGAATTAACTTTTAATTGAAAAATAATTTTTACGATGATCTAATCATCAGATTGCGGCGGACAAGTCAAGTCACCAATCAAGTGGACAGCAAATTTTAGCTGGCTAGTCAAAAATTAAATCGAAATTATTATTTATGCCCTTGACATGACGTAATTATCAATTATCAATTTTAGTCGGTCGAAATGATATTTCAATTTGTTTTCTTTTTGATGTTGGCTTAATCGCATTGATTCAATGGAATTTTTCCTGTAGCTCTTGTAGGCCTTTTTTTTAGACTACATTAAATGAGTTGAAAACATAGAACGAATCAAAAAGATGTTGATTCCTTTACATTAACTAAATAATATTTATCTGAAATACTCTAATAGATATATAGAACTATTTCTTTACTTCAATTGCAGCAACATTATTGAAGACTAAAGTAAAACTATTTGTAAGAAATTCTCTGATAGATAAAAAAAATAGAAACAATCTTTCTACAACTTCTAGAAACATGTTCAGCTAGTCAATGACTCATTTGCTCTATTTACCCTTGTAATGAAATAAAGCTTTGAAAGTCTCCTTTCCAGGGTATGTTTTAGACTCTCAATTTTCAACTAATGTTTGCTATTGATAAGAAATTGCCCAGCTTTATCACGTGCTATCACAGCTATCAATACAACTCTGCACAGAAAAAATTGGCACGCTAAAAATTCGTCTAGAAAAGACACCTGACACCACTTCCACAAAGTTCCTTAAGTTTTCAGGGTGAATTATGATCGGGATCGCTGACCCGTTGAGGTCTTTATAAATGCGGAAGTCTTTACGAATTTTGCGGCACGCGTGGCAAATGATGAGCGACGACAGTTCGAACACAGCACACAAAAAATTCTTCACACTCGGTAATTTAGTTTTTCGTGTTATCTTTGAGCAATGTTGTGATAAGCTCCGCTGAAATGAGATCCCCTCATTTGATAACTTACATGTTCCCGCAGAAATTCGGACATGTCTATGAAATTGCTTTGCTTAATTGCGTTTCGGTTTCGGTTTGTTTTTCTACGTTTTTTCAGTTTCAGTCGCGACACACGCGCGGTGAATTCTTATTGATTGTCTTAGCAAATATTTGCTGTACAATTGGGGTTTTATTTTCACAGCCGTTTTGCAGAAATTGTTCTCTCTTCTTCTTCATCTATATTAGTTGTAATTCTAACGACCGTTCAGAGTTCCGCTCGGCACGGCGACTCTTTCACTTATGAGCTGAATTGTGGTCTGGAGGCACAGTTGACATTTCATTTCTTATCTTGCGACGGCGCTGTTCATATATTGATAATGAATATTGAATGCTTTTTGGCAGCCGCTTTCCCACTTATCGCCCCCTTCCTCCCATATGTTTTCGATCAGGTGTTGAAAATCGCATTCTCATTCGCTCTCTCTCTTCCACACACTCTCTCTCTCTCTCTCTCTCTCTGACCGAGAGACTTGACCCGTTGATTGACTCTGTTGTCTGTGTTGTCTATAATGACAATACGTCATGTTTAATATGCCTGTCTTAGTTGTAAGCTTATCGATCGTTTTCTTATCTAACGATGAGCTGTTGCCGAATTATATAGTACACTTTTTTTTGAAGCATTATCGTCTCGTATAACTGACCACCCCACATGAGTCATCGAGGTTGTCATCTATTTGTTCGCAATAATCTACAACATGCTGACTATCGATAAGTCCCCAGGCATTGTGTCTGCCAATCGCTGAACACTCTTTGCATAATAACAAATACATATCATGATGAACTGGCTCAATAACTAATGGTATCTTATAACAGCTACTCATATGATCAAGTACGAGTACATATGAAATGATTTGTTCGACTTTTGTGTTGTTAATATATAATAGACCAAAGTCTATTGTTACTAATGTTGAATGGAAAAGTTCTATTCATTAAAATGATAGTACAAGAAACATTTAATTAGAACAACATTTTATTAATAAAGTACTATCTAAAGGGTTTAAAAAGGTTGATAAATGAACGCTAACTTATATATGAATGATATACACATATCATAATAAAT
Organism: Drosophila kepulauana; assembly: GCA_023558455.1. Taxonomy (NCBI): domain Eukaryota; kingdom Metazoa; phylum Arthropoda; class Insecta; order Diptera; family Drosophilidae; genus Drosophila; species Drosophila kepulauana. The sequence continues at coordinate 27,423,068 of CM042367.1, forward strand.
ATTTAATATAATTAATGCAGTTTTTATCTATGCAAATTTCGAAGATTGATGGGAGTTTCTAATTGACTCAATTCTTCAAGCGATAGAATATTAATGCACTTTAAATTAATAACAAATTTGCATAGATAAATTTCATAAAATGGAATAAATTTACATACACTACACTAATTTTATTGAAATATCTAATAAAAAATGTGAAATAATCATCAATTACCCCGAACTGTAATAAATGTACAAATCAAAATATGCAAATTTTAAAGACTAATCTATGAAGATAAATTTTAAAAGCTATGCAAATCCCGAACTTTAAAGATTTTAATGAACATTTAATTAATAACAAATTGACATACATAAGTTCCAAAGTCTATACTCAATACTTCTTTGAAATATCTAAAGGAAACTGTGAAATAAACATCAATTACCCCCTAACAAAATAAAATCGAAGAGGGCTGGGCAAATGATTTATTGTGGAACTGACAACAAGACTAATCAGTGGAGCAAAAATTTGACAGGCGCTTAATTAATAAATTGTTTGTTAACTACGCAGTGAAATTTTGTGATTTTCGACAATACTCGATACTCAAGATAAGCGCTTTCTTTTTGTGTCATTACTAATCAATGTCCATAAATGAACGCACTAACACTTCGAACGAATTATATCTTTATAGTTATTGATCGATAGTATTAATTGCGAATTTCCTTAGCTCACACGCAATGTTTTTGGTTCGGCTCGAAATACGATAAAGTATTAGGTACACAAAGTTCAACGCGGTGAGTTTCGGTTTCATTCGATTTGTCATACAAGCGGCTGCTTCGAATTTGTTATCGAAACCCCAAATGACATTATCATAATGAGCTTGTAATCTATAAAAATCGTATTTAAACAGTTTACATTGCTCTTTACACTTGCTCTCTGCACTCTCTTTAAATATGATAAATCGTAAGTAAACAAATATTCAGGTGCAACAATTATGTTTACTATTTGTTTATTATATCTTTTAAGGCCGTAAAGTGCAACACAACAATAACTCAAATTATTTGAAGTAGTAATTAAACAACTGCAGATAAGCTGACATTTAATTCTAATTGCTTGTCAACATTGCGTATACGTATTAAATACGCTTCCTTGGTGGCAATAATAATACAATATAAGAGCATTATCAATTGATTCCCAGAAATAACGTATACGACTGCCGGATTTCTAGCTAATCGGTATTTTGCTTTAAAATTTACTGTTGAATTTATTGAACTGCTTTCTGCGAAATTACGTATACGCAAGGAAGTCAATACTCAATAGCTTCGCCTACTTCCCTTTTTTACTTGCGATAATTTATACTTCACTTAACCCATTGACACAAGCTCCACTCATATTATCTTCCTCTCTCTCTTGCTTAATTTATTGCAAAAATTAAACGCGTAATTCGATTTTAATTTCGCTGTCGGAAAGCTTCGCTTTTGTCAGTCTTAAACAATGCTTTATTTTATTTTCTCATTGATTTATTATTACGTATTCATGCCAAAACAGCCCTGGCAACAAGATAGCGACAAGAAAGAGCTGAGTGGAAAAAAGGGCACAGAGCCGGAAGGAAGCGAAGAAGGAAGCTGACCATAAGACCGAGCAGCACTCATTTTGTTGGCCCGTTTTTATGGCCATTGAGCTTGGGCTAAAGTGGCCGTTAGACAACAATTTCATTCATCGTTTCCACATAGATAATTTGGCTGAAAGAGTGCTGTACTGTGTACTGTGTTTGCCATTGGCCAAACAGCCAAACACACAGCAAATTGTTTAGCGATAAGCATAGGCTAGGGGATTTTCGATTTTCAAGTGGATGAAATAAAATTGTTCGTAGCATGGATTTGAGTAAGTGCGTCTCGAGGGGGCGATTAAAATAGAAAACGTTGCGTTGGGTTGGCAGTTGGCAGTTGGGTTTCTTTGCTGCCTGCCAGCCTGCGGGGCCATTGGAACGAATGCACGTGAGCAGCGCAAAAGTAAAAGAGCTTGAGCTTGAGGCAGCCACAGCCACAGCAGCAGGGCAACGTGCTTTGAAATCCTTGAGGTCCTTTGCGCTGCCTTCTTGCACATTCAGCGAGGCGTCAAACACGCCGACATGAACAAGCTTTTGCTTTATCCCTTAAGCAAGTCCTTGGCGTAATGCAACGAACTCGCTGCGGATTCCGGGCGGAATGATGAAAGACGGAGGTGAAGGAGGACGAAGTATTAAAAGCGCAATTAAGATTATCCTGAAAATGTGCTTAGCTAGAGCAACAATCGTTGGGACCAGCAGCAGTTCAACTTTTGACCCAATTTAGGGCGCAAAAATAGAAAAGCAGAAAGAGAGAATGAAGCAAAACGCGTTGCGAAATAACAAAAAGCAAAAATTGCAGCAAACACACACAAAAGGCAAAATGTGTTGTCAGCTGTCGGCGCATAAAATTCAATTACTGCAACACAAAACTGTGACGGAGACGTCGCCATGACAAATGCACCAAATATTTGTGAATGCCGACACAAGGCCGGTCATAAATTCAGTCATTGATGATAACGGGGCGTATACGCGATGCGATGCGTTGTGTCGCGATGTCGTGCAAATTGTTTTTGCGAACTCACTGCTTCAAATGGCGGCCGCAACTGCGGTAATGTCAGCGGCATCGACAACGACAATGGTAACAACAACAACTACGACAACGACAACGACAACTATGGCCATCTAAGCAATTCACAATATTTGCACACACATTCACACACTCACACACACATGCCAGAGATGTAGACATGTACACAAAGTGGCATCAGCATCGTTTCCATTGCACTGATAAACCCATAAACGACGTCTTTTTCGCTGCCTTCGTCTTCGACTGCCTTCCCTTTCACTCTTTCGTCCCCTCTCCCTCCCTCCGCGACTGCAGCGCAGCACGTTGTTGACCTATATTTGGGCATCAATGAAACACGCTGCGCTGCCGAAGCGTTTGCTTGCCGAGTAAAAGCTTCGCATAGCCGCCTATTTCTTTCTCGACTGGAGCAAAAGCTTCGCCTGCTTCCTCTCTCTCTCTCTCGCAGTCTCTCACGCAACAAAGACAGTAAAAGCTCGTCAACTGGAAGTGCACAACATTGTCGAATGTCGTCAGAGTTTTACTCCCTCTCCCTCTCTCTCTTTCTTTTGATAGGAAGGCATACCGTAAGAATGTCTAGAACTTTTATGCTAAAGTTAACTTAATAGAGATCTATTATATATAAAGCATTTCAATTTGTGATATATAAGATTAAGAAATATTCTGTATAGAAGAGAAATTTAACGTCCTATCGAATTTTCAATACCAAAAATTAATAAAAAATATATCATTCTTCTTTTTTCCTGTATTACTATAAAATCAAATTTTAAATGAAATAATTCGTATTAGAAAAAATATAATTCCCCTTTAAATTTCTCAATTTCGAAAGTTTATACAAAATAAAATATTTATTTTAAGCTTAATTTCTTCAAATTTCATTTATGTGGATTAATAGTTCAAAAAATTCTTTTGTATAAAAAACTTTTATAAAAACTTGAATTTTTTTTGAAGTATGGAAAAATATTGATTGAATGTTAAAAAAAACTAATATTTATATGACGTTCAAAAAATGAAATATAAAATTATATATTATCTTTATTATTACTGAAAGAATTACAAAAATTAATTTGCTACTATATTTCGCTTTAATAAATTTGCTGCTGCATTTTTGAAATAATTGCCTCGAATTTGATGCACTCAAATGAATGTCAAGATCATAGCCATTAAAATTACTTTTGATCTAGTCCATATCTATATGCTATAGCTTTTAAAAAGCTTCAGTTGAAGCATGGCCAGCTCAGCTGTAAAATGCCGAAGCGTAAACAGCTGAGTGCGTAAAGCAATACAAAAGTTTAGCCACAATGTGAGAAAGCTACACATGTTGTTATTATTATTGTGCAATCTGGAAAGCGCAATGCAAACAGCTGAAACAGGTGAGCAAAGAGTAAAAGAGAGAGCGAGAGAGAGAGAGAGAGAGAAAGCTTTGGCAAGCTCACAGGTTGAGACGAAATGGAAATGAAACTCGCACGTTGGGCCAAAGCCACATGCTGAACACTTGGGGAAAGGGTGTCAATGGAAATATAAACTTTATAGATACGAAACGAAACATGAACACACACACACACGCATGCACACACGCACAGAGACACGAAGAGGACGTCGACGAAGCTGGCGGCACTTGAGAAAATTGTGAGAAGAATTTTTCCATCAGTGAAAAACGCTCTGCAACTCGAGGTTGGCCAAAAACGCTTTTCAATTCAGTTCGAGTCACGCAGCAGAGTGGACGTATTTTTTTACTCGCTCGCTCTCGTTCACTCTTCGCTCTTACTCTTTTGACAGTCGCGCGGGCTCAACGTGTGTCCTGGCGCCTCAACGGTTAGTTTGTTAATCAAACAACAATAAAAATAGCAAAAATATATGTACTTTAATTGAAGATAAAAACAAAAAAAAAGACCGTGTTACAAGTGACTTGTAGCTGAAGCTTTCTGGCGCTTTTCTCTGTACATTGTGTTCATTACTTTTTTGTTGTTGATGAAAAATGCAATAAATTATTTAAGGCATTTTTGGTTTCGTTTCGTTTTCGCTTTCCTCTTGTTGTCGTTGTTGTTGTTGTTACTGTGCTTTCGCTGCGCTCGCACTTGGCCCATTGGCCCAGTAGTTGCCGAGCCGAATTGAAATTGTTTGGCTGTGCCTCCAGCAAAAGCAAAAGCAAAACAACAATATTAACCTCTCACGCATACACTGAATAGAACCGAATACACTCAGTGAATACCGAGAGTAACGGAACACACACGAGTAGAAAGAAGACCGACCTCAACGAGCAGCCAACTCATTCATCAGTCAGTCGCGCGAGAGCAACTGACCGCATCTGTCGCATTGCATTGCGCTCCTCCTTCAGCCGCAGGACCAACAAAAATAAACTAAAAAACAAATATACAATACAACATTTACTGTGTGAGTGTGCATATGTGTGTGTGTGAGATACTCGCGAGTTTCTGCAACTGCAATTTAATATCAATTCAATTAACTCGAGTGAGAGAAATCAATCAGCGCAAAGTAAACGCAAAAAAAAACACAGCAAAGAAAACGCCGCCTTTCATCACTCCTGCCTCTTGCCACACACGCCACCTGTCACTTGCCGCACACGCCGCACGCCACACGCCACACGCGTTGCCTGCAGCTGCTGTAGTTTCATTTTCCTGTTTGGTTACAGGTGAGTTTTCTTTTTCCTTTCTGTCACTGTTCTACCGAATTGCAGCGCCATCGGGAGTGCTTGACTCTTGACTAACTCTGACCCAATTGCAATTGCATTCTGCTTCAAGCCACAAAATCAATTTTCAGGTTGCCAGTTGCGGCTACCTTTGTTCTTAAGTCCTATTAAGCTCGAACTATGAATATTTAAAGCGCACTTCTATAGCATTACGAGTATATCGCAAAAGCACAAAAACAAATAACACAAAACTATGAATCCATAAAACTGTATTAGCTTCGAGTGCGTAGCAGCTGCTCGCTTTACTATTTGACCTAAATATAGAATGCGTGTTATTGCTTTGCAGTTTTGAGGATTGAGGTTCCAGGAAAAAATACAAAATACAATTTGGCCTATGGATTTGTGCAAAGCTATTTTAAATATTCTTAACCTGGGGTAATAGATAATCACAGAAATTTCAATTATGGTTTAATGAACTCTCAACTTGGTTTGACCTAATGGGAAATATTTTGTTTTAGTGAAATTATTTTTAAGCAGCTTAGACAATAAATTTAATGTGTTTTCAATAGTGAAGGAGAAAATTTGGTATATTTTATACTGTGTAGTATATTTTGAATGTAATTGATATACTAGAAATAGACTTCAGTATATTATAGTATTTTTGGTATACGTTGTACTTTGATGTACATTTTAAATGCATCAGTATAGAAATATACCAGAAATAGCGTTCAATATATTATAGTATAATAGTATAATAATTTGATATATTTTAGTATATTTTGTATTATATTCTAAATTTTGAATGGGCTAGTATATTGATATACCAAAAATAGCTTTATGTATATTTTAGTATATTTGGTATGTTTCAAAATATATTTAGGAAAATTTTGTATTCAATGGTATATTTTGGTTGTACTAGTATATTGATATACCACAAATAGTCTTTGGTATAATAATTTGGTATACTTTAAGAATAATTTCGCACTATTTGTTTTTATTCAAAAAGGGTAGCAGGCATCTTAAATAAGCACTCGACTGCAGATTTCGCACTTGTTATTTAAAAAGTATTACTTTAAATGGAACTTTTAATTATTTAACTTCAAATTTTAATACTTAAATTTATTTATTATTTGAATATTTGCTTTCTTGATACATTTTTGAAAACTTAATCTTCTCTTGTATTTTTGCTTTCCCTTCTCTTAATTCCCTTTGGTTATATTTTGGGAAATCGGTCAAATCCCGGCGTATTTATTTCTGGCAGAGCACAAAAATAAATACGCTTGTATATGGCTTCAATAAAATCTCATCTCATGACAAATTGAATTTTCCACAGACAATCGCTCAATAGAAAGTGCTTTTGAAAGTGCTACAAAGCGAACTTTAATAACAATAATATCGAGAAGAATGCGTATTTAATATAATATTTATCAAATTCCCCAGATTATTGTTGTAGTAGCAGTAGTTGCAGTAACCCAGCTCAATTTCTTAGCAAACACACACACAGAATTTTATGTGTAGCTCAAGTCTGCTTGCAAAAGTATTACGACTGCACATTACGTATACGCCCCGCTGCACACAGCAAAAGCACAGCACACGCAGTTGGTAAATGTCATTTGTGTGCAAGAGTTCAATGTAGTTTAGAGAGCGAAGCATAACAGTAGTGAAACTGCTTGAATTACGTCTAATGAGACAGTCAAATCGTCTGTCGCAATCGTCCAAGGCGCCTGGCAGCTTCGACTCGAGTGGAGTTCAGAGCCCTTGAGTTTTGGTTTGGGTGTGTGTAGTGCTTGAAATGCTTTGAATGCCATTTGCTGGCTGTTACTTTAATGGGAACAATGCATGAGACGATGCCCAAGGACACACACACAGCACGAAGACACGCCTCGGTTTTAGCCGCTGGCCAAAAGGCATCGGAGGCAAGCCCTTTAGCCAAATGTGCGCTTCGAAATACATTTTAGTTTTTACGCACTTTGTTTGCTACGGCACTGCGAATGGGAAAACGGCACGCGGCCAATGACGAAATACAAATTTGTTTTTGCGGGGCCTGGCCTTTTGTGTTTCCTGTTGTCCTGTGTGCTTGGTCCTTGCTTAACTTTTTGCACAACGTTTTGCGATTTGCTTTCTTTTTTCTGTTTTGTTTTTTTGTGTTTCTCGCCTTTTTGCTTGCGCAAACATTTTTATTTGATTTCACTTTGTTTCATTTGTTGATTTGATTTCCATGTTAATTTCGGATGGCAAAGTTGCGCCTAAAGTTGGATCGATATTCTTCTTGTTCAAGAGGCGCAAAAAAAAAAAAAAAAACAGAAAAAAGAACGGAAAAAAATAAATGAAAAGATGCCGAAAACCAAACCCATTACGACTACACTCAAAGCGTCGTTTTGTTGCGGGTTTCGGAACGGAGCAAAGCGTAGAGAAGAGAAGGCACCAGAGTATTTATGACATTTATGCTAATTATGCGAACGCCTAACAATCCCAAGTGGGCGGCACCCTCAAAAAAACGCCCAATGCCATAGAGAGCATTGTTTTAACAACATAAAAGTTGGGGTAGTATGAGTCTTGCTCCTTGGCGACGCTGCGTATGCGTAATATTTGGTATTTCACTTTATTTTTAGACATAAAACAGCAAATGTTCCTGTTTGTTGTTGTTGTTGTCCTCCTGACAGATACATGCTGAATAGAGATTTCCTGTCAGCGCAGAGATTTTGGCTGTGGCGTGAAAATCTAGCTGAGAAATCTTGTAATTGATTTTCTTGCTATGCGAATTCAATACGCTTTGCTTGCAAGAGATTACAGCGTAATTACACATAATTAATTATGAAATATGTGCGACACACAATGAAGAGTTATTCGCCGCTATTCAAACTACATCGAGTTGAGCTTCAATAACAAATTGCTTGACAGCATACTTGTTGTGTGATTTATTTCGACCTCCGCATAAAAATTGTTATCTTAGTCTTGGCTTGAGAATTAGTTCGTGTTACAGACTCCGCCTTCGTCTTGGTTTTCAGGGCACGCCCAAGCATTTAGGCGCCAAGACAAACAAAAACACACACACAAGCCTTTACCTCTTTCTCTCTTTTCCCCAACTGTGACGTCTGCTAACCAAAAGACGATCCCGATCAGTGAGGCATTTTGTTTTGCTTTAGAGGCGGCTTTATTTTATGTTTGCTTTAATTTGTTTGTTTATTTCACTTTTTCGCCTAGTCGCAAAGGTCAAAGTTTTGCCAGCCACATTTTTGCTTTGGCATTCACTTTGGGCTTTGTGTGTGTGTGTGTGTGTTTGTGTGTGGGCGAAACTCTTTGTGTGGCTTTAGTTACTCTCTCTAAATTTTGTTTATGAACTAAATGAAAATTGAAGGCTACAGTTTGTTGAGGACTCGAAGTGTTACAAAGCCAAAAACGTTATTAATTAGAAATTAATAACGATGCGCATATCTTTTAGTTTGGCAAACAAAACTTTCGAAAGTAGATTATCGCAAAAATATTTATGAGACCAAGCAGAAAAGCTTTTAGCTTTTGGTTGAAAAGGTCGTCGAAAGTTTCACCTGCTTGAAGTTGAACTCATAATTACGCTTTTGCGGCACATTAATCAAAGGACTTTGCCAATATTTTGTGCTGACATTGTACAAATGTCGGCAATAAAATATGAACTTAAATAACGTTTATCGCATATCGAGTTACACAGCAAAATTGAAAACGAAAAACGAAAAGAAACCTCATTCAATTTGATACATGATTTATGTGTACGCAAATTAATTGGATTTTGATTCAAGTGCATATCAAGATCCATGACTTATCGCTGTGATATGTGACAGGATCTGAGTGCGTGTGTCTAAAGCTTATTATGACCTCCAAGTCGAAATGCTGTCAACGTAAAAGCCTCGCACACGAATATGCTAATATATGTGTCAACATATTGACGGGATATTTGTTGTCACAAGCGAAGTGGGAGAACATTTCTCTCCTCCCCTCACTTCACTTCTTTTATAATTTATGCAAACCTTAAAACTAAATGTCCTCAACCAACTAACTAACTAATTGTGAAACTATTCCTCGGACTAACTAAGCTTAGCTGCTGCTGCTGCTGCCACATGTTAGAAAAGTTAATGAGAAAAATTTCCAATAAGTTTTGTTTGCTTTGACAGAAGTGCTTTACATACACGGTGCTGTGAATGTTACACGAACTCATCGACTGCTTTATTATGTTTGCCCTTTGGAATGAGCTAGAATGTGGCAAATAAAAGTTGACTAGACTATGAGTTACGCTGTGACTAAAATGGAATAAAACTTAATAGTTTATAACGATTTAATTCCCATATTTATCTCTATTTATTTAGCATAGGAAAGAGAAGCAATTATTTTGTTTAAGCACGTTATAGAGGAAACTATTTATTTTACAGACAACAGACAACAAGGGGCGAATATGTTGCCAAATATTGCAGACTTGCTGGAGTCGAAATATTTTTTCTTTTTTGCGCCAAGTCATAGTGCGAAGTTTTCAGCTTGCAGCGAAGCGTTTAAAAATGCACACAACACTTTTTGTGTAGCGTTGATTAAATGCCAAAACAGTGACAGTAACAAATGACAAAGGAGTTGACTTGGCAAGTGCTCAAGAGTCTTAGGGAAGCATTTTAACTACTTTGCACACAAAGAATTTTAAGCTGCAATAAACAGTATTAATATTTGAGCAGTGAAATCCACAAAGCAAATATACTTTTATTGCAGTCGTAATTGCAAGCAACGATTATCCGACAAGCTCAACAATAATGTCAATCCAATCAACTGTGTGCTGTTTAGACATTACACCACCAATTGGAAATTTAATTAATATTTGCTTGCATTTGCATATCAAATAAACAAACAAAATGCTAAGCACTTAAATATTGATTGAATTATGTATAAGGGAGAGTTTTGAACTGTTTACAACTCATGTGTCAATACAATATTAATGAGAGAGAAACTGCTTTCGACAGACTTGCGTTGATCGACAAGCAGGCAAGCAACTTCCGATTCCGCAGCTCAAAACTGCTGCAAAATACAAATTGCATTTCCGCTTCACAAATTTGGCAGGAACTCGAACAGATTTGCCTAAATTCACATCAATTACTCAGAGGAGGACTAAAAACTAATACACACATGCAGTAGTTGTGATTATCGAAATTAAACATGCGAATTGAGAATTTCCGCTTCAAAGCACGCACCTGAGGAAGGAGGCAGCGAAAGGGGGGCAAAACTTTCATTTATTTATTGGCTAGCAGAGGGCAATCAGCATGACCAGCGAGTAATATTGTTTAGCAACCCGCTGGGAGAGAAAACTTTTTCGCTCTCTGCGCCATCAACAGTTGCTGGACGTTGAAATGGAGGATTGCCACAGTAGTTGGAGTCCATTAAATGGCTCAGTTTGCAGGTGCACACACAGTGGACGACATTATTAGCTTGTGCGGTTTTGCTGCTGCTGTGGTGTCGCTTACTCTGCTTCTTCTTGTTGTTCGTGTTGTTGTTTTTCGGCCTGTCGTTTTGGCTTAACAGCTAATGGACTCAAATTGTCCTCGTTGCTTCCGCTTTGCATATTCGGCCCTCTTTGTTTTCCTTTCTCTCGTTCGTCTCTCATTTTCATCACCTGCTGGTTTCTGTTTTCAGTCTCTCACTCTCTGCTTTCTCTCTAGCGTGCTGGGTCAATCAACGTTTATCGTTTGTTTTGCGATTTTCTTGGGATTTTGTTTTGGCTTTCACAACAAAACATAATTAAAATGGCAGCACGGTTCCTGTCCAACAGGTCAACACATTGTTCGGTATGAAATATTGCCAGATTAGCTTTTAATAGACATTTTGATGAATGCAGTTGGATTTCTTTTTATATTTATACCAAAGAAAGATTCTTTATAGCAAATTTGGCTTTATTTAAGAACTCAATACGCTGCGTATACTTGATTTCTTTGTTTGAAATGCTGTCAGCACATTGTGTTTACTTAATATTATAAGCAATTTAATATGTTTGGGCTGTGAATATGGAGGTCAACACATTGCGTATACTTAATGTCAGGATTTGAAGTAAGGCAAGCTCTATTTTCATATTAAGGCTATATGTGTTGAAAAATTTATCACATTGCGTATACGCAACTTTTGTTTGTCCACATACTGCGTATACGTAATATCGGGGTTTGAAATAAGGAAATTTTAGCTTGTTTTTAATGTGTTGATAAATGCAGTTGAATTTTGAAGCTTTACTTATAAAATTTAGTGCAACGGCGTTGCGTATACGTAACTTCTTGTCACTGCTGTTAACATGTTGTGTAAACGTCATATTGGCATTTATTATAAAGATTAGACATTGACTTAATTCTTTTTAAATTTAGTTCCGCAGAGTATAAAATTGCACTACATTGCGTATACGTTACGTTCTTATTGTCTCCGCTGTCAACACATTGCGTATACGCAGTACAATATGCATTTTAATATATTTGCAGCTACTGCTCAGTAAATTCTCTCAGGTCAACACATTGCGTATACTTAATCTGGTCAGCTCATAAATGAGAAATTGCACCATTAGCTTGTTAGAGTTAGAAAGGCATTAACAAAGAACTTTCTGCACTTGCTGCAGCGGCATTTATGAACTTTGCTTGCTTGCTTACAACTGACAGACTCGTCATAAACTAAGCCTCAGGTGGAAATCAGATTTTGCACTGCGCTATATGCGCTTCAAGGTTGAAGCGAAGCAAGCGAGGCAAGTGAACCGCAAACCGCAACTGTGCTCATCCTACTTGACTAAGTACGAGCGTAATCTGAGAGCACATTCGCCCAACAAAAGCATCAAACTGAGCCCCACTGCTGGCCACAAAGGCAAAACTGGAAAGCCAAAGGCGACCGGATGCCAGGCGAAAAGCGCATTTAGGCCATATATGCAGAGAGATAAAAGATGCAAAAGGAGGATGAGAGGAACATCATAACTGCCTGGTTGAATTGGTCAACGATGCATGGCCGAACTAAAAGCGACGGGTCGAGCATTGATATGTGTTTCTAGTGAGGTCAGTTTCAAAGCTAGAGAGTGAGAGAGAGAGAGTGAAAATGGCAAATGCTTGTGACATGCATATGCAAATGGCTTTAGGTTATTGTAATTTCTAGAATAATTACTTATACGCAAGATAATAGAAAGTGGAGCACAAGCAAAAAGAGTAGAGTCAACGTCTCTTGCATTTGCATAATCCTCCAGCTCACAGCTTTGGGGACGCTCTGACTTTCTACACATCGAGTTGTGTGTCCTGTGCAGCAGGATTAGCAGGTGCTTCCCACTTCGTTTGTGCTGTTGCATTTTGCAATTGTGCATTTAATTTTGCATTTTTATTTCGCTTTTATGGGCGCCAACGACTTTCCACTTGCCACTTTTATGGCCGGCCATTAAAACAGTTTAAGTCCTTCGCATAAACAATTTAAATGTATTTAATTGACTTGGCCAAATCGTAAAAGGCTTAAATGTTCATAGAGTTGCGCTCTTATTTGCTTATAAATTCAGCTAGAGTCTTGATGAAATCAAAACACAACTCGCCTGGCAAATTAAATGCCTTTGTGGCAAACTATTGTTAGTTCTTTCTGTGTGTGCGTGTGTATTTTAATTATGCATTCGCCATGTGGAATGGACAGCTTAAACAATCCATTGCCCTTTGGCCAATAGACGGTCAATCATTAATCATTTACATATGCGACCTTATTAATTGGATACGTTGCTCACGTGTGTATTCAAATATGTGTGCGTTGCGTGTGTTGTGTCTGCCGAGTGATTTACGTGCAACGCTTTGAGCGCTTATCCAGGCACAAATTGAATGCATACACAATCAGCTCTTTAATCATATGTAAATCGTTGTAATTTACGACGAGTGTGAAGCTCTCAAGCATTCCTCTCCTAGCCTGTGACGAAAGGAGTAATCTCTGCATATATAAAATAGTCTACACATAACATACATATATGTAAAGCTTGTTGCCTTTGCTGTGCTGGCAAGCAAGTTAAATTACTTGCAGCACTCTTCATTTGCGACATTAATGTGAGGGAACTTTGATGAATTTCAGGCTTAAGTGCAGTATATATAGAAATACGATATTAGAAACACAATCACAATATAATTTATGCAGCTTGTTGACGAAAGATAGTTGGATAGTTAAAGTAAATATAACACAAGCGACTGACTGTTAAAGAAACAGAGATCTATGCAATAATAAAGAAGTAAATCTTCTTGATTGTAAATTAAAAAAAATAGAAATTACGAAAAACCTTTGGGTAACATTTGACACCATAATTAAAAAAAAAAGCTTCTCTTATTAAAACTAGAAATTGCGATAAACATTTATTAATATTTTACTTTAAATTTGAATAATTTTTTAGTGTTATTAAAAGTTTACTCAACTATATATAAAAACTAAAATTCGCAAGAAATTTTTGTTAACATTTGACACCAAATTGGAATAGTTTTATGCACCTCCAAAAAGAAAATTATTTTGATAATGAAACCTGATGAAAACTATAAATTACAATCTACTTTTGTTAACATTTGACGCCAAATATCAATTGGTTTTTATTGAAAGTTTACTCCAGTAAAACACATTTTTAAACCACTAACTGTTATAGACAACTAAGCAAAACATAATAAAGCAATTTTTTTTTTATTCTAAAAGCTGATCAAAACTAGAAAATACAATAAACTTTTATTAACATTTGACGCCAAATTTCAACAGTTTAATGCACCTCTAAAAAACAGTGGAAACTTGTTCGTTTTCATTTGACAAACATCGCTTGCATCATTCGCTTACGCCAAGGACACAGCTGTCAGCTAAACAGCAGATGCAACCAATCACAAACGAAAAACAAACAAAAGACGAAGAGAAATTCTCATTTTGCATTTGCGCGCCCGAGAAAAAGAGAGAGAGAGAGAGAGAGAGAAAAAAAGAGTCTGTGGCAATTTTCGCCGTATGTTTGATGATTGATTCCTGCTAATCTTGAGCCTGAATTGTTGACATGTGAAACAAAAGCGCTGACAACTGTCGACGGCTTTAATCTGACAGTTGCACATAAATAATCATAGTCGTAGTCACAATCTCTTTCCCTTCGCCATTCTGCATTTCCTCGCTGTGTTTGCGGTTGACCATAATAGCGAAACGAACGCGAACGAATGCGGCGCGTGTAATTGACCATTGTGCTCTCTATAGGCTCCAAGTGTCCTGCGGATGCTGTGCGTCGATTGACGTCAGCAGTTTTGTTTAGTTCGCGTTTGCCACACACTCGCTTTCTCCTTCTCCCAAACTCTATTGCTATCTCACTCCCCCTACCCCTTCCCTCTCTCTTTTCTTTGGGTCGCGCCCCGGCTCCCAGCTAATTAACTGTGCGCGGTTCTGACAGGAAATGTGCTAACTGTCAGCCGGATTCGGGTAATTAATCTCTTTACCGGCCATGCCCAAGAAAACTGAGAACGAGCGTCAAGCGCGCGTTTTGATGCGAAAATTTCGCCGGGTTTCCTCAATTTTGTTGTCGGTCTTAAATGCGAAATGTGTGTCAGGGCCGGTTAGCATTCTTCCAGCGTTGTCCTTGGAGTGCAACACTCGCAAATTAAATAAAAAAATATATATATGTATATTCAGTATATATCCAGTACATACAGTATTTAAATGCCGGTCGGACAATATTTTTCAGTGGAAATCAAAAGCCGTCGGGCACGAAAATATATAAAAATATTGTATACGAAATGCAAAGCAAAACTGGGCCACAACATTTCAAATGCGAAACGAGAGGATAACAAACAGCAAACACTGAGCACAGGAGCGTAAACATGTGGGAAGCATCCCAAAAAAATCAGCATATCATCTGCGAAAACTAAGTTTGCATATACCCTGTACACTTGCTTCAAGTGCAAAATGATAGACAGAAAAAAACGACGTGCTAAAATCCAAAATAAAATATTAATCAAGAATGTATGATATCAAAATTTAACCAAGATAGTTTATCCTAAAATCAAGATCGAAAATTTACAAAAACTCTTGATTGCTCAATCTTGAAATTAAAGATTATAATCTTGTTCCAAGAATGACAAAATCTCAATATTGAAACTAGAAGGCAAAATCTTCAACCAAGATCAAAAAATAGACAGCTTGTTTTTTTGTGTATATATTTTTTTCACATTTCACAGCTAACGCCAAAAAACACCAGAAATTAAGTTCTAATTTTAAAGGAAGGAATATTTTAGGAAACATTTTTAAAATCAAAAATTTGTTAAATCAAAATTTGCAGTCTTCTTTTCAATCTACAATAAAACATTCTTAAAGTCAGATTTCAATCTCAAAATAAGTTGTTTTTAATCCTAAAAAGCAAATTTTGCTTACAAATCGTGAAAATATTATTTGAAGATTGTTTTTTTAGGCTCAAAAATTTCTTTAATCTAGATTTGATGTCTAGACTTTTCTCTCTCAGTGTAGAAAGAATTAAATGTCATATTTCTTACAAGCTGCAATAAACCTAAAAGTTTCTATACATAAATTGCCATTTCTCCACAGAAATCTTTAGTTCTTGTTGGTCAGCTTTTGCTTTTGTAAGTTTTGAATTCTCTGAAGCAGACTTTTGGCTTCGTACTTGTTCTTATTGCTGCTCACATGCCACAAGCAACTTTTCAATTTTGACAATAACAAAATAACACTAAAGTTTGCCGAAGGCTTGCTGCCAGGAGATTTCTGTTTTTTGTTTTTTCTTCACCGTGGCTATAAAATAATAAAAATGTGTGAGAGGCAACTCAAAGAGATTTCTGCTGAATTCAATTTGGTGTGTCGACTACAACAACCACAAAAAAAAAAAAAAAAAAAACGAAACCCACACACATGTACCGTCGAAAACCGTCAACAAGGACATGAGGCGCCAAGGCCCAGGACACAAGACACAGAACAAGCAAAGGGACTGAATGAGGGGGGAGGGAAAGCAGCGTTGACAGCACGAAGCTGACATTTTAATAAAAATAAATTTGATCAACACTTTGTTTGCTCTGTGTGAATTCGCGCTGTTATCCGATATCTATACGCCCATTCGTATTTACTTATTTGTGGCATGAATTCCGTATGTGATATCGAATATAAATATGATTTATTCCACTCCCACACTCACATACATACAGGATATATTCTTGCATACTGCATGAGTGGGCAGCCCCGAAAATTCAATTGCATATTATACAAAAAGATTTTTCAATTAAAATGTGAATATTGAGCCCTAGAGAATGCAATTTGTGAAACAAATTTACAATAGCAACTAATACGATTTGTGCCTCAATTCTTCTAAACTTTTTTTCTGCTACTTTCTCTGCTATTGATTTATTAGTTGCTATTGTTCTTTGGTGAGTAAACAATGAAGCATAATTGCAATTTATTTAATATTTTTGTTTGAGACTTTTTCTCTGATTTATTGATTTGAATTAAACGATTTTAAATTGCATAAAGTTATATAATTTGGTGTTTATAAAATTTAGTTCATCCGAATTAATTTCATTATTCAATTATAAATTCAATTACTGGCATAACACCGAAATTAAGTTATTAAATTGTTTTAAAAAGTGTTGCTTTAAATTTATGTTTATGTTTGGTTATTCAAAAATTCTCCCACTCATCTCAAAAGTCAACAACAGTGTCAAGTGCTTGACAGCTAGTTAAATTTTGCTATAAAAACTGTGGCAGCGCCAGCTTGACAAGTTGGCAACACCTCCGAAAAGTGAGTTGGCAGCACTCGAAACTTGCTTAAAGTTCTTACGAGTTAAGTTGGGTGCAGGCAGGCAGCTTTAACAATTTGGCCTTGGCAGCTTGTGTTTGCTTTGGCTGTGGGCAAATATGTTAAGCAACGACAAGCCAAAAAGCGCACCACATCCCACACACAATGCAACCTTCCTCTCTCTCGCTGCTGGCAATTATATATGCCACCTGCTATATATAAACACATAGTTGTGCAATCAAACAGACCGTAAATAATCAACAAAAAAAACACAAAAAAGAGAAAGAGCTGAAACATCGCGGACAGCTTGTCACGAGCGACAGCAGCTGGAGCCAAAAAATTTACGAGTGCCACATAAAGTATATCGACACAAAGGCAACGACAACGACAACGGCAACGAGGAAAACACAAACAATACTCAACAACGAAAGCGTAGTTCATTCCATGTTCATGACGGACAATGGTCAATGGTTCGTTGGAGCGCGCGGTTGACATAAGGTTTTCGTCCTTTTCGTCCTGTTAGCTGCTGATGTTGCTGATGAGTCAGGGGACACGGTTACCGCCTGCACTTCCGCTGCATGCGATTCCCACTCTCTCTCCCTCTCTCTACTCGCTTCGTGCTTTTATTACATCCGGCAGCTGTTGCGGTTTGCGGACACGAACATTGCGAGCGAGGAGTCCGTTGATGTCACGGCAAATGAAATCGAGTTCAGACACAAACGAATATGTGATTAGCACTTTGCCATTACACGCGGCACACGGCAAAAGCGCGTTCGACAATAAAAATTGTATTTGAAAGCGAGCATTTTACGAGATGTACTCACAGCTCTTATCGAATGGAGGAAGCAAGCCAAGTCATGCTTCCTTGGTCAACGAGTGGCCATCTCGGCTGACACGCCCCCAAAGAACGCCCAAACACACACACACACAGAGAGAGAGAGAAGAGCACTTGCCTTGGTCTCGATAACAACATTCTTGACCTGCCCCACACTCGAAGTGATTTCGTTTTTCAATTCCGTTCTCGCAGGAAGCTTTCTCATGGAGAAAGTCATTGGAGATGGGTTTGAGTTCGTATTGTTGGGGGCACAAGCCTGAGGAAAGTGAGAGTGATATAGAGAGGAAAAACTGTAACAGATGGGGTCACGAAGGGCGAACACGACAAGTGTGCAACTCTAGAAGTTATGGTAATTGAAGTAGTGCTTATCGTAAACATGAACAAGTGGAAAAAGAAAGAGTGGACAGCATGATAAAAATCTCTACTCACATCACTAGAATTTGTGTAAAACTTGGTCAAAAAAAGTAATAACTTATAACAAGTAATATTACTATAAAAAATAAAGTTGATGACAAAAGAAGAATTAAACAAGTTCTCAAGACATCCTTAAGATTCTTCCCGAGTCACGATAAGCGACTTTGTCTATCATTTAGTTGAATTTATTTCTATTCATTTCTATATAACATAATTTAAATAAACGCAGTAGCTACCCCAAGAAGTAGAAGTAGTTAATGAACTCTTAAACTCTTAACAATGTTGGCTGTTATTTGACATAATCACGACTCACGCACTCATCTCTAGAACTCACGACGGATAAGCATTTTATTGTATGGTAGTGCTTTATTTATTTTTCCATAAAAAAATAAAATAACCACAGTTCCTATTCAAAGAAGTTGAAGCAGTTAAAGAAGCCTTCAACTCCTCACAAAGCTTGGGGTTATTTGATGCACTCACGACTCACGACACGAGCTCATCTCTAGCACTCACTGCGTAGAAACATTTTGCTTTTGTGTTCTAGCTGCGTTTGTTTATTTCTCTTTTATTTTTGCACCTGCCACACACTGCGTTTTGAGTGGTGTTTTCTGTGTTTTTTTTTTTTTTTTTTTGGTTTTTTTTTTTGGTCTTTTGACTCCTAGCAGAGCAATCAATTTTATTGATTGCATTTTCATTTTCAATTTCAATTTCGATTGCAATTGCAAGTGCTGCTGTTGCTGCTGCGTTTAAGGAATGTCAGAAATGCATTTCATTAATCTCAGATTTTGCCATTTGCAATTCGCAATCACATTGAAGAGCCTGCCACAAACTCACACACACACTCTTTTATTTTTATCACTCTATTTAATTATGCTTCTTGTTGCGTGAATAACTCGATTGCATAAAAAAATCGTACATACGTTTCTATGGCAATTGCCGGCGTCCATTTTCAGTGCAGACTTGTGCGGAACTGAGCAACGACTAGCCGAGGTTTATTTATTTCATTTACATTTCACATTATTCTCTCTCTCTCTCTCTTTCTCTGCTCGTGCAAAGAATCCCAAATGCAACCAAATGCTTCTGGCCATTTCTCTATTTCGCTTTTGCCATGGCCATTATCATTGCCATTTAGCAGCAGGCGGAAATGCTCGATGTTGTAGAACACAGTCTGAGGCAAACTAAACTCAATATTTGCACTCAATAAGACAAAGTGCACTAATTGTCTACAGCATAATATTATCATTTGATTTGCAAACATTTGATTAGATGCGAAACTAATGCAGCAAAGCTATCAAAGATATCATCACAATGTTCAACAATACGATTGCATAACACAAATTTCATCAGCTTTGTAGACTGAGAATAGAGCAAATATTATCACAGTTCAATTCTATACAAGTCGATTTACTATTCTGCAATCCTAATATTATTTGAACTAGAATAAATCAGCGAAATGTGTACAGTACAATTTAAAACAATTAAGGAAGTTACAGGCGAGTGAGGTCGTGAAATATTTCAAATATTTCCATTTTCAATTAATGCAAAACTGTGCGGTAATATTCCTAAAATATAACAAAATAATATACTGGACAAATACTAAAATATACCGAATGAATAACAAAACTGTGACGTCTTGTTCTTGAAATATGCAAAAATTAATATACTGAAAATACTAAAATATACAAAATTAATATACTGAAAATACTAAAATATACCAAATAAAAAAACTTACTAAAAACAAAACTGTGCCGTCTTGTTCTTGAAATCAACCAAATTAATATACTGAAAATGCTAAAATATGATAAATGAATACTGAAAATACTAGAATATACCAAATGAATATACTGGAAAATAGTAAAAATATGCCGAATGAATATACTGGCAAAATATTGAAATGTGTCAGATTAATATGCTGGAAACACACTTCAATATACCAGATTAATATACTGAAAAAAATACTAAGCTATATCAAAGCTTTAATACCCTTCTACGCTGTGGACATTGAAGTTATAATACCCTTCTACCCCACGGCTGTCCTGTCTTCCTGTCTTCGAAATAAATCATTTCTTATATTAATTTTGTTTAGTGTTCATCTTTATCTTAACCACTTTTAATTGTTTAGTATACAAAATTTAATGGCTGACGCTTAAGAATTTATTTTATTTCAAGAAATTTGCATGACTTCATTTAAAAACCGTTTGATCACTTTAAAACAAATCAAATTGAACGGTCCAAATAAAAATTGAAGATACGTCACACTTTAAATACTTGAATAGGCACAATTTGTATAAATGCTTGCTCAATTTCTTGAGTACAATTCAAATTCGAATACGTAATTGGCATCAAATTTCCACTCTTGGCTACAATTCACTTACACTAAGTGTCATGAAATTTGATGTGCGAAGTCAGAGTCAGAGAATTTTGATGGGCGTTTATCAGCAGCGCATTGGGCAAGATTGGGGAGCGCGTTAATTAATGTTATTAACTAATCACTCAAGTGTAATGTCCTTCTAATTTATGTCGTAAATGGCTGGCAGGCAAACCAGCGGCAAATGGCAACGGCAAATGGCAACGCCCCGCAGCGTGAGCACACGAAATTGAGCGCTTTGTTGGGACAAAAAGTTTTTCGCCATCAAAATTATGACCTTACACGCAACGACAACAAGAACAAGCTAGAAAGTATGCCAAAAAAAAAAGCAGAAAGAAGAAAACTTTGAACGCTAGCTAGTGAAGCCATCAAAAGTAGTTGTTGTTATAGACTCGGGGAGGAAAGTTGAATCGACTTTGGCGTTGGGACAAATCACGCTGACTGGCTCAACATGACAGGCAGCAAGTGATGATAAATGAACACACACACGCGTTGCACAGTTTGTTCGGTCAGTTGCACTTGCTGCCAACAACAATCGAAAATTTCAAGCACATACGCTGCGTATGAGTAATTTACTCGCTTCGCCCGCATTTGTGGTGTGTGTGCGTTGAGTGTTTGTTATGTCGCATTATTGACATTTTTATTAGGCCACTTTTCGCCCATGAAGCAAACTTGTTAATTCGCGGCATATGCTTCACATTTACTCCCCCCCCCCCCCCACATTCAATTGTCGAACTCATGCGGCGGCTACTCAAGTCACATTCACACTCACACTCACACGCATTCACTTACACTCATTTGTGGTGTGGTGTGAATAACGGCGCACATAACTTGATGCAAATGGCCAACTGGGGAATTATTGTTTTGTTCTTGTTCTTGTTCTCGTTATTGTTTTGAAGCCTGTATTATTTGTTGTTGTTGCTGCTGTTAATATTGCTGTCGGTGTGGTTCACAATTTGATTACAATTTGGCGTTTGTAATTTTTCGTGTTATGCACGACAATTTGCAATTGCTTCTTCGCTGCTTTGCATTCCATTTCCATGTTAAATTTGCTTAATTGCTTCGCGGCAAAACGCACAAAGGAAAACGTTAATTACTTTATGCTAACTGAAAGTAATTGAAGTGCGATACGATCTGCTAGCTAGCTGTCAGGCAGCTGTCTAAACGAAACGAAATGCTTTCAAGATTGCATTACTTCATTTCTTTTATAGACTTTAATAAAACAAATGTAATTAAAGAGAGTGAAAAACAATTGTCAACTATCAGATAATTCACGCTGTATTTAAGTTTTGAATTTATATAACATTTATTAAACACTTAAAAGCTTTAAGATACCAGCTACCCATTTTCAAGGAAGGCTTAAAATATACCATACAAAATATTCTGAAAAATACTATTATATACTAAAAGATATATTTGGTATACGTTTAACGTTCCAAATATATTAAAATTACACTTTCTATTCGATTTTCTGGAAGGTATAAAAATGCTAATTTGCCGCCACTATTTTTGGCTTCTTAAGCCGCGCGCTTAGTGTGCTGGAAATTAAATTAATTCTGTGCTCAGATTCTGCACGAAAAGTTAAATGTTAACTCCCAAACTATATATAGTAGTTCATAGAGTGGAAAATTCCGCAGCGCTGTCGCAACAAGTTTCGTGCTAAATGATAATACTCTTTTCTGGCCTGGGCTTAGTCTAGTGGAAATTAAATTAATGCCAAAAGCTTAACAGCCAATTGAGTGATACAATCTTTTTGAGTTTTCCCGTTAAAATTTCAAAAAGGTAGACAATCGTATTTGATATGCGTGAAAAGTATAGACTGTCCTTTCCTCTCTCTTTCTATCGCTTAAATTATGCGTAAGCTGCCGTGAAATTAATCAAAATAAGTTAAGAAACTTGACAAGAGTTTGGCATATCTGCATACTCCCTCAATGAATTATCCGAGACTTGGTTGTGGGTTGACTAAAATCGACTCTCAAGACAGCATGACAGCAGTTCCTTTAACGGATGGAACTTGTGTCCAACTGGCGAAAGTTCAAAGTTCAGGCGCGTGCCGAACGAGAGGCGACACGAAACCGAGAACATGACTGGCATTTCCGAGACTAAATCAACAGTTTGCCATTTGCTCATCTCTCATCTCCTGCCCACGTTGTGTAAATGCCAAAAGCGTGCAAAAGCCAAAAAAAAAAAAAAAAATCCCTTCCTCTTCTGTTTCTCTATACAGCATCCACATTCTGTCATATTTGCACTGCGTTGCTTTCATGGTCATAATGATAATTGCGCAGCGCAGGCAACGCACTGGAACATTTTTCGAAACACACACACTCCATTGAGCAAGTTCTCGTAAATCAAACGCAGTGATTCGCTCTCCTCCCCCCTAAAAACCTCAAACTCCAAAAACCACCCAGAACACACTAGAACACATCCAGTGGGACGTCCAGCTGAGCAGAGACGAGAGACTTCTCCTCTCTGGCTCTGCTACCGAAATTAAGTGCTCTTGAAATTCGATGAGGGAAGCTAATCTGTCGGCTCACTCAATCAGAGAGCAGAGCAGAGCAGAGAGAGAGAGAGAGAGAGAGAGAGAGAGAGAGAGAGAGAGAGAGAGAGAGAGAGAGAGAGAGCATCAAATGTTAACGCCATTGTTTGCATTCGGGCAATTATATTTAGTAAAACAAATCAATGAAATGTAATGAGCCGGATATTGATGTACACATTACCTCATAACATATAAACGTATAAATAGTTAACGCACTAACTGAGACATTATGTGTGCTGCACATTAAATCTCAATCACTTGGAAGGGGATTAAATGGCCAACACAAATTGACAAGATGTCAGATAAGAGAAGTCTACAGCAGACAACTAAATTTAGTAACAAAGGAAGCCATTTCACTTACCACATTTTAGAGATGAGAACGTGTCACATATTTTAACTGAAATAAACAAAGAGATTGCATTATAGATATAGATATTCATTTATAGAAATGTTAACAACATTGTTTAGAAACTAACCCAAACTTAGTAGTAAATGATTGCTTGATTCCGTTAGCGTGCTTACAACAATTGAAAGAACTAAGTGGTTGCAACATTCAACATTTAAATGTCAATCACGCTTTATTATAATTTAAATAACTAATCGAAATCTGATAGCTAAACAAGCAGGAAACTATTGTTGCCGATTTATGATTAAAATAATAACAGCAACTAAACAATTTGACGACATTTAACTAAAGGACATCAATGCTTTATTATAATATAAATATTAAATCACAATATGAAATTAGTGCTGTTTATTTATGATAATAACTTAAATCAAATATAATACAAAGCGAAACGCTGGTCTATTAAGTTTTATTAGAACTTAAATACTAAAATTTTAGTATTTTCTGTATATTAAAAGTCCCATGCATACTAAGACTAACTTATTGCTGCATCAACAAAGAACTGAAAGTCACTTAAGTTTGATTAGAACATAAATATAAAATAAATTTCTGTCACAATACTGAAAATCAAATAAATTTTATTATATCTTAAATATCACCCAGAATATCGAAATCTTAGTTACTAAAAATATACGAGCTTCTATTTATGACACCAAGTCTAACAAATGGCCAATTAAGTTTTATGATATCAAATCGAACTCTAACACCAAAAACCACACAGAATTTATTGTGTTGATTTAAGCAAAGTTGTGGAAACTTAAATTAAATAAAAAGCCATATGCAGTATGCGAGTATTTAATAAAAAGTTAATAAAGCATTTATTGGGCTTCAACTTTGGACTTTGTTGTTGATGTTTGGCATCAAAACTTTTCCATTAATCAAAGTTTGTATTTTCATTCGTTTCATTTTCTCGATTTTCCGTTTCTCCGACTTTTCCAGCAGACCCACTGTGACGTGCATAAATGAAAGGAACGTGCGATGCAACTGAATCCAAGCAAACATACTGAAACGCACTACTGGATTGTGAGTATATTGCCTTGAACTTTTCACCAACATTTTATTTCCTTACGGTTTTTATTATAATATTCACGCGACAACGTCGCGACGAATCGTAAACTTTATTGCTGGGCCAACTTTAAGACTCTCTCCCTCAACATTCCCCGCAATTATGGTGCCATTAATATTTGAGAGAAAAAAAAAGAAAAGGCAGGAAAGGAAAAGTGAATCGTTGCCAAAAGTGCAGATGGCAGAATGGCAGGATGCAAGCCAGGATCATATAGTCGAAAAAGGCTAACGTTGCACATTGTTCGTGTGGGGGCCCAAAACAGATTGGCAGCCTGCCAGATTCACTCAGAACTTCGCTTCTAACAGCAGCAGCTGCTGCTGTTGCAGCTGCAGCTGATGTTAGGGGAAGGAATCACAAGACAAAAGCCGACTAGCAAAATGTCTGCACACAAAACTGGCGATAGAATTTTATTGTGCTGAAATTGTTGGAAAATTACAAATTGCCGAGCACAAAAACTCCGTGTCCCGTGCTCTCCTCACCTCGCCACGATGACATGTGCCAGGCAAGACCGCCTTTTGATGGTTTCATTTAGCGGCTTTTCACAACGGCGAAAATCTGTGCTAAACACACGAACATACAAATGGAAACTTGTCTGATTGTTATTTCAGAGGCCAATGCACTTAATTAACTGCTTCAAGATTGTTCCGGTTTCCGTTTTCCTATTCCTATTGCAATTTATTAGAAGAACATCGCCAGTGACACATTTATCTTGCTCTGGACTCAATTTAATAAATCATCTGTGTGTGTTTTTCTCATTGAGTTGGGATCAGTGATGCGACAGATTCGTAAAACTGATTTCTATGGCCATGTCACACAGTTGGCCTGGCTTCGATCCAAAAATGCCAATGCAATTGACATTTGGGTTTGCAAAATTGATGATGTGCCAGCTAGCTTATAATCCAAAAGGTTTCTCAAACACTCACACACAATGACTTGTGTTGGCGTCAAAAAGCTATAGCAAACCCTTTTAAATAGAAAGAAATGATAGAAACTTTGGCAAACTTAATGAAGCCCATAACTTTTGGGCATAAAGCTGTTAAGTGATTTCTCCTCCAACATGACATTTCACTCTAAAGACAATCAATCAAGCGTATTCAATTAAATTGATGAAGCCACTAAAGCGGATGACAATTAATGGAAAGTGAAAAAAGTGCAACTTATAAAAATATGTTTCTTTTTTTTCTCTGCTTTTTTTCAGACCCTTTTTTGGTGTGCCTTGGGAGGTTTAATATTGGGTGGAATCGTTGTCATTTCTTACTGGATACGACGATGCAGGTATGTAAAGCGTACTATAAAAATCATCAGTTACATCATTTGGCAACAATGTTATCCAATTAGCGGCAGACACGTCTGCGAATTCTTACGCATTTTTTCCAGGAAACTTTTGAGAACTAAACTAAACATAGTTTATTTTGTGTGTTATGGTTGTGATTTTTTTTTGTTTTTTTGTTGAAATTGTCAACGCACTAAGTCTCGCAGCACGTGACTGTCAAAGAGCAGACAACGTGCAGCAAGACGAGACTGTGGTCGGGGTTTAAAAGAGGCCTATGACTATGACTATGACTAGTATGACAATGAGCCAGCCCCACGTGAAGCAACTGAGCGACTCAGTCTGAGGCATTCCAATGCATTCAAAGGCTGCCAACAGACAGCTGGCGCCAGACAGAGACAGAGACAGAATGAGAGAGCGAGTAGCATTAGCAAAAGACAAAAGCTGCCACTCTCGGTCGACGGACAGAAAGCCAACTGAATAATTCAAGTCGGCAATTGGACTTGGCTGCGAGCAATTAAGTTAATGATGCAAGGTCACTGGAAGTGGTAGCCACAGCTCTCTCCTCCTCCTCCTCCTTCCAATTCCAAACAAAATAAACAAAAAACAAAACGAACTGCCAAGAGAAAGGGGCGAAGCTAGTGTACTCGCTGCTTTTAATACCCTCTACTCATAGGGTAGAAGAGTATTATGACTTTGTGTCCCCAGGAAATGTGTGTAACAGGCAAAAGAAGTCATCTCTGACCCCATAAAGTCTGTCCGTACTAGATCTCAGACTGACAAGCTGGTATATTTTATACTTAATTTTTAAATGTGGTCTAATTTCGATATACCGAAAATACAGTTTTTGGCATATTTTTAGTATTTAGTGGTATATTTTCGGTATATTTGTAGAATGCAAAACTGGATGTCAGACTGACTATCTGGAATATTTTATTCTCCATGGTATATTTTGAATGTAGTGTAATAGTGATATACCAAATATAGAATTCTGCATATTTCAGTATTTTCGGTATATTTTTTGGAATGTTTGTAGAATGAAATACACCGAAATATTTTGAATGTAGTGCAATATCGATATACCAAATATAGACTTTGGTATATTTTAGTATTTTTGTGGTATATTTTTGGTATATTCGTAGAATGAAATACTCTGATATATATTGAATGTACCGTAATATCGATATACCAAATATAAGCTTTGATATATTTAAGTATTTTTGTGGTATATTTTTGGTATTTTTTCTAGAATATGCTTTTATTGAAAATGCCTAGCGGGTGTCTCACAGTCTAGCACACTTTAGTTATTTTTTTGCTACTGCTGCCACCCAAAGAATGACGCAGTTGACATTCCAAGGCGCCCGAGGCGCTGAGAGGATGGGTGTGGTGACCACTAAGAGCACCGCCGAGGGGCCTATTACGATGGTTGGCGCCAGTTCGTCCCTACACTAACACTCACTCACACTCACACACACTCACTCACACACCCATCAATTTATTAAAGGACAAACGCACAAAAGGACAACTGGCATGGCCCAGAGAAAGAAATGTAGTTTGTGCGTTTGTGTTTAGTTTCCCTTCGGCTGCGTTTTATTTCGTTTCGTGTCTTTCACGCGAAACCTAAAGGCCAACGCTTCGTATACGTAATATACATATAAACACAATGTGTGTGTGTGTGTATGAAAAACTTTTCCAATTTCCATATGGAACTCACAAATAGGAAACAGCAAACAGTAAGCGAACAAACAAACTGAAATATTTGCATACAAACGAATGTCCTGCGACCAAAATGTGTGCCCAGTGTGCACACACAAACACATACATATATGTGTGTGTATGTATGTTTGTGTGAAGCTCAGGTCGGTAGCATCAAGTGGAGGGAGTTTTTTTGCCCGCACGACGAAGGGCAGCAGCAGCAAAGGTAAACAGTCGTTGAGCGGGTCATGATTAATGTGTCACGAAGTGGACATCGCGATTCTTTGCGGCGGACATGGCACACTGGTCCAAAAAGGTTTACCCAAAAAGTACCCTAAACGATTATTAATTGCCTCGACTAATGGGTAAAGGAGTCGACTAGACTTTGGCAAATATCAAAAGACTGCTTTAATGAGTTCAATGTTGCAGAAATTTGCAGCTGATGCCAAAGGCTGCTTGGACAGTCAGAATAATATTATTTTAAAGAAAAATAGTTTGCCTAAAATTGAAATAAATTCAGGTTTTTACAATATGCCTTGAGGCTTGCATAATATTTGTTTGAAAGCAATGCAAATAAGTTGATGTTTGGTTAGCAAAAAATAAAAAAAAGTTTTAAAATAGTTGAATTCATTTGCTCATTCCAAAAGAAATAAAATAAATAAATATGAAATATTTATATTCAAATATATCAATAAGTAAGAAATAGTTACATTGAACAACATAATATTCAAATACATAAATAAAAAATGATAAATGAACTGTTCAATATATGATTTAAATAAAACCACATTCATTTTATAAAAGTATGAACTACTTTTAATGAAATGAAAATTCAGAAAACTTTTGAATTTTGAATTACTTAAACATAGATGGAATTCAGAATACTTAATCTTACATTTCTAGATCGTAAAAAGAAATTACTCATAAATTCAGAATATTTAGATTAACCTTACTTAACATAAACATAAATTCAAATTGCTTATAAATTGTTAACGTTTTCGGAATTCTTCTGAATGAATTTCATTACTAAAACATAAATAGAAATATCGTGAGAATACTTAAAATTGCCCTACTAAAACATAAATAGAAATTAGAATTAAATTCGTAATAACTTAATTTACATTACAAAATCATGAGCAAAAATTACGCATAAATTAAAAAAAGCCTTTTGCATTACTAAAAACATAAATAGAAATTACGCACACAATAATTCCGCCTTAAATCAATTGCCAAATATGTACATAACAAAAATCGAAGTTCTCCCCGAAGATAACCCAACTCTTTTAGTTAATCGATCAACCAGCTAAGCACCTCTTCCCTAGACATTGTCTGACTAATATTCATTGTGGCTTAATCGCTTCAACAAAACCAACATTTGATGGCAACATGCATCCATAGAAACTATACTCAAAGAGTATGTAATTCCCAGTGAATACAATGAAGCAGCGTGCAACGATCGATCAAAACAATTAAATCTGATTAAGCCGCCAGTTATGTCCCTTTCCCCAATGATGTGTAACCACGGTAAATTGTACATTGTTAAACCATTGTCAAGAGAAACAAGCTGACATGCCGAGTTCAGCATGAAAGCCATGTGTTTGCTGTCGCCAGAGAAAGAGAGAGAGAGGGAGAGTGGGAGGAAGGAGAAGTGCTAGACGTTGGGGGTCAAATGAAGACGAGCAAATATAAAATGGAATGGCGACAGAGAGCGAACAACAATATGAGTCAGTTGGAAATTGTCATAAAAATTAAAAATCAATTTTTATAATCCAGTTAGAAGGGGGCAACAACAACAACCAAGAGAGAGGGACAGAGAGAGCTAGAGACTTGGCTGATATGAGGCACGCAAACATATCGTAGAAAACCACCCACAATAAACACGCACACACAACGAACGAGCTAGACACACACACAGAGAGACGTTGGTTGGACGACGTCGGGACGACTGGAATAAAGAAATTTCATAGTTTTCGCTTTAACCGAAACGATGTTCGAAATTTACCTTCATTAACAGACGACTCGACGAACCGCGTGGCCGCGTTTTTATTTTGTCGCTCTAGCTTCAAACTCAGCAAAAAAAAAAAAAAACGGGCTAACATTCTCGTGCGTGTCGTGCGACAAAAACACACACAAAAAAAGTTTCAAGTTGTGGAAAAAAGTTTTGCGAAGCAAGTGTTAATCCGTTGAGACAGCCTTTGAAAACAAAACTCTGGCGTTAATTAAAAATTAATTTCGATTTTCGCGTAATTTTCATATGAAATGACTTCTATGCTAATGAAGCGATCGTTAACTGCGCCCATCATCATCATCATCATCATCGTGTTAACAACCGCGCCTTAAAGATGATTACCACGAAGTAAACTCTGTCCGCAGGTGCATTTCTCTCTTCCAAGTGTCAAGCGTGCTTTTTTGGCTTTTTCCTCCTTCACTTCCCCCTCACACGTTAAACAAAACAGCAAACTTCATTATTTTTTATGTGCAATTGAATTTTTGGCCTTTTGGCATTTTCTCTCTCGCTGGCTTGATTAAGCGTGGCGCGACTTGTGGCGGCAATGAAAGTTGTTCTTTAAGTGCCTGACGGGCGTTTCCGGTTAACGTAAAAAAAGCGTACAATATAAAGAAGAAAGTACGAAAGTTTTATGGGACAGCGAGCAGAAAAATGGCAAGATTTATAGCTGAGAAAGAACTAAAGTTTAAAGTTGACTAATTTAGTGGCGCAGATAATAGAGAAATTCGACTTTGCAATAAGAAAAAGCATAATAAATATTTGGGAGCTACTAAGAATCAAATAGCAAAAGAATTTGTGGGTACATTAAGGAATAGTTTATGTAGTAGCAAACTCATTTCAAAGACCAATTAGATAAAGAAGGAATTTGTAAATAAATTTAAACATTATTAAATATAGAAATAGTATTTCATTTGAAGTTTCTTAAAATATATTGAGTTGAAGAATTTTATATATAGTAGAAGCTTTTAACTGGCAAACAAAAGCCAAATAAATAAGAATGATGAAACAATATATAAAATTTCGTTAATTTCATTTGTTTTTAGAAATCAGGTTTTAAAAGTAAAACAAAATAGTTTGAATGGTTTCAAACAATGGAAACTTTTAACAGGCAAACAGCAGCAAAAGAACAAAAGAAATTAAATACATTTTAATTATATTTTCTTAGATGATACTTATTGAGTCAGTTTATAAATGAAAGACAAAGTAGTTGAAAATAATGAACACCTTTTAATAGCGAGATAGAGACTAAAAAAAGCAATGCAATTCAAAGAAATCGAAAAATTTTGAGCTGATTGTCTTAGAAAATATTGACTCGATTCTTAAATAAATGATAAAATATCGTTGGGGTTACTCAAACCAATCTTTTTTTATTGATTGTCAAAGTAGCGTGTGTGCCTATGTGTTTAAGTAGTAAGTAAAAAACCTTATGATTGCAATTTAAGTAAATAAATACATCTTTCGATCTAACGTTTGTTTTTATGAAATATGAAGTTATTAATAAAAAAAAGTTGTGGTAAAAAATAAAATTTAATTCTAAGAAAATATTGAGTCAGGTCTAAGGCGAAAAGCACAACGAAAAAGTTTACTATAAACAGCACGGAAGCGCATAAAAATATTTATCACTAAAGTAGGCGCGATTTTATCGCCAAACTATTGCTATTAATAAACTTGATATATGACTAAGGTCGCTAATTTATCGTAAGCCTCAACAAAGCCAGACCAAAAAGTTAAACACCAATTTTGTTGTGTGTGTACGTTTCAAATAATCCCGATTAATGCGCAGAGGGTGTGTGTGTGTTTGTGTGTGATGAGTAGACTAACACAATGGCGAAGGGGCAGAAAAGAATACAACAGACAATTGTGAATAATTTGCGATTGGCGATAGCAATCTACACACAAGTGGCAGAGCAATAAAAACACACACACACACGCAGTGAGAGAGTTGATCGGAATACTATATATGAATACTTCCAATGATATAACGAACACGTACGGATTATGAAATATGAAAAGCTCGTTAATTTCATAGCTCTTTGGTCGCCTACTCAGCTGTGTGTGTTTTGTGTGTGTGTGTGTGTGTGTGTTGGTGGAGAGCGCAACGTTCGTGTCACAAACAAATTGACAATTTAATTTGCAATGGTACAATAAAAGTGACAGGATAATGCAATAATCGAAATGACTATAAACTCGTATATATCACTGACACATTGCCTTTGACTTTTACCATTTCACATACTCGTCTGAGCAATTACAAAAGAAATGGCAGCCCAAATGCGGGGAACGGGGGACGGGGGGAATCAATTCAAGGGTGCAGCAGTCGGCCTGGAAAAACGTAGAAATTGATTCGAAAATTTGCTTGCTTTTATGCCAGGCCAAGCCAAGCCAAACATGACAACCAAACTTGGCAAATTGGAATGCGAGCGACTCACGACGCACACCTGGCGCAAAAAGAAAGCAAAGCACAGAAAAGAAAAGAAAAGACAACACACACTAGACAAGACAGCACAAAAGAAAAATCAATAAGCCTCAAAAGCGAAATGCCAAAATAAAAACAAGTAAGAAGGGTAGAGTAGAGTGTACTTGACTTTGAGATACCCGCTACATATTTTTAATGAAAACAAAACAGAGTGGTATTAATTTTAAAATATTTTAAATTAATATACAACAAAAATACTAAAGTACTAACATACATTCAAAATATACCAGATATACCAAAGCAAATATGACCAGAATAATAGATCACAAAAAATACTAAAAAAATATACCATATGTCATATTTGGTATATTAATAAAATGCATTCAAAATATACCATAGAGTGTAAAATATACCAGATTCTTAGCCAAATCTGCTAAGAACTTATCGCATTAGGCATAATTTGGCAAACAGAAGAATTTATTAAATATCTTCTACAAATTCAAATTCTCAGGAATTGTAAATATGTACTATAATTATTATTGTCTGCACCAAAATTCGCGAAAATGGGCATGGTAAATACATAAATAAACTTGATCTGCATGCAAACATTAAAAGTGCTGTTGGAAAAAAAATGATATCTCTATTGTTTAGAGATCTAGGTGTTCATATAGACGGACAGACAGACAGTCGGCTGTTGACACTGATCAAGAATATACTTTATTAAGTAGAATATATGTACTTTATTATTAATAGAGACTTCCAAACATTTTCAGCACATATATAATACCTTTCTATCCTGTGAATAGCAGGTATTAAAAGAAAAATAAAAAGAATAATAGTAGCAAAGGCATTGCGAATGTCGAGCATTTCGCGCGCCTGATTAGATAAATGTTGTTGTTGTTGCTGCTGTTGGGCGCAGGTGGCAGAGCTTGCAACTAAAATGAAGAAAATCAAATACGATTAAATCCACAGACAGCCACAGCAACAACAACAACAAGAACAAGAACGTTGCGAATATGCAAGTAAAAAGTGGGGGAGAAAAAAAAAAATAAAATGTAAAATTAGAATCAGAATTAGACAATTAGACAAATGGCGAAGACGCCTCGGGGCTGAGACACGTGCAAAGCGGCACATGTTGAAGGGCCGTGCCACAGCTCGTGATGGGCAGGGCAGGGCCAGGGGGAAGAGGAGGGGGAAGGGGGCATAGTATATGTGTGGCATATAGTGTTCAATGTCACAGCACACGCACACCAACAACAACAGCAAGAAGAAGAACAACAATTGGAGGCACGGTGCGGCAAACGGGGCGTATGATTTATTTAAGCGTCCATTAAAGTTCTTGTCATTGTGTGTTGTTGCCGCCATTTTGTAGTAGTTGTTGTTGTTGTTGTTGTTACTGTGGTTTCGTTTCGTGTGAAGGACATTCGTTGAACTGCACGCGTTGACTTTGTTGCCACAACATTCGAGCAAGAGCGAGAGAAATGTTTAGCTTGTATAAAACTTTTGCCAGTATTTTGGTTTTGAGTCGCGTACTTTTCAATTAACACGCAGTGCCACACAAACACACACAAAGCAAACATAATAATTCCCTATACACACAAATCGCATACCAATTTTAATTACAAATATTGAATTTGAAGTCCCAATGTCGAGTCTTTAATTGATAAAACAGCCAGGCGGCAGATGTTTCGCTCTCCACACACAAATCCCTTTTGTAATTACAGATGCGTGCTTTTCGGTTCAATTTATCTATTTTCAAACTAATTACGAAATCATTTGAAATATCAAATAATATTTTGGGGTCGGTCATTAAGCGATTATTAATTAAAAGATATTTGTTTAAACATGTGTTTAAGCCGGGACATTCAATGGGATTATGGCGATTTATACTCGTAAAGCAGTAAAATGTGCTTAAATTGAATACAAACAAAAATTGCCAGCAACTAGTTTCATAAATTATTTAAAATTGGATATTGATTGATTATATTCAAATATGAAATTAAAGTTGTTCGTCCGTTTAATATACAAAACTAAAAACAATGAGTAAGAGAAAATGGCTTCTAATAAATTTTTAATGTTATCATTTATAAAAAGGAATTCATGAATTATTTATTTGAAAAATTAATCATTTAATGCGACATTCATTAAATTGTTTTGCTTTTTTTAAAGATATATTTTTGTTTTGAAATAATACATTTAAAATGTATTGGAATTACTTTTTCGCTATCTGATAGATTTAGCCGAGTTGAATAAAAGCAAAATAGTACATTATTCTCAAAATATACCAGATAATATGACACAAAAATACTAAAATATACTGAGAGCGATATGTAGTATATAAATGAAGTACTACATTCGAAATATATGACTGAGGATTTGGTATATTTCAGCACTATACGGTATATTTTGAACGTTGTACTAAATGCGAATATACTAAATATAGTCCTCGGTATATTCACATTATTTTTGGTATACATATGATATCGGTATATTTTAAAATTAATACCGCACTGTTTTGCTTTTATTCACAATGGATACAGAGTGTCAGCATTAAAAATTTTTTAACTGTCTGATAGTCTTTTTGCAATCTACATTTATAATATAAGGAATGGGTATTGGGTTATAAAAAAGCTGTTCTAAATTATACAAAATTTCATTATTATGATATATCCTTTACATATGAATACCACAAATAATAAATATCGCATACAACAGAATTCAATGCCATGAAATAAAGTGAAAATTGAGAATTTCATTATAAACGTATTTAAGTGAAATGAACGCTCATCTTCCCCCACTATATTTTATTCCTATTATTGAACTATCCAACTATTGTGAACCAATTCGATAACATTGTAATCGAACTTCAGATTTAGGTGTCGCGCATTGGACTGTTGCTTGAGCGATCGGTAGGTAAATTCGCAAAACAAAAACCAAAAACAAAAAAATCAATCTCTGCTTAAAGCCAAACAAAATGCCAAATGCCAATGCCAAATGTCAATGAAGCAAATTATTCAGTAAATCACAAAAAAAAAAAAAAAAAAAAACAAATAATAGAAACAAATTATAAATGAAAAACAACAAATCACCAAAAACAAAAAAAGCAAAGACAAAAGCAATTTTTCAGTTTTCTCAACACAATTCCAAAAGCAATTGGCTTATCACAAAACTACACAAAAGACACACAGATGAAAGTCTGATTTATAATTTGCTTACACGCAATTTTGAATCTTAGCAAAATGCATCAATTTGAAACGCTTTTCTTATAAATATATACAAGTATTGGCTGCAATTAGTTTAGTTGAAGAAATTGAATCGCATGTTTTTATTTACATATCAATCGCTTAACATTTTGTTCACCAAATTTTATTCGAAACGAATTTCCATTACTTTGGATTTACTTTGATTTACGATTTTTTCAATTTCGTTTTTCGGTTTTTATCAATGGCTGTCGATGCACAGCACGGCACAAGGCATAAATTGAACGAACAACCAAAAAAAAAAAGAGAAAAAGCAAAAGAAAAGCCTTCGCAAAATGCTTTTGTGATTGTCATTCTCTTCCCTTCATATATCTAGTTGAACGCAAGCAAATGTTTCATTTACAGCAAATTAATTACACACACACACACACACACACAGAGAGAGACACAAGCGCACTCGTTATCGATTGCAGTGCAATTGAACTGTGCATATTGTGACGTCAGCAAAATAAAAAAACACACAAATACAACAGAAGGCGTTGTCTTGAATTTAAATTGCAACTGCAACTGCTACTCGTAAACTTGCAACTTGCAACAGCAGCAAAATATTTGATTTTACTTTTCACGAATCGCTTTACTCAGTTCTCGTTTATTGTAATTCCCCTTTTGTTGCTGTGTTTCATACCGCGTGCAATGAATGAACAAAAACTTTTATTAAAACTATTATTGCATATTTCTTTCCATTTCAAATTCAACTTTTGTTACCAAAACTAAAAAACAAATAACACACGCTCACACACTTGATATCGTTTGATCGTTACTCGCGCCTTTTTGCTGTTGTCGATATCCAGGACACTTGCAGCGAAGTCGCCCCGCCAACGCTCCAAAACCCGGAGCCGGAGCTCATCATCAGCTGCCGTCGGCAGCAACAGCAGCAGCTTCAACAGCAGCAACAACTCATCCAGCAGCAGCATCAACAGCATCCGCAGCAGTCGAAGCCAATACAGCCCGCAGTACAGAAAGTCATCACCAGATCACAATCATCGACGTCGTCGTCGACGCATGCTGCAGTGCATCAACTGAAGCAACAGCAATCCCTGCCCACCCCACTGCCCCAACTACAACAACAACAACAGCAACACCAACAACCAAGTGGAGAGTCGCATCTGCACTCGCATTCACACCATCATCACAACCACAATCCGCACGCCTCCAAATCCGTCTCGATACTCGTCTATAAAACATTGAACACGGTCTTCAAGAGCAGCCGCAAGATCATCGTTCGGGTCTGTGAAGTGGCCAGCGCCAAAAAGTCATTCACCATGTTCAAGTTCAACAAAGCTGCCCAGCAGCAGCGACTCGATAATCGCGCCAGCGCCGTCACCGGACACGATCCCTTCGTCAGGCCGCCGGTGCCGGAAAAGTGAGTTCTCAACCAACGATCTCCCTCCCCAGAACCAAAACCACATCAAATGCAACCAAAGAAACTTCTCTTAAGAAAGACTTTAACTATTTGCAAGTGTCGAAAAGGCAGAAATTCAATTTTGAATTTAAATAATAAAGTTGAACTACAAAATATTCGAAAGATTGCTAGAAGTATTCTTTTGAAAATACTCAATTTTATTACTATTTCTTAATCTTAGTATTTTTTGTGTAGTATTTATTTAGTATTCTTTCAGAGGAAACTTTTGAAAATACTCATTTTTGTTACTATTTCTTAACATTAGTATTTTTTCAACACTTATTTAGTATTCTTTCAGAGAAAACTTTTGAACATAATAATTTGAATTAGTATTTCTTCGTGTTAGTATTTTTTCAGTATTTATTTAGTATTCTTTCAGAGAAAACTTTTGAAAATAATTCTTTGAATTAGTATTTCTTCGTGTTAGTATTTTTTCAGTATTTATTTAGTATTCTTTCAGAAAAAAAAACTTTTAAAAATAATCCACCTTTTAATTAGAGTTTCTTCGTTTTAGTATTTTTTCAGTATTTATTTAGTTTTTTTTAGATTTTTTAAAAAACTTTTAATAATAATAATTTGAATTAGTATTTCTTCGTGTTAGTATTTTTTCAGTATTAGTATTTAGTATTCTTTCAGAGTAAACTTAAAAAGAAACTTTATATTTACTATTTTATTTTAGTTTAGTGTTTAATGGCAAATAGTTAGAGAGTGTCAAAAATTTGATTTGAGTATAAAGAAAAAATAGTCCAAAAATATTAATAGTATACAAAATATTAATCTTCTTATGAGCAGTACTGTAAACAGCAGACTTTAAGCATCATAAATATGATTTTTTAAGTATTTGTTGTTAATTGACATGAAAAATAGTATTTAAAATTCACTTAGAGTAATTATAAAATAGAACTTGCTAAAAGTTTTTACGTACGAGTTCAATGAAAAACTTTCACATGCAAGTTTTAAAGGCATTGAACTTTATTCAAAAGGCAGCTTAATAACTATTAAGCTTTTGTAGTTAACGTATAGTTTAAAGAATCTAACTCAAACCGCAAACTTTAATTTTACACTTCAAATAGAAATAAAGTTTTAGAAGAAAACCATAAGCGACTGAATGAATATTTGAAGCGCCTTTTCGACACTTGAGCAAATAGAAATGTTTCGTTTTCTTTGTTGTTACTTGTAAATCAATCCACACACATTCTTACACACTTCTCACACTCGTATATTCCCAACACTGCCACCATCAACAATCGAAAATCGAAAATCAAATCTATTACAAAATGCAAACACATTAGGAAAGTGAAACACATTATGAAGAAGCTGCACAAGGCGAATGGACTGAAGCGCTCCAATTCGGCGATAGAATTTGATGTCTCAGCGCTGACAGCCGCCAATCGACGCCAAATCTACAGTAGGTGAGTACAACAACTGACTGTCAGACAAACACATACACACACACACACTCAGAAACTCACTCACACACTGAAACACACGCAAAACAATGCAAAGTGCAAAAATGTAAAATGCAAAACTGCTAAATAGATCAGAGTCCAGAACAACACACAATCGATTGCGATGTGGGACGTGTGCACAAGCTGTACGCCAAAAAAAAAAATAAAAAAAAAACAAAAAAAATGAAAAGAAATCTCATAATGCCACACACAATAAATGCACAGGTTTCTCATATATGATATTATTATGATTTGTTAGTTATGCTTTTGTTTTCTTCTTACATTCCAAAATTTGTGCAAAAATCAACATCAAAAACGTGAAAATGTGAAATCACAAAATTATACTTTAACAATTGTTTTTTCCTTTTTTTTCCCCAACAAATTTGTTTAACTTCTACTCCAAAAACAAAAACAAAAAACACTTCCACGTTACGTCCTTCTATTTGCAGCAACCGATCGGCCAGCTCGGACCAAGATAACTCAGATCAATCCGAGCACTCGGAGAAATCGCCATTGGTTAGCGCGAGGTTAGACAATCTTGCTAGGCTCTTTTTTAGCAAATCGATGCCAGCGGAAACCGGAAGTAGAGATACCATAGATTCAGTACTAACAACAAGGTTGCCTATTCAACTATTTATGTGTATCAACTTTGAACTTTACATATATAATCCTCTCTCTCTCTCTCTCTCTCGCATATATATTGTATTTATTTCCTAACCTTCTTCCCCTCTACTCAAAACTAATTTCCGTATTTTTGTTCACAACACACACGCACACACCGAAAAAAAAGAGATCTCAAGCATTTGTATATCTCATATACTTAGTATATAAATAATACCATATATCCACACAATCAATTGGCATATTTATCACATTTCTTCTTTTCTTTGACTGCGTTTCAAGTGTTGAGTTTTCGATTTGATTTCTGTTTCATTTAACATTTGTTAGCTTTACTTTTGATTCTTGTTTTCGATTCGTTTCGTTCTCTAGCCCAAAAAGCACTTTGCATGCTCAATAACTAGCGGCTAATGGCGTTCGCAATGCTTTTTCACGTAGATCTAGATCTAGTGCACAAAAACCAACAATTAAAAACCACCACAAAATATATTAGAAATATATATTTATACACTGTACAATTTGAACTTGAAGAGCAAACACGTTGTGAATGCTTTTGCTTTGAAAAACGAACAACGAACAAAACCAAAACAGATACAAAGAACTTTAATCAACCAATAATAATAATATTAATATATTTTGCTTTTACGTTATCGTGGGTGAATAATGTACAAAGAGAAAAACTCTTTGGCCAGCATCTAAATTGTGTTAAAAAAGGGGGTAAAAACCACATGGCGCAAAGTGTTGACGCGCACAAATAAAAACCAAACCAAAGTCACTTTTTTTTTTGTATAGAAATTAAATATGATGATAAAATGCAGTGAAAAGTTGCCAAGGTGAAATTTCTCAAATTAGACGCAAAGCACAAAAATTGCAAATTAAATTATCAACTTGGAAAATTTCACTCGCGAAAAAAACGAAGAGGAAACGTTGCCGCGCATTGATGAAAGTCCCTGCCCTGTGTGTGTGTGTGTTGAGTGTGCTGTTGAATACCTGTCTGTCTGTGTATGTGTGTGAGTGTGTGTGTGTTTGGCACTCGACTGCCGCGTGCTGAGCCGTGTGATGAATGTGCAAGCGAGCGTAAGTCTCTGTTCGCGTGCGTCTGCTGGAACGGCATCTATTTGTGTGTTGTGTGCGCGAATTCAACTCGATGCTATGCGATGTGATGTGTTTCACATATGTGTGTATGTGTGTGCGGGTGCCTAACGAGCATCGATACACACACACACACACTAACAAACACACGCATACAAAATACCCCTATACCAAAATGCGGCGCTGCTAAGTATGCAATAAAAAATTTCACACTCGAGCACGTTAATTATGGAGCTGAGCTGCAAGAGTAGCAACTGAAAGAGAGCAAAGTGAAAGTGTGGCAGCATCTGCTGCGTGTTCACGTATTGCCATAGCAATACATACACACATAACATATTTTTATAGATTCAGTTCTGTTTTCGTTCCGTTTTAGAAGGTTGTTGCCGCCACACGCGCCACACAAGGTCGCAAAGCAACCGAACTTTGCTGGCTTCAGTTGCAGTTTCGAAAAAGATATTTATGAGTTTCACATATCAAAAGATAATATTCGCATTTGTGTGTGTGTGTGTGTGTCTATTCCCTTGGCATACATTTGCGCTTATAATTTGCCACTTGTCCCCGACATAAATCGATTTCAATGGAAATTAATTGGCCACTTAATAAAATAAATTTCATTTTCTTTCAATTATTTTGCCATTAAATACTATTTTATCAACTACTTTTTTACCAAAAGCCTTGACTCTCTTTTTCACTTAATAAGTTGTAATTTTAATCGCACTTTTTGCCTTTGTTGCGCAGCTCAATTTCATTGTTCTGCCAATATTTTGGCTTGCCTAACGAGCCAAGTCTTCTCTTCACACACACACAGCCAAAACACACACACACCTAGCGCAAGTGTGTCGAGTGTTGTGCAAATATTTGTCGAGCAATGCGCCCTTCGCTCCCCTTTTTGTACGGGATGAGCAAAACAAAAAAAATACTTTAATGGCTTTCGGCAGCTGCAGCAAAAAAGAGGTTTGCTAAAATTAGCTTAAATAAATACGAGTATAAACTGCATTTATGTACAAGTTTGTACATCGTACATATTGCATACATACATTTTTTATATATTATATGCTGTAGTTGTCAAGGTTGAGGCACTTAACAGGCAACAGCAAAAACAAACAACAACAAAGTGCGGAGCACAATAAACTGTAGAGTGCAAAATGCGGCGGCAAAAAAAGTGTTACTCATACGCACCGTTGGCCAAAGCGCAAGCGATGCATTTAAAAGGCGCACATGACCAAAAAAAAAAGTCGGTGAAAGTGCTGCGCTATGTTTTGTTAGCCTTGCAATGGCTTTACACATTTTTGTTTCCCTCTCTCTCTCACTCTTTGACGCAATAAACTTTCGACCACATGCCGCATACGCAGCGTTGGCCGCAGCTATGAAAGCCATGTAGCTCTGTCTCTTTGGCCAACTTTTATAACAGAGAGTAAGAGAGAGAGAGGGAGAGAGATAGACAAAGGCAACTTGCTGCTGCTGCTTTTGCTGCTGTTGTTGCCTTATTAAATTTTCAAACACATGCTAAACTTAACCCGAGGATGTGCTTAACCTTCGCTCTGTTTTGATTGAGTGGCCTGTAAGTGTTTGTTCATGAGCCTGCCTCTTCTCTATGTATATGTGTGTGAGTGAATGTGCCACTTGAGTTCGTCTGTGTCTGTGTGTGTGTGGGTGTGTTTTTGTTAACGTTCCTTCTTTCATTTGTCACTTCTTTTTAGCCTCTTTACTACACAATTAAGCCGCAGCAACTCGAGACACTGCAGTTGCTTTCGTTTTGACACGCTTTCCTTTTCCTTTCAGTTTCAGTTTTTATCCACTTTGCATTTGCATTTGCAAAATAGAAAAAACAAAACCCCTCCACAGACCCTCACTTAATGCCACGACCCTATACAATTTTTTCCTCGTGTTTTTATGCTCTTCTGCAACAAAAAATAAACAAATAATAAATTGTGCACAACAACACAACAAGAACAGAAAACATGCTAAACTCTTGCTTCCGTTTCCGCTGCGCCATTGTGCAGGCAGGTTTTGTCTCTATCTTCGTCTCCAATTCCCTTTCCCTATCGCTGTCGCTGTCGACAGCTCAACTTAGTTTTTTGGCAAGCTTCAGTCTTTCACTCTTTGGATTTTTGGCAACTCTATTTGGCCAACTTTTCTACTCTTATCCACTCGACCTTCATTCGCCCCCCTTTCGTTTGTTTCTTGTTTCAATTTGAGGCTTTTCTCACCTGCTGCTCTGTGAAAATTATTTTTCAACAAGTTTTTATTATATTTCGGTGTTCAATTTGAATGCGGCTTGCATGTCAATGGCATGCCAGATGCTCGCTTGCTTGCTTGCCTGCCAGCTTGTTTATGGCCAAAAAAAACTTTGCAAATTGTGCAACAATTGTCGTGTGGCCTTTGACAATGTTCTACTCGTATGTGGTCAAGTGAAAATGGTTTAGACATGTGTTGTGCATGCTGATAAAGCATCAGCTATTACCATATTCTGGTCAAACGTTTGTCCCTGACGAATCTACTACACACAAAATTTATGCTATCGGAATTTCATGTTATTCTCGAATTTTCATTGAAAACAACTTGTAGTTGACTGGGAGGAAGTTGAGAAAATGTAAAGCACAAATTTATGTTGTAAAATTTGGAAAATTTCTACAGAGAATTGTGGTCAAAACAAGAAAATTATTATCATTGTGGCATAATTATAATCAGGCTTGCAAACTATCTTTAAAGTTGTGCTTCAGTAGACAAAATTCATTTGAAATTTTGGTACTTGAAACTTGATTTGAAGATGAAAAGATTAAGAATAGTTACAAATTTCTTTATTGAATACTTGATTTCAAGATGAACAGATGACGGACATTATAAAATTTACAACGACTTTTTATTTTTGTTTAATTTTTATACAAATTTAAAATCAATCTATACAAAAAGTGGTTTTCTTTTTCAAAAACCTTTTTTCATGGTTAAAATAGAAAAATTATTATCATTGTGGCATTATAATCGGACTTGCAAACTATATTTAATGCTGTGCTTTCTTAATTTGAAATTTCAGTATATAAAACTTGATTTGAAGATGAAAAGATAAAGAAGAATAGTTCAAAATTTTTGTATTCAATACTTTATTTGAGATCTTCAAAAAAGAAAACAAAGAAGGATAT
Organism: Drosophila kepulauana; assembly: GCA_023558455.1. Lineage (NCBI taxonomy): Eukaryota > Metazoa > Arthropoda > Insecta > Diptera > Drosophilidae > Drosophila > Drosophila kepulauana. Next base: position 27,466,030 of record CM042367.1, read on the forward strand.
AAAATTTCCAAATTCTGTCTACTTTAGTGTTTTATATTTTTAAAATTTGGAATCAAAGTATACAAAAAGTGGTTTTCTTTCTCAGAAATCGTAGTTAATCTCTTAAGAGTTATCTAAATTAAATCTATTCTATAATTTGATAAAATCAATCAATCTAAATTCAGTCAAGCTCGCCTGGTTTTCTCCACCTATGAACACAGTACAAGGCTAACCGTACTTTGTCAACCATGCTGTCAAAATCATATTCGAAACTTCCAAACAAGTGCAATTAAATTAAATTGGAAATTCGACCAAACACACGCAGAGAGACTGGCTTTAAAGGCTTTTCACAATTATTTATGCAGGCATCAGATAATGCATTACTAAATAAATTAAACAAAAAGGGGAGCGAGGATTGTGCGTAAGCAACCAAAACCGTAGCGAACGGGTCAAGTGGGGACATTACAAATTGAAATGCTTTATCTTCGCTTTATTTTGTTGAATTTTTAAGTGCGGTCGTTTTATGTAAATTAGTTGACCAATTCCAAAAAAACACGATGCGCATTAAATACAACAAAACAACAAAACAGAAAAGGGGTAAATTTATGTGAAGCTTTCATTAAAAACTCATTGAATTTAATGAGCGCTTAAATAATGTACATAAATCATAATAATAATAACAATATCATGAATGTCGAAAATGATGATTAGTACCACTTAGTTCCTCTTTGAATTTTCATAGTTTGAATTCCTTTTCCAACAAAACTGAAAATGAAATCAATTTACAAGAGAGGAAAATCTAATTGAGCGTTCATAATATTGCAGACCCAACAACATCAAGTATCAATATTCGGCGCTGGACAGCGGCAATGGCATTGTGGAGCGCAGTCCCCGAGAGCGAGCACAACGGGAAAGAGCCCTGAATGCCACACAGGAGTGGATACAGAGCGCCAATGGGCGTTACGAGGTGATTGCACATCTGGATGAGATTGGCTCAAGGCATGGCAAGAACTGGTTTCTGGTCAACGATGCATCGGTAAGCCGTAGTCTCTAAGTTCTTAATCCACAATCATTACAACTTATACCAATTTATACATAAATTGTTGTAAGTAATTAGGAAAGTTACAGTTTAGCTTTGACTGCAATAGACCCTTTCCTAAATTTCTTAAAAAGTGATGTATTAAAATAAATTAATTCAACTATGAATGCTGAATAAGAATAGATATCTCAATGATGCACAAACATTACAAGCTATACAATAAAAATTACATTGTTATTATAATCAATGAAGAAAGTTAGAGTCTAGCTTTGACTGCAATAGACCCTTTACAATTTTTTGATAAAAAGTGAAAGCTTGAAAAAATCGACTTAAATAATGATAACTAAGAATAGTAAGTTTTCTAGCTTAGGAAATGTCTCATTTTGTTTGGTTTGCATATTTTAATTTTGTCAAATTTAAAAGACTCTTTTTAATTTTCTAAAGGAAAAGGGTCTAATATTCTTCTAAATTCAATCTTCCATTTAATTCTTACGAAACTCCCTCTTTATAGTGCACCATAGGATTTAAGACCCTTTTTAACATTCTAATAATATTCTAATATTCTTCTAAATTCAATCTTCTGTTCAATTCCTATAAAACTCTTTCATTATAAATATGCAGCTCACCTATATTTGACTAAGTCTAAGAACCCTGATTAATTTTCGAAAAGTAAAGGGTCTAATGTTCTTCTAAATTTAATCTTCATTCAATTATTTAATCTTTATAATGCTACTTCTCATTTCCATTTGACTAAGCTATAGGCAAGGGATCTAATACTCTCCCAACTTCCATCTTTGAATCAATTCCTATAAAACTCCCTCATTATATCACTTTCCATATTTTTTTGACTAAGTTTAAAGATCCCTTTTAAAGAAAAGAGTCTAATGTTCTTCTAAATACAATCTTCCATTTAATTCTTCCCTCTTTATAATGCTACTCCCCAACTTCATTTTAGGTACGCACGGATCGGCTGCTGACGCTGTTGCCGCTGCCCACAGATTGCGTGGCCTTTGAGGATCTGCCGCCGAATGAGAGTGCACGTGATATACTTATGGAGCTGCTCGGCTCTCTGCATCATCCGTACATCTATCCCGTGCTCGATTTGGGCTTCTTGCGCAACAGCTCGCATAACTATGCCTGCCTGGTCACGCCCTTCAATTCGCGCGGCAGTCTCAAGGATCTCATCTACAAGGTGCGAGTTTATCATTTAATAGAGTCTCCTCTTTTAATAACCTTTCTTTTCCTCAAATACCAGGCCCAATGGAACGAGCCTTGGGCGCGCAAGTATACACGCAAACCGAATGGCCTGCCTGTTAGCCAAGTGCAGCGTTTGGGCCGCCAGATACTGGAGGCGTTGCTCTTCCTGAAGGAGCGCGGCTTTCCACTTCATGGCCATCTACACAGCGGCAATGTCATACTACAGAATGGTGCAGCCAGGTGAGTTCACAGCAATCACTAGACTGTAAATTAATTTGCCTAATGGCTGTTGCTACGCAGCGAGACCCAAAAAAAAAAGAGTATAGAAAATAAAATCGATTTCTCCATCAATGAATTCCTCCTCTTTTTTTTTTTTTTTTGATCGGAAACAATGCAGTGCAATCAAGGTATTGCTATCGCATATTCTTCGGCATAATCATTTCACTAACGGCAGCCTATCAAATACTATAAATGCCAAATTAAAAGCAATTCAAACGAAATCGCTGCCTATTTTCAGGGCATTATAAATGCATCTAAAATTACCTTTTTGTTGTTGCTGTTGCTGTCCCTCGCACAGTTTTACTATATTCAGGGCGATTCTAAGCAGGCGACAATCCGTGCACAACCCAAAACACCCACTTGCGATGTGCGAGTGTGTGTGGCAAAAAATAAAATATATAAAACGCTCTCAGCATTTTGCCATTTTATTACATAAATGCTGCAAAATATTCGTTCAACGATGTGGGCGTGTGTGTGTGTGTTTTTTGGGGGCCGGACGACGACACACACTCGACACGAATAGAAAAAGGATATTTATATAGAAGTCGATTAAAGTTGAAAGTTCAGGCGACCCAATTTACATAGTTGGCATTTAGAAATGACATTTAAATAATCATTTGCCTATGAATTACAATGCCAAGCTAAAGCTATTATAGTTTCAGGATAATTGGGCTACGGCTACCCAAAGCAAAATACAAACACACAACCGAATGAAAATGCTCATTTAATGCTCATGTAATGTTCGCTCTTTAGGCTTGACTAAGTAACATTTCGCATACTGCTCGCTTTTGCTTTTATTTTTTATGTCATTGTCGACCCGAAGGCTCTCTTAATCCGCAACGGCGTGAGAATTGTAATATATTAACATATTAAGTTTGAGCCATGTGACAACGGCACACACATTTTGCCGGCTCATAAAACCTGGCACACATGTTGGCCAAAAAACAAAAAAAGGGGGAGAACGTGGCGAATAGTAATGAGCGTTATCATTATGGGCGGGGTCAACATTTAATTATGCATTTTCTTCTTTCCCTTTTGGACTATCTTAATGGTTGGTTTTTGCCTTTTTGTTTCTCGTTCTCGTTCAAAAAGGTTATCGGGCCTTGAGAATGGCCTGCTGGGGCTCAGTTCGCGCAACAATGCCGTGACGTGGTCGCGTTCCGTAACGGAAATCGAGAATGTCGACATCATTTGCTTTGGCCATCTGCTCTACGAAATGTGCACCGGCCAGGAGCTGACCACACCGAAACCGTCCATGCGGGTGCTCGAAATGGAGCTGCAGCATTATCCACAAATTGGCCAGGTGAGCAGGCACATTAAATACCACTTTCTAAAGAGCACCTTAATTTATTTATCATCTGTTTTGCAGGTTCTGGACATATTAGGTATTATCTTTGAGCCGCCTAGCGGCGTTTGTCCCTCCGTTGAGGACCTAGTCCTATGCGATCTATTTCGCAGCATCGATTTGCGCGAGCTGCGTGGTCCCTGTTTCAGTGTAAGTAATTCTTTACCGTATATTAAGTAAGCACTGTATTATACCTCACGGTATTATTCTTTAAATATATAAAAAAATATTGAAATATACCAAATGGTATATTAAGTACTAAAAAGTACTAAACTAAAGACCGACTGCATCAGCAGTTTTTTGCAATATAAAATGATTTCATTAAGAACTTCGAGAATTATTATCTGGAATCTTTGATTGTATGAACCAACAAGTAAGAAAGCTGCAGTCGAGTGTATTCTTAAAATACACACATACAAATGCTATGCGAGTATTTGGTATATAAATATACCAGATACTTTATAGGGTAGGAGATGCCTCCTTCTGCCTATTACAAAGTTTTAAGTAAATGAAATTTCCTTTCCTTCATTAGTTAAAAAAGTTAATTCTAAGTTCTTTTTAACTTCATTATTTGGTGTAAATTATAAATTTAGTAATTGGATCTATAATTTTGCAAACTTGCAATAAAGTGGCTGAAAATTTGTTTGAAAAATCATACTTCGATTGGGAATTCATTAAAAACCCAGCCTTTTTTCACTGTGAAATTTCTTAGTCTTAATAACTACATGAGCTCTATAATTTTCAAAGCTCTCAATAGCTATAAAGACTAAAAATTTGTTTAAAAAATAATCTTAAATCATACTTAGACTGAAAATTCATTAAAAACCCAGCCTTTTTACATTGTGAAATGTTTTAGTCTCAATAAATACAATAGCTCTATAATTATGCCAGCTGTCAATAACTAGACTGAAAATTAATTTAATAAATAATAATAAAATCATTATACTTAGACGGACAATTAGTCTAAAAACTACACTAGTTCTCTTAATTTTCAAGCTTTTAATAGTTTCTCCCTAACCTAACCTAATCATAAATCATAGTCTTAGTCTCAAAAACTACATTAGCTTTATAATTTTGCAAACTGTCAATAACTTGACTAAAAAATTGTTTAAAAAATATTATTTAGACTGGGAATTCATTCAAAACCCAGCCTTTTTGCACTGTGAAATGTTCACTATTCTCTCATCTCTCTCCTTTGCAGACAATCAAGCCGAGCCTCAGCCGTTCTACGCTGAATTTGCTGCACGCTGTTAAGAAGCGACAATGCGCTTCTCTGGGCAACTCGTTCAGTGAGGCAAGTTCACCCTGTACGCCACCCTCGACGCCGCATGATCGACGCACTGGGTAAGTGTTCACAACAAACCTTGTTTTCTGGTATTTTTTTTATCGTCTCACTGCCATAGCAAAATGCAGCTCACCAACAAAACAAGACACTCGACACACTCACACACACACACACACACACTCACACTAGCACACAAGCAATTACATACTCGTATTACACAAAATCTCTTCATCAACGCATTAAAACAGTTCTCGGCAAATGGTCATCGTCCTACTCTCTGTTAAATGGCATTGCTCAGGATTTTTTGTTTGGCCTATAAAAAAAGAAGTAATGTGTCTGTCCACTCACCAAATCTGTGAGGGCGCTTTAAAGACGTATTATACAGTTGCCATAGTCTAGTGATATGTTGGCAGTGACTGTTTTAGTAATGTGCATGACATAGTTAGAAATGTTTTAGTTAACATAAATGTAGTTGCAGTTTGTAGTTTAGATAAATTAAGACTGGAATCTAGACATATTTCAGAGTTTGCTTAGGGAGGTTTAAACAATTATAAAAGATGACTCATGGATTTAGAATAAAATGCATATTTGAAGAAATATTTATGTGAAAAAAAACTTGTCTTTCTCCTTTAAACTGAAAGTTATATCTACACATAAAATCTTTTTGGGAAAAATTTAAAATAAAACGCAAAGAAAGTTTCACAAATAATTGTTTTAAAATCAAGCGACAACTCTTAAGCACTTCATGATGAACAAAGAATTTTAAATATCATTCAATTTCATATAAATCTTGACAAATTTCAAAGTTTTTTTTAGGGAGGTTCACACAATTACAAAAGACGACTCATGGATTTAGAATAAAATGCATATTTGAAGATATATTTATATAGAAAAAAATCTTGTCTTTCTCCTTTAAACTGAAGACCGTATCTAACATACTTATGGAATCCTTTTATTTTTGGGGCAAATTTAAATTAAAATAAGAAGAAAGTTTCACAAACAATTATTTTAAAATCTAGCGACAACTCTTAGGCACTTCATGATGTATAAAGAATTTTAAATATCATTCAATTTCATATCTAAACTCCTGCTTATACATAGGACAGCTTAGAATATAAATACTGTAGTCGTAATATTGTCATTTTATTAATTTAGAAGAGCCCTTGTTGAGGCTGACCTTTTTTATTAGAGTAGCTTAGCCGCAAGGGCGAGAATCCAACGGAAATTCCTGCTTTTAGAAAATGTTTAGAATTGCGCTTTTGCAGAGTTAAATTTGTATGCGGAATAATGCCGTTTTTTTGAAGAGGTCTACGTTGGAGACCTTTGTTTAGCTGAGAGCGCGCCTGCAGGTTGCTTAGTGCATTTTCAGGTTAATAAAGAAGCACACTGTGACGCACAACACACACACACACACACACACACTCGTACTGTGGCACACACAAATGCTGCCCAAATGAGTGTGTAACTTAGAATGATGTGTTGAATAAAACGAGCAAAAAATGAAAAAAAAACAGAAGACAACAGAAAGGTGAACACAAGCGGGCAACTAACACAAAATGAGAGCACAAAAAAATGGCGTCATAAACTACATAAATGTGAGTGTGTGTGTGTTTGTGTGTGTGTTGTGCATATATAAGTTTAAATGTGCGTCTGTGTGTGTGTGTGTGTGTCTGTCCGTTATGTCTGCGTACTTTGCTGTGCGTGCCTGCGGTAATTATGGTAATGCTCTGGCCAACAGAAAGAGAGAGAATGAAAGGGACGGGGACAGAGACAGAGACAGGGACAGAAGAGCGATGCCAGCTCTCGACTGAGACAATATGCGAGTGTCTGCGCTGTCAGTATTAAGTGCTTGAAAATTATGCATACAAGACAAGAATGTAATTAAGTAATAAGCAGGAGGCGAGGAGGAAAAGGCAAACTGCCATGCAATATATACAATATATATATATAAATAATATATGTATATATAAGTGTATCTATCAAATGTCCAATTCACATCGTCGTTGCTCATGTATATTTTAAGCATCTTTCTCTCTATCTCTATTCTCTCAGTGTAAATTTATCTTTTTGCTGCCTAAATCAAAAAAACAAATCGCATGTCTTTATATAAAATATCATATATACTATATATATACATATATAAATAATAACTTCTTTGTAGTAGAGGAATTTTTCAACTAAAGTATATTTTGTATGCAATGTTTACTCTCTCTTTCTCTCTACCAAAAAAAAAAACTCAACTCTACATACTACTACTACTACTTATAAATATGTTTATATACTTTATATATGTCTTAGTGTTGCGAACCCAACAAAAATGATAAATAAAATGAACCAGTTGCAGTTACACAAGCCTCATCTATACATCATCGATACATACAGATCAGCTCTTGAATGTCTATCAACGTTCATTTTTGTTTATCTTACATACGTGTGTGTTTTATTTATGATTTACAAATTGTTGCATTTCTGCATTTGTTTATTTACATAACCCGTTCGAACTAACTACTACAGTGTTCCGCCTGCGCCCTATGAAGTCTTTCGTATGTACTAAACTCTAACAACCTCAACAACCAAACCAAAACCAAAAAAAAAAACCAACTCAAAAAACAAACTAAAAAAACAACCCAACAAAAGATGCAAATAATATAGAGAAATGAAAAAAAAACAAAAACAAAACTCTCACAACAAATCACTCACAATTACAAATTACAAAAGTGTAAAACTCTCTCGATCAACCAAAACAAAATGACAAAATGAAATGAATAAAACATTAAATTACCTTATATATATACGAAAAGCCGTATCAATCACAACAACTTTTTGTACTCAAAATGCAATTTTTGTACCCAAAAAATGGAAAACAGTCAAAAAAAAGAGAAAGAGAAATGCAAAAAACACATAAACAAAGCAAACTAATTTGTTGTTGTTGTGTTTTGCAATAAAAAATGAAAAACAATGTGGTAAGTGGCAAATTTTTGTATGCTAAAAACCACCAGCGGCCTCCACACAACACCACCGCCCACCACCACCGCCCACCTCAGCAAAATGCACCACACTTAGCCAGCAAAGAAACCAAAAAAACACAACACAAAATACATTTAAATCGAATAATCCCTGCTGACATTTCTGACCCCGATTCACACTCCAAGCAAGGCCACACTTTTTTCTCAATTTAGTTTTTCGATTATCAAAATTTGTAACTTTTTCCATTATGCTGCTTAAATGTTTTTAGTAAATATGCACGTTTGTCTAACGCATAAGTATATATTATTTTACTTAGTCAATAAAGGAGCATGGAAGGCTTTTTTAAGTGTTCTTTTTAATACGTTTTCTTTTAACTCTTTGGTCACACTATTCGAGGTGTGCTTCTTCGTTTAATTATGTATTTAATTGTTATAAAGCTTAACTCACCGCATTTCATTGTAAGATACAAATCTATGTGTAAAATCCTTTTTAGAGTTGTAAAGAACAAAACAGAATTCCCGTTGTCAAGTAACTGAAATGAGCAAAAGAAATATTATATTACAAATGCAGTTGGAATTTAAACCTGAAGTATTTATTGCTAGCTTTTCCTTGAATTTGAAAATAAAGAAATGATAAAGAAACTCGAGCAAGTAACTTAATTGTGAAGTAGAGAATGCAGTACACAAGCTAGTTGCATATTTAACCAGCTCTGCTTTGAAATGTCAGCACCACAAAACTCTCTGGTATTTCAACAAGAGTCTAAGGTTAATCAGATTTTAGGAACAAAGCAAATTGCACGTGGTACATGGTATTATAATTGATGCTTCAACTGCAGCACGCCCAACTTCATGCATTCATAAACACCCAACATACACATTCACACAAACACTCACACTCGCATTCACATTTACATATTCACAGCGCATATTTACTATTGAATGGCCCAAAAACACTCACACGCAGAGAGCAAGAGAGGGAACAATAGAATCAGGTGCCATAGGCATCCAATATCGATGCTGATCCACAACCACATCGAACAACGGCATCGTGACCTGCATCGAAGCCAAGTCAAGTCATGCTGGAAGCTACACAGCGAGATAAATGCGTTCTAGAAGCATGATTTATATGCTTAATTGAAAAATGCAAAAGCATCGAAAATATATTGATTTTAAATTGTTTCTTAAGAAGTGAAATAAATAATTATTTTTAAATTGAAATTGGTTTTTATAAATTGGCATTATTATCCTTAAAAAAGCAAAAATAATTATTATTTTCTAACTTGAAATTGGTTTTTATAAATTGGTAAAATTAAATTATTCTTTTTTTTGAATATTACTTTTTAGGTTTTTTAATTAGAGCAAGGATTATAATTCTCGGTTTGCCGAATTCTAGTTTTGAAATCGTAAGATACAAATTTCTTATATTAAAAACATGTTTTTAAGAACTTGAAATTCGAAATGAAAAATATTAGAAACTTAAATCATATTCAAGAATTCTGTTCTTCAATTTTGAAACCTTAAAACAAGAAATTCTTATTACAAGAACTATTTTTTGAAAAACATAAAATTCAAAAAAGAAAAAATTAAACTTTAAATTATATTCAAGAAAAGTGTTCTTCAATTTTAAAGCCATAAAACAATAATTTTTTTTTGAAGAACTTCAACTTCAAATTATATTGAAGAACTGCATTCTTCAATTTAGAACGCGTAAATTTCTCTCTGTGTAGTTTTCTAGCACTTCTCTATAAGCTCTACTATTGTTGTTTTTTTTTTGTTTTGGCTTTTTGATTGTTATTCTCGCCTTGCACACACAGCATCAGCCGAACAATGGACTCATTTGACATATCAAGCGACTCGGAGGAGGGATTGCTCGAAGAGATTGTCGTAGGTGGCAGCGGCAGCAGCAGCAGTTGCCACATGAAGCGGCTGCAACGATACCAGCACTGGCATTCCGCCTCTGCCTCGTCATCGTTTACACGCACCCAGCACAGGCAGCAGTATGAGGCAAGTGAATCGCCCATACACTACTGTGACCACGCCACACTCTACTCGGATGACAACAGTGTCGCCCAAGAGCTGCCGCCCACCACACAGCCGACGATACGGTGCAGCACCAGCAGCCAAAGCAATTTGAATGTGCTGCTCGCCGAGGGCCGAGACACCGAAGAGGACGAGGTGGACGTTGAGGAAGTCGAGGTGGCTGTCGAGGAGGAGCTACAGTTGACAGCGATGCCAGATGATGCCTCGGCTGCTGCTGCTGTTGCTGCTGCTGTCGTTGCCAGTGGCTCAAGTGGCAACGGGCAACGTTTGCAGGCAACATCAACGGCTGCGGCGGCGGCCTCCTTCAATCATCAGTTGACAGCCGACATGTGCAACTACAAGAACTCGAAGAGTCGCCGTCTGGAATACTCGCTCAAGTGTTTGAAATACGGCCGTAGCAATCCATCGCAGGACTCGGCCTTTGGTTCGCTGACCGACAATGATTTGTCCATTGGTTCGTCGAGTATACGTCTCAGCAGCTTTCAGTCCATCTCCTCGCCCATCGACGAAGGCGTCGAGGACATCATCATTGCCACCACGTCCGGTAATGGCAATGAGACCTGCTTGGAGCTGGCCACCATACCCCGAAGCATGGTCTCTCAGGACTCGGCGATTTCGTCGCCTTGTCGCGAAAGTTCGCCTAGCAATTTTCTGCATATTGATGATGCCATGTCCGGAACAGGTTCGACTTCATCGGGTTCCGGTTGCGGTTCGCTGGGCAATATGCGACCACAGCATTTTCCTGTTTCCCTCTCGCCCAAAATACTCGTGACTGCGACGAGTAATTCTAGCAATTCCTCCATAGCCTCCACATCACAGCAACAGCCACAGCAGCAACAACTGCAGCAACAGCAACAATTTGATCCGCCCAAAATACTTGTGAATGATCAGAATTCCATCTATACCACATCGCCTTCTAATCGCTCCAGCATGATTGAGGTCTTCTCGCAAAAGTATCGCGTCAGCTCCTTCGAGGACATGTCACCCAAGCGCAGTTCCAACGCGGACAAGCAGCATCTGAAGCACGTGAATCGTTTGGCCTTTCGCTCGCTCGAGGAGGAGCGACGCATTGATAATGCCTTTCTACCGATGTCCGATCGCACGCATTCCGACAATCGCGTCAATATGCAGAGCGAGAAGTATAAGAAATTGACGCATGCCTCGTTTCGCATAAGTAAAACTTCATCGAGTGGCTGCTGTCAAGAGACTTCGCCCACAAATTATCCCAATTCCAGTGGCGGCAGCATGGAATTGCAGCGCACGGGCAGCGCAGCAGCAGCGGTAGTTGGCAGCGGTTCCAGTCAACGTCAGACTTTATGGCGTGATAGTAAATTCTATCGCAAGAATCGCATTGCCAAAAGCAACGATTCGCTGCTCGAACATTCGCCGAATCATTCGCCACATTCGCCGCACTCCACGCACTCGGCACATTCGCCGCACTCTTCGCACTCGCCGCATTCGTCGGCTCGGCTTTCGCCGAGTTCGCTGCGTGACAATCACTACGAAAGCAGCGGCTGCTGTTCGACGCAGGGCAGTCGACGTTCGCTTAGCGGCAGCCAGCAAATGTTGAGTGTGACCACAAGCTTCTGTGGCTCGGGTGGCTCTGGTCACACTTCGCGGCGCTATTGCAGCTCCAAGAGCGAAGATCTGGGTGAATCATCCGACTATTTGCGTGTCATGGATGCGCGTAAATCGTATTCTGAGCGCCATTTGGTGCGACTCAAGCAGACGGCTATCAATAATACACATAGCGGCAGTGAAGATGAAATGAGCTTCAATGATGACAATAATCAACAACAGCAACAACAACAACAACATCTTCATCATCATCATCAGCAGCAGCTGCTGCAGCAGCAACAACAACATCACCAGCAGCAGCAGCAGCAGCAACTGCAGCCGCCAAAGCGCAGCAGCAAACTGAGCTGGAGCAGCTGTTCCATAAATCACCTGAAGACGACCAATATTAAGACCACAACATCCTTGGCCACGCTCACCTGCCAAACGAATTTAAGCTCCCACAATGCTCCAGCAACTGCCAACAACAATAAGACGCCCAGCTATCGCACACCCTCCAAATCTCTCGATCAGGCGCTTAACATTAGCAGCAGCAACAGCAACAGCAGCGCTGCCAACACGAGCAGCACCAGCAGCAGCACCACCAGTAGCAGCAACAGCGGCAGCGCTGCCGCCGAGGATAACAGTTCTTTGGATGAGTCACCATCGCGACGCACGCTAAGCGGCGCTGAATTGTCACGCATCTTTGTCATGGACATGGACGATGCGCCGGGGGGCAGCAGCTGCTGCAGCGAGGAGAAAACGCCGCTGCTCGACAGCGTTGAAATGTCGCCTATAAGTCCAACTGAACCACCAACGGAACTTGACAAGCTGTAAACCTAGACTCACTTTTAGGAGCGCCAAAAAAAAACACACACACATACACTCACACACATAGACACGTATTAAGCAGCCGGTAAAATGCAAAGCATGTGATACGATATGAGATGTAAAAGTAAAATGCTTACCAATATTAGCAAATCGAAGCGAGATCGGGAACCATCAAATTATTGAATTTTAGGCTTTAAACAATTACAAAACGGATTAAAAAGGCTTATTGCGCGCGGACACCAAAACACTTTCACTTTTTCACTTTACACACACTTAACAACACTGATCGCGTGAGTTGCGAAAAGCCGCTAGAGTCGATTATTGCCTTTTGCAAATTGATGGTTATCGATACATTTTTGCTGTTTAGCAATACACTTTCCAATTGAAATTCGATAATTTATAGCTATTCCAATTGAAATTGAAATATTTTGATTGTTGGTGTCCCAGCTATATTTAAATTGGCTAAAAGGTCGTGGGGTCTGCTGTCGCCTTCTTCGCAAAACCACACTGAAAGCTTTCTTCTGGTAACAATAATAGTTTCTTTATATGTATGTATTGTATTTTACGCTTACAACAAAAAACCAAATAACGCTTTTACAGCAATTAAAATCTCTACTGATGCTTTTCAACTCTTTAGACTGCTAAGCAAGAAACCAAAAAATTATGAATAAATAAATAAATAACACTAAACTATACTTACGAGCATCTCTGAAAAAACACCAGCATTCTTCTGATGAGTTTTTTTTTTAGCAAATGCAAAAGAAAAACTTTATGCAAAAAGTTTTCGAATTCGAAATTATACACATTAATTGTAGCTAATTACACACAGTTAAGACTTAAGCTTCGCAGCGAGTATTGAAAATATTTTACTGTAGCCTAAAATCGTTTTATGGCCCAATAAATAAATATATTATATAATATATGAAAATAAAAAACAAAAACCAATGAGAGTGTTAACTCATTAAAATAATAATAAAGTGGGTCATGTTTTAAATACAAACATAATTATATGTATATTTAGGGAATAACAAGCCAAAAACCGAAAAAGAAAAAAACCAAAACAAATTTAAATTACATATTAATTAAAATCAAATACAACTAAATGCAATTTAGTATAAATGTATACCGCAAAATCCAATTCTAATGTTTTAGCAGGGGCTTTATTTTCAGTTTCGATGGACAGCGGAAAGTTTGAATAAATCAAGGATCACATGCACATCTGAGAGAGAGTATACGAAAATATGTTATACTATATACAAAAATAGTAATCAAAACACAAATGTTCAAAAAAATAAAAAAATGAATAAACGTTAATCTTTGTTTATGTTAATTTCTTTCGAATCGTACAACAGATGAATGCAACATTCTAGCATTAAATGTAAGGATGCACTTGAAGATCGAGAAAAAGAAAACCCATAGCTGATAAGTCAATAAAATGCCGTTAAAAATGATATACAAATCGGGAAAATTACTCTCTAAACGATAACGAATAATACAATAAAATGCAATCAAATTTACATATATCACAAAAACTCACAAAACAAAAAAGAAAACGAAAAATGATACATAGAATTTTTTTAGTTAAAAATTTTTTTTTTTTAATTTTTTTTATTTTTTTTTTAATTTAAAAAATTTTTTTTTTTAAATTTAAAATATATATATATACAATATATACCAGATATAAAAAGGAAAAATATAACTATACATTTAGATGCACGCACCTAGCGAAAAGCACTTTCATGGAAAGTTCCCCCCTCAAACAATACAAATACAAAACATACCCAAAGTTCAAGATGTTGCAACAATTGTAAACTGAAGTTGAACAGAGAGCACAGAGTTCCACATTCGTCAAGCATAAAATACATACTCGTATAGCAAATGCAGTCGCTTTTAGTTGTATTTTGATTGATACTCTAAGTATGTGTAGGAAATTGTTTTCGTCAACTCGTAAGTAAAATTGCATTACAGAGCTTATGTAAGTTAATTTAATAAGTATTACCAACAGAAACAAACAAATAAATAAAAACGTTTCATTATTCGTGTGTGCCCCTATAAAACGTGTTTCCCATTTGCTGTTCACAAGCGAATGCGGCACAAGTCGCCCAAAACAAATAAATAAAAACAAAATACAAAAACAAACAATTTTAAAACTAACAATGTACATTTATTTATAGAATCAGTGATATTAAGTGAATATTTTTATTATTTTAAAGTTTTGAAATAAAGAACTTAAGTCTAGAAAAAATCTTGGCTTTTATTTAATTCGTTATTAGAATCAGTAATATTCAATTAATTTTAACATAAGAGCCTGCCTCATTTATTAATTTGAATTTAACAACAGCGCGCCAATTTTATGAATTTACCAGCACTGCTCGTGCTGCGATATATCGTGCAAGCAGGAAAGTGCTCGTGTCTTGCGATATATCGTGCATGCAGGAACGTACTTGTATCGTGCAATATATCGCCAAAGCAATAATTCTATGCGATAGCCAACAGCTGACATGCTGAGACATCGATAACAAATTAATCGCGTCGGCAAACGTATGAAAACGTAGAGGCGGCAAATAAATTTGCAATTTACAAGTGAAAATGGCAACTTTTAAGCCAAAATTTATAAAACCAGACACCGACGACGCTATCAATGAAAGTGCAGGCATCGAGGAACCCCAAAGTTCCACATTTGTATTCAATGCGCATCA
The DNA here is from genome assembly GCA_023558455.1 of Drosophila kepulauana. Taxonomy (NCBI): domain Eukaryota; kingdom Metazoa; phylum Arthropoda; class Insecta; order Diptera; family Drosophilidae; genus Drosophila; species Drosophila kepulauana. The sequence goes on from CM042367.1 coordinate 27,481,244, forward strand.
TAATCTGGGCTTAAGCGAGCAACGCGAACGTTTGCCCATACGAAAGTATCGCGATCAAATACTTTATTGCCTCGAGCAGCATCAAGTGGTCATATTGGTAGGTGAAACAGGCAGTGGCAAAAGCACCCAAGTGCCACAGTATCTCTACGAATGGGGCTGGCATTGCAAGGGGACCATTGGCATCACCGAACCACGTCGCGTGGCCACCGTGACGCTGGCAAATCGCGTGGCTCAAGAACGTGGAGAACTTGTTGGTGACACTGTGGGCTACGCGGTACGTTTCCAGGAGCGCATCTCACCAGAGACGCGCATTAAGTATCTCACCGAGGGCATATTGTTGCGTGAGTTGCTCGCCGATCCGCTGCTTACACAATACAGCGTCATCATTGTAGACGAAGCGCATGAACGCAACATGTTAACGGACATGTTGCTGGGGCTGCTCAAGAAGATCTTGCGCAAGCGCAGCCAGCTCAAACTGATCATCTCTTCAGCCACCATTGATGCTAGCTTCTTCAGCGAGTTCTTTAGCTGGCCAGGAGCCGGAGAAGTCAGTGTGAAGCTCTCGATTGAGGGACGCATGCATTCAGTGCAGCATTTCTATCTGAATGAACCCTGCGCCGACTATGTGCGCGAAACGGTGGCCACTATCTGGAAGCTGCATAACAAGGAGCCACCTGGCGACATCTTGGCCTTTCTCACCGGCCAGGAGGAGGTACTGGAGGCCTTGGACTTGATCAAAGAGTACATAGCTAGTGAGGAATGCACGACGCTCAAAGCGCTGCCTATGTACGGCAGCATGAGCAGTCAGGATCAGCTCGCCGTGTTCTTCACACCAGCCAAGGGTGTACGCAAAGTGGTGTTGGCCACCAACATAGCAGAGACCTCGATTACCATACCAGGCATTGTCTACGTCATCGATTGTGGCTACGTCAAAGTCAAATGGTTTAATCCCGCTACCTGCAGCGACAGCTTGATGATTGTGCCCGTGAGCAAAGCTTCAGCCATACAACGGGCCGGACGTGCTGGTCGTGTGCGTCCTGGCAAGGTGTATAGACTTTATACTAAGCAGGACTACGAAGGATTGGCTCCCAGGCAGCCGCCAGAGCTGCGTCGCAGCGAGCTAAGTGGCGCTGTGTTGCAGTTGAAAGCACTGGGCATTGCCAACATTCTACGCTTTGATTTTCCCTCACCGCCACCTGCAAAGAATTTACTCTCCGCTCTCGAGACACTTTACGCCTTGGATGCCCTTGATGAGCAGGGTCAGTTGACGAAACCGGTGGGATTTTTGCTTGCTGAGCTACCCTTTACAGCCATGCTCTCCAAGATGTTGCATGTGTCGGGCAAACTCGGTTGCGCTGAGGAAATTATCACCATCATTGCCATGCTGCAAGTGCAATCGATTTTCTCGCGTCCCGTTTCTGCAGCTGCCCAGCAAAGTGGACGCATTGCTCATCGACATTTCGAGGTAGCCGAAGGAGACTTGATTACACTGCTTAACATCTACACCGCCTTTGTGGAGGAAGGCATGACGAAGGAGTTTTGTGGACAATACTATTTGATCTATCGTAATCTGAAGCGTGCCTGTGAATTACGAGAGCAGCTCATCAATCTGGCACGCAAGAAGTACGGCATACCCATCTTCTCCTGCAAGGGCGATGTGGAGTTGCTCTGCAAATGCATCACAGCAGGATTCTTCACCCAGGTTGCGTATCTTCATCACTCAGGAGTTTATAGACAAATCAGCAGCGGCACAGAGTTGGCAATACATCCAAATTCCACGCTCTACACTTTGCCACAGGCGCAATATGTTGTCTATGGCGAATTGCTGCAGACGACGAAGCTGTTCATGAACCATGTGACGGTCATCAAGAAGGAGTGGCTAACGGAGCTGGCGCCACATTATTATCACCAGACCACAGTGCGAGACTAGCACAGTAAATATATTACAACATTTTATTTAACCATATATTAATGCCTCATTTTAACACTTAGAACTAAACACGTAAGGATTGTAAATGGAAAGTCATGAGGAGAGTTAGCCATGGGCCACACGGCCGCGTCCCTGGAACATCATCATAGACTCGGGACCGCGTATCACACGCGACATCAGCTCCCAGCACATCTTGGCAGGTAACAAGCTGCGTGAGAGATAAGGAAATTTCATTAAAATAATGCATAAATTTCTAAGAGAGTAAATTTGTTATACATATGCAACGTGCATTTAGAATTGAACTTAGATGCAATATTTGTTAATATTGTATTAAGTATTATTTATGTGCTTTGGATTTCAAATTGTATACAATTACTTCTAAATATGTAGATAAACTTTCATTGAACTGTTGAACTACATTTTGAAACATTTTGCAAAAGCTTTTATATCATTACTCTCAAATAATTAGATAAATTTGCTTTGAAATGTTCAACTACTTTTTTAAACATTTTACAACAGCTTAATTTCTTTTTTAAGATGCCTAAAAGAAGTCGTTAAAGAGCTCAACTAAAATGATTTGAATTTATAAGAAGAAGTTTTAACTGTTTAAGAACAACGCTTAAATAGACTATGATAAGTCCATTTAAGATTTTTTCTTAGACAGTAAAATCTTTTCTTATAAATTCAAACGACATCTTTTACTCTACGATAGATCTATTTAAGAATTGTTCTTAGACAGTAAAAACTTTTAGACAATTTATAGTTCATAGTTAATAATGAGTGGTCGATTATAAATTCTCACTTAACCTTATGCTTTAGGCAGGCTTTTCTTAATTTCGCATAGATATTCAATTGTCTTTTGGCAAATATTAGCACCTAATTGATATACACTCTAAACAAATATTATTTCAACACTCTTTAAGTAAATCCACTAAAAAATATTTAATTTCTTCTTACCACTTTAGCGGCGTGAGGAGGCGAATGGAATTGGGAAGCACACACCAGACCTCGTTGCGTCGCACGGCGCCTTCGATGCGATCGGCAACGTATTGCGGCTCCAACATGGGTTGCATGCGAGGCTTGACACCGGAGAACATGCCCGTATTAATGTAATAAGGACAAATTAAGCTCATGTTGATCTGATCATAACCATGCGCCTTGAGGTCGGTCAACAAGCTCTCGTGGAAGCCAATCGTGGCATACTTGGTGGCTGCATAATCGCTGCAGCCATAAGTGCCCAACATGCCAGTGATGGAGCTGACAGTGACAATGTGACCGCGATTGTGACGCATCATGTAGGGCAGAAAAGCCTTAACGGTCCAATAGTGCGAGATGATGTTGATGTTGTAGGTGTTTTGAATGACACGATCGTGAAGTTCCCAGAACGGTTTGCAGCACACAATGCCCGCATTGTTAATCAAGATATCGACATGACCCACTTCTTCGGTGACCTGTGCAGCACGTTGATAAACCTGTTCGCGATCGGAGATGTCCACCACATAACCCTTGCAATTGTGATAGCCATGCTTGGCCAGCAGATCCACGGTTGTCTTGATGGCTGCAAAAGTGTTAGCAAAGTGTTTGTTAGCTCATCAAATTGTAAATGTAACAGCTCAGCTTTCACCACACTCAGCGGAGGGTTCCTTAACCCGGCGATTGCTATACTAGCATTAAGTTGCTAATTGGAAATGCTCACGCGCTTCATGTGCTTAGCTGGTGGATGTTAATTGCCCGCAACGAATGGTAAACGAAAGCAAACCTTACCTTCTTGATTGATGTCCCAGATGACAATGCGTGCCTCCAGCTTGGCAAAGTTGAGCGCTATCAAACGTCCCACGCCCCCGCCTCCGCCAGTTATGAGCACCACTTGTCCCGATATGTTCTGTGGCATAAACGAAAGTGAAACTCAATTAACAACAGTTGCCAGACACAAAAGGTATTGTCCACTTTTTGTATTACGAAATTAGTTTATCTCGTAAATTAGGTCTGCGATATAGATATAGTTTATTGAAAGTGAAGCATAAGACTATTTAATAAGTTGAACGAGCAGTAAATACGTTTTGCTACCGTCGATTTATTTACAAATTAAATCCTAAAGCGACCTGATTTAATTTATGTGTAGGTAAAAGGTGGTTATCTTATTATGTAATTATATTTTTATGCAGTTTTTAAAACGACTAATTAAGTTATTCATTGACATTTTTGAACGCACTTCAAGTATTTCAATGTTATACAATTGAAGTCTAGCTCAACTCAAGTATCTAATGACCATGTTGCAGGTAATTTTTTATTTATTTAATTATAAACTATCCAAAGATTTTGAGTAATGGGTATAAATATTTTAATAAAGTAAATTAGTTAAACGTGGCCTAAATATTATTTTCTACAGTCAATCTATTTACATATCTAAATCCACAGGATACTGAATTTTATTAGACACTAAATAAAATAAAAATAAATTATAATAAATACGTTTATGTAATTATATTTTATTGAAGCATACTCTAGGTATTTAAATTTTATACATTTTAAGTCTCATTCAACTTGAGCGTGAACTAGGTATTATATCCTATGGTAATTATCATATGTAAGTATACAGTAAGTATAAATGAAATGAAGATTATTTATAAGACATTTTAAATATTTTTGAATGAATTTTATGCTCTTATTTAATTACAAATTTAAATACGCATTAGGCATTTGCATAAAGCTGAGCAAAATTAATTTTAGATTGCTTCGAATGAAATCATTTGTGAAAGAGTCGAATTTCAGTAGATACAAGTATATTTACGATTCCTTAAATTTGGATGTTATAGAAATATTTTTGTATAGCTTTGGCTGACAATCTGGTATGCTTATTCTTTGGTATATTTTGAATGTAGTACTATATTAAAATACCAAATGAAGCTAATTACTTTAGTATATTTTAAGAATAATTTCGTATTTAGTTTTCTTAATCACTTCTATTTTCAATTTTATACGAATCGCATATTTTGCATTATCAAAAGAGTTAGGATAGCGTTTATTAGACGTAAACAAGCATTAGCTTAATCTGCCAATAAAAACAAACGCGATCACTTTAAAGCGTTGTTAAAGCGTCACGCAAAATTCAACGCTGCTTGCCATTTCAATTAATATTTCATTAGTTTTGTTTCAACAAAAGGAAATGCATGTTTACACATGCCCAGACTGCGTTTATTTATGCATATTTAAGACCGAAAAAAAGGTGCGACACGAATATTTAATGTACTTAACGTTTTGAATAAGTTATGAATGAATACGGAATAATTTCAGTTCATGTTCAGTGAGTGCAAATTGCGAGATTCGTTTAGAGTTTCGATATCTGCGCTGTTGCAAGTTTGTTGCCATCTTTGACATAGTCAAAGTTTATACAGCTGCAGCCAAAAGTTCAATCAAGTTTAGAGACAGCCACTACAGTGCGGCATATTAGTTAGTGCACAGCACTTGAATAAATGAGAAGGGGTTTTTGCTTGTTTGCTAAGCCATTGAAGAGACTGTTGCAACATTTTGTATTATTTTACATGAGTATACCCGGTAGCCATAAGGTAGAAGGGTATATTAACTTTGTGCCGCCAGAAGTATATATCTATATTTATTATATTAGCTGCTTTGTCTGATAGTCTGGTATATTGTAGACTCAATGGAATATATTACTTGGTATATTTTAAGTATTTTTGTGGTATATTAATTTGGTGAAAAATTAAAATTACACCGCATTGTTTCGCTTTTATAGTAGCGGGTATATCAATATACCAAATATTGTCTTTGTATATTTTTTTGGTATAGAATAATACCGTCCTTTTTGTGTTTATTCAAAATGAGTAGCGAGTATATCAATATAACAAATATTTCATTTAGTATTTTATGGTATATTAATTTGGTATATTTCAAATTTAATACTACACTGTTTTTCTCATATTCAAAATGGGTACCCGGTATTTCACAGTCAGGCACATTCGACTGAATCTCACTTACATGATTTTCCTTTTGCGTAGTGTACTCGTATAATGTCAGGTTTGTGCTTTATGCTTTGCTGATTACGCAGCTGCAACAACAACACCAACAGAAATTCACGAAAAGTATCAACAATGACAATCACAATTGCAATTGGATGCGAAATGAAAAACCCGTTGGCTGGAAAAGCGTTTTCCTTTCGATGTTTAGATTGTTAATAAACCGAGACAAACCAACTGCTGCGTAGCCTCTTCCTTTGTTTTTCTTTGACAAAAAATCTCAATTTCAATGTCAGAAACAAAAACCCCGAAAACAATCATAAATATTTGCTTTGGTAGCTGGCGTTGAATGAGCACTCACTCGTATTATAAGTGACGTCCACGAGCAAATACGAAATCCAAAATCAAAGAAAGATGGACAGATGGAAAAAAAGACGATTTCATTGATTTGGACAAATAGCAAATGTTAAGTCGATTTAACAAATCGCATAGCCGTGTGAAGCTTCGAGCGGAGATCTAAGCTTGATTACTTTTATTTTTACGGACATGCCAATGGAATCCATTGGGGCTTGTCCAAACAACGCCACCGTTTTGTTTGAGATCTTCAAGTGTTTGCTATGTATTTGTTTTTTTTTTTTTGCCGAAATAAATTTGATTTTTGTGTTGTTTGAGAGATCTCTTCAAGTCTGTTAGCCAAAATAAAAAAACTTTACAACTGTAAATGAAATGGAAAGTTTTAAAGCCAACAAATTTTGCTTGTTTAGACTTGAGAGGGGAAACATAAAAAAGCAATAGTGTTTGCAAAAAGTTAGTTAGATAATTAATTACAAATTGATTGATTGTTTTCTTTGGGGAAGCTTAAAATAGCGGAGCTAGTTTGCCAATAATTTGTTAAATAAATAGCTCATTAATTAATAGAAATGTTAGAGAAGTTAAAGAAACTTTGAAAAGTCAAATAGATCAATAAAAATTTATTAACCAATTAATTTTTCCTTTTCTTTTTTTGTTAAAAAAGCTTTGAGAATCAAAAAAATATGATAAACATTTGTTAGAAATGTTATTTGTTCTTTTTAACATATACTAGATACATAGTTATTTAATTAAAAGAGTAGTTAAAGAAGTAAAAGAAAATTTGAGAATCGAAAAAGTTTGATAAAGGTTTATTAACAAATTTATTCTTTTTAACATATTCTGGGTTTTCTTCACATAAGTGTCAGACTGGTTTCAATAAAAAATTATTACTTGATGTTCAAATATGTGTGTTTTTCCTAACCTAGTTAACCTATTTAACTACTTCACCTAGTAATTCATATGTTAATTAGCCCACAAAGAGAGTTTTAAGTTGAGTCCATTGTACAACTTCAAATATTTTAATATATGTTGGTCAAGCGTATTTCAAAAATGTTGCTTGATGTTCAATATATGTTTTTTTTCAGAGTTAAACTACTTCACCTAGTAATTCTTATGTTAATTAGCCCACAAAGAGAGTTTTGAGTCCATTGTACAACTTTAAATATATTAATATAAATATGTTGGTCAAGCGTATTTAACCTTCGTCATGAAATTGGCACGTTTTCTATTATGTTGCTTAATGAGTTTCAATGATGTTATTTTATTATGACAAAAATAAAAATAATAATAAACAAGTAAAAAAGCCGAGTGTACTCGACTGAGAGCTATCCGATACCCATTTTAAATAAAAGCACATCGGTTCGGTAATATTCTTAAAACATACCGAATAAATACTAAAAATATACCAGATGCAATATTTGGTATATTGATATACTGCTTTCAAAAATACCATAGATAGTAAAATATACCAAAGGCTATATTTGGTATATTCATATATAATACAGTGTGCAAAATATACCGGACAAAGTATTTTACACTGCGAAAAATGTAGCTTAAAATGAATAATTACAACAATATCCAAAAGTTATATATACGAAAGAGTTTCGGGAATAACTTTTACAATCAAATTCTGAGTAATCATATATACTGTAGTTACTATTAATTTAAAGTATAGTTTTTCGCAGTGTATCTTAAGCAAACCTCACGCCTAATTAGTCTGAAATTTATTAAGGTTTGCCAAAAAAATGTCGAGTGGCATTTTAATTAAGTCTTAAGACGAACGATCGTTGAGCTGAATTGATTATGCAATTTAACGGGGGAAGATGTTTGAGTCAGTTTTATTCAAGCAACTAATTTAAGTGACAAGATTCCAAAGCAGTTTACATAAAAACCACAATCCAAGTTGATACTATGAAACTAGCATTTAATTAAATAAGTTTTGAGAGTTTTATGTCAAAAAATTGGTTGGTATGTAAATTGATTTTGATTTTTCCTACCTTTAGCTTTCGAAAGCGGTCGGGCAATATTGTATAATAGAGCGATTCCAATATGAAATAAATTGATTTCAGCGTGAAGACAATTAAATCCAAGAAAAATTGATAGAAAGCACGCAATGGTTTATCCATATGCAGCAGGTCAGATGTTGTTGATGTTGTTGTCGTCATAGTTTTGCTTTTTTTTTTTAAGCTCTTTCCTTTCTTTTATTTTGCACAAAACTTAATGATCTATTGCTTTGGTGAACTCGAAGTTGGAGGCCTTGTAATAATTATATTCGTAATGTGAGTGCCAAATTAAAAGCACGTGTATGAAGCAAAATTGAATGCGAAACGCGTTCGATCGAAGTCAGATTCAACGCACTTAGCCAAGACAATACAAATTTGTGGCTTTTATTGCTTTTATGTTTTCGAGCTTGAGCCTAGTGGCTTTGATCACTTTTGCATGCTAATGAACGTGCAGTCGATTGTATCGAAATTCAAATTCACTTGAATTTCTCTTACTTTTGCTGCTTATTATTTTTGGTGTTTGCGAGGTTTCGTTTTTTTTATTATTGTTATTAAAATTCGTTGGCGGTTTTTTATATTTGCCTACGATCCACGATCACATCCGTGCACCGTCCGTTAAAGTTGAAGTCACAATACAGACTGAAAAACCTAAAGCCAACTTTTGGTGGAATCGTCGCTCAGTTTACAGTATTTTTTTTTCTTCTTTCTTTTCTTCTATTTCGTTGTATGTATTTTTCATTTGTGGGCGCCGCGGCTGCTGCAAGATTCACAGAAATGTTGTGTCGTGACCGCAGAAATATCAGCGAATAAACAACAACAACAACGACAACATTGTAGCAAACACTTTCTTAACTTGGCTGCTTGATTGCTCGGCCGTTAGTTTTTTGTTTTTTTTTTTTGGTTAAAATTGTATGCTTGAGAAGTTAGACAGAACCTGTTTGCTAGTCTATTTTATTAGCTCACGTGCAAGACGTATCAAAAGACTAAACTTGGACTTCCGCAGACATTTGAATCTAAATGAATTGTGCGACAAACAAAAGAAAGTGATGTGCTTACCACACGAGATCTTTCGGTTGGTTGATCATTTTACCTATTTGTGAATTTGATATGGGCTTATTAATTTAATTTAGCTAAAGTTATGGCATGCTTTTAGGCATGTGCAAAAAATATATTGAATATTATTTATAAACACATTTAATTTTGTATATTATATGCAAATAAAAAAGGTAGTTATCTGCAGAAGGAATTTTTAATAAATTTTTCCTTGAATAAAATGAAAGTATTAATGGTTAATTAAGAATTTTTCATTAATAATATTCGTATATATTTAATAATTTAATTTTTTCTAAGTTTATTTGGAAATCATCTGATTAAAATGCGCTGTCAAATACAATACAAATTTCCTTAGTCACCTCTTTCGTTTGCTATACAGCGAGAGCAGTGTGGGTTCAAATCCCAGTTGGGACCAGGTGTTTACCAACTATTTAAAGTTATTATAATTTAGTATTTTTAATTATATTTCACTTTTTTAAATTTTTTTAAGGCATTCTATAAATTTATTTGGACTTTATTATGTATATATTTTTATTTATTCGTATATGAATTGTTTACCTAAAAATATTTTGCAGTGACTTGAATTTGCTTTTAAGATCAAACGTATCTCATAGTAATTTTTTTAATTTTTTCACTTTTTTAAATTTTTTAAAATTTTTAAAATTTTTCTTTATAATTTATTTAAATTTAATTCTACATATTTTGTATTTAAATATTTTTCATTGCAGTGCGCCAGCGAGTCTTAAAGTAATAAATCAATGAGTGTTTTGCATTTGCTGCCGCAGTTGCCCGGTTCAAATCCCATTGCGTCTCGGGGTAAGTGATGATTCAATTTTTGTAAAGAATACATACTTTACACTTTTTTAAATTTTAAAAATTATTTTCTATACCCCACATACACATTTCTATTATTGCCAACTTCACACATTTAATTCAAAACAACGCATGCACTATTCAAGGCATGCGCAGAGCGAAACGAAAACCACCCCGATTTGCTTGCTGTTCATACATCGCTTACTGCTTGTAATTCCCAACTGCGCGTTCAGCGTGTGCCGCTTATAAATAGGAACGAATGTGTAGCGTACTTCGGAAGTGTCTTCTGTGATTGTTCTCTGTGCATTGATCGATACATAGATACCATCTGTTTATCAGATCTGCTCAGTGCCGACCCTCCGTCACACTTTGTTTCCCAGTAATTCTGCCTGGCATTGCTGTGGCAACAGGTTTCGATTGGCTTTCCGCTGCCTTTGCTACCGACGACGGGTCGATTAGCAACAGACGCACGGTCATGCATTCGCATACCCCGCCGCCCAATCCTTCGCCTCGCGTGCATTTCAATCATCTCGATTTGGTTGGAATGGACAAAAGGTAACGGCTTGGGCTGGAGGGCGCTAGTGTTGAAGCCAACAACAGTTGCCCAAGTCAGCCATTTTCAAAATTTCTTGGTTAAGTAACTTTGTAGCTTAGCTTCGGATTTTCGTAATAAATTTGCTGTTCAGAACACTTCCATGTACGTGGCATTGCCGAGCAATTTGCCCATTCTTTTGCAAAAATTTACAAAAAACACAGCAGTGCAAGAAGCAGTGTACGTTTAGTGAGCGTAAGCAGTGCAAAGTTTATTTTCGTGTGCGTGGACTGCTTTACCCAAATGACTTTGAGACGTTTTTCCCGTCTCTTGATAATGATAAGATAACTTATTGGTTTTTTGACGATTGCTGTCACATTTTTAGAATTAGTTCGCAATTTATTAATTTATGCAACTAACTTTGTTATTTATTATGCGATTGTTGACGATAATCTGACAATAATTCAAAGTGCGCAACTAGTATAAAATTGTGTATAGATTGAATCAATATAAATTAAGATTACCGAGAACTCTAAAGACAGCACTTGAAAGAATAATTCTAGCACAATTTATTTGATTATGTATCGATCGTGGCATTTAAGGTATGATCTTAAGATCTTAATGAACTTTTTAAGATATTAATGAGCTTTTTAATACCTGCATGAGCTTTTTAATATCATTAGAAAAATCATTCATCAATAAATATCATAACTATTCCAAAAGTTGCTGTTGAAATTAAAATTTTTACTACTTCGTAGAGCAATGACATGAAATTACACAGTTATGATATGCATATTTATTGTTCCGTTATGCGACGATGATGATCTTTGGGCTGTATGCAACTACTTCTCAATGATTGTGGATACACAGTCAACCACAGCAGGAAAGCGACATGCTTGGCATAAGAATGCGCTCTGGTAAAGAAATGATCGATGCCATACAACTCGAAAATGTGTAGAAAAGTGTTTCTAGACGTTAGAGCCCAGTCAGCTACTTGTTGAGGCTGGTTTCCATGACGTGCAGCAAACAAGCGTCTAAAGTTGTGACTGCAATACGTTAAAGTGTTTAATAATGAAATTATATTGTATTTTTTTTTTGCTCTTACAAACTCGAACTGTTTAACTGCCTTTCGAGTTGGTTCATCATCGAGTTCATGGCTTGAAGCTGTTCTTGCTTCTGTGTCAAGTCCAGAGTTTGTGCTTTTTGCTTACTCATAGAATCAGCTTGCAGTTGCTTTAGTTCATCCTCTAGCTGCAACTTTTCCCCTATTAATTGTTGCGAATAACGCTTCTCGTTTTCCAGCTGATGCTGCAGATTGCGATGCTCTAAGAGAGCAGCAAGCAATTCTTCATTATTTTTGCCATCCTTATACTTCAATTTCTCGCACTAAATAAGCTAAAAGGTTAGTTATTATTTAACTCTTTTTGCACTCCTCACTCACCTCTCTTTGGCACTCAGTGAGCGCGTCTTCTAGTTGTTTTTTGTCTGCCGTTAAGTTCAACACAGATGTGTTCAACATGTCGCATGAGTTACGCACTTGATTGATGCTCAGAGTGGACTTCTTTAGCTCCAGCTGAAGATCTTCACAGCGTTTCTGCTCTACGCGCATCAGAGAATTGCAAACGTGCAACTCGTTCCTGGTTTGCATGGACTGAAGGGAAGGCAATAATTAGGAATCTTATGTCTTATTTTTTGCACTTATCTGCAATGTGCATAATAAATATTGTTTGTGGTTTTTCTTTTATATTAAAGCAATGCGCACTAACATTTGTGAGTCACAACGATTCTGGAATATTGTTTGCTGATAATTGGAGAAACCTTTAAATATTGTTACAACGCATAACTGATTCCATTCATTAAAACCAAATTACTCATTTCATATTTTTGTCAATAATAATAACAGTTGTGTCATTAAACTGATAAATTTTCTTACAATACAAAACATGTGATGCTAAGAAAATTAAACAAAATGCAGTTATTTACAATGCATTTAAGTCAAATATTCCAAAAAGTGCCGTTAAATGCGACAATTTTTAGTTGAGTGGCATCATCTTAAAGCAGTTGTGTCATGTAACAGGTATTTTTTTACAAAAGCAAATATGTGATGCTAAAAAATGCCAACAACTGCAGTTATGCGCAATGCATTTAGGTTAAAAATGTGATATTCCATAATGTGCAGTTGTACGAAATGCATTTAAGCTAAAAGTCTCACATTCCATAATGTGCAAATGCGTTTAAGTTAAAATTCTAAAATTCCATTTAAGTTAAAAGTTTAACATTCCATAATCTGCACTTAAATGGGATGTATTTAAGCTACAAAACTGCAGTTATGCCTAATGCATTTAGGTTAAAAATGTGATATTCGATAATGTGCAGTTGTACGAAATGCATTTAAGTTAAAAGTCCATAATGTGCAAATGCGTTTAAGTTAATTTCTAGAATTCCATTTAAGTTAAAAAATTAACATTCCATAATGTGCACTTAAATGCCATGTACTTAAGCTACATTTTGCTGTCATAAAAAGTGCAGGTAACTGCATTGCATGTAAGCAAATGCTTTAGAGCATTTTGTGTTTTACAAAGTGGTATGCAATTATCTGAAAAATGCATTTATCCACATTGTGCTTCTTCTACAAAGCTTACACAACTTCATCTTCACTCTCTTCGCTACTTACACTTGACTTGAGATTCTCCACAACGAGTTGCAAACGTTGCACATCGGCGCGTCGTCTTCGCCAAGCTCTCAACATCATCGAAGTAAAGATCTTCACGTTGCCAGAATTCGTCTCAGAATCCTGGCTAGCACTCCAATCCTGTGTGTCCAAGGCATTGTTGGCAGTGCGTATAATTTGTGTTCTAACCGTGCTCCACGATTCGGTTAAATTTATTTGTGTGGGACAAACTGCAGCTCTTCGAGGACTCGATGAAGAGTCCGATTTGCGTTGTCTTTTCATCAAATCGAAATCCATTTTATAAAAAGAAACTAAAACTATTTTTGTAAAATTCTAAAACACACGAAATTCTTTCACTTTTAAGCTACAATTTATAAGAATATCACGGCCAAAGATTAAACGAAGTGCACTATTCAACTTGGTAATTGTATCAAATGTTGTGTAAAAAGTTTTAAAAAAAAGTTCCAAAAAACTGTGAAAAATTTTCATATCGAACGAAATGTGGCGCAGTATTTGATTTCAAGTTAAATATCAATGCATACTTTGTGACTCTTAAAAGCCTCTTAAACATTGATTAAATCGTTTATTATGCCATATAATTGCTATGAACAGGTTCGCAATATGCCGCTAAGAACATTTCTACGAATTGGCCAAGGTCCTGGCCAGGTTAACTAGCAAATTGCACGCACACTTCCGCAGCCGAAGGCAAAGGCAAAGGAAGGGAAAGTCTCGAGGTAGACGATAAGTTTGTTTTGGGGTAAGAACGAATACTGAATGAGCTACACTTAATAAGGGTGTATTTTCATTTATAACTCTGAAATTTTGAATGGCGAAAAACTTGAAAAATACTACAAAAAATACCTTGATTTCTTAATGAATACTGAATGTGCCACGCAAATTAGGGACTTTTTTTTTAAGGGGAAATATTTCTGAAATTTTGATTCAGGATATTTTAATCAAAATTGAGGTTAAAACGAATATTAGATGTGCAAGTTAATGGATTGTTTCAAGTGGGAAATATCTCTGAAATTTTGAATGGGGAGAGATTCGAAAAATACTACAAATATTTTTTTGATTTTTTTCTTAGATTGGGATATAAACGAATAGTTGATGTTAATGGAATATTTTCAAGCAGCAAATATCTCTAAATTTTGAATGGCGAAAAATTTGAAAAAATTCTACAAAAAATCTCTTGATTTATTCTTAGTTTGAGAATTAAACGAATACTGAATGTATTTCTCAAATTAGGTACATTTTTTAAGAGGGGAAATATCTAAAATATTCATTAGGGAAATTTTGATTTTTGTTAGTTTGGAGCATAAATGAATAGTTGACGTGCTACACAAATTAAAGGATTTTTTTTTTAATGAGGAAATATCTCTGAAATTTTGTCGAAACATTTGAAAAATTATACCAAAGAGATTAAACGGATATTTATTGTGCTACACAAGTTAATGGAATATTTTCGAGAGGGAAATATCTCAAACATTTTGAATGGCGAAAAATTTTAAAAATATTAAAAAAAATCTCTTGATTTGTTCCTAGTTTGGGGTATAAATGAATAGTTCCTCCACAAGTTAAGGAAGTATCTTTAAAGATAGAAATATGGAAATCTTAAAAGAATTTTTAAAGAAAACAATTTAAAAAAATACCGAAAATATCTCTCGAAAAAATTGGTTAACTTCTCTAGACTTTTCTTTATAATGTAGAAAAAGTTAGTTACCTTCTCTAGATCTTTCTTTATAATGTAGCTCTTCTTTTACTCTCTCTCTCTAGAAACTTCTAGACCGAAATCACCGTCAATTTATTTCAGCTTAGCGTCGTCCAGATATCGCGTCTGTAATCTCGGCAGTCGGTTAGTTGTGCGAACTTTTACAAGGTCCTTCACCGCACTTTCACCTTCACATTGAACGCCTCAAAGTCTTAGCCTTAACTTTGTTGTACGTTTGCTTAGTCGAGGTGCCTCAAGGCCGCGAGTCGCAGGAAGTTCAAAGAGTTTAAGCCCCCCGATGTCCGAAGAAGGAAAATCAATATGTCGTGAATATAAGCGACTTCTAGCACGTGTCAGCTTTATGACTGCTGCTCCTCCTCTTCCTCTTCCTCCTTCTCCGACCCCAATTGAATATTTAGTCATACCATGCTGTGAAAAACCTGGGCATTAAGTAAACATTGGACGAGTATCGCGTGATTTTGCCGACAAACGTTTTCTGATTGGTCACATTGTTGAAACCGACTTGGGAGTTGGATGTTTTCCGTGTGTTTGATCGATGTGAGGCTAGCACAGGATAATTGTTGTTGTCCTTATCACGTTGGGAGTATCAAAAGTATACATTATATATTCGCATTCATTGAAGGGTTTGTTGTGAGGATTTGTTGTGAAATTTCAATACATAAAGAACGCAGTAGCATTGACATAATTTCTATTTATTTGGGTTGAGCTCATAGGTTAGATTTTTTTCGTATGTTTGTTTGGGAAATTTCGGCACTTTTGCGACTGTTGCATGCAACTCGTGTGTTTATCATGAAAATTATATAAACAAAGCTCGACTTTTTATGCCAATCAGTTAAGATAAAGGAAAGTATACAACACTCACTCTGTCTGAGTCCATTTCCTGAGTTTTAATGGTGTGAATATGAAATTTAGTTACTTGTTTAAGCACTTAATAATTCATATGTTGTAATGAAACCGACTAGATATGAAAGTTTAGTATACATTGAATGGTTACCACTAAGAAATACCAATTACAAATTATTCCTTTTTTACATAAAGAGCGAAAGAAGTTTTATTTTCAATTATGGATTTAAAATTTCATATTAAAAAGTTTTATTTTCAATTCTGGATTTAAGTTTCCATATTATGATGTATATTTATAAAAGAGAGTGAAAAAAGTTTTATTTTCAATTCAAAATTTCCATTTTATATAATATTAAATGCAAAAAGATTTAAGTTTTTATAAATATTTATTATATTTTGTATATTTTAACAATCTTTATTCATTCCAATTATAAATATAATACTCACAAATCGTCAGTTAGATCAAAAAGTAATTTATTTTTGCATAATTTTTGAAATCGCTATTATTAAACATTAATTTAGTATAATGTGAGATCAGTTTTGATACTTTTGAATAATTTAAAAAAAGTTATATTTAATAAAATGGGTATTTCATGATCGACGCCCAGAAAGTTTCCGGTTTTATTACTTTAATATATCGGCTTAATATCGTGTTGTGTTGTCCCCAGAGAAATTGCCTACTGAAATTGTGAATAATGCAAATAATTCTAGGAATTTAACCGCTTGATTTATGAATGGTTAAAAGACTGCAGAAGTTGTAACTTTACTACAGCAATCATAAAATACGAGTAAATGCATAAAAAACCCAAGTTTTCTTTTGCGTATGATATTAATAAGAAGAAGAAGCAGCGTATTATGTTGCTGCTGAGTCAGGCAAATAAATTTCGAAACATGTTTCCCTCAAATTCCATGGAAATTGGCATCCTGATATGTCAGAGTTCAAGCGGAAAAGCGAAAGTGTAATCCACACTCCAAACTGCGTGTATAGGCATGCTGCAAAAGCAAGTGAAATGAGTCACAATGCCAGGACACGAGTTGTGTTGTTGTGCCACAACAAATGCCGGCGCATGATGATGATATCCTTTTTCCAGGAATCGCAGGCTGATTCAGCTGGCGCTCAATCGTTGTGGCAGACAAACAAGCGGCAGGCCAAAACGCTCCCCCCGAAAAAACTCACCCACAAGGTCGCCGCAACACATTCACGTTTTCATTCATAAAAGTGAAAAAGCTTTTCCACTTGCGGTGACTCACTCACTCTCAGACACTGTGAGAAATTTTCCAGAGTCTAGTCGAAGCACACAAAAGCCGTCGATTGTTGTTTGTTATTTTTTGCAACGTGACTCAGCTCAGCTCAACGCTTGGTCTCAGCTTTGATCTAGTCTCAGCTGTATCTAGGTAGTGACGTCGCCTTTGTTCGCTCTTTACCAACTCTCAACTCTCTTAAAGCATTTCTTACGCTCTCTCTCTCTCTATCTGTCTCTCTTCGTTTGAGCTGCGCTTGCACTTGTTGTCGCGTCATGTCTTGTTTTCAGTTTTCAGCAGCTCAACTTTGATCTTTGTTTTTGTTATCGACTCGAAAAATAAAATGCGCAAAGCTCTCTTGCGCTTGCGAGGCGGCATTTTAAATGGCGTCGACAACGAAGTTACGTTTTTATTTCTTTGGCTTTCGGTTTAGTCTTCAATTCGCTGGCGTCGCGATCGGTTCGATTTCGATTCCCTCTTGTTAGTTGTCTCTCTCTTCTTGTGTTAGCTTTTCTGTGCTGTGTTGTTTAACTGTGTTTCTTTTTGTTTAACGTCTTTTGCGCGCGCGTGTGTGTGCTTTAAAAGCTCTTCACGCGCTCTCTGTCTCCCTTTCTCGCTCTATCTAACTCTGTTTTAGTTTGCGTGTCGTCTCTCTCTCGCTCGCTCGCTCGTTGTTCGCGCGTTCGCTTCGTCGTCTGCGCACTTGTGGCGCAGTCAAGTTAAGAAAACCTGTGCATGACAAGTGTAGACAAATTGTAGATAAAAATAAAATGAAAACGTAAAAAAAAGGTGCATATACCAATTGTTGTTGTTTCGCCAAGTTTCACTTGCAAGCTTCACACATTTTTAAACAAATAAAAGTACGCAACAATAAAAGAAGAAATGAAATGAAGAAAAAAAAAGCCACGCGCTAAACAAAAACACAAAAATATACCTACATATAACAACAACTTTACAACGAGCCACAGTGCACGTACAATTTGATAATTTGTATTAGAATTCGAATGATTAGATTACGCCACACAAAAACTCTTCGCTCCCGCATTGCCAAATTTTGTTTGGATCGCAAAGTCACCAAAGCTCTCATTAGCGTGTGTATGTGTGAGTGTGTATACATACAGTGAATTCAAATTAAATCCGCCGCCACCGCCAAAACAACAACAACAACAACAAGCCCGCCCAGCCTGCTGCTCTGATGATGATCGCATAAGCATAAAGCCTGGAATTCCCCCCCAAAGAAAACGACGTCATTACAAAAGCTCAACCCTCTCTCTCTCTCTTTTCGTGCGATCTCTTTGCGACGTCCTCTCTTCATTTATCGTGTCGCTCTCTTCCTATCTTCAATATCACGCTCTCGCTTTCGACGACACTTTTTTGATTTCTTAGCTTTTCATTAGTTTTCAATTTCCGATATATTTCTTTCTTTGCTCTCTGACTCTTGTTCTTATTGTTGTTATTATTCATTTTCTGCCTGCTTTCATCAACTTATTATCGCATAGCACAGTTCTTCAATGTGTGTGTGTGTGTCTCGTCTTGTGTCAGTGTGCGACAAGTTCGCAAAAAGAATTTAATAAGCATTGAAAATTATTTATATATCGAGAAAGAAAAAGATAGATGGAGAGAGAAAAAAAAAAATAATATCATTAAAATACCGAACCGGTTTCTGTAATAGTTTTTGTGAGTGTTTGTTTGTGTGCGGATAAAATGAAATTGTGGCGCGACTATAAATATAATTAAATAAAAGTTGATTATTTTGCATACAGTCAGTTCAAATTTACATAACGTCGTCGTCGTGAAAATTAGCCTCGTTTGCAAGTGTTTTTCTTACGTGTTTTCTCCAATTTCAGAGCTGAACCTGCATTCAAAATTTGTTTTTATTGGAGTACAACAACAACCACAACAACAACAACAAATATAGAAACCAAAGAGCAACGCTCAATGCATTTTAAGTTTCCTCCATCCGGCAACACGCATCGATTAAGGTGAGCTTAAAGCACATATCTATAACTGTCACTTTCTTCCTCCTCTTCTACTGGGTTTGTGGGGGAATTACTTTGATGTTAATGAATATGTAGAATATACTCGTATGAATACAATGAATACAATGTATCTTACATTCATTCGTTGAGTTAAATCAGTTTCATTAGTTGCTCAAGTATTAATTAGTTATTTATTGCCATTTCATGACTTGGAAATTATTTAATCTAACGATTATACGGGTTTATATAACGAGACGTGCGTCTCACTTATTTATAAGCTGCTCACAAATAGATATATAAATGGGAAATTTCAAATCTTATTAGCTTAATTTTAAGTCTCTCGTTTCGATAAAATTTATTACGAATTTTGGCATTGCAAAACTGTCAATTTTGATGATCCTGATGATTCACTAAAATATTGATAAGACTTGCAACGGAATGTTTGGTTAGTAGATATTCATGTTCAACTATAGATAGGTTTCTTTTCAAAGAATTCATATAGAATTGTTTTAAATAATTTTGTTCATCTCTCTATGGAATGGAAGAATATGCGGGTCCATTTACTTGACTGCTGTTCAGGAATTTGAATATTTTAAAGTCCGCTTACATTTTGCTTTTAAAGAGAACTGAGTAAGCGAGTATTTATTTAACTTTATCAATCGCTTTACACATTTTTTATAAAAATGTTCAATGTGTTTTGGAGCTTATCACTTTTGAGTATTTAAATGTCAATGAGCTCAAAAAATTTGTTGATAAATAGAACATTTGTCGTATGCATGATAATAATATGGGTTTAGTTCTATACACAAATATATTTTCAGTGTAGTTACAACCCCTTGGCGAAAGCTTTTCACGCAAGCTTCTCGCTCTTTCTGCCTCATTCACTCTGTGTCTCTCTCTGTCTCTGTCTCTCTAGTATTTTGGATTAAATAGTCTAGCATAAACGATAAATTGAAACAGCAAAAACTAAAACACCTGTGTACATGGCAGCGCAGTCGCTGTTGACGTCGCAGTCGCCGACGGCGTCGCAGTTGCTGCAAAGCTTTGACTTTGGCGTCGAATAACGTTAGCTGCATTTTCTGCTGTTTGGGGCAACGTTGAAAACGGTCCGATAATTTTCAATTGTGTTTCATTCTAAGATCGACTCGATGCGTTTGCGGTTGTGTTGAACGGAACATTTTCATTCAAAACGGAAATACAATAGAAAAAAAGACGCTTGATAAAAAACTTGTAAACAAATTGTGCGCGAACAGAAGCAAGAAAATTAAAAACTGAAAGTGAATTACTGAGAAAACATAAACCTACAAAAATATTGCAAAAAGTGTTACAAAAACATAAAAAAGAAGTCGTATATATCATGTCTTAAGTCGTCCTTGGCTAATACAGACTGCAGGTGTGAGATGCTTTTAACTAATTCGACGTAATTTTATATTGCACAAAAACCGGCTGCTGACTCACACACAACTTCATTGCTTTAAGTGTGTGTGTGTTTGAGTGTGTGTGTGTGCGAGGTAAATAAGTGGAAACAGCTACTACACAAATATAGCAAGTCATCACGAGTATAGTTATCTCAACTGTGCGATATTTTCAAGCCAAAGCTCGAGCTTGAAGCTAAAGCTAAAGCCAAAGCCGCAGCCACGAAGCAAAGTCAATAAGCAGCGACATTTCTCGGAACTTTCGCATATGCTAAACCAAGTTTTGATTGATGCCCACGCAGAGCGGGTAAGACCCGCCATCTAACAAATATATATATACAACTATACCACTATATATAGGAACTATACTTTCAATGCTCTATCATCAATCATGGCTGATCAAGTGGGGTAAAGACAAAAGGTGTGACATGACTTTAGGCGGGCACTTTGATAAGAGAAATGCCAAATAATAGTTTCAAGTTGACAGTTGATGGACTAGCTGATACCCTAAGTGAAAAATGCATTTAATACCAAACTCTTCGGAACCAGATTAAGATTAAATCTTTTCAGTTATACATATATTATATTTGAATTTTTTTCAAGTTGTAAATGACTACAGCAATAATTTAATGGCAAATAATACTTTCAAGTTGACAGTTGATGGACTAGCTGATACCTTAAATAGGAAATGCATTCATTTCATTCCTAACTCATCGGAACTAGTTCCATAAATTCCTTCTCTTACTTGACGTTGGAAATCATTTAATGTGAAAAATTAGTTTGAAGCTGATACCCTAAATAGAAGAATAAATAACAATGTATTCCTTACCGGAAATAGTTCCATTTGAATTCCTTTCTGTTATATATTTGCATTTTCATTGAAGCTGAATATGACGAGAGTACTTATTGAATGTCATATAATAGTTTAAAGCTTAGAATTGATGGACTAGCTCATACCCTAAATAGAAAAAAACCTTATTTAAAGATTTTTTCCTTACCGGAACTAGTTTCATAAGTTCACTTATTTAGTTGTGTTCTTATTTGTGCTGTAAATGACGCTAGTAATCATTTAATGCCGAATTATAGTTTAAAGCTTATAATTGATGGACTAACTGATATCCTTAATAGAAGAATATATAACGATATTATGCCTTAACGGAACTATTTCCATAAGAAACTCTTTCAGTTAAGTATTTGCATTTTTATTCCAGTTGTCAATGACGCCAGCAATCATTTATAGTATTTGTTTGCTGTTCTAAAGTTCGACTTTAACGGAATTCCCCCTAACTGAAAACAAGTTCGTTCTGGCAGCGGAACTAGTTCCCTAAGATTTGTCAACATTGAAAGCCTATCGGTTATTTATTTGTATTTTTATTTTAGCTGTAAATCGCTTGACGCCAGCGATCATTAAATGTATAATCAATGTTGTTGTGCTCCAGTGTTTAACTAAAAAAAAAAAAAAAAAAAAAAATATTAAACGATTTGGCGACAAATTTCCAGCCGCCGTCTCGCCTGGCGCTCTCAACTAGTTTTTCGGTTCCAGTTTTGTTTTTATTTTGATCGGGTTTGGAACCCGATTGAAGAATTCGCTGGCTGCTGCTAGTTTGATGTTGATCTTAATCTTAATTTGTTGTGCCTGGCGCCAAAAGTTTTCAGCTGCTCTCTCGCGTTGCATAAAATTTGAATATTAAATAATCAACAAATTTGTTTGATATCGTATTTGCCATTGGCTGAGCAACAATTTTAACTGCCGAATTGGCGCCGTTCAAATTCAGCGAATTCTTTCGCTCGAAAGTCTCTTCTTCATTTTTTACTTTTGTGTTTTGCCAATCATTAATCAATTTTATGGTTTTGCAAACTTCTTTCTTTATTATTGTTTTTTTTTTTTTCGTGAATCAATTTTTGGTTTGGCTTCATGCTATTTTTGATCACAGAGTGAGAAGAGAGAAGACGGGATCGGGATCGGGAAGCGATAGATTTCGCAGTGTGCCATTAATACCAGACTCGTTTTTATATCATCGATTATTTTATTTTTATACTACACGTCGGGCGGCGGTATCAGCTCGCAACTGATACCCGGCCATATCTCAAAGTCGGCAATTCGGTAGCTTATCTAGAGCATATTCTCGACTCTGCTGTTCATCGAGGGTCGAGCGATGGCGTTACAAATAAATTGCCATATAATCATCCGTCACATGTGCCGAACTCTCCGAGCTTTGAACCAAATTAATATGGTATAGTGTTGCGCGTTAGTTAGTTAGTTGATAACAACAAAACAATACATTCCTACTATAGTCAGTTATAGTCACTTCATTCATTGCATTGCGTTAATTAATTGGGGAAATTTGTGAAACTATTGGAGAACTAAACGTATTCAATCATCATACTTAGGTAACTGACCTTACATCCGACGTTCAAAATGATATTGCCAAATATTGCCTGCCTCTCTTTTCATTTTAATTGTCATTCACAAAACCGAAATACAGAAAACAACACGCGTTTTCTGAATGATTCGCTTTTGCTGCGGCCACACGAGCCAAAAATTCCTAGCATTTTTCGAAATTATACATATTATAGATCTGCAATATCGGAGGAACGTAATGATTATCTTTTGCTGCATGAATCATAACGTGTTTCTTGGAAATTCGCTGAATTTTCACTGTTAAGAGCAGAACAGAAACACACACGAAATTTGTGTAGCAATAAGTCGCATATTGTTTATAATTATCACATACATCTTCACATGCACATGTGCCATAGATACTACATAAAACATTTATATTATATTGGGCGGCGCTAAGTGACCCAAAAAAAGTAAGACAAGTGAGAAAGTTGCAGTCGAGTGTGCTCGACTGTGAGATACCATGCTTAAGAAAAGCAATATAGAGTGGTATTTTCCTTTAAATATACCAAATTAATATGCAAATACTAAATAATGTATATATATGTGTGTATTTGGTATATCGATATACTATTACTTTCAACATACACTATATATCGTCGAGTGTGCTCGACTGTAAGATACCCGAAACCCATTTTTAATAAAAGCAAAACATGGCTTGGTTAGAAAATATACCAAATTACTGTACCGAAAAATACGTAACTAAACCGATATACTACATTTTTCAGTATCAATATACCAAATAGTATTTTCAGTATTCAGTTTGAAAATATACCAAATTAATAAACCGAAAAAATACGTAAGTATACCGATATACCACATTTTTCAGTATCAATATACCAAACAATATTTTCTCAGTATATAAATTTGGTATATTTTACAAATAATACTGACATGCTTTTATATTAATAATGTTACTTTCAAAATACACTATATATCGTCCCAAAAATTAATGCTAAAAATACTAAAGTATACCGAAAAATATATATTTGGTATATCGATATACTGTTACATTGAAAATATCCTATATAACGTCTCAGCTGTGGACACTAGCACTGCTATTTCAAAGTACACAGCTGTACATTATAATACCCCTTTACACTACAAGTAGCGAGTATAAAAACAAAATATAAAAAAGGCAAAGACGATTTGTTGACAAGTGTCTTTTTCTGTGGCTACTGAACGGAAATGCCAATAAACCCCATTGCCAGATGTACATAGTATCTCTTATACATAAATACCTGAATAGATTATTTGTTGTGAACATGAAAGATACAGCAAAAATTTGAGGCATGCGATATGCTAAAAAAGCTACAGCTGCATTTCTTTTTTTTTTGCGAAAAATGATTGACACAAATTAATGAGTAAAGCAGAAAATAAAATGAAAATAAGTCAATTTAAATACAATAAATTTGAGTTCCTAAAAAATAAAAATGAAAAATAAAATAAGTAATTTTGAGGTACTCAAAAGTTGCCAAAATTAATGAGAAGAGCAGAAAATAAAGTTGAAATAAAGTCCATTTAAATATAATTAACCTGAGTTACTTAAAAGTTGCCTTTTGTACAATTTATTGAGCATTAAATTCGCGTTTTTGTTGTTACCATTAAAGGTCAGCTGCTGCATTTCCCGCATAAATAAACAGTGAAAACTAGGCGCTGCTTGTTATTTGTGATAAACAAAATTTCGAATGAATTTCATGCTTTATTTATTTGTATATGCACTACATTTATTTCTTTTTTAATTTTCTCAATGAATTTATTTGTTGCTTGGCATTGTGACTCAGTTTTATTGGAATTTAAATATACACAGCCAGCATACCTCGAAAAGCGAACATTATGAATGTATAATATAAGTTTTGCTTATCGTTATTATGCTTATAATATAATCAGTTTATTAAAGAGGTTTTCTAGAAAAGCTGAATGATTCCTGGAAACATTTCTCGAATTAAGAACAGATTTTTGCTAGTCTCTTTTTTGTTTGAATAATGTAATCAAACAGCTGTAATATGAAAATAAAATAACAAATCTAATGCTTTATTTACACAAGGTTTATTGAGCTCTCTTATTATAGTATGTAGAATTATTTATGCTACTATACATATATATTTTCGATGTCATCTCTTGGCTGAAAATGGAACAAAATTTACAAAATAAGCAAAAATCCGCGGAGAACAACAAAAATAAATACTCAGAGAACACGAGCAACATTTAATTTTAACAAATTAAGAATTTAAAAGACAAAATGAAAACGAAAATAGCAGAAAAGCTTCGACAAAAATTTTATATACTTATATTTTCGAAAATATTTGCTCGCTTTTCCTCAACACTCGCAGTGCTCAGAGTTCAGTCTTTAGCCGATGGGCAACAACTCAAGACGTGTGCGTTTCGAAAAAAGAACATTTTCAAAAATACTCGTGTGCATACAAACATATAGTTGAACATATTCCTACATATAGATTGCATATATATTTCTACATATATAGCCAAATTTTGTGTGCTATAATTCTGTACGATTTTCCGGACCTGTGCAAACCGCTCGAAACCGGCTACAAAAGACAAATTCGGTGTTCTGTGTTGTGCTGTGGCCTTTCATAAATTATTGTCAATTTTTGTTGGCAACATAGAAAACATTCATTTGCTGTATCGCATAATTATTGTATTGAACTTTCGGCGAACCAAGCGGAAACCTTTGTATCGGGGTCAAGTGAAAGGTGATTGAAAAAAATAATAATAAGAAATAAATAATAATAAAATCAAGTGCTTAAATTAAATTACATTGGTTGGCTTTTGGCCAATTTTCATATTTATGACGTAATAGCTGTAATATTTCTGTGTGTGTGTGTGTGTGTGAAATTAATGTACTCTCTGCGATCGTTTAATATACCACATATACTATAATATACTGTATATAGTTGTACATATGTTTCGCTAAAAGCCAAATCGAAAATGACAGGCACATTTGGTATGACGTGCGAATTGGCTTCGCTTTTTCACTTTTTTTCTCTGTGGCCGTGTTCGAGTTTATGTTTTTAAGGTTTATTTTGATTTCATCCTCCATAAATACGATGCGTATGTTTTGGCTGCCTTCAATTAGATTTATGAGTCTAGAAATTCGATTTTCCAAAAATACATATCGTACAATATAAAACATCTGTCACATAGGCTCGTTGCTTTGATAATTTCCTAATTGATGTTCTTGATCTAAAAAGCTATATTTCTTTCAAGCATCTGATAATTTGTCTCTAGGGAAAATATTATGTGATACAATTTAAAGCATTAATCTGTCATAAAAGGTATTGAGTCTAATATTATTATTTTTATAGTTTTGTGTTGAGACAAAGTTGTAATTTTAGGAAATTTTGTAGATATGTAGAAAGTAATTAGTCATCAGAGATATATATAATATTTAATTATGATTGCATTGTAAGGTACATTAGAAATTCTTAATTTGTTATAAAAGTGAATAATATAAGATTATTTTTTTTGCATAGTTGTAATAATATGAAATTGTGTAGAGAAAAGTTCAAGATTAGTCATCAAAGTTGAGAAATAGTATTTTAGATATATTTATAGTATTTAATTATAATTACATTGCAAGGCACATTAGAAACTCATCAAGCTGTGATTATTAATTTCGGAAAAAAATAATCTTTAGAAAATCCCATGCAAAACTTACCCGCAATGTGTAGCAAATGGTCTTTGTATATTTAATTTGAATTTGAATTAATTATTACAAAATTGGCAAGACGTTAACCATTTTATTTGTTTATATGTATATATCGTCTCTGTCTGGCTTTATTTCTGTTTCGTTTTTATCGAATTTACCCCATGCGGTTGCAGACCAATGGATGGCATTAATTTTTCAAATCTATTGACGTATTCTTTTAATGGCAGACCGATGTCTAGACGCCGCAAGTCTGAGGTCATAGAGCTAGTCATTAGTATAGTATATACTGCCAGACACAGGTATATACTAAATATACATAAATATACCGCAGACACCAGACACAAGAGCATTAGCGAGGATCTGTCTCAGTTTTGTATTGTATTGATAAACCGCAACATTGTCTCGTTTGGAGACTGTTCAGCATCTTTGAGGTGGCCAGTCGAATATATCTATAGTTTGCTATATATACTATATATCTGTTGCTATATACCCGCTGGCACATGCTCAGTATATAGATCAGCAGCTAGTGGAGCATTTCTCTGTCGCGTACGCATTACGCAAAATGTTATTTTTAAATGTTAGTCCGATGCTAACTTGCCCAGAACAGAAGCAGCCTCAGCAGCCGGTTCCACGTTTAGAAAATATATAGTATGTTATATACACACACTCGCTGATCTGTGGTCAGCTGCATTTTCCGTTGCAGTTGCACAAAGTGATCTTAAGTAGCCACATTTGCCACAACAGACGGGCGCACTCATAACATTCCAATGTACACAAACGCCCACATTTCGCATTTTATAAGGTAAACGCAATTGTCTACACCAAAGATTGCAAATTGCAAACTACAAAACGAGACACTAAACAACATTATGACTCAAACTAAATCACAAACTGTGTCCCTTTGATTTCTTCTTTATGGAACATGTGTATTCATTAGTCAGACAATATGATGCATTGAATTTAAATTTGAACATGCTAAAGATTGACCGAAAATCTCACAGTTTATGACGTCAAATATTTACTTTATAGATTAGCCCAAAAGTGAGTCAAACTTACAGACGGAAGATCATTTTTGATTTTAATATTTATAACATTAAATAATGTGTCAGCATTTGAAATAATAATGTAATTCTGTAAAATTATTCATTATTAATTACTCATTTGTGATTTCTATTCATTATTTTTAGCCTTACTTAGAAATCTTCTTTAATTTGCAAAGATATCAGATTTGGTTGCGATCATATAAAAATTATAGAAGTAGTTTAAGAAATGGTTTTGTATTTTGCTTAGGCTGACAATCTGGTATATTTTGCCCTTTGCGGTATATTTTGAATGTACATATATCAATACAGTGTTTGGTATATATTTTAGTATTTTTCCGTATATTATTTTGGATTTGTTTTGCTTTTGTGGAAAATGGGTAGGTAAATTTATTAAGCTTTCAATTGAATATCTTATTTTCTATATTTTCCAAAAATAATTACTTCGATATTAATCCCGCTTCGTTTCTGAAGATATCAAAGCGCAAAACATTGTTTTAATTCCGCTCAAATTCCACATTCCAGCTTTTAATTAAAAATCTCTTTTTCTATATTTACCAAAAGGAATTAATCAATTATTTATTCCATATTAATTCTCTTTCCTTGTCGACTTTTATATTTATTACATCCTTAACAAATCTCGTTTAGCTGCTAAAGCAATCAGGGCGCAAAATAATGTTTTTAGTCCACTAAAAACTTATTGAGCATGAGTCTTGTTTTCAGTTGAACATATAAATATATAAAATTATTTGTAAAGTTACCACGAAAGTGTTTGCGGAAATTGAGCCCAACAGCAAATTTGTCTCGGCGTATTATTTTTGGCTCTTGACGTCGTCATTGTCTCTCGTCTTGGCCAAAAGAAAAAAGCTAGTAGCGTCGTCATGCCTTTTGCCAAGAAATTCGCTGTCTATTGTCTCTTGATCTTTGTTCAACTGTCGAATAACTCTTGAATTGTTCACGCTCTGATCTTTGCAGTTAATATTTTGGCCTTGAAATGTTTCCAAATCAAAATAATTTGGTCGCTGCGGGTGCAGCAAACGATGCCCAACAGCAACAGAACCTCAACTACAATGGACTGCAGCAGCAACAGCAGCAACAACAACAACAGCAACAACAACAGCAGCAGCAACAACAGCAGCAAAACCAACAATTGTCACAGTCTGCCAAGAATGTGAGGAAGAAACCGTGTGTAAAGATCACGGAGCAACCGGCTGGAAAAGCGTTGCGTTTCCGCTATGAGTGCGAGGGTCGCTCGGCGGGTTCGATACCCGGCGTCAATTCGACGGCCGAGAACAAAACCTATCCGACCATCGAGATTTTGGGCTACAAAGGACGCGCCGTTGTCGTGGTGTCCTGTGTGACCAAGGATATGCCATATCGGTAAAGTCTTGAAATATATTTTAACTAGAATCTATAATAATATTTGATCTCTCTTCTTTTGCAGTCCACATCCGCACAATCTGGTGGGCAAGGAGGGCTGCAAGAAGGGCGTCTGCACGCTGGAGATCAGCAGCGAAACCATGCGTGCGGTGTTCAGCAATCTGGGCATTCAGTGTGTCAAGAAGAAGGACATCGAAGCAGCGCTCAAGGCACGCGAGGAAATACGCGTGGATCCCTTTAAGAGTACGTAATGAATGATGAGTATAGAGTAATATTTACACCTAGTAAATAGAGTAGTTAAAGTGATTACATTTGTTGTAAAGCAGAAAAGTTGTGTTCCCTTCCGTTTGTCCGATGCCTAAGAATCCAAAATCTAGCCTAGAATCTAAGCCGCAATATAATACAGCATTGTCCCGACTATCGGTAGCGTATCTGTTTATCGATCTCTAATTCTTAGTAGACTGCAGTTAAGCATAGAGGTATAAAATATAATGAAAATATGTCTAAAAATCCTCTGATTTCTTTGAAACGTTTGCGTTGCCATGTTAATTGATTAATTGGTTAAGAATGGATTTCATTTCACAAATACAGATAAGTATAGAGGCAGCTATTGACAATTTGTAATTAAAAAGAGGCTCTTTAGTCACTTGTAAGCTATGTTCCTTAGAACAATCAAATAACAGATAATGACATTTTAATTACCGAGTTTTAGGTTTATTATTGGTAATTTTTGTCAACTCATCTCAAAAGCTGTCACCTATGTAATTAGAAAGAAATTGTTAATGGTAAGGTTATATGCAATAGTTTTGTTTATTATACATTGTTAGAAATAGTTGAAGAGAATAGTTTAGACACCAAAAGCTGTAAAGCCAAAGTTTATTTTAATCAAGTTCCTCTCAGTAGGATATTACTTGGACGAACTGAAAAGACAAAGTTCAACATCATTCTAATTTCTTTTTTCTCCTACTCTTCACAGCGGGTTTCTCGCATCGTTTCCAGCCATCGAGCATTGATTTGAATTCGGTGCGTTTGTGCTTTCAAGTGTTTATGGAGAGCGAGCAAAAGGGACGCTTCACCTCCCCGCTACCCCCGGTGGTGTCGGAGCCAATCTACGATAAGAAAGCGATGTCCGATTTGGTGATCTGTCGTCTGTGCAGCTGCTCGGCGAGTGTGCTGGGCAACACACAGATCATATTGCTGTGCGAGAAGGTGGCCAAAGAGGATATCACGGTGCGCTTCTATGAGGAGAAGAACGGTCAGATGGTGTGGGAAGCTTTAGGTGATTTTCAGCACACCGATGTGCACAAGCAAACTGCCATTACATTTAAAACGCCGCGTTATCGTTCCCTCGAGATCACGGAGCCCGCCAAGGTAAAGTTTTAGTCTTCTTCTTTTTAAGTTTGATTTTAAATTCGTTTGCTTTTCTTGCCAGGTTTTCATACAGTTGCGTCGACCCTCGGACGGCGTCACAAGCGAGCCATTACCCTTCGAATATGTGCCATTGGATTCAGGTAGGCATACGTTCTGGAATCTTCATCGGCATCTCAAGCGGAAGCCCGATGAAGACATCTTTCAGCAAATACTCTCAGTGGATACAACAACAACAACAAGTGTGGCCGCTAAACGCGAGCCACCGCCCACCATTGAGGTGATTGATTTGAATACGCCGCAGTTGGAGTGCGAGCAACCCGAGTTGCCGCTTCCCCAACTCGACTTGGCCGCCTTGGATGTGGCGGATCAAGTGCCGCAGGATATGGAAGCAGCTGCCGCAGCAGCCGAGGCTGAGGCGAAAGCTGAGGAAGCAGAACGTTTGCGCACCGAGCAGGAAATCGATACGATAATCGATGAGAAGGTGCGTGAGCTAGAGCAGCTAGAGTTGGAGCAACAGCTGGCTGGACCAGCGCAAGTGCCGCCACCGCAAGCAGAGCCAGAACCGGACCTCGAAGAGGAAGTGCAGGCAGTGAAGACAGTGGAGGAGTCTGAGCTGTTGCCCGAGTTGCGTCCGTTGACGGCCAGCGATAAGATCAACGAGTGGATGAAGTCGAATGAGTTGCGTGCCACAGTTTCGGTGGACGATGATGGCAGCGATGCCACAGGTGAAACTCAAGTGGCGGCTGCGCCTGCAACGGATGAGGATAAAACGCTCAACGACCTGCTCGAGCAGGTGGCCGAGTTGGATGAGATCTACACCGATTTCGTGATGCAACGCGACACCTACAACAACACCATTCAGAATGAGTTGCAGAGCATGGAGCGTCCGCCCATGCAGGTGGAGGAGAGCTTTGATGATGCGGCCACCTATACGAGTTTGCAGATTGCGTTCAAGAATCCCGTGATCATACCCATGGAGGATTTGATGCCACCCACGCCGCCGATGTCGCAGTGTGCGCCCGAAGATGCGCCGCATTACGATGCTGTCGAGGTGAATTCACAGCAGCAACAGTTGCAGCTGCAACAGCAATTGGCCCAGCACGAGCACGAACAGCTGCAACTGCAGCTGCAGCGCGAACATGAGTTGGAACAGGCGCAAATCGATCTCGATGCGGCAGCCATGATGCTAGCTGCCGCTGCCGAAGAGGAGAAATTGCCGCCGCTGCCGCCGAAGAGATTGCGCAAACAGGACAGCAATGCCGAGAATAGTTCGATCGCAGCAAACAACGGCGACAACAACAACGGCGGCGCAACGCGTGAGAAGGCTCGTCTGCCGCCTCCCATCATACATCCACGGATGGCCGATCTGCCAGCGGCGCCCACAAAACGTTTGCCTGAGCCACCGCAGCAGGCGAACAAAGGCACCAAGTCAACAACAAAAACGCCCACGCCAACAAATCCGAACTTTAATACGTTGCCGCGACAAAAGAAACCTGGTTTCTTTTCCAAGCTATTCGCACGTCGCAAGAGCAAACCCGAGTTGATGCAGAGCAACGAGAATTGCTCGCGTCTCGAGTCGAAGAACAGCGCAGCGGCCAGCAGTGAACCCGCCTTGGATCGCTTTGCAGTACGCGATCCTCTGCGTGCCTCGCAACGTTCCACCAAGCTGCCGCTGAAGCAACCGGGCAGCAATGGAGGCTCCGCAGTGGCTCGCAAAGCGGGCAAGACGGGCAAGCCGGTGGGACGTAGTGTGAGCAGCGTGTCGGGAAAGCGACCCTCGTATTTGAATGCGGATGTGGTGCACATTCCGCTGAAGGGCGACAGCTCGAGCAGTTTGCAGCCTGGGCCGCATGAAGCGTACTCGAATGCCAGCACAATCACAGTAGGCGGACAGCTGGACAGACGCACTGCATCAGCGCTGCAGCTGGCTGAGATTCCCATCAGCGAGGGTGGCATGGAGTTGGTGGCGATTGCGGATCGTCAGAGTTTACACAATTTGGTCAGCTCGATTGAGGCGCATTTCAATGTGCAAATGGATCCCAATATGGATCTCACAGAAGTCGAGCATTTTGCCTTGTATACGAGTGTTCCGCCCACAGCGACTGCGAGTGAATTCGATGAGACATCCGCCTACTATGCTCCAGTTGATGCGGGCGAAATTCTAACGCCCGATCAGGTGGCCAAACGTTTGGCGCTAGCGAACAGCAATAATTGAAATGAAGCAGCTGATTTTGCAGCTTGTTAACGCCTTTTTTTCTAGCCCTACGAACAATCGAAACGACTTAAACACACAAATTGTACACTTGGCAGTGGACGCCAAAGCAAGTCCGCCTCCTTTTGGACTTGGGCGCCCCGACATAAAAATTTGTATTTGTTTTAGAGAAACCACCAAAGAAATGAAAGAAAAACATACCTCCAACTTTTGTTGGTATGCCATTTTGTAATCGATAGTTTGTGGTTCAATGAAAACTATCGAATCGAATAATTGTTTTGTGTGCCGCATAGATTTTCCCAAGGAAAACCTGGCCGGCTAAATTTGTTTTATCTCTTTTATAATGCGCGTGAGCAACGCGATCCGAATTTGTATTTAATAGAACTGTCTAAGTAATCTAAGAAAAAAGTTCAGACTTTGTCCCCCAGATTGACAGAAAATTGGCAATCTAAAAAATGAATTTGTCCCGTATATCTTTATTGTAGATCCAGCACATTTGAGGCGAAAACGTCAAAAGACTGGCGGTGATCCCATGCACCTGTTGCTCCAGCAACAACAGAAACAACAGCAACAACAACAGCAGCAACATCAGAATGATCATCAGGATGGCAGTAAGTTGCCTTCTCATTTTATATTCTATTGGTGTTGGTTTTATTCTTGAGGGTGTTGCTCATCTTTTATCTTTGTGGTGTTGGTCTCTGTCCAGTTCGTTGTCCTTTTCTCTTTGGATCAAAGTCTCTTGACTGCATTCGGCCAACGAAATTTTGTGGTCGCAATGCGAATTTGTTTTTGAAGAAATTTTTTGTGTAAACTCTGCTTTGATTTTCGGCAGTAGTTTAGCTTTGACAACAAACTAGTCAACTAGTCTAGAAAATCGTCAAATCATACTGATCCTACCTATTAAAAGTACTATATAGTTGTATATAGTATAATGCTCGTACCAAACATAAAATAATTATTTTCGTACATAAATATTTTTTATTCTCTCGTATACCAAAGACTTGACAAGTTCTCTGATGTATTAATCGAATAGACTCTTAGAAAATATTAAAGTTATGACAACAATCTAAACAAACAACTAAAGAAATTATTTCAAAACGATGCGCAACATTAAAAACTATGCAAAAAAAAAACTACAAAAGAAAACATAAGTTATTAAATACGTAGTAGAAATTATATATATAAATAAATATAGCAATATTGTTGTTGAATATTTGAAATTGTCGCTTCGCTAATCCGAAAAATCATTTGATATTTTTATACACAAAAAACACAAACAAAAAAAAACTGAATCGAAAGAAAGAGAAATTACCTAAACTTAAAAAGTAATGTTTGAAACTATTTTATAAAATATGTAGATTAATAAAAAACAAAAACGAAATGAAAAAAAAAAAAGTTTTTTAAATTACTAAAGATATTGAAAAAAGTTAAACAAAAACTGAGTAAGTTTCTTTTAAAGCACGACAATTTTTGCAAGCGTTTATTAAATGCTTATTAATATTTTATTAAAACTTGAACATTTTTTGCGCATAATTAAGTTAACACTTTTTATTGCTTTTTTTAATATTGCCAAATTCCCCGACGTTGAAAAGTTTATATTTAAGATGCGAATGAAATATTTGACTCTTTTAATATATGTTTATCTACGTTTATAATATTTAATTACGTTTTTTTGTTTGTTTTGTTTTGCTTTATCTGATGCTGACAAATTCCCGAACTTTCAAAACTTTATTATGTTTAAGATAGCAATGAAAATATTGGTTTCTTGAATGTATGTTTAATAATGCCTTTTCTTTATCATACTGATCCTAACTATTAAAAGTTATTTGTTTATTTTTGAATTCCATTTTATAAGCTTATTTTTTGTACTATTAACTTGTTTCTTTAGTTGCGAATTTAAAAGAAATCCTCTTAATAATTTGTCATGTTTTTCTTTGGCTAAACTTTTGTTTGTTTGATTTGTTTGCTTTTTAAACTATTTATTATTTGCTGAGCTATTGCTAACATATTTCTGCACCGCTTCTTTTGTAGGACAAAACAACCTTAACTGTTGGAATGCCCAGAATATACCGCCCATTAAAACGGAACCGAGAGGTAAGTCTTAAAAGAGAACTTCGAATTTTGAAAATGTTATTCAATTGTATATTGATTGCAGATACCTCACCGCAGCCATTTGGCATGTATCGTGCGCCGCCAGAGTTGACACCCTCTCCGCAGCCATTGTCGCCGTCGAGCAACTACAATCAGAACAGCACTCCCTCGCCCTACAACATGGCAGCGGCGGGAGCAACTGTGCCCGCCAATGGCCAGCACAGCAGCAGCAGCAGCTGATGTCGCCCAATCATCACCAGCAACAACAGCAGCAACAACAACAGCAGCAATATGCTGAGTTGGGCAACAATTACAATCCTTTTGCACAGCAATTGCTGGCACAACAACAGCAGCAACATCAACAGCAACAGCAGCAACAACATCAAATGCAATACAATCCCAATGCCAATTCAAATCCTTTTGTCACGGGTGGCAATGCGGCACATTGGGACAACAAATTCTCAGTCGCTGCTGTGGCAGCTGCTGCGGTGTCGACAGCGCCTGCTGTTGGCAACAACAGCAACAATCTAAGCAATCTCAACAATCCCTTCACCATGCACAATCTGCTGACTTCTGGCGCAGGCGCACCCAGCAATCTGCAATGGAATTTGACCACAAATCATTTGGTAAATGAATTTGATTTACAAATAAATTGGAAACTAATTGAATAACTTCGAATTCTTACAGCAAAACCAGCACACCCTGCAGCAACATCAGCAGCAGCAGCAACAGTTGCAGCAGCATGGCGTACAAATGCATCAGCAATACGACAATAATGTCAGCAACACCAACAATGATAACAGCAACAACAACAACAATAACAATGAGAACGGTCCAACGATCAGCAATCTGTTGAACTTTGACAGCGAGCAGCTGGTGCGCATTAATTCCGAGGAGCAGCAAATGTTGCGTCTCAATTCAGAAGATCTGCAAATATCAAATCTATCAATATCTACGTAATAGCTTACACAAATTCTGCAGTTATTAGTCATAAATTGCGTGTGTTTGATACAAATGTAAAATGTGTTTTTAGCCTAATGTTCTTTTTAAATACGAATAAATTAATCGTTTTAGCAATAAGTTAACAAATGTTGTTCCCAACCATGTTAAAACTCTTGCAGTTGTCTTGCGATGAATATTGAATTGAATGATTTAAATTGTCATTGTAATTGTAACTATGATATTCTATTATTTTGAACTATGTTTGCAAAATTGTTTAACAAATGTTTTGCCAAATCTTGTTAATACTTTTGAATTGTAAATTGTTCTTTTATTGTGAACTATGTTTGCAAATATTGTTTCAATACCTTTTTCCCCAAATCTGTTAATTTATCTATATTTTATTGCACCTATTCCTGTATACTTTTGTAAATTTGTATATATGAAAGTTTGTAATTTACACTGGACGTTGCAATAAGCATCTGTCTACGAATCATAGATGAAGCTTTGTACTCAGTGCTCATAGTAGAAGAGCTCTTGGCAAGAATTCAATTGTACTTATATTGTTTCAACTCCTTCTATCCCACATCTGTTACATCAATTATCTTTCACAATTCTCCGCAAACATAGAACATTTATTTCGTTAAGCAACACAACTATTTAAATTTAAACCAATTTTCAAACATTGTAAAAGTAATCGCAAACAAGCAACAGACAACTAAGTAATATAACACTGTAAGAACGTAACTATTTAAATTTAGAGATTGTAGCTGAACTCTCGCTGCCATGTATAATGTCCTTGAGTTCGTCATCGTTGCTGTTGAAGATGCCTCGCAGACTTTTCACCGCCGTCGGAAGGAGTGGCAAAGCAGGTGGCGGCGTGCCCGGAAACATGTAATAAGCAAAGAAGTGCATCAGTCGGAACGTGGCATGTTGATAAGCCTGACCCTGAGCGAGGCACGTGCGAATACGCTGCCCCACTGTGGCAGCCAGACAGTTTTGCAGCGTGACCACACGCTCTTCTTCACTTTGAGCTCCTCTTCTAGTTCTTCGGCGTGTTTCATCAATTTACTGAAGAACAAAAGCTTTAAATCACCTGGTAATATTGTAAGTATTCTTTACTCACCTAATATGAATCTCCATCTCACATTTGTATTCCACCAGATTCGTGCCCGATTGCTGCAGTTGATCCACAACGAGTTTGATATTCTCTCGCAACTTATCCACATACTGTTGCTTCTCGGATAGCTCAGATTTAAGTACCAACAGCTGCCCAGTGAGTTCCTCGATATCGAACTTTGCACCCTGGCACTCCAGCTGAACGCGTGTCAGCTGCTCCAACTGCTCACGTTGCAATGCGTTGGCCTTGAACAACTCTTTCTTAGTGGAAGAGAGCAGCTCTTGAAGATTATCAATTTCCTGCTGCTTGCTGACGTTCTCCTGGATTAAGCGGACCTTCTCCTTGTTGACTTGATCCAACACCAAGTTGAGCTCATTGTAGGATAACTTTGTCTTCGCGCTGTCAATGTAAGATTGCTTCAGCTGATCGTTGAGCGTATCATTGCGACGCTTCTCCACGGCAAAGAGCGTGTTGTACACATGCAGCTGATTGCGATTTTTGACAAACTACAAAGAAACTAATTGATTAAGACATTCCATAAAAGGATGAATTACTTACATTCCGCTTGAAATCCTCCACCTGTTCGCTGAGATGTTGCACTTCTTCGCGTCGTCGTCGCCAGGAGCGCAGCATGATGGTGTTGAAGACGCGCAAGCTCGCGAGGCGCACATCCTGATCATCCCCATTGACCACAAAACGGACTTTGGCCTGCGGTGTACTGCACAGTTGTGAGGCATCCTGGAACAACAGTTGCGCCAAGTTGTCATCCTTGATGGTTAGCTGATTCTCCTGCCTCGACGTCGACACCACCGCATTGGAGTTGGTGGGAACATGCGCCACCAGTTGATAATTGCCGGTACGGCGAGCCTCCTTGAAGTCCATCTGAGACACCGATTTGCGTGCTCGAAAGTTCAGAATGGCTGCCGTCTGCTGACGTTTTAGTGTCAAGTATGGAGGCAACACAGCAGCAGCAGCATCAGGAGGAGCAGCCGCAGGTGCTGCCTGTTTCTTTCCCTTTGGCTGCTGAACTGTACGCGCAGAATCGCTAGAGCTAGAGACGCTGTTGCTCAGCGAATGATCCGAGGATGATGGTGTCAGAAACATTGGTTTCGGCAGCCTTGTTAGCTGCTGCCTATTCTCAAAGCTAAAAAGATTGGCTTAAGGGTTAAGAGCTCGAATTGTGGTCCTATGACTCACCTCTGTCGCTTCTTCAGCAAACGCTGGCCGGGATAGTTTTTGCCTCTGGCCTGGGAGCCCATAGAACTTTTGTTATACGGCGTCCGTGGGGCTTTGGAACGTGGCGAATTGTCGCTTTGTTCATAGCTACGAATACGCGGACTCTTTGGCCACATTATGTCAAAGTTAAATTAAGATCGAATTATTAAGGGAGAATTTATTTGTTATTCTCTATTGTTGATTATTTTTGTTACTCTGTTATTGCAATGCGTTCAGACTGTTCAGGAAATTCACAATGTTTCAATATTTACAACATGTAGAGCTCTGTCAATGCCTGCGTGGTTTGCTTTGATTTGTTTAGGATTTTATAATTGCAAAATGGGTAAGTTATATAGGCAATTCATTATTTACATAAAAAAGAAAACAATAAAAACGAAATATATTTAAATTTTAACGGATTTGCTTTTATTTGTCGATCACTTTCAAATTTGAATTTGGCGCTTCAAAAATTCAATTTTTGTAGCATACTTTTAGGGTGCAACAATGATACTTTTTCGAAAACAAGTTATATCTCGGCCATATCCTGCCGCATTTTCAAAGGACACCTATTGCTAGGATCGCAAGGACGGACTCTATCAATCTGCATCAAAAAAATATGGGGTTATCTAAGGATCCAACACTTGTATTTTTTTGGTCCGCGGCTTAAGAGGAAATGGTAAAATATTCAAATTACAGGATATCTCGAGAACTACAAGGACGATTTGATTGTCCTTTGGCAGGATGATAGGCCTGGTGAATATATTACGTTTGACACAGGACTCGCAAGGATCGGACAGGATACAGCCGAGATATACGCTATTTTCTGTTAACAAAAAAGTCCTTATAACTTGGATGTTTGCAGGACATTCGTCCTTTTTGATATGCCAATCAGTTTGAATTGATTAGAGCTATCCTTGTGCCAAAGGACATCCTGATCGTCCTTCAAACGGCTGAGATACGGCGCATTTTTCAAGTTTTTGCCAAATTTTCTATGCCTACCCCTTGGAAAAATCTGAAATTTTTTTTCTTACGAGATCCTTAAAATCCTTGAATGCCAATCGGTAGTCCTGGTTCCCACGGTTACAAAATTGTAAGTCCTTGCCAGATCCTTCAGGATTTGGCCGAGTTATGGCTAAAAAACGATTGTCGCATAACCATTATGCGTTTTGCATTGCATACTTTTAGGGGCTGCTTTACAAAGTATGTACTAAATAAAAATCAGTCATAATTTGGCCATATCCTGCCGCATTTTCAAAGGACACATATTGCTAGGTTCACAAGGACCAACTCTATCGATTGGTATCAAAAAAATATAGGGTCATCTAAGAATCCAACACTTGCAATTTTTTGGTTCGCGGCTTAAGAGAAAATGGTAAAATTGGCAAATTACAGGATATCTCGAGAACTACAAGAACGATTTGAATGTCCTTTGGCAGGATGATAGGGCTAACTAATATCTCACGTTTGACATATGACTCGTAAGGATCAGACAGGATACGGCCGAAATATACTCTATTTTTTAAATTAAAAAATGTCCTTGTAACTTGGCTGTTTGCAGGATATTCATCCATTTTAGTATGCCAATCGGGTTCTATTAAAAAGAGCTATCTTTGTGCCAAAGGACATCCCGATCGTCCTTCAAATGACTGAGATAAAGCGCATTTTCCAAGTTTTTGCCAATTTTTCTATGCCTACCCCTTGGAAAAATCTGAAATTTTTTTTCTTACGAGATCCTTAATATTCTTGAATGCCAATCGGTAGTCTTGGTTGCTACGATTACAAAAAGATATGTCCGTGCCAGATCCTTCAGGATTTGGCCGAGTTATGGCTAAAAAACGAATATCGTATAACCATAATTCGTTTTGCATTGCATACTTTTAGGGGCTGATATACAAAGTATGTACATTAAACGAATTTTTTCAAAGAACACATATTGCTGGGATCCAAAGGAACAGCTCTATCGATTTGCATCCGCTTGCGACGATCAAATCATATGTTTTGCTACGATTGTAAGGGCCAAGTTTACAGTTTTGTTGTTGTGTTATTAAAATCGATAATAACTTGGCCGATTTGTAATTGAAAGATACTTACTTTACTTACCTCTTCGGATAGCCATTGTATGATTTAAAGTGACTGTTAGAGTGATCAAATATCTGGTCTGATAATTAAAATTTAATAAAATTAAAAATTCAGTTTAAATAAATAACGTAACACTTTATATTGTTTATTTTATTTCGTAAAATATATTAAAAATGAAACAGTATGAAATGAAAAATATTAATAGCAATACATAAATATGAGTAAACAAAATTGAATTATAATAATAAATTATTTTTGCAAAGATTCGAAAATAAAAAAAATATTCTCATTTATTTCTTCAATTTTTCATTTAAAAAGAATCTTATCATGTAACTAAGAATTTTTGGTTCCTTTGAATATGACGATTAAAATGAGAAAGTTTAAAAAGAATCTTAACATGTAACTAATAATTTATAATTTAAGTTGTTTAGAAAAGCTTCGATCCTATAAATTTCCAAGTATTTGTGGTTGCTTTGAATATGATTACTAATCCCTTGACGATTAAAATGACAAACTTAACTTTTCTTTCAGTTTCTATTAACTATGAGTAAGTTTTTTCTTTCAACAAGAATATTTATCAAATGTTGTTTCATTTAACATCACTGTCTGCAAGACATCAAATGTCACATCCTGCGCTGCCCGTTTAGCCAGCTCGTATTTTCTTTGTATCAATTCACACATCCGACAAATTCCCACAGACACCTCCCACTGCTCACTCCCACACACTTGTCCATTAGTAACTCAATTTCACATGGTATCCGTTCATTGATTGTGGGTCATTTGCCAATTGCGGGCAGCGTTGGTCGTTGTCCTTTGGCATTTTCCCTTTTTCCCTTAAGACAGCTTCGGCTGCCGCTTACATTTCCACAACATTGAATGCCAAATGTGCGAGTGTGTTTAACGGTTAAACTCGCTTCAAAAACGTATTTAACCCCAAAACAAAAAACCTAAAAAGAGCTTTTCCACACAACGAAAATTCCACCACACGACGTTGAAATTCGCGTTTGCGCCCTGTGTAAAAGCTTTCGTTTTGAATTCGGTTTCAGTAAAAAAAATAAATGTTTTTGGGCCGCTTTTGTGGTGGCCAGCAAAAGTTGGCCAACCGTTGGCGGTTTCATTAACGTCGCGACGCTGCTGGTAAACGGTTCATTGGTCGGCGCAATTCGGCAAAAAAAAATCATCAGGTGCGACAAACTAACAAAACGAAACGAATTCAAAATTTCAAATTTTTAAAACGAAAATGCAGTTAAAATTTAAATTTTAAATAAATCGATCGCAACGGCCATTTATTCTATTTATTTGTGTATCGGTTGTGTCTGTTTCTGTGTGTGTGTGTGTTTATGTGAGCATTACGAAAATCGAAACGAACATATTTGAAAAACGCACCTTAAATAAATATTGAACACCCCGCGAGAAATTCTTTTGGGTGAGTTCTGGAGCTATAAATAATGTCTTGTGATTTGTTGATATTGTTTTGGTATTACACCCAGCAACACCTCGCCTCCCTCTCCCTCTCCAATCAAAACATAGCGATTGTTTATAAATAAATGAACACACCAAGTTATGCAAAATGCTGCCTTTGGTAATCGGTAATCGAGTAGCTGGCGTATCTCAATGAAATGGGTTTTTCCTAAACTCAATTCTAACCTGTCTTAGTCAGCGACGTCTTCCCTCCTCTATTGTCTTCGCATCTCTTTTCGCTATCTTATAAAGTGTTGGGGAAAAAGTAATTAAATAAAACGTATAATTGGGACGTCATCTCTCTATAGATTGTTTAACCCAGTTGAGATCAAGCGGCACACGTCATCGACTAGCGACCAGTTTTATGCGATTGACCATTTGAATTTAGTTTACGTTTTACGTTCGCCTTCGCGTTCACGC
The DNA here is from genome assembly GCA_023558455.1 of Drosophila kepulauana. Classification (NCBI taxonomy): domain Eukaryota; kingdom Metazoa; phylum Arthropoda; class Insecta; order Diptera; family Drosophilidae; genus Drosophila; species Drosophila kepulauana. The sequence goes on from CM042367.1 coordinate 27,523,178, forward strand.
TTACGATACGATTTGATTTATAATATAATACGATAAACGGCGTGCGCGAGCTCACAGTTCTTAGAAGCTCGCAATCGCGCCGTGTTTATCAAGAGAGTAGCCAAATTCTTGGAATCGTAACGAGACTTATCAAACGAAAGTTTAAAGTGCCTGAAAGGATTCCAAAATAAAACCCGAAAAGTGCAATTTCAATAGTTTGAAAGTGTTTTTATCTTGAAAATATTGGAGTAAGTTACTTTAAAGTTTATCTAAATTCCTAAAGACTGATTCACTGCGTTTTCCAATACCGGTTAATAATTATAATTACAACATATTGTCTTGGAATCGAGTATTACATTGAAGTTCGTGTGTCACAGTTTATAAATTTAATACATCTGTTTAATCGGATTGTCTAGCTGATAGTTAGCTGGCGCTGAATAGATCGTTATGCAGAGCATTTCAATAGTGAATAGTTATTTGTAAATATTCAAATCTTATTAACCGATAACAACAATCTAACTAAGTGTTGATAGCATCGAATAAACATTGTCAGCTAACAATAGCTGAATTTGTATAGCTTTTTAATTGGCTGTCAAGAAAACTCAGCAATTTGTTATAGTTTACAAGATCAAGTAAATTTTGCAATTAGTTATAGAATTGGTTTACAAGATTTGTGAATAATAATACATAAGTTTCATGCATTTAAAATAAACATTTATGTACTTTAGAAGAATCAATTTTGCTTAAGATCAAGGTGACAACAAAAATAGTTTGCTATTAATAAAAAAGGCAAACGTAAATAGTAAAAACCTTTGCATATTTGATTGGTTACAGCTAAACTATGCATAAAACATAAACTAAATACGTAAGACTTGAATAGTTGCGAATTTCAAGAGAATATTGTGAGTTTAGTTGAAGCAAATTTGCAACTTAATAAGCTAATGTACGTAATGCCAGCGAAATGCAATCGCAATAGCTGTCCAGCTCTAAATCCAGTTCTCGGATTCTAGCTGACCCGCCCACATTCCCTTTCGAGTGAGTTGCTGTTGATGGCACTCACAAATCGCTGTCGCATTAATTAATTAATAGTCAGAGTGTGAGTACACTCATTCGTACGAATACGAATACATTTGCGAGTGTTGTCGTTGTGGCGCGAAAATAAAATAAAAGTTTACTTTGATGTGTGTTTGTCTATAAGACTGTCTGTCTGTTGGATTATGCATGTATTGTTTCTAACCAAATACGCAGCATGAAAATTGTGAAATTGTATATTAAACACATTGATCCAGATCCAGACAACCTTGAGTCCAACTACGAACAGCGTCGCGAACAGTTCGCAGTCAAAGCGTTGCATGCGGAACCCAATCAGGCAAACAAGTTGCTCCCTCTGAAGAGTGGCAGAGTGGCTTGCAGATTGCAGTTAACGCGAATGTGACGTAACTGAAAAAAGTAACTGGCATTGGAAAGTTATGTATACGCTGCCCTGACTGGCTGGAAACTTAACTGGAAAGCCAACAGCGATCGACTGTCTGGTTTCCGCATCGACGCACTCACGCTGTACTCTCTCTCTCAGCCTCACTTTCACTCTCAGTTGTATCTGTGAGATACAATTGAGCACAAGTAGCGCAATTGGCTCTCGGATGATTCATACGCGATTCGGGGAATCCGAAACCATAACCGAATCCACTAAAGTGCTGCAAGCAGAGGCAAACATCAACATCAGGTTGTCGACAGGTTTTTTTCTTCTTTTTGTTTTCATACAGAAACCAAAAGTTGGTCTTTGTGTTATACCAAAAAATGCCTGGCACAAAACAAAGTCGCTCGATGTTGAGATATGCTTTGCATTAAATATAGAGTTATGTACTTGAGTAAAAGTCTAAAAATAATTATTGACGTTGTAATATTTCAATGCAGCGTCTTGGGAATAGAGCTTTGAAAACAACCCTAGAGAGCAGTTAATAATAAATTGTATATTGCATTAAAAAACTTGTACTACAGACTTATTTTCAGCCACTTTATCGTATCGGATAAGTAAATCCGGTTGCAAAACGCCGTTTTATGAGGGCATAGCTTCAAGCTAATATTTGATAATGTTCAATCACATTAAGTATTTGTATAAATGTTTATTTTATGAGCAGAAAATATGCTTATTACTTTATTGAAATAACAAATACAATTCCTTATTGCAATGAGATGAGCCACACCGAAGTTATTTGATTTCAAGTTTAAAAATTTGTTGTAAATATGTAAAATTCTTGTTCAGAAATTCTACAAAAATTGCAGAGAATAATTTCAAGCAAAGATATGTTTTTAAAGTCACTCTAACATAAGTTAGAGCATTAGATAGTCGTCTACTGTGCATTTGAATTTACAATTCCAATAGCTGGCCAATATTTGAGTTCATTTTCATTTGTAATTTGCTCGTCTGGCATGTTTTATCGTCAGCTTCTTTTTTTCTTCGTTTTTTTTTTTTTGGTTATCGATACGCTCTTCGGGGTCTCAGACTCTGTGGCTCTTGGGGTCTATAGTGAGTGTCTTGAATTTTAATGCCATACCCAACAACAAAGAGAAAAAGCGAGAGTGAGAGAGAAAAAGCTGAAGTCTTTGTCTTGAGGGCGTCGACAACGACCTTTTGCTTGACTCTTTTTCCAGTGCATATGGAGTGAAGTCTTGTGTGTATTTGTTAGCCTTTGGTATGCTTTAAAAGCCAATGGCGACAACAAACACAAACACAAACAACAACAAGTGGTTGCCCAACTAGCCGCTCAATTGCTACCACTTTTTACACTCGCAGAGCTTGGCTCGTCTTGACTCGACTTCGGCTTTGTTTGCGACTCTTAAGCGTGCGACCTTGGACCAACACATGTGCCACACAGAATTGCAGATATTATTTTTTTTAAGGTATTGCTGTTGCGTTTTGTGATTGGTTTTGTTTTGTTTTCGGTTTTCTGTGTTTCATGCGATAAGATACCTAGAGTAAAAAATGGTACGGGTTTTCAGTGACGTAGCTTTTGTTTCATTTCTTTGCTGACGTCACAAACGAAATTAATTGATTTAACTTGGACCGTTGAAAATTGATTTGTAGCTATTTTTGGTGTGAGATTTTGCTCATGATTGTGTGGTGTAATTTGTGTGTGCAAACATTTTGGCTGACATGCATTCTGCCTGCCAAATGCATTCGTTGCCCACGCGGCGTATACTTGATTGTTGTTTAAACTTTGTTTTTAGTTACAACACATACAAGCAGTAAATAAATAAGAAAATGCATGCATATATCTATTTGCTACATGTATTTGCAAAATATTTCTGCATCATTTGTGAACAACAATTTTGTTCTCCAGCCAAATTATTTAGTTTAGTACAGTTCAGTTGCGTTCAGCTTTTGATATTTTTGTTCGGTGTTTGTTTAAATGACTTCAAATCAGCGTTGATGGAATGGCGGGCGAGAAATTAAGTCAATAACTGATCAGACGCCTGACCTTAGATGTTGTGTCCGCTTCTGGCTGGCCAAATACATTTCGAATGTATTTACAGACATACTACATACTAAGACCAAACTATATATGCAGATACATAAATATGGAATTTTTGTGTTTAAATTAGCGTCAGTTTATAGATTTTCTAATTTACGTTTTTACCGAGGGTCACAGTCACAGTCACAGTGAATGCAAACAAAGCATTCGAATGAATTCACTAAGCGAATATGTCCTAGACTAAGTATGGCTAACATTTAGGGATGATTAGATAAAAAGAGAGGAAAATAAATGAATTTTTCCAAGGTTTTCTTTCTAAGGGAACTCACAACTTTCAGTCAGTCTTTAGTTATGAATTTGTTGACCAAATATGAGAATGAATCAGAGAACACAGTGTATTTAGGTGATTGATAAAGAAGATTTTTAAAATGTCTGGTCAAGGTCGCCCGAAAGGCGCTAAATGTCTAGTCTTCTTAGAAAGCTACAGAATTGCTGATTTATTATTTTTGAAGATAACCACAATCTCATGCTGGATGCAAAATAAATATATATATGATATATACAGAGATGGCAAGGAAATTTTAAGATCTATTAAACTAATTTCTCAATGTTTTGTTCTTCTTGTTGAGTGGAGACTTTAAGTATTTTGTGTAATTCCTAGTTTTTAGAATGCTTGCTTTGTGCCTCACTGACATTTTAAAGCATTAGTAATCAAAACTCAACTATGAATACGGGCTCAACCGTTCGATACAATGCATATCACCTTTTGTTCCTTTTCCCAAGAGAACGGGATTTGCACAATGTTTCTTTGTCTAGACCATAGAAAAATTTTAAGATTTACATATTCTTTGCGGGATTTTCTGCAGCGATTCCCTCCTGAATTTGGGTAAAATTCCTCGAACTATATTTAAGTTAACGATTTGCCACTGGTTTTGGTATTTGGAATGGAAAACCAGAACAACATTTCAATGTTGCACTTTTGTCGTCATAAATTACAATGAGAGAAACAAGAAATAAACAAGCACAACACACGCCGCATATATCAATAAACAAATAACCCAACAAAAATTATATCTTGATCAACAATAGAAGAAAAAAAAAAACTATTAATGAAAACAAAAGTATGCTTGTAAATGAGAGAATGTGTAATTCAATGGCTGCCAAACGATCGGCGATAAGGTTGTCATTACATTACACTATATCAAGTATACGCAACGTACAATAATGTAAACGTACATTTGTTCTCTCTCTTTGCTCTCAGAGCATCAAGTGAGCTGCTTATCTCGAAATTGTTTGTGCAAATAGCGTTGTCTTAATTTATTTACATTACAAACAAACCAGAAATGGCGTTGATGTAAAGACAGACATTTTTAAAAAGATTGAACTCATTTGTTGGGGTTAAAAGTTCTCAATTATTGTATGCACTTTGGTTCTATACATTCACATCTTCACATCTCAAATTTCTTATCTAAAAGTTCAGGCCAAACTTCTAAGCAGTAATCGAGAGGTTTCTCTACAATATTGTATAATGAAATTAAAATATTTTCAGAGCTGTTTCCAATTGATAGATGCAATTTAATCGCTCCTAATAAATCAATAAGTTGTTTTTTGGGTAATTGTACATCGATCAGTGAAGCGGGAACCAAAATAAAGCTATAAGCTACAGCGACACAATTCGCATATAGAAATCAAACACCAAAACTCAACGTCTATCGCAAAGACGCTGATAGCTTGGCTGATGAAGAAGAGAAGTTCACTATCAGTTGAAAACCCCAATGACAACAACAAACACACACAACGAAAACGAAGCCAGACTATGAGACGCTCTGTGTATGAAATAACTGATATGGTACATAAATGGTTCGAATGGCTATGCGAATAATTACTGATATAACAAGTAAAAAAGCATTCTCTATAAGAAATTCGCTTTGAAAATATACCAAATTCAGATACCGAAAAAATACTAAAATATACCAAAGGCTAAAAATACAATTGCAGTCTCAACAAATTGAGGTATCATTCTAAAAATATACCAAACTAATATACCGAAAAAATACTAAAATATACCGAAGGCTATAAATAAAGCTCTATCTCTTATAGTCTCTGAAATTACAGTCTCAACAAATTGAGGTAAAAATATACCAAACTAATATACCAAAAAATACTAAAATATACCGAAGGCTCTATCTCTTATAGTCTTTGAGATCTAAAACATTGAGTTATCAATTTAAGAATATACCGCAAAAATACTAAAATATACCGAGGGCTATAATTACAGCTCTATCTCCTATAGTCCATAAGATATTGTATTTCATACGCACAACCAAACAGACAGATTCTCATATACATACATTAAACGTCAAATACATAAATACACTTTGCAATAACAATCGAAAATACCCGCTGGCCACGCTTTAATAGGTACAACGGAGCAACAACAACAACAAAATGTTCAAATAGTGGGTAACTCGGTGCTCCAGCGCTCAGTTTGCAACGAATCGTTGTCGGTAACGGACGTGATTGGTATGGTATATTTTTTAGCGGCTGAATTGTTTAGCTAAGATCGCACTAAGAGCGTCGACTGAGAGTGAGTTTGTGTATCGAAGTGTGTGTGTGTGTGTGTTTGTGCTTTGTGTATATTTGTTAATTATACTCGACACGACAACGAGACAGCCAGTTAAACTTTTGATACAATAAAAAAAAAGTTACTCTTATAAATAATAATAACTGCAGTGCCGTAGCAATAACATCAAAATGAACATCAACAAGTTGAGCTTGTCTCATAACTTGTCGTGGAATGTAACGCTTTTAATTTTTTGGCGGTTAGTTTTGTGTTGCTGTTTTTTTTTGTGGGCATGATTCAGTGTGTCACAGTCTCAGTCCCAGTCCCCAGCCATGCGATAAGCCGCACAATCTATGAAAACTTTCAACAGAAAGCAATGCGTGTAAATATATAAATTAAAAAACAGAAACAACAATGTCAGAATAAACACACGTGTCATCGCCGTCGTCGCAGCAAAAAGAAAGAAAATGCAATCGAACGGAAAATTGAAATTAAATCCAATCGAAATCAACAACAAATACAAATACTTGTTGTGTGTATATTGAAAGCATTGTCTCGCGCCTGGTTATAATCAAGTTTTAAAGCATATACAATAACAATAACAACTACAACTACAACTACAACGCCATAAAGGTTAACAGTAATAAATTAAATAAACAAATTCAACAAATCTATCGCGCAGTTTGTCCCACACGCTGCGCAACTATCTAAAAGCCGGCTTTATTAACTACTCCTCTACTATACTATATATAGTATTCCTATATATGTGTTGTGTATATATATCAGCATCAACTGGTATCTCGCGACTCGCTTGTTAATCTCTCGCTGGTTGTAAATAATGCGAATTTGTGAAAACAACTATTACAAAATGCAAATTCATATTTATGTCAATCGAACACAAATTTATAGCTACTTGTATTTGATTGTCGGAAGTATTGTGGCTTTAACTTTAAGTTGATTCTGATAAGGTCGTGGTTGAATTGTTGCTTTCCGGTGACTTTGAACGGCTTTTTTATTTAGGGACATTTGCACTAATCGACAGATTAGGCTGTGATTATAGACTTTGGTATTTTTTTGGTATTTGTTCAGTATATTAATTTGGTTTATTTTTAAAATAACATCGACTCAGAGACTATACTCGTAAGAGATAGAACTCTAAACATATCCTTTGGTATATTTTAGTATATTTTTGGTATATTAATTTAGTATACTTTTAGAATAATACTATCTCAGAGATAAATTTATTCATATAACCTTTGGTATATTTTCGGTATATTTTTAGAATGATACCAACTCAGAGATAGATTTATACATATAAACTTTGGTATATTTTCGGTATATTCGGTTTTTCAACAACGAGATTTGCAATCGCGAATTTCCTCAAATGAATGCATTTAGCTTTGAGTTGAGCTTCTTCATTATCTACTTTGTATTCTCTCACCATTTCCAAACCAGCTACAGTTGCTCCTCAATTAATTACAACGAGATTAGCTGCATTTTGATTGCAGTTGCCTAGACAAGTTCTACAGAGCAACAACTGAATTCAAAACTAAAGAAGCAGGTTGTTAGAATAGAATTTAGAAACCTTTAAACGTTATTATTGGCGATTTAATGACAGTGTTGTTGTTGTGTGCTCTGTACTTCGTATATAATTATGGCATAAATTGCCAACAAATTGCATGGCAATTTATTTTTACATTTCTTGGAAAGGGTGTGCGAGTTTCGTTTATCGATCGGTTAATTTTGTGACAAAAGTGATTTACATTTTCCAATTCTTGCAGGCAACTTCTCTGATAAGCAAAACAACAAAGCAACCCTAATTGCTGATAACCAATAAGAAATATAATAATATTTGAAAGAAAAATAGCACAATCGTCGCGTGTGTGTTGTGTGTGTGTGCGGTTGAATGTGCAAATCGAGTGTGCGAGAAGAGTGAATTTCACAAGGAAGCAGCTGCTAATCAAATCAAGAGGCAAAAGGCAAAAGGAATGGCGGAAAATACTGGCAATGATGGTAAGTTCAACAAAATCATAGAAAATATTAAATTTTACTTATTTTTTTGGAGGTGGGTTTTTGATTACTGCAAACAATTGTATTTCAAGGTTCATCAGAGCAAATATTTAGATAATCAGTTTGTAAATATTTTTACAAATGCAAAAAAGAAGAAACGAAAAAAGCAAAAAGCAAAAAGTTTATAAAAATTGGTTGTGGCATCTGGAACATTTCGTTTATTTCATTTGCAATCAAAGCAATTCACGTAATACTTGTGCACGCACAAACTGTGTTCAAGCCAATTGAAATTCGAAAAAAAGTGAAATGAAATGAAATAAAATAAGAGAACTAAGGAACCAACAAAGCCAATAAAAGACTTTAAGGCGCTGCCCTGTTCTGCTCTGCTCTGTTGGCCATGGCTAATACACAAAAATAGTGCACGTTTCGTGTTCTGGCGGACAGTCATGGTCAAAGCAACTTGAATATCGATTTATCTGGCCAGTATGCCAGATCAAACTTGTACCTTTTGCCTTCCCCATACCCCTCTACATAGTACAATGGGAGCATGAACTCTTCTGCATGGAATTGTTTTCAGCAATTGACGAAAGCAAACAAACAAAAACAACACAAAATTTCACACCTTTCGCACGCACAACGTGTTCTACTTGAATACATATAGTATAAAAACGGGCAGATCAATGGCATATATATATACTATATACGATATGTGTATAACAGATGTAGAGATGTAGGAATGTAGGAGGTGCACGTGTAGGAGAACGCGCGTAGATTTAAATTTCACGCATTTAACGCACAAAGTTTCCTTTTGGTAATTAAGTAAATGCTAAGGCAAAAGAACAACAGCTTCTACAAAAATAAACAACGACAAGAAAAAAGCAGTTAAATCCAGTAGCAAAATGCCAAAAGAATAGGCTATTAAATACCCTGTCTTCATTAATGAGCTATTGAAAGTGAAATTTTCAGAATTTTAAATAAATCATTTTATTCTAATGAAACTAAGAACTGAAAAGTTGAATTTTCGAAAGATTTTGAAGTAAAGGGAAACAGTCATTTTATTCTTAGAAAACAAAGAAATAAATAGCTTAAGAATTTGTAATAAAATTAAACAGTCATTCAAGTTAAAGTGTAACACTTTGATTGTTATAAAAAATTGGAGAAATTGGAAAAAAAATTCCATTGATGAAATAAAACTTTCCATAACTATTAAGAGCATATTCAATTTTTAGGCAATTAGTATAAATCAATTACAAATTTTAAAAGAAAACAGTTAACTAATTCAATTAAATTTTGAAATCTTAAATATAAAAAGTTCAACTGTCCCTTTTTGTAATCCCAAATTGAAGTTTATCATATTGTTGATTTGGCGTAACAAAACAAAGTTTCTGAAAGCTGCTTTTCCTATTTAATAATTGAGTCTCTCTTGCCACAGGCAAACATTTTGCCATTTTACTTGAGTTTTATGCACTAGATCAATTAAGAGTTACCACAAAAAAAAGAGAAGCAGACACACATTTACCGCTATAAACGGATTTCCAAATTGACTTCTGTGCCCCCCGAAAGTGACCCTTGTTGTGGGTGCAAACTGTTTTCGGTTCCGCCTGAAGCTTGCAACTTTTTTCTTTATGCGAGGCATTGTCCTTTTTGCCTTAAGTTAACCTAGGAGAGCCCTGGGAACGATCGACCCACAGGCCGGACGTCATTATGGCCAAGCTGGGCAAACACGAAGCGAATAGCACGCATACGCCACGTTGTGCGGCATACCCCAAAAACGAAAAATATATCGCACAGAGGGCGCTGTCAAGTTGAATTGATTGAATTGTGAAAAGTTTTATCGCAATACAATCAAAATGCTGCGGCTTTTGCGGGCATCGCGTGTGAATTTTCCACAGCTATCTCCGCGCTTCTGCCATTTCGAATAATGAACATTTTTCTAGCTGAACAAATTTTGGTTAGCTGCCGTCTGGCATATTGAAAATTGTTTCTGGTTTTCTCGGTTTTCGGTTTTTCGTTAATTTTTGATGTTCGAAAACTTGTAAGGTGTTCGCCGTTTTGTATTTTCTGCTTGGGCACAATATTCTTCTATTTTTTTTTTTTTTTTGATTGCCTGGCAGCGACATGAAAATCGATTTTGCGTTAATTGTATTTGATGTGGAACTCGTACACTTTAATGTTATTTCTTCTTTTCTTCTGACACCTTTCGTTCTCTTTTGTAATACAGCGAAAAAGCAAAGTTTAATGCTTCCGAAAATTCACTCCATATTGTATACTCGAGTCTCATACGAGCCGATGAATTAATTGCTTTTTAATTAGTTGCCCACATACAAGCAAAATAACACATCGTTCTTACACGAGAGGCAAATGTTCTAAATAATTGAGCAAAAACTTTTCACGATGTTTGGCATTCGATAATGCACAAACACACATTCGAGAGTTTTATGCAGTTTATTTATAAATTTCAACACCTCTATAGCAACAGATTCACTCGCAAAATTAGCACGTTTTGAATTGGGCTATTCCAAAAACAGAAAAAGAACCTTTAACAGGCCAGTAAAGCCCGTTTAATTTATGTGGGAGATTCCAGCACATGAAATTTTTGGTAGTCAATCTCATTAGAAAACTCGCAGAATTTATGATATCTACTTAGCGGTACTTTTACAGCATTCTCGACGTAATCATGTCTCGAGGCATGATTTTGGTAATGCGTTTATGGGAATTTTGAGGCAAACAAGTGGGACATAAATTGGTTTGGACTGCTGCTGTCTGTGCTAATTAAATGTCAATTTGCGACATGCAAAATGCTAATGAAATCAATGTGCGACCTTAAGCTCAGCTTCAGCTTTTAATATGCCTGGCTTAACGAATTTAAACAGAATGTAATTTATATGAGAAGGATGAATTTTAGGAAAAAGTTTTTGTATTAATTTCAAAGTAGAATGTTGCCATAATTTGTAACACAAACTATGTTAAAAAGGCAAAATGACTTTGTGTAAACTAATAACTGAAAAGTCATTTTTTTGTGAATTGTGGAAAGTTGTGTCATAACAATATTACTTGAAAGAAGTGGCTTTCAATTTGTCTTCTAATGGATTTGCTGTAAGCGACAGGCTAAAAGCAAACACAAACACCACAAAGAAAGAAACTAACCAACTATCAACTGGAGCGACGTCATCGATAGTCAGACAAACAATATCATCAATTCTACAACTATTGATTTTCATACACACAAACACACACCGACAAACAAATATACCCTATATATATGTATGTTAGATGGGCACTTAAAAAATGTCGGGCGAAAATCGAGCAATTTTTTTGTGACAGCCTGTTGGAACTTTTCACGCACAGATTTTTGAGTGCTTCAATTTAATTTTTGATCCACATAGAAAAATGTATATGTATAAATATATATATGGATGAAAAGTGGCCCACACACACACATGCTAACACGCTCGCATGCACACACTCACACACACACACACGCACACACATGTGAGCTTAGGACAAACTTTCGTTTAAGTACTTGAGGTGCAAATGGGAATGGCAAGTGTTCAACTCCAGCTCCATCTCATTCTCCTCCTTCTCCTGCTTCCGTTCATGCTCTAGCTCATGTTCATGTCGTGTGTCTGTGTTTGATGTAAAGCGCAACCGGTGTGTGTGTGTTGGGTGTGATTAGGCCATCATCATAGAGTAGAGCTAAGAACTGAGAGTTGGCAGCTGCCAGCTCGGGTGTGACGTGTGGAGTTCGCATTCTGTTTTTATGCCCTTAACCCATTGGGTAGAAGGGTATTATAACTTTGTGCCGGAAGGAAATAAATGTAACACTATAAAGTATATATATTCTTTATCAGCCTCAACAGCCGAGACGATATAGTCATGTTCGCCTTCTTACAACGGGTCTTAGTTGCTTTGGTTGACCATTTTGAATATTTTTCACTCGATGGTATATTTTCAATGTACTAATACATCAATATACCGAAAATAGTATTCTGTATAGTTTAGTATTTTTGCTGGTTATTAATCTTAGTTACTTTAGCTAAAAATCTAGCATATTTTAGTACCACATGGTATATTTTGAATGCAGTATTATATCAATATGCCAAATATTTGGTATGATCTAGTATTTTTGGGGTATATTAATCTTACTTTCTGTATATTTGTCGATGTATATTTTAGTACTGTGTGGTATATTTTGAATGTAGTACTATATAGTCTTCGGTATTTTTTTTTAGTATTTTTGCTCTTACTCAAAATGGGTAGCGGGTATCTCACAGTCACACTCGAATGTAGCTTTCGTAACAAACTGTTTTTTTCGGCTGCTCGAGTCCATTGGCAGAGTGAGGAGAAGAGTCTGCCTCGGGTGGTGTCCACACTGCTTTCATTTTCATTTTCTCTATTTAGCTGTGTTTATTTTCGCTTCAGAACGCGATTTTCCAATCGATTGAACACATGACAACCTACACACACTCGCACACTCGCTCGCATACCTTTGTGTATTTGTCCTCTGGCACACATATGGCACCGGCTGTGTGTGTGTTGTTGTTGTTGTTGTTTGTAGCCTTCGACCGACCGACTTCGAATGACATTTTCGCCAAGTAATTCAAAACTCTGCGGTAAATGGAAACCGTCTTGAACGTGCTCCACACACACCGTTGCCATTAGAAATGTCCTCTGTCTGTCGTCTGTCGTCTGCCTTCTGTTCATATCTTTCTATTTTTGATCATATTTAATTAACATTTTATTTTCCTTTTATTCTCGTTTTATTTTATATTCTTGTGTGTGAGTGCTCGCTTTTCTTTCTTTTTGTTGTCGGCTTTGCTCGACATCCTTTTTGTTGTTGCCAGCCAGCTCCATTTATTTACGCATCAATTTGTAGCGCTGATTTATGTCGCCGGCGCCCAAAAAAAAAAAAAACGATAGACAAAAACCCCAAGAACAAAGAACACACGCACAAAAACAACTAACTAACTGAGTCGAGCATTGTATACTCTAACTAAGATTTGCAGGAAGTGATTGATAAGCACTTTGTTTTTTGGGTTGGACTCTTTGTTTTTGTGTGCAGATATCAAAATAATTCCCAACTGCAAAACTCGTGTCATTTCACTGACCTTCTGAGACAGTATTTAAAAAACCCAAAAAGGAATAAAAACCAAGAATAACAAGAAAGTTTGTTCGACTGTGAAATACTCTCTACCCATTTTAAGTGAAAGCAAAACAGTGCTATATTATTTCAAAAATATACCATAATCATATACCGCAAACTAGGAAGATATATCCTGACTACATTTGGTATATTGATGTATATGTAAAATATAACATAAAGCCGAAAAAAATACCAGATTGTCAGAAAAATCTCCCATTCAACAAAGAAAGGGCTATATTATTCAAAAAATATACCATAATCATATACCGCAAAGTACTGAAGATATATCGTGACTACAATTGGTATATTGATGTATATTTAAAATATACCATAAAGCCAAAAAAAAACACTAGATTGTCAGGAAAAACTCCTATACAAAAAAAAATTTCTTTAATAAATTCTACAATTTTTATCTGATTGCAATCTAATTTTCAGGAATCACAGTAACTGTAGTTATTATTGTAAGTACCAAAAATCTCTCGGCTCTAGAACAGAACTCGTGTCATTTCACTGACCTTCTGAGAGAGTATTTAGAAAACCCAAAATGGAATAAAAACCGAGAAAAAAGTGGAAGTTGTTGTTTTGCCTAAATGCGAATTAAATTTGTGTCTCCCTCACTCTGTGCTGCTCGCTGAGTGCCATGCCGAGGCTGTCTTAAAGTATTAGTAGCTCAGTCAATGCTCACAGGAAAAAGAGGCGTCTGTTTTTTTTTCCAGCTGGGGGATGATTTAAAGGGCAGGGCATTGGCCGGCGTATTGCCAGGCGGCTGGCTGGATGAGCCGAAGCAATTGCGCAATTTTAAAGCGCTTTTCCGTTGGGCGTTTAATTAAATATAAAATTTACACTGACTAACACGACACAGTTTTAATTGAAATTTAAAAATCGAGCTTGAAGCTGCCGACAGCTTCAATAGCAATTAGCTATCCGATGAGCAACTAATCATGCAGCACAAAGTACACAAGAGAATCCCTTGCGATTTATGCGCTTAAATTATGCATAGGTCAATTGAAACAACTCTATTTATAACCAAATGGGAATTAAAGTGAAATCAAAGCGTTTACCTAAGACTTCGTAGAAGTAATTGATATTGTTGTGGCGCTGTGGTTGTGCGTTTCTATTTATAGTTGAAAGAAATATGTAGCATGGCAAACAGAATAATTACGTGGAAGTTTGAAGACGTAAGCGAGATGGACTTGTCAATAAATGACACAAATATGATAAGCTTACAGCTTGATTGAGAAATGCTACACATAAAACTTGTGTCAAACTATTCGACATATATCTGACAGCTCAAAGCACATTTAATGAAGCGGGGCAACTGAGGTGGAACAAATGGATTTTGACTGCCTAATAATAAAGAAGTTCTTTATTAGAGAAGTTAGTACTTCAACTAGTTAAAAGTAAGGAAGATTCTTCGTAAGAATAATTGATTATACTTTAAAAGTGAATATAAAGAAAAGTATTTGGAATATCATGAAAATAAACTACACATTAGATTTTCGAAGGTGGAAGCAATGGCTAATAGAAAAGATCTTTAAAAACTTGTTTAACTAGTTTAAAGATAGGGAAAATAATCGATTATTGCACCAACATTTTTGCTCTAGAGGAGGCTAGAAGAAATATGAAAAAAATATTTTAAATCGCTTTGGGAAAAGCTTGATATATTGAAAATCCAAAAATCGAACCATTAAGGCTTGTTTACACTTTACACTTTTTCAATGTTGTGGAAAAGATAAATAGTCATCTGGCTTATTGATTGAAAACAGCCGAGACATTGTATGACAAACTATCGATAACACATGTAGAAGCTACAAGAATTCAAGGAAATGTACTTTGAAACACTGCAGACAATGCTAATATTCATATATAAGGAAATCCCTGAAAACAAGCCATTAAAACTAAAAAGACACCGTGTCAAAGTTGAGTCAAAGATAGTTGCCTTACTTATTGATTGAAATATACAGTGTAATAAACTTATCTATAGCACTGAATTCCCTTTAAAAAATAGTCAGCTGAATAATTCAGTGTCTCCGTCTGAATTGTGTGTGCACCTTTAGTATCGATCTAACAAAAGGTGAATGCTTTCCTTGACTGACATGCGTGGCAATTTAGCTGCCTGCACCTGCCACAATAAAGTACATTGCCGCACAGCTGAATTACATAAGCGAACTGCTATGCAGATAATCAGTTGACATGTAACCAAAAATGGAGTTAACCCTTTTTTTGTTGTGTTGTGTTGTGCAGTGTCATTAGCTGTAAGCTGAACAAAGGGCCGACGGGCGAATGCCAAGGATGATCTACTTAAAAGTTCCCGATGTTGTCGTCGACCCACATTTCACTTATTACACTGTTCAGATGTTTGCCACAATGCGGCAATGCAGAAGCTGAAACCCGGCAGCTGGTTGCCCCAAAAAAAAAAAGCAAAGCCGTAAAACGTGTTGTCCGTAAACACACGCCTCTTACTATATATGTATATATTATATATAGTATATATGTAGATGGTGTGAATTGCGAGCAGAAATGAAAAGAAAAACGAGTAGAAGACAGCAAAGACTTGTGTACAAATTGTTTTTGCAATGTTATAAATGTAAACAAAATTAACATATGCAAATTTTTCATGTGCCCACGTGTGTCCATGTGAATCTGACTCAGTTTCAACAGCCAAGCACACACACTTACACACATTCATACTCACATTCGCATTCACTACTCAGACTCGCACTCACACTCATTCTATAGACAAATAGCCTGTCTGAGAGTTGCGTCGCGTGCTGACTGCAGAACAGAGAAGAGAGAGAAGAGTGAGAAAGGGGAAAGAGGTGGACAGGCAGCTTTTGTTCATTTGATTTGCTGCTGAAAATATTCAAGTATGCAGCGGAAAATGCAAATTGCTCGAGTGCCATATGCTAGCTGCACTTTTCCACGCGTTTTCCCATCATTCTCTCTCCTTCTCCCGACTGTCTTTTAATGCTATTAAATATGCATTATTATACGACAACGACAACGAAAAAAAAAGAGGAATGATAACCTTGATAAGTAACCGGTTACACTACTCTACTCAACAATATTACGTATGTGGCATGTAACACATGTGCAGAGCACTTCTAGCGAAAATACAAAAAGAAAAAAAAAAAACGGAAGTTGTTATTGCCATTTGCATAATATTTGCATATTTCTTCAGGTGCCAAGGACTACAGCTAATAAACTAATGCAAGCGTTTTATGAGTTTGTCTGAAGTTTATGAAAAATAAGTGCGATTATCTCAAAGACAGCGAAAGAGAATTTTGCTGAGTTTTTACGGTTAACTTGAGAATTACTAAAGGCGAGAATGTGTAAGTGAATTTACTGCACAATGTTCTCTAATTGATTAATTGTACAGCACAGCGTATGCGTAATCAGTTTAATGCGAAAACTGATTCGGTTCATTAGAATTATTTACATATAAAAATATGGACTTTAATCAATATTTAAATACCTATTGGAAAACAAAAACAAATGCTCTACCCCAAACGATTATCAATTGCGAAATCGAACCACATTTTCAAGTTCAATAATCTAATCAGAAGAGCTAGACATTGTGGGGTTTCCTATTGTAATTTTGTGTTATTTATAATAGTTATTTCAGGTAGTTAATCTGCTTAAGAACTTGAGTGTCTTTAATTGTTGTCAAATGTGTGTTGTGAAAAACCCGAAAAAACGAGCCCCAAATTGATTAAAATTGGGTTCACTATTGTGGGAATTCTCCGAGGAAACCCCGAAAAATCAGTTAATAAATATTGTTTGTTGCTAATGGGTCGGAATTGACCATTCAAAATGTTTATCAGGGAATATCGCCACTTAAATATGTTACTTGACGTAGGCAAAATGATAAGAAGAGAAGAGAGTTTACTATGAAATTTCCCATGAATTTACTTTAATCCCCATGCTGTGATAAAATATTCAAATGATATGTTTAACGCTGTGTAATCTATCATTATTTTAATTTGCAGGCAATCGATCTCCTTCAATGGACGAGGACGAGTCGACGCTGGATGACTTGCGTATGTATAATAATAATAACAATGAAATGGGGCAACTGTTAACAAATACGACTAATTAATAACCGAGCTGAAGCAAACGTTGTGATTATGCCACCAACACAGAGACACAAAGACTATAGATGGCAATTAACAAGTGAAAAACATGTGGTTCCCAGTGTAGTTAGGTTGCTGCTGATGAATAATTAGCCAGCAATAAGTCAATCGTCAGTGAGGTTCATTAGATGTGCAATTTGTTTGGTCAGTTTAGTGTCTGGAATTTTTAGTGGCCACATTAAATATATGTCGGCTAAAAGCCAATTGTAGTTGTAGTTGTAGTTGTAGTGCTGCTACCAAGGAATATTCTGAGGCAGCAATGAAAGAAAATATATGTGCTTGTTTGTGCTTCTATCTCAGCTACTCGCTGCTTTTGACGTCAGACGTTAACATCTGGCCAACGCGGTGGCGGCGGCCTACAATTGCCTCCCCCCTTCCATCACCAACCATCTCCCTCCCTCAAGTTCGTGCTACTTCTAGAGCATAACAATAGCTTTGATAGATGGCACACCGCAATTTAATGCCACACAGATGCATAATTCATAAATACGTAGACATGTTTCTTACACGCCAAGCCACGTACTCTCAAGAATTTCGTGCCGTCGCCTTTTTGCCAAATTGTTTTTGCCATTTAACTCAAATTGTGCTGCTGCCCACCCATAACATATTGATTTTCTCGCATATTGACAAACATTTCTGTTCTTTGTTCTCTTGGTAGAGAAAATATTCAATCCTGTGCGATCGTCCGCCTCAGAGCCGGCCATGTCTTCGATGATGCCGTTGCCGATGCACGTGCCAACTTCGGCTGCCTTTACACGCATTGTTGTTGAGCCCACTAATCACATTATACGATTTCGGTATAAATGCGAGGGTCGCACAGCGGGCTCGATACCCGGCAACAATTCAAAGCCCGAGGCTAAGACGTATCCCACCATCGAGATTGTCAACTACAATGGACCCGCTCATGTCTTTGTCTCTTGCGTCACCGCCGATCCGCCATATCGTCAGCATCCCCACGAGCTGGTCAGCAAGGATGAGGCCGATAAGTGCAAAGCTGGTGCGTACATCAAGCGATTGAAGCCTGGCGAGCAGCGATTGGAACTGCAGAAAGTTGGCATTCAGTGCACCAAAAAGACGGAAGTGGCCGAGGCGCTGAAGAAGCGCAAAGAGAAGAATATTGATCCATTTCGTGGTAAGTCGAATTCTCTCCTATTCTTACAGTATAATCCAAACTGTTAATTTCATGTCTTGCTAGCTGGCTTTGAGCACGCCAAGGATGTGTCCAGCATTAATCTAAGCCAATTGCGTCTGTGCTATCACGTTGTGATCATGGATGAGAAAACCAAATCCAATATTGCCCTCGAGCCAGTTGTTTCGTCGCCTATCTATGGCAAGAGCAACGATCTGACCATCACCAAGATGTGCAAATGCTCCTCAAAGTCTAGTGGTGGGGATGAGATCATTTTACTCTGCGAGAAAGTCAACAGGAATGACATTAAGATCCGTTTCTTTGAGACAAATGCCGATGATGTTGTCGTGTGGGAAGCTTACGGCATCTTTGGCAATCACAATGTGTACAAACAGACGGCGATTGCGTTCAAAACACCGAGTTATCACAACAAAAACATTCAGAACTGCGTAGATGTAAGTTACTAAACCATTATACAACTTGTTTAAGGAAATAATCCAATGTGTTGGAACGGAGTTGATTTTCAATTCAATTTTAATCTTTAACGAATTGTAGTTCCTATTAGAAAAGTCGCAACTCCCTTATTAAAACCACTTTCATTTAACGCATTTTGGTTGGCATTACAAATTATTACTAACTTATTCATTTCCACAAATAGCACTCAAAAGAATCCTCACATAATTTGCACTTAGCGGCCACATTTTGTTTGAGTCCCTTTTCACTTAAGGTCCCATTTGATGTCTCGCAAACAAAACGAAAACAAACCAAGTAGATGGTTTATTTAACTGCAAATTTTGGCAGTTACATATAAACATTAAGCGAGATTTGGTTATATGCACTTAGCAGCATATATTATCGCCCAAGTCAATAAATCATATAACAAAATAAAGCATAGAAAACAGAAAAAATCAGATGCTTCATTAATTTGAGACAGCTAAGCGAAAAATATGTTAAAGAAAAAGAAAACGCTCAATTCGAGGCCGTTAAGTGCGGCATTTTTGCACTTATCTGCATATTTTCATAGTTCATTAGTTGTTAACAAGTCAAAATAAAGAAAAGTACATATAAAACACTTGAATTTCTTTTGCTAATCACTTCACATCTCGCTTCTAGGTGGAAGTGCAGCTGGTGCGTCCTTCGGATGGTGCAACGAGTGCTCCGCGTGTCTTCACCTACAAACCCAATCCAGGTATGCTAACATTTGCGCGTCTGCAGCATAAGCTGAAGCGTAAGCAGGAGCTAGACGTGTTCCAGCAGATACTTTCGATAGATAGCGAGACGACGGCCACGAAATATTCGTGTTCGCCACTCGACATCAACGAGGACGAGAATACGGTTTCATCGGACGAACAGCAAAGTTCGGGAACGTTGAATGATTTTGAGATTGCGGTAAAGAAATTGCAAATGCGGCATCGCATCGAATCGGAGGCGAACGAAGCGGATGCCACGGTGACCGATTACACCGACGGACTCGACAATGACAATGATGCCGAACATGACGGGGAAGAGGAGGACATGGGCATTGAGTTGGAGGTGCCGCAATTGTTGCCCCAACTGGCTGACGATTGCACACAGACCTCGACGCCCATGGAGGAGATACTGCAGCAGCCTCAGCTGCAATCGCGACCGCTGAGCAATGTGGACAAGATCAATGAGTGGATGAAGAGCAGCGAATTCGAACGCACCGACAGCCTGACCGTGGAGAACGGCGATACGCCAACGCTCTCGCACAGCACAGCGCAAACAGCTTTTACTAACGTGAGCAGCCTGACAGCGAATACAACCATCACAAATCAGCTGGACGATGAAGCCAACGGCGGCTCACGACGCGACACTTTAGAGAATGCAGCACTCAAGGAGTTGCCTGCGGGAGAGGAACCCGAACCGGAGCCAGAGCCAGAACTGGTGAGCGCTAGTGCTCAGGCTTCGGTGGATATCGATGAGAACTTCGATGAGACAGCTACCTATACGAGTCTGCAGATTGCCTACAATCACCCAGTGGAAATGCCGCAAAAGTCGAAAGCCGAAACTCAAGCATCGTATCATGCCACGAATCCGTTTAGTCAGCTGGACGAAGCTGAGTTGGTGGTGCTCACAAATCCTCCAGCGCCACGCATTAAAGTCAATGCAGCTCAGACGCCAGCAACACCGCCATCGCCACCGCTTCCCTTGCCACCGCGCACCCCGTCGCCCGTCGATTGCGAACATCGTTTGCCCCCGCTGCCGCCGAAGCCGCGTCACTCGCAGGATCTGAGTGTCAGCGAACACAGCGTCTCGAATTCGGTGTCGTTGAGTCGCTCTCGCAATGGCAGCGTCAGCTCCACACGGACCACGCCCTCGCCCATCATCATTATGCGAACTCCCGATCAGAGTCCCACCAAACGTTTGCCGCAAATGCTGCCGCCCAGCTCGACCGGCTCCAATTCGGCGGCTGCCTCGCCCAAGAAGCGTCAGGGCTTCTTTTCACGTCTATTCTCGCGTCGTCGCAGTCGTGCCGAAGATGCCGATGAGACGCATTCGGTTAACTCACGCGCCACCACGCCCACTGGCAGTCGGGAACCCAGTGTTAATCACTTCGCAGTCGGTGATCCCAATCGCAGCTCGGTACGTTCCCTGCAGCCACCGGGCTTGAGTCCTCAGAACAGCGTCTCCCGGGGCGGTCGTCCGGTGGGTCGCAGCTCCAGCAGCGTGTCAGGCAAGCGACCAGCACATCTGGATGCGGATGTCATTCACATACCGCTCAAGGGTGGTGATAGCGAGAACAGTTTGCTGCGTCCCGAGAGCTACTCCACGGCCAGCACCTTGTCCTATGGTCGCCCCTTAGATCGCAAGACGTTGAGCACGCTGCAACTGGCCGATATACCGATAAGTGATGGCAACATGGAGCTGGTGGCCATTGCCGATCGTCAGAGCATTAAGAATTTGTGTGAGGGCGCCTATGGAGTGATGCTTGATCCCAGCGTCGATCTCTCCGAGGCCGAACACTTTGCGCTCTACACGAGCAAATCTCCCGAACCGGAGCGTGAACTCGACGGCGGTAGCGAGGCGGTGGATGCGGGTGATTTCTTGAGCGCCGATGAGATTGCCAGACGTTTGGCAGAGGCAAATGGACTGCAATAGAAGGCAGCTACCAAGCACATAGTGAAACAGAAAAAAGGAGCTGCAAAGTCGCATCAACTTTTTTTTTTTTGTTTTCAGCAGTAAAGAATTTGCAGCCCTGCTTTTAATAGTTAGACACAAAGTTTTTTCTAGTCGTCTTTTCTTTCAGTATTATCTATATGGCATATACTATAAATCTAGTCAACACACGCACACACACACAACACACACACACACAGCTTGATCCTGCTAACCAAAATACCAAATTGTCTTTGTAGAAACCATGAGCGAACAGTTCCATCAAAATGCGATCGAATCCACCGAATTAGTTAAGCGCAAATTAGCTGGTCTTGCTTCCAATAGCAAACAGCGGCGATTGCAACGTAAGTGCCCCTCAATTCGATATTTCTCTCTGGTGTTGGGTCTCTCTCTCTTCTCATAACCTCACTTCCATAAACCAACAAAATATGAAAATCGTTGCCTACTTTTAGGCGACAATTCCTTACACACACATTCACACAGTCACAAATTTGTCTCTCAGTGTTCTAGTTGAAGAATCTTATTCGTATTGTTAGCATATTATAGTGTAAAACATAAACCCCTTGTGGACCAAATAGGTCAGTTCAATTTTGGCCAGTATTGTTATTTGAAATTCATAGAATTACACACACACACACAAAATCGATCGATCGGTATTCTCTTAATCTTTTTTGCTGTTGCCTCGTATTATACACAAACCAAATTCGAACAAACAAAACCAAACCAAACAAATCTGTGTAATTCTAATCGATGAATAAAAGTTTTTGGTAACAAAGCAAACACAATTGCTTTCTTCTATTCTAAACTACGAAATGGTTATTCTAAAGTGTGAAACAAACTATAATTGTTATAAGGCAATTGCAATAGTTTAATATCCGTTTGTCTGCTCAAAGCTAATTTTCGAAGTTTTCCCTTGTTCTCTTTTAAAACAAAGAAAATCTTCTGCTTAAAGTTTAGTACATTTTTATTTAAACCTAATTTTCCAAAAGAATTTCCCTGTTCTCATACAAAACAAAGAAAATATTTAATACAAATGTTTCTCTGTTTCTTTCAATCTCATAAATAAAATTTGTTCTATTGGAACAATTTCCAAAAACATCACAAAATGTAGAATTACAACAGTAACTGAACTAATACTTCCATATACAAACCCAAAATGTAGAATTAGGAAAGTTACTAAACGATTCTAATTTCTGATCAACCTTTCCAAATAATATCTTATATATTTTTGTCAAGATATTCAACTGCTATTGTTAGACGAAGATATTGCTTCAATTAGTTGGACAGTTCAATCCACAAATCGAATACAGTCTCGAGCTATAAGCTCTTCACTAACCTAATCCCTTTAGAAATGCCATTGAGCTTCGGTGCGCCGAGGATTTGTTGTCATCTCCTTTCCCCCCAAATTTAGTTTTTCTTCGAGTTTAGCTAAGTCAAAGTGACCGCAACAGCAGCCCAAGTATGCTAACTAATTGTTGACCAGTAAGTTATTAAGTATATATGATAATGATGTTGTAACCATTGTTGTTGTTCCTTTTCTTTTTACTTGTTGTTGTTTTGTGACCTTTTCTGTTTCTGTTGAGTTGATTAGCAAGCTTTATTATTTCTACTATATACTCATGCTTCGTTTCCATAGCGCTCATTAACTTAGCTTGTAAGCGACAAAAGTTTCATGACATCGACAGTTTTGCTAATCAACTTTTCCCAATACTTTTGCAGCAACAACAACGAACGCACAGGAGATGTCGAATTATTTTGGACAGACGACACCGTTTTTGCACTCCTACCAAACAAAGCCAAGTCCGACGGGCAGCACATTTGAAACGGACGTCAAGTTTGAAATGCAATTTGATGTGGACAACATTCCCTCGACGAGCAACCAGGAATTCCTCACGAATTTCCCGCTGTCGCCCGTGTCAAGTTACAGCACTGCCGATAGCATTTCACCGGTGCAACAGCAGCAGCAGCAACCACAAATGCAACAGCAACTGCCACAACAGCAGCAGCAGCAAATGTATCTGGGGAGCAGTCCAAGTCCATCGTTTGGCTCCGAGATGAAGTATGAAGTGCCGCAAATGCAAATCGATAGCATTCCCACGACGTGCGTCCAAAATATTTGCACGGATTTTTCAATGTCGCCCGGATCCAGTTACAGCACAACCGATGGTATTGCTCCCATGATGACGGTGCAACAACAACAGATACAACAGCAACAGCAGCAGCAGCAATTCCAGCAGCAACAACAACAGCTTCCACTACAAAACTGTCCCAATGAGCTCGAGATGACGAATGCTCTCAATCACATGACCATGCAGGACAATTCGTATCCATCCAAGATGATGCAGTTGTCCAATCAAGTGCATACCAAAACCAGCTTCAACGGTGGCAGCTTCATAGCCACGAATTCGCATGATGTGCAAATGAATAACAACAACAATGCCTTCAGTCCCAACATGAATACCACGAACTTGTCTTTTTCACCTCAGAATTGTATGCCATATGAATTAAATCCACAGCAATCGCAGTCTCCTTCGCAGTTTCAACAAGTGCAATATCAGCAACAACAACAGCAGCAACTGATGCAGGAATCCCAGCAACAGCAGCAATTACAGCAACAACAGCTGCAGCAACATCAACAGCAACTTGCACAGCAACAACAGCAGCATCAACAACAGCAACAACAACAGCAACTTGTGCAGCAGGAGGCTTTGGATTTCCTTGGCGACTTGGGCTTTGATAATACCAACATCACAGAAAGTGCAGAGATACGTTATATTAATGATTTACAAAAAACAATTGCTACTCTCGACAGCCAATCGCCAACATAATGTGAAGCCAACAAAAGGCAGAAGGAATTGAAGAAGCCCATAAAGTGTGTATATGAGCATATGATCAGCGTTCACAGCAGAGACGATATAGACTGTCGATCTACTTATTATGAACAACTCGATCTCAGAGACTATGAAAGCTAGCTGCTTAATATTTAAGCTACAGCTTAGTTGTTGTAAAGAACATTGCAAATTTAACTACGATCGAACAATAAACTTGAAAGTTAACATGGAGAAACATTTACAAACCCAAAAATATTAGATATTTCCGAAGATAACAGACTTTGATTTAAGAACGCGATTGTACAAATAATTTTCACGTACGAACAGAGTAACTTGTTTTTAAATTTAGATCATAGACTATGTATATATATAAAGTATGTTTTGTATGTAATTTAAGAGGCGATTTATTTTCTTTTGGCCAATTAGTGGAGAGTGGCAAATAGCTCGAATCCCATCAAATAAAGTGAAATTTGCAAATCTTGATTTTTGAAATATAATAAAACAAAAAACTTGATCAAAAAAGAAACATTGCTGTAAATATTGTTGAATTGTGTTTATGTAGTTTTTGCGATAACAAATAAGCGAAGAGAAACTTTCCTTCCAAATTTTGATGATACGATGAATGTATATAAAAATGTTTTTATATGTAATTAATGAGGCCTTTGCTTCTTTTGGCTAATTAGTTGTTAGGTTTGTAGCAAGTAACTCGGAATCTCATCTAATATTATTGTACACTTCAACTGTATTTGATTTTTTGTTAACATTCAATAAATGAAATCCAATTCTGCTTCTCGTGATAAATTTTGGGAATGTGTGTAAAACATAAGAATACGAATACGAATAATAATAATACTGTAGTTAACGGCAAAAATAGGGCTGCTGGGCTGTTGAGCTATTATTGGCATTGTTCTCATCACGCATGCCGGCAAAGAAACGCTTAATATCATCCTCGGTGACAACCTTCTTGCTGGTGGCAAATGACTGCAGATAATCCTTGAGCTTATCCTTCATACGATTGTATTCGGTGATGGCATCGATCTGCTGCGAGTGTCCCATGGAGGCCAAGGCACGTATGCCCTGCTCATAGCTGGAGTTCTCCTCGGCACGCTTCATGCCACGCTCCTCATACGATTTGGCTGAATCCTCGGCATCCAGCAGAAACTGCACCGACTGCTCCTTGTAGAGTTCCATGCACTTGGCGCACTGGCAAAGCGATTTACGCCAATCGTTGGTCCAGAAAGCGGCGCCTGTTAATATATGTATGATATTTAGTATGCTGAGTAATCCATTTGAAAGTTTTACTATGTTGTGTGATGAGGTGTGTATGTGTTGATAGATGAAGTTTGATCTCAGTTAGCAGCTTGACACATTTTGTAGTTACAACTCTCGGGAATTTCAATAATATACATTATATTTTGTGTGCCGGCAAAAACATGAATGTGGAATACTTTTCGGAGGGGCTGGAATGTCTGATGTATTCGGGTCGCAAGTTGTCCCCGGAGCAGCGCATTCTCATCGAGAACTCATTGATTGTGCTGATGCAGGAGAATCGCTTCTCGGGCATGTATTTTTGGGGTCGCATTACGGCGACTAAAAATGATTATTATATTGCCTTTGGCTACACGAATGATTGTCTCAAGGATCGCAAGTATTTCTACAGTCTGGATCAGTATCAATGGCAACTCCTGCCGTTTGTGCAGAGTCCCAAAATTTTTCAGGCCACGGTGCTGGCAGTTGAACCCTTCGTTGGTGATCCCAGTCTGCTGACCTATGTTAAGTTGGTAAGTTGTGATGGCGGGCTTTAAATTGAGTGTTACATTTCATGATTGTGGTAGGATCCAACATTTACTATTGTGGCCAATCAAGTGGTGAACATCAGTCGACCAGAAGTGGTCAAGTTGAAGGAAGAGGAGCGTTTGGCAGCAATTGTGTTTATCATAAGTGAGGAGTGCGCAATTTGTCCTCGCGGTGCTCTTTATAAGATGGTGGATGGTCGTGTTATACCAAATCAAATGTTTCGCGGTCTCAATGATCTGCAGATCGACAATCTATCCTACTATCAGCTCTATCGTCTGCCTCGCAACGACCTCAAAACGAATCTATCGAAGCGGAGCGACTACAATTATGCCATTGATTTTTTGGATACTATTGACGGTGTTATTCCTCTGAATCAGGCGTTTGCCTTAAATATGCAAAGCAACGAACGCATTGCAGTGATCAAATCCTGTGTTTGGTTGGGCATGACTTTCTTCCACAAGCTCAACTCACGCAAGCATGGATTTCTCTATCTGGGCGATGGTCGCAAGAACTTTGATTTGCTCTTTATGTATTGAGATTGAAATGAAATTATCACCAATAAAAGTTTTAGTTTGCTTTGCAATAAGAAATGTAACCTGGCCCATAATCATTATTGTCACAACAAAAATCAATCGTAATTAAAACATCTCAGAATTCCTGCATAAACTAATTCTTCGCTAAGCTAAGACACAAACCGAGACACGAACCTATTCCGAAATGCTGGCTGGCAAATCCTTATACATCGAAGTCTTTTTTCAACACCTCGATTGGGATTTATGAAAATTTGATATAAGAAAATAACTTTGTGCTTCACTTACCCTTGTGCTCCTTCTTCGGTTTGGGACGCTTGCAGTCGTCATCCTCTTGTTTGCTGCGTTTCTGTAGCGGCTCCTCGTTTGCTTCCTCCACTTTGGCTTCATTCTCCTGCTCCTCCTTTGCTGCAACTGGTTGCAAAGCAAGTCCAGTGTAATCCTTGAGAAACTCGTGACTTTTCATGCAGCCGTCGCATATCATTTCACTACAGGCATCCAGCCACTTTTCGTTGGCAGCTGGTGGCGCTTCCATGTGTGCCAAATGGAACCAATCCTCGCAAATGGCGCACTGCAGCATTATCTCCTCTGTGGTTCGCTCTGGATCGGGATACGGACGCTTGCACTTGCAGTACAAGCCCTGGAAATTCTGATTGTATTGATTGTCCGCATTCGCCGGTTGCACTTCATCCAGCTGAGCGTTGAGAGCACAACGCTTCTCGGTGCCCATTTTCAACGTTGGACAATCGCAACGAAAGTTACGCTTTGTGTAAAGTTCAATTAATTCGTGGTGCTCATGACAGCGATAGGAGCAAGCAAGACAAATGCCAGCACTCTTGGAAACATCGTTGCGTGCCTCGGGGCAGCAGGTTAAGCAGGAATATAGCGCCTGTCGTTGTATTGCGCCCTTACCATATGTGCAAGCTTTTTCATCGGATGCTCCAAGCACGGCCGCATATTCTTCCTCCATTTCTTTTTCCTCTTCCAGCACGTCGAGCATTGTAATTGTAGATTGCTCCAATGGATTCACTTCGCCAGTTTCGGCTGCATTTGCAGCGCTGCTTGTGTCGCTCATTGTATGTGCAATAATTTATATTTAATTTAATTACGACGAAATAGCAGACGCTAGTGTGTTTGGCGCAAAAAAAATTGCAATGTAGCGTTCGCTTATTTGACGCCAGCTGGTTCGTGTTAATGAACTAAACTTGTTCGCGAACGCCGATTATTCCGATGAGTACTATTGAATGCGCACTGGTTCGTGCTATCGTCACAGGTAATAGTGTTGTTCAGCAACACACAGCTCAGCTGTTTTACAGCACGCAATCATCAGAGGCTCCGAGCTCAGCTGCATATGTATATTTTTTTTGACTTCGAGCTAATCCAACATTGCAATTGCTGATTGCTCTAATGCACACATTATGCCATATTGCATAGTACTTTCTGATACACTTTATATAATTATAAACTATTAAAATTCACTTTTTCAAAGAACTTTGGCGCACTGCTAGTGTTGAGTTAGCAAATTTGCATATGAACTGAACTTGCTCACGCACGCTGTGCATCGCGATGATTGCTATCGACTGCAAAGTGAGAATGCTATCGATACAGTATGTAGTGTTGTGAAGTGGGCATCAACGCAGCTGTTTTACGAATAAATTTTACAACACGCAATCATCGCATTTTTGTATGTGCGGCATTTTTCACAATATTGTGTTTTTGTAAAAATAAATAATAAAACCTCAAAATGAATGCGCCACCAACATTCGAATCATTTCTGCTGTATGAAGGCGAAAAGAAGTAAGTGCAATTATGGGAATAAATTAAGTATTGATGTAAATAACGCTGCCACTTGCTTGCACACAGAATCATCAAAGAGCTGGACACAAAAGTGACAAATGCGGCAATATTCACCATCAACAAGGAAGATCACACGCTGGGCAACATGATTCGCAAGTAAGTAAAGTTCAATAGCTTTGTTTACAAGCTAAATACTAATGTAATGCCTTTGTGGTTATAGCCAACTGTTGAAGGATCCCAATGTGCTGTTTGCCGGCTACAAAGTTCCACATCCGCTGGAGCACAAGTTCGTCATCCGCATCCAGACGACAGCGGATTATTCACCTCAGGAGGCATTCATGAATGCCATTACCGATCTGCTGGCCGAACTCTCGCTCTTCGAGGAGCGCTTTAAAGTGAGTTTTCATTTACAAGCTTTAAATGCATTTGATTAATTTCCCATTCCTGTTTTGCAGGACGCCATTAAGGAGAAAAAGGAGGGTGGTGATTAAATTTAGTTACTCATATTTCTTTTTACATGAAATTTACGAAAACAATAGCATTAATTTCACTATTCATATAAATAAATAAAAAAAACAATTTAAAAAAAGGCCAATCCGCAAGATTAGTTAAGACTTCCTTGGTCACCGCTGAGGTATTTGGCATGATGCATGATGTACATCAAATTATCCAACTGGCAATTAAAATATCGTTACAAATTTGTGTCTAAACAACCAAGTAATTATTGCGTATTAAATCTAGTAGGTCTCATCGTCGGCGCATTCGCTGGTATCGTGTCCAAAGACTGAAAAAAAAATGTCCATTTCATTATCAAGAATATATGGATATAATCTTTTATTACCTTCACAGGAATCGCAGTATTTGCGTGGTGCTGGCAGCTTGCGCTCCTTCTTTTCATTATTGTTGGCCTCGGCTGGTGGTGGAGGCGAATAATCACGATCCTCGCTAGCTTGCAGTGGACAATCCTCCGTCTCATGCTTGTCAAACTCATCGCAAATATCGCAGAACAAACGTGGCGCCGGTTTCCGTTTGCTGAGCAGATCAAAAGCTTGCGGCCTAGAGGGGAATATAATTAAGATAAAGATATATATCACAATTGGAGGATATACTAAGCTACTCACTTGGTAAAGTCCATGGGCAACGTTTCCAGCGTCTGCACCTTGGCCTTGAGTGCATCGTTCTTCTGCTGCATGTCCGCTATGATCGAGTTGAGGAAGTTGATCTTGGCCAGACTGGTTTCCGTATCCAGTTGCTGCAAGAGAAGTAAAGAATTTAGCTAGGTTTACAAATGAGTTAAGCTGTAATTTCACCTCTTGTGTCTGCGGTTTGCTGGACGAAGAGCCATTGGCACGCAACGCCATAATCTCACGTGCTTCTTCTAGCTCCAGAGCTTGCAACTGGCGAGTCAATTGCTGACACTCGATCTGCACCATTTGCTCCGATTGCTGTGCTTGATGCACCGCCAATTCCAGTTCAGAGATGCGCGTTTGTAGCTGCAACAGTTGCGCGGACTTGGCGCTGGAAGCTTCATCCATTTCATCGATGACCTTTTGATACTCGGCGAGTTGAGCATCAAATTCGTTGCCCTTCTCCAGCTGCTGTTGCTGCTGCTGCAGCGTTTGTTGCAGCTGTCCTTGGTCAGTTTGCAACTTCTGCAATTGCTGCTCTAATTGCTGCTTGTTTTCCTTCAATTGCTGCACACTTTGCTGTAGTAGTTGCAATTGTTGTTGCAACTCCGAGCTGCTGCTTTCTTGCTCCTTCAATTGGCTTTGTTGCTGCTTCAACTGTTGCTCGACTTCGTCAAGCTTTGATTGCTTTTGTTGCACCGTTTCCTGTAGCTCACCATTTGCCTGTTGCAGCTGACGCAGTTGCTCAGCTGCCTCGACAGCTGAGCCCTGCAAAGTCTGCTCGGTTTGCTGTTGCTGCTGCAGCGTTCGTTGCAGCTGCCCTTGATCAGTGGTCAACTTTTGCAATTGCTGTTCCAACTCTAGTTTATTTTCATTCAAGTGCTGCACGCTTTGCTGCAGTAGTTGCAATTGTTGTTGCAACTCTGAGCTGCTGCTTTCTTGGGCTGTCAATTGGCTTTGCTGCTGCTGCAACTGTTGCTCGACTTCGTCAAGCTTTGATTGCTTCTGTTGCACAGTTTCCTGTAGCTCACCATTTGCCTGCTGCAGCTGACGTAGTTGCTCAGCTGCCTCGACAGCTGTGCCCTGCAAAGTCTGCTCGGTTTGTTGCAGCTGCTGCAGTTGCTTCTCCAACTGTTTGTTGCTGCTCTGTTGCAACTCGAGTGCGCTGTGCGTTTGCTGCAACTCCTGCTTCATGCCCTGCAGCTTCTCAATCAGTCTTTCAGCATTCATGTCCGCCTCCATCTCGAACAACTCAAAGATGTGCGCTGTTTCGCTCTTCTCTGCTTGCAACACTTCCAGCACCGTGGAGAGCTCTGCATTTGTGGTCGATATATTGGCATTGGCCACCTGAATGGCCTCGACTAGCGTCTTCAAGTCAGCGATCTTTTGTGCATCCTCGCGTGCCAACTGCTCCTTGTGCTGCAATTCCGTGTTGGTGATCTCCAGACGCTCTTGCAGCTCCTTGATGGCCACCTCGTTGCCGCTGCTCTGTTGCTGCTGCTCCAGCTGCAACTTGGCCAAGTCCTGCTTCAACTTTTCCTCACGCTGATGCGCCTCCGCTTGCAGCTTCTCACGCTGTGCTGCCTCACTCAGCTGCGCCTCACTCATGTTCGCTTGACTCGCCTGCAGTTGTTGACGCATCTCCTGCAGCTCATGCTCCAACTGCAAGCGTTCCTTGCTGCTGGCATCCTGCTGCGCACTCTGCTCCTTTTGAGCGTGACTCAATTGCTCCGTCAGCTGCGTCAACTTGGCAGTCAGTTCGCTGTGCTCTCCACGCACGCTGCTCAGCTCCTGCTGCAGCTTCTCCTGCTGCTGCTCCAGCTGAGAGCTCTTGCTGCCAGCTGCCTCCAACTTTCTGTTGGCATCGCTCAACTCCAACGTTTGTTTCTCTGCCAGTTCCTGCTCTGCTTTCAGTTTGCTCTGCTGCTGCTGGCTTTGCGTTGTGCTGCTCGACAGCTCTTGGGTTAGCAGCTCCACTTGCGCACACAACGCATCCAAACGCTGTTGTCCCGACTGCAGTTGACGCTCCAGAGCCGCACGCTCCTCGTTGCCTTTGCTCGACAGCTGCTCGTTGGCCTGCTGTTGTTCTACAAGTTGCTGCGAAAGTTTCACCAACTCTGCATTGGAGTCAGTGGAGCTGCTTTGTAGATTTGTGAGTTGCTGTTGCAACGTTTCGTTCTGTTGCTGCAACGCTTGACTGCGCGCTTGCAGCTGCTCCTGCTGACGACTTGCATCGCCCAAAGCCAACTCACGCTCGGTGGCCAGCTGTTCCTGTTCAACTAATTGTGTTTGTTTTAGAGTCGCCTCCGCTTGGAGTTTTTCGTGCTGCTGCTGCAACTCTTGCAACTCACGTTGCAAGCGCGCATTTGTCTGTTGCAACAACTCATTGTCGCTGGCCAACTCGAGTTGTTGACCGCTGCTCTTGCTCTCCAGCGTTGCGTAGCTCTGCTGCTTGGCCAGCAGCTCCTCATTCAACTGCTTCAGCGTTGCCTGCAGCTGTGTGACGCTGCCCCGTGTGGCAAGCAGCTCCGCTTGCAGCGTTTCCTCATGCTGCTGCTGTGATTCGCTTTTGTGCTGCAGCGCCTCAAGCTGACGACGCACATCGCCCAGCTGCAGCTCGTCTTGAGCGCGCTGTTCCACGCTGCCTTTAAGTTGCGACTCCAATTGCAACTGCTGCTGCTTTGTGGACTCCAATTCAATTGCTTGCTGCTCCAATTTGGACTGCGTTGCTTGCGTCAATTGCTTGGCTTCGTTCACCTCTTTGTTGCTTGTTTCCAAAGCACTTTGTGTGAGCTTCTTTTGTGACTGCAATGCACTCAACTCCGCCTGCAACTTGGTTAGTTGTTGTGTGCTCTGTTCGCCGCTTAAATTCGCCTGTTGCTGCAGCTGCTCCAGCTGCTGTTGAGCTGCCTTTAAAGCTGTTTCCAACTCTGTTGATTTTGCCTGCTCTTTAGTGAGCTGCTCTGCTTGCTGCAAACGCTGATGCTCTTCAGCTTGCTTCAACTCCTTTTGCTTTACTTCCAATTCTGCTTTGGCTTTGTTTGCCTCCTCTAACTGCTGTTGCACTTGCTGCAGCTGCTCGCGTTCCACTTTGAGCTGGGTTTCCTTTTCGCTGCTCTCTGCTTTACTTTCCTCTAACTGTTTTTGTTGAGTCTGCTGCAGCAACTCGAATTCTTTGCGCAGCTTCTCCAACTCCGCTTGCTGCGCTTCCTTCTCCAACTTGAGCTGCGCATTTGCTTCCCTCTGCTGCTCCAGCTGCGTCTTGTGATCACCACTGGCCAGCAGCTGCTCCTCTGCCGTCTGTTGCAAGCCACTCAGCTGTTGCTCCAATGCTAACTTTGCCAGTGCCAAACTTTCATGAGCTGCTCGCACTTCTTTCAACTCCTTTTCTAGCTGCTCCAATTGCGACTTGCTCTCCACATTGTTCGACTGCTGCGCCTTGAGCATCTCGTCCAGCGCTGAGCTGTCTGCCTTCTGCACATTTAACTGCGTTGTCAGCTCATCTAGCTGCTGACTCAACTCCTTGATTTGCTCATCGCGCATTCGAATTTCCGTCTGCAATATTTCACATTCATCGGTGACATTTGCGCGTTCGCTTTCCAAAGTATCTGAGCTGGATTTAAGCTGTTGCAACTCGTTGTTCACCAGCTTTAGTTGCTCCTCTTTAGCTGCCAGTTTCTGTTCGAAATCTGTCTTTGTTTGCTGCGCCTGCTTCTCGTTCTCCTCCTTGAGGAGTGCGAGTTCACGTCGCAGATTCTCAATGCCGCACTGCGACAGCGAGAACTTCTCCAGACTTTCGTCCTTGGCCACCAGCTCCGTTTGCAACGTTGCATTCTGACTCTGCAGATACACAATGTTCTCGCGCAAACGTTTCTCCTCCTCCAGGGAATCGGCCAGACGCGCCTCGCTTAGCTTCTCCTGCTCACCCAACTTCTCCTGCAGTTGAGTGATTTCCAATTGAGCTGCTGTCAACGTGACGTTGTCCTCCACAGGCGGCACGCTCTGCAAACTGGGCGTGGCTATCGAAAGAGGCATAATTTAGTTCACTTGCTACAGAATTTATTTAAGCAAGCGCTTACCTGAGACCAGCTGCGTAATCTTCTTCTCCAGATCGTGTATCTTTTCCTTATAGACCTGCGATTGAGCCTGTTGAATTGTGTCGTGGAATAAACACAGGAATTAGTAGGAAGTTGACAAATGGATTTGGGTTAATTTTAGAGACTGTGCATTGACTTGTTTTCGTTGGTAGTTAATTAATAAAATACTCTAGTTACTTGTTAGATTAATAGCAAATTATATTACCTAACCCCCAAATACCTTTTCATATTAATTCGGTCTATTTTTATTATTAAGGAAAGCTAGAAATTAAAACATTGAAGGACTAACATAAAGTATTGACGTGTTGAAGGCGTTGATCGCTAACTAGACTAATCATTGTTTGTTTCGTTTGATTTTCAATGAAAATACTATTAAATTAATACCGAATTATATTCCATTTACTAGTAAGGGTTTTTCAAATTAATTTGGACTGTTGAGGAAAGTTAGAAATTCAAATATTGAAGGACTAACTAATATAAGGAAACAACATAAGGTGTCAAAGTGATAAGATTTTAATTGAATTTTCATCAAGTTACTAAAAAATCTTTATCAAATAAATAAGGTATTTCTACCAGAACTACAAATTGTTTAGTTTTGTGATGTTAGCTGCGTTAAAAACTGACGACAGCTAAACAAATATTGATATTGCTTTGTGATATTGCGAAGCTTTGTCAATATATATTAAAGAACATTTAACTGTGTTGGTAGTGGAAACGAATAAATTAAGAGACAACTCATACAATTTGTTGTTAAGCATTGAATTCTAGGCTACAAAGTGCAGAGCCATTGCAAATGATGCATTCGGTCTGAATTTATTATTTAATTACTATATATAGTCCATTTAAGCACCTTTACAATATTTATTACCTTGAAAATTACATGACAGACACGAAAGAATATTTTCAGATTTCTTTCACACTTATTATTTTCAAAGTAGAAAGACAAATATTAAATGTAGTTTACTGCATTACAATATATTTATATAAACGCTACTAAAATATGTACATTTTTGTAGATATTTGCAATGTACAATGTTTTATACAATGTCTGTGGGATCATATATGATAATACAATAAATTATATATAATAGTTCTCTTTCTACATATAATTATACTTTGAAAATAATAAGTATGAAAGAAATCTGAACAAAGTTTTATATAATGTATTGCCTAATTTGCCTTTCTACAATTCTACTTTGAAAGCAATACAGTATGAAAGAAATCTAAAATATATGATCATATCATATCATATATATTTTCAGATTTCTTTCATGCAAATCTCTACAAAAATTCAGTAGCGTTTCTCTAATGCAATAAAAACATATTTAAATATATTATATTTTTTTGTGCTGTCGTAAAATCTATTTTTACAATATTGCTAAAGATAAGAGATCGTAAATTTTGATTACTGCCTTGAATAGAAACATAAAACATATATGCAAAGCTAGATCTTTTAAAAATAATATATTTTAGCAAACAATGAAAACTAAATAGAACAATCTTTTCAAAGATCTGTCTTTCTTCAAGTTTTCTATATCAATCCAGTAAATCAAGTTTTCTTCTAACTCTTAAATCTATATCCGACATTCTTCAAGTCAATGCACATCTCCTAATTATACAAAAATCTATCTTACATTCATCTCATCGCCACAGAACTGTGCCTCATCGATAGAGAATTGCAATTCTTCGGATTTCTTACGCTCATCACCCAACTGCGCTTCCAATTGCAAAACGCGTGCCTTCAGCTGAGATTCAGAATTGTTTGGTGGGGGAAAAAGAACAGAGAGCAGGGTAAAGGTAGAGATTAGATACAGATATTCCAGTTGTGAAGAAATAAAACAAAATTTGTAGCGCAAATTGCTTTGCAAATAATATTTTTATATCGTATATTTTTGATATATCGTTAATGTATGTATTTTTTTTTTTTTTATATCGTAAATAGTTAAGTATTTGTATTTGTTTTTTTATCGTAGGATCGTACAACTAAACCAACAGCAAGAAAATTCGCTTTCATACAAAATAAATTTATACAGGTTTTCCAATTTCCATATTAAGTATATATTATATATGTATATTCATCAATATATATTCATTCATTCAATCCAAATTCTTTCGCATCAATGGCCAAATAACAAATTCAACCATTTAAATTTGAAATTCAATTTGAATTTTGTGGCTCTTTTTTTCATTCTTTTCTTTTCTTTTGTTTTCAACTCATTTTTTTTTGTGATAGAAGATATGGTAAATATTTTTTGGTTGTTTCAGCATAAAACGCTGTGCAGACTTCCGCTTCAAACATCAAATTCATCTTCAACTTTAACTTCATCGCGATCTTCATCATCTTGGTTGCCAGGCGAATAAAAATCAATCAAAGTTTTTTCTTTTCTTTTGTAAACAACTTTGAGCACGTGTGGTGAGAGAGAGAGAGAGGGGGATCCAAACTTCTACTTGATGCGCAACGGTGTCAGGACACTGTGCAGTATACAGTGCCTCTCATGTTTGCCCGACCAGCCACGGAACTCGCGTCGCAGATCGCTCAGACGAATGCTATGGCGGGCTATCAGCTGCCTCCAGCGATCGGCCTCGATCAGCAGTTGCTATAAGAATGACAGGTAACAGTGGTACAGTGGTGCGTAAAAGTCGTTGCTCGCTAACTAAACTAATCATTTTTGTTTTCTTTTTCGTTTGATTTTGCGTTAAAAAGTTGAGCCAGGGATTAGAGAATTGAGTGAGTGAGATGGATGGAGGGTTTTCTTTTTGGTTGGTTTTCTGGATGGGTTTCGTGATTAAATGTTGCCAATTAAAAAAAAAATGTGTGTTTAAACGAAAAAACTTACAACTCAAAGTGCGCACGACATTCACAAAAAATAATAAAGAAGATAAGATAAAATGGAATAGCACAACTTGAAATTTATTTAAGAACAACAAAAACTAAACAAAAAGCAGTACAGAAGAGCAAAAGATATTTCCGATTCAGTCCCCCCTTCGAAAAATAATCAAGCTGTGCAATTGTGCTAAAAATATGCTGCAAATATTTGTAGATTTTTGGCACCCAGTGTATAATTTGTATGTAAATAGAAGAGTGTGTGTATTAGATGATATCATAGCTAGAGAGAGAAATGTCTTTGACCATGAGCTTGAAAATTTTAAGGTTATCTTAAATGCAATTGAGAATTAGATTGAAATAGATGATAATACTTTTTTTCTTTTTCTTTTTTGGTTGTCAATCAGATCAAGTTGTTAATAAGATGAAGAATTTCTGGTGCTAGTTTCTTTTTTGTTGGCCAATTATCGCTTTTGGGTTAAGATGCTGAACCCACATGAACCTTGGCCGACTAAGAAATGGAAAAAAACGATGGTAGTTAGAGTATTTATTTATGCCTAGTTAAACTTATGAAATTTGTACTTGTTTCTCGGTGTAGCCAATTGAGTAAATTGGTGTGAATCACTTGCAAGTGACTCGAGCCCCAAAAATATTATATAAAAAAAAAAACGAAAACAAAAAAATGAACGTGCGCAAATTAAGTGTGTAAACAACAAACAACAAAAAAGAGGAGGAGACAGTGAGTGAGGCAACAGCAAAAAACATAAAATGGTTAAAAAACACAACGACAAAGTAAAAAAAAAAAAAAAACCAACCAAGTGTGGAGCTGTGTGTGTGTGTGTGTGAGTGGGTGTTTTGCATTATTTGCAGTTGCAACAACAGCTGTGTGTGTTTGGCACAAAAACATAAAAAAAATCAAAACCCAAAACTAAAGCAGCATGTAACATTTTGGCAGCCAACTATGTCGAATTTTGCTTTTTTTTTTTTTCTTTTTAGCCAACTGGAAATAATTTCTTTTTATCGCAAAACCAAACTTTCTTTGGCTGCTGTTGTCTAGTTGTTGTCGATGTCGTTGTAGATTTCTTCAATGTTGCTGTTGGCGTTGCTGTGATCGTTGTTGTTGTGATGGGTTTGCTGCTGCTGTTGCTGCTGCTCGTGATGCGGCTGCTGCTGTGATTTGTGGCACGCAATCGATATGGGCGACTGCGATCTGCATAGGGCAGCGGCATGTACATTGTGTCGGTGAAGATAATTACCTCATTGATGTTCTTTTGCAGCTGCAGCGCCTGATTTTGGGCATCCTCGCGATCCAAATCACGCTCCACCATCAGCTGTTCCACATGATTCTGCTTCTCACGGAGCAAGTCCTGTGTATGGACAACGAAAAAGGATGTGATGATGTGGCGCACAACATTCGCATGAGTGAAGAGTTGCACAAAAATAAAAAGAGAGAGCGATAAGATGCGTGTGTGTGTGTGGTGTATATGTACAGTGTATGTTGGTGTGTGTGTGGGAGGGGAGATAATAACATTTACAAAAAGAAAAAAACCCAGATACAAAACAGTTTCGGGTGCGCATGCGTAACTAGAAACAATAATAAAAACAATAACACAAATCAACGAAGAAGCGTGCGATACAAACAAAATCAGTAATAAAAAGGAAATTTGCAACAACTTTTTTATTATGCACAAGCACACATAAAGTAAAAATAAAAAATACCATTAAAAAACGAGGCAGAGATATGTACACATAAAAAGAGATATATAGATAATACACAGAGAGTTAACCAAAAAAGACAGTGCAAAAAAAAAAGTAAACTGTATTGTCGTATATTTGAATATATAGATATAGATGTATAGATATAGGTATATATATATAGATTATTTGTACATCAGTTAGGTGGTGTGTGGTGTGTGTGTGTGTGCAATGTGGCATGTGTGTTAGTGTAAGCTTAAGATTAGCTTTTGTCGGGTTTTTAGGGTGTTAGTCAAAAAATTACAGAGGTGGAAAAAGACACGCTCAAGCGACTTTTAACAGCGTGCTGTTAATTAACAGCGCGTTAACATTGCAATGTTGATTTTTGCATACCTGCATGGAAAATTGATTTTTTGGCGTCGTTACAATTGGCCTTAGGGGCGTGCTCGATTTGCGCTGCATTTTTGGTTGATTTGGTTGGTAGGGAGAAGGCGGGCAGATTAAAATAGATTAAAACGCGTTAGTACAATTAACAATAAACAGAGCACGACTAAAACAAAAACGATTAACGATTAACGCTGAACGATAACAGCTAACAGTTAACAGTTAAGAGCAGCTCTTGTAATAAGGTAAGTTAAGTAGTTTTGTGTGTGTTGCGTGTAACAGTTAACTCGTAACTCGTAACTAGGTGTAATACAGTGTATGCTGCACATATTCTGTCGTATATTTTGTCGTTGTCGCTATTAAGGCGTCTTCTTATACCTGAGCATTCATGCGCATGCGCGACGTGTTTGTGGTGGCAATGCTGTTCATGGTGCCAATCGAGGTTAGAGATTCGCGCGAACCGGTGCGCGACAGACGCGTCTTCTTAGTGGATGGCGATAGCGACACCTTCGCAATCGGCACAAAAACCCCAAACTTTGGTTTGCACTCAAAGTATCTGCAAAAAATACACGCACACACGTGGGAAGAACAGTTGATAAAAATGAAATTTACACGAATCTTGCATTACGCTAATCGTAATTAGAATGAGGTTTTTGCTTTTATGATGCTCAAATGTTTGTTTGCTTAATTACTGAATTATCTCTTGACTTCTGACATTTTGCACTATTTCAAGTGTAGAAAATTCTACAAAACAATATTGGTTGCATAAACAGATCAATAAACTTGTTCAAAGTTGAATAACATTTAAATAGACGATGAGATTTAAATGTTTTGTATTACTTCAAATATAGTGAAGTGTATAAGAAATGTACATCATTCCTACAAAACAATAATGATTGCATAAACAGATCACTCAACTTATATAATACAAAGTTCAATAAATTTTAAATAGAAGATAACATTGAACATTGAATTTTAAATAGAAGGTTTGTATAGCTAAGTGTATGAATAACTTTTTACATGTTGCCTACAAAACAATATTGATTGCATAAATACATTAATTGACTGATTTAAAATTGAATACAATTTAAGTAGAACATAAATTTGAAATGTTTTGTACTATTTCAAATTTAGCAAATTGTACGAAAAGTATTTACAGTATTCGTACCAAATAATATTGATTCCATGAACAGATCAATTAATTGTCTAATTCAAAGTTGGAATAGATGTTAAATGTAATTTTTTTACATGAATTTCAATATATAACTAAGTGTTAAATACTTCTTTCACGTTGTTCTAAATAAGAACTAATTATGGGTTTAACTGCAGTCATTCTAAAAATGGTTGAGCACTGAATTGTGATGATCACTCAAGCACATTATACAGAATTTCTAAATAAATTGTCTTTCTATTAGGCAATAGTAATATATCAAAAGTAAGATACTTTTAGGATATGCAATAATGTATTAAATCACTCAAACACTCTATACATTATTTGTAAATCAATTGGCGTTATATTAGGCAATTAGAATATATCAAAAAGAAGAAACTTTTAAGAATGTTGATAAAATATTATCTATAAAAGGGAAATTGGATTAAATGGCAATCAATATCAATTATTTCAATTTTATTTTAACTGAATTTGAATGTAGTATACTCAAGTATTCTTCAAAATGTTTTAAAAATTCAACAAAAATTAGAATCTTTGAATATAGTTTTTTCAAGTCATCCTCAAATAGTTTTTGAAACTAAAAACAATTAAGAATCTTTGTATGAGGTATTCTCAAGTCTAAACACAAATAGGAATCTTATTCCTTAAATTGTTCTAAAAGCTAAACAGCAATCAGAATCTTTGAATGAGGTATTCTCAATTATTTTTCAATTAAAAAAAACTAATCACAAATGGGAATCTTTGAATGTGATATTCTTCCTCAAATAGTTTTTAAAACTAAATAGAAAGAATGAATCTTAAATATATTGAAGAGATTCAATGACTAGAAAAACATCTAATAGAGAGAAGAATCTTCAATATGAGACTTTCAATAGGTAGCAAAAGATCTAATAGAAATAAGTATATTCGATATATTAGAGAGATTTAATGATTAGAAAAGCATCTGATAGAGAGAAGAATCTGCAATATATATGGAACTTTCAATGACTATCAAAACTTCGAATAGAAATAAGCATCTTTGATACTCGGAAAACATTTAGAGAGATTCTATGAGCCTAAGTGGAAAACATCTAGCATCTTCGATAAATATATCGGAGAAGAATCTCGGAAAACATCTAATATAGAGAAAATTCGACTTTCAATGACTAGCAAAACATGTGAGCATTTCAAATAGAAACCGTATCGCACCTAATGCCATCAACGGCACCATCATTCTTGCCGCTGCCTTCGTCCAATTCGACGCCGCACCAATTGCCAGGTGCGAACTGTGTTTCGCCCAGATAACGCAAGATGCCAGGTCGACTGCCAAAGCCCGACGAGACAATAACGCGATCGCCAACTGTCAAACCGTTTTCTAAAAAGATCACAATTAATATAAGATGAAAGATGCAAAAAGAGTTGAGCAATCGATGCACTTACTGCCAATGCCAGGGCTGCGCAACATGGAGCTGCGCACACTCGCTGTGGGTGAGACGGTGCGTGAACGTTCCGGGGAGTTCTTGGCCAGGGGCGAGGTGGGTGTGATGGCGCCCGACATCGGATATGTGGTGAGACGTGTGAGGCGCGAGAAGATGCCACGCTTGGGCTCACACTGAAAGTAACGTTTGCCCGAGACGCAGCCATCATTTTTGCCTGCAAGATCAAGAAAAAAAAAACACAGTTATTGAAGGTCAAGTGTTGAGGTGATTGGCTGTCTCTTACCATTTGGTTCATCGAGCACAATGCCCGCCCAGTCGCCGGGGGCAAAGTGTGTTTCGCCAATGTAGGCTATTTGGCCAGAACGAAGTCCGCCCACCCACACACGTTGGCCAATTATAAACTGCTCTGTGTTGGCTGTCAGCACGGCGCTGTTGTGATCTGAGAGAAATAAAGGTTACAAGTGAACATCTTGCTATGTTTTGGTTGCTATACTATATAAAATATATATGATATATATGATGTCATATGCAATAGACTCGGTAATTGTTCTAGTGCAATTTGCATATGTCTCGCTCAGTCAATGAAAAGCATTTGAAGCTGTCATATATAGAAATGACTACAACAAACACGAACCCCCGCATAGAACGGATATTGACTATTAAATACCATATGAACACAGCAGATTATCTTGAAAGATCATCTGTTTTTGTTTCTGGTTCTGGCAACGCCTTAAAATAATGGAGAGAGATTTGATTAAACAAATTACTTGTTGATGTTTGATAAATTGTTTTCAAAATGCATTGGAAAATTGCATGGCATGAAGTCACAGATTTTTCTATGTATTCTTGCTCAACTTTACGCCCACGTATTATATGTTAATACTTTGCTATAGAAAACATTTTCATTTTCGCACAAGTATTAATGGATTTTGCCACCGAGCTACGCAAGACGTGTTTCACTCGGCCTCTTGCATCAAAAAAAAAAAAACAAAGGTGTCAAGTTTGTGTTGCCCAAAATAACAATCTTATGCATATGCATTAGCCGATTACGAGCAGCATTAGCTTGTCTATATATTTATGTGGGACGCGGGATGAGCTATTATATACATGTATTTCTAAAATACATTTGCATAAATTAAATTTAACTGCTGACAAGTTTGCTGGCAGCGATAAATGTTAAGTGTCATCCCAACTGATGGCTAACTAGAATAAATTTAGACTTTATTCCAATTTATTATAATTTTTTCCGGAATGAACCTACAAACATAGAAGACATCAAGGTTTTCGAGAGTGTGACATTGAGAATTTATACGCTCTCGTGAGAGTAAATGCAGCTGAAAGGCTTGACATATTGTTTACGAATAGAGCGCAAAGCGAAACTAGCAAAAGTTGTTGCTCTTGCAAACGTTTGCGAATATTGTATGAAAAAGATAGAAAGTGAATCGATATACATTCTCTGTAAAACGATGTGAATTAAAACGCTCCAGATATATAAATTGTTTACGAATAGAGCGCAAAGCGGAACTGGCAAAAGATTTTGCTCTTGTGAACGTTTGCGAATATTGTATGAAAAAGATAGAAAGAGAATCTATGTATATATTTATATTCTCTGTAAAATGTAGTAGTTGTACTTGATGTGAATTAAAACGCTTGAAATTG
The DNA here is from genome assembly GCA_023558455.1 of Drosophila kepulauana. NCBI lineage: Eukaryota > Metazoa > Arthropoda > Insecta > Diptera > Drosophilidae > Drosophila > Drosophila kepulauana. The sequence continues at coordinate 27,566,076 of CM042367.1, forward strand.
AAATATTATTTACGATTGGAGCGCAAATCGGAACTGGGAAAAGCTTATCCTCTTCCGAAAGTTTACGAAAATAGGTAATTGAGATTAATGTTGTAATTGCACTCGACGTAAGACCTTTTTGCATCACAATTAATTGAAATAAATAATAGAGAATATTCAACTATTATAAATTGTAACACTTAGATACAAATAGAATAGAAATAGAAATTTATAAATTGAAATGAATAAATGAATGTGAATTTCACACAGTCCACATAGAAACATAGTTGCATAATAATGAACATTTTTTTTTTTAAGCTTGAATTTTGTTTCTCAATAGTTAATTTACTTTTTGTATCACTTAATTATTAGTTCACAAAACCAGACTGATATATTGCAAGACCTCTACAAACTTTATTACAGACCGAACTGTTTTTTTGTCAATTACATTTAATTTTTATATTTCTCAGCAATTGCATTATAAGTTGAGGAATTTCATACAGTTCACATAGAGTCAGAGTTATAACATTTTTAAAGTGTGAATAACTTTTCTCATTTTTGCGTTTTCTTTATTATTGATTCTCAAAGCTAGTCTGTATACTATGATAAAAAGAAAATGTATTAATATCTGAACCTATTCTTGATTTTCTAATTTATTTCTTTAGTTTTCTAAAATATTACAAATAGAAAACTCACTCACGCCCTCCACAAATTCTGACTTTTATTTTTTTATTTTTTCTTTGAAATTTATTGACACCTGCTTTATTTTTCCTAAATGTTCATTCACTTTTAAAGTAACTTAATTATTAGTTTGTATAAAAGTTTCAATAAATATTGCTGTACATTTTATAAAATTTTTTTGTAAAACCTGAACTGAACTAAACTGTATTTCTCAATTGCCTACTCGCTTTTTAAATGTCTTAATTACTATGTTGCTCTACTCGCTTTACAAATTGAATAATTTGCAGCAGCTTTGAGGGTCATTAAAGTGTATAAATAGCTTCACTATTTACACCATGTTGCCCCTTTAATAATACACTTCACACCTCAAAAAAAAAGCATGTCAAATATTTATAAAAGCTGTACACACATTGCAGCAGCTTTTATATAAATGCGACAGTGAGACAATCATTGAACAAACAGATCCACAGATTAGCTGTCTCATTATGCGATCAGCACCCACATAAAACTCACACACAATATTATAGATGACGGCTCATTAGGTTTTGTTAATTTGACAATATTTTGGGCTGCTTGTGTTACAGGTAACAACAACAACATCAAACAGATCTTTCTGCTCAGAGTACTGACAACAAAATCTACATACGAGTAATCATAAATCGTGTCCGTTTAAGGTGCGAGCAACTGACATAGATACGAAAACCACCTGCGCAAATACTTAACTGACATCTAGTGCAAATGTGTATGTGTGTGTGTGTGTCAAGTGTGTGTGTGTTTTAAGATTGAAATAACACACTCAAAGTTCGAGTTTAGTTTGGCTCTTTGACGCTTACCTGAGCTGCGACGACGACCTGTGGCCTCTAGATAATAATCGTCTATAGAAAAATAACAGCAAAAAACAAAAACAAAAACAAAACACATTTTACAGTTACATGCACGAGACTCGGAGGGACAAGAGAGAGAGAGGTGAGAGGGGGGAAGAGACAACTTACAAGATGTGCGACGTCCATTGTCGGACAGCGTTGGCGTTGTTCGAGATTTAAGCGATCCGCGGCCGGACGAGAAGCGTTCCCAATCGGATGTGGGGGAGAGCGAGGAGCGCGTAAAGCGCTTTACAGTCTCTTGATAGAGATCTACGAGTATATAGACATGTATGGACACGTTTCGTTTTGCAGTTGCATGCAATTTACATAAATGTTATATTCATTGATTTTAGCATCGGTTTTCTATTACTTTTTTTTTATGTTGTTGCTGTGGGTGTGTTAACCAAGCTGTGGCAAGTAGTTTTTTGTTTTCAGCTTTTCGGATTTCGGTTTTAGTCTTTGATTTTAGGGTGGAGCTCTGTTTACACTCGAGCTGGTTATTAGTTAATCATTAATAATTAGCGAATTTGTGTTAATCTCATACAACGGCATTATTATTATGTGAAAGTTTCATCTCTCTCTCTTTCTCTCTCTGTGTGTTCTCTGCTTGATTATTATTGTTTAATCAGTTAGTTAGCCCGCAAGCGAAAAGCAAAAGAATCATCAGCTGTGCAAAGTCTGTGCTTGAAAGTCTTCGAACAATCTGAACAGGTGTCTAGCTCAAAAGCTGAACAAATCAGCTCAAAGAGAAGACAGCGAAATAAAACTAAAGAACTCTGAAGAATTTTAAACGAATAGTTGGGAATGAGTTACGGTTATGCTTAAACATTTCTTTGGCAGAAGATGAAAATCTTCCATTATTTATAGCAATTTCATTGGTAATTAAAAACCGCGAATCAATCAAGAATCGCCAGGAAATCATTAAGCAAAAGTTGCACACAAAAGCAACTTCATTTTTTTGCAATTAAATTTCATAGCTTAAGTCATAAACTTAACTCCGTTAGTCGACATTCTCTGTATCTCTCTCTCTTGCTCTGCTGTTAACTTTCAAAAATCAATTGTCGTAAATTTTCCAGAGTCCAAAATTTGAAAAGCATAAATCAATTAAACTGTCGACAGTTTGGTAACGCTTGTCAGCAACGAAGAGCTACAGCTGCACCAAAAATAAAACATTCAAAAAGCATTTTTCTTTCGTTTCAATTTCAATTTGAAATTGCACGATTTTCGACGTCTTCCGCTTAATTTACAGCTCTGGCCACATAACGTATACGCCACCGTGTAGTTAATTGTGTGTGTTTTTTGTCAGCTCCAAATTGCCGCTTTTTATTCAATTAAGTTTTCTTTTATATGAAAGAAAGATGCATGCCTCAGGCCTATGCTTGAGACTGACGTTTGCTAATCAAGCCATCTTTTTTCTGGGCTCAAACGGTAGCCAAGCATGACTTGGCCGAACAGCAAACAGTAAACAGCAAACTTCAAGGTTCAATTGTTGCTTAAAAGATACATACATTGATCTCCCTCCTCTCTGAGTGTCTGTCTGTCTGTCTGTCTGCTGTCTAGCTTAATACTTTGCGTGTACGGTCAAGACAATTTGTTATTATTTGCTATTATATTTCGTGACGCTGGCAATTTTTTAATTATCGCAACAATCTGTTGTTGTTGTTTGCTGTCTTGTGTATCTGTATCTAGCTCTATTTGGCTCCCTTCAATTTTACTTTTTCAAACTTTCACTGTGTGCCCAAGCAGGCGAAACTCTTGAGTGCTTCAATTGGCTTTTAGCCAACAAATAAATAGCTGAGCGTCTGTTTATTATTATTGTATTGAATTGTAGTAGTAAATACTACGATAAAAAGCAGACACCTTCAATGTCACAAACGAATGCGTGCTAATAGATCGCATAGAACCTTCGGTTAGAATACTATCTGAATTGTTAATTTCAGTTTTTTTTTCAGTTGTGAACTGTGAAACGTCATGCGAGTGGCTAAAAATACACATTTGTGTGTTGACAATTTCCTTGCAGTTGACATTCAGTGTCTACACTAATGAACTCATGTATCTGACAGATACGCAATGAATCATCAAAGCGCTTGCGCCGCTGCGTTGCAGCCAAGTTATGTGGCGCCCCAAGTCTATGCCTGGCCTATAGCCTAATGTTGTTTTGGCCAAAACAAAACACACACCAAAGCCGACCCACTTTGCGCACGATTCTGTTTCTGGCCAAATGGATGGATGCGTCCATTTATGGATTCCCGTCTCAGCTCGAAATCGAATTGCATCGACGTCGACGTCGCCCGATAAATCATTGCGCCACGTCAGTGGCTCATTATCTATTGAAATGATTAAACAACATTTAATTAAACTAAACAGTGTGTTGGTTGCACCACTTGCAGATATACAGATACATTTGTATCTGCGCGCTTCGCTCAATGTTCAACGTTCAACTACTTTCGTCCCACAGTTTTGCTGGACACACTGTGCATGACTCTTACATGACTTTTTCGCATGTAAATGCAAATCTCTGTTTTTGCTGTTTGTTGCTTTGCTTTTGCCGACAGCAGCTTTTGTTGTCCGACTGTGGGCAGAAATTTATGAAGCACAGTGAAGCTTAGCTAACTAGAGATAATTGTTTCAAATCATTGAATATTTGTTCAAACTTTAGCCAGAATTTTAAGCTACTCATTTTGAAATATTTTTCATATTTTTCACATAAGTACTTTTGAGTACAAAGTAAGCTATTAATTCCTAATATTCGTTCGATACTAAACTTTGAGTATAAGCTAAACTTTAACTTAGTATGTATCCTAATTTGAGTATGAGCTGAACTTTTACCTAGAATTCTAATCTACACATTTTCTTAAACTTTAAAATTTTGTTGTATAAAATATACTATTAATTTCTATGCATTTTCTCTACAGAGTTTAAGCTAAATTTTAGCAGGAATTTCAAACTACAAATTTAGAAGAGTTTTACATATTTTTACTTTAAAACTTTAGAGTACAAAATAAACTATTATTTTCTAATATATTTTCTATACAAAACTTTGAATTTGAGCTAAACTTTAATCAGAATTTTAAGCTGCACATTTCGAAGTATTTTGCTTATTTTTCACAACAAAATTTTTGAGTATAAAATCATTTCTATACATTTTCCTACAGAGTTTAAGCTGAACTTTAGCTATAATTTTAATCTACAGAATTGGAAATATGTATAATTAGAAATTAGTATAAATAAACTATTATTTACATATAAATAAAACTATCTTTCTACACAAAACTTGAAGTATAAGCTAAACTCTAACTAAAATGTAATCTCTTTATATTTCATATTTCTTACACCCCATCTTTTGAGTATAAAATAAACCATTGATATCACATATTTGTCCTATAAAAACCTTCGAGTATGAGCTAAACTTCAACTAGAACCTTTATAGTATTTTACTTATAATAAACCCTTAATTTCTATACATTTTCTCTGCACAGTTTGAGCTAAGCTTAAACTACAACTTTGATCTTCACAATTTTATACCTCCACTTCAACAAGAGTTTTAATCTACACAACTTTAATTCCTCAACATTTTCTCTTTTAGCCAATCTTCACGCTGCTCTCATCTGAAATGCCAATTGCTTTTTTTATTTAGCAATTGATTTAATTATCTTTATTGGGCACACAATTATAATTGCACTTGATCTGCTGCATTGATAAACTTTTGATATTTTCAACACCCGCCCAAACGCTGAAGTGTTTTGAGAATTTCGCCAAATGGAAAACTGGTTTCTAATATTTATAGTTACGATATATTATATTTGTTTTGTTTTGTTTGTTGTGGGATACTTTGATGTGGAATTTGGCTGCTTACGTGACACGCGGGTGCTGCGTAGTTGTTGGACAAAAACAAAAAAACCCGCTTAGAAGGCGTTTTACTTATGAATAATATCTAGTATAAGTTTGAGTTTGAGGTTCGAGCTTCGCGACAGCTTCACAACAATAAAGCCCAAAAAATATTGTCTATACCGGTATAGAAAAGTCCCGCCTCAACCTCTCTCTCTCTCAAAGTCTGTCAAACTGTCGCGTATTTTACATTACAATTTAAATTGTATAATTTTGCGTATGCTTAGAACGTGTTTAGCATTTGAAACACACAACACACTGGAAAGACCTCAGCTGAGAAGGGCAAACCAGGTTGCATAGTTTTATAAATTTTAAATTGATTGAAACGCTCACTTTTCAGGGCGATAAGCGATTAAAATTATAGCTAAACGCATAGCTATTTTTATGGTTAATGTCGTAAACCAAACTAGGCAACTATTAAAGACATTTGTAGATTGATTTTACGTTTGCCAGCTGCATACTTAAGTACAGAAGTCGATGAACTATATTGCACACAATTTAGTTTAAGTAACTGCAGATAGCAATCAAATGATGCGCTAAACAAGGTAACTGCAAATCGATAAGAATCTAGAAGATAAAGTCGCGAATTTTGGTATATAGAATAGTAACTATAGTTTTTATGATTACTGAAAATTGTTACGATCGGATACAAATTGTGGAACTTGTTTAAGAAATACTTTTCTATGGGAAAAAACTAGGGGTTTAGTTATATTGGCTGACAATCTGGTATATTTTGCGCTTTAGGATATATTTTTTATGTAGTTCTACATCAATATACCATATGGGCAAATCCCAGAAACAGTCCACCAGCGACCAATTTTTAAATTTCACATTTTGTAATGTTTTTTTATATGGAGCATTAAAGTAGATATCGAATTTTAAGAATTGAAAGCAAAAAAGAAATTTCGATCATTAAAAATGCACAAATTTGTATCAAACCCAATTTTATTTGTAATTTTCATAATTTTACTTAAATTCGTGCTCTGCGCACACCTTCAAATCCTTTTTGTATTCTTCACAATTTTTTGCCTCTGCTTGGGCTCACATACAAATCAAAAGTAAATCACGTTGAAATAATTGTAAAGCACATTTATGAATATAATAAATAATGTTTAGTTTAAATAAAAAGATTTTTATCTTATGTTAATGCCAGCGGAAAAAGTGTAGCGTGCGACACGTAGCGTGCGACACAATGGGTTTACGGCTTTGCTAAAAATCTATAAACAATATTAAGACCAAACGATCAGTTTTTGTCTTCTAATATTCTTAACTTTCTTTAGGATATTAACTTTCATAGGGTTTATTATGCAGAATTCGCTGAAAATTGCGTTTGAAATGAAAATTTTGAAACTAACTTCCACTTTGTGTAGCGTGCGACACGTCACAATTTTATTAATTATTTTCAAAACAGTGACTCCAGTGAAATTAAATCTTATACCCTCCGAAAGTACTCTCAATTCTCTCTAAACACATAACAAAAGTTTACGGTAAATCTTTAAAAAACCTCCCAAAAAATTGATTTTCATTAGCTAAAATCGTGCGAATGTAGCGTGCGACACCTGGGATTTGCCCATATATAACCGTTGGTATATATATTTGTTAGTTTTATTGGCTGACAATCTGGTATATTTTGTGCTCTATGGTATATTTTTAATGTAGTACTATATCAATATACCATATATTGGTATATTTTTGAGTATTTGATCGGTATATTTACTTGGTATATTTTGAGAATAATACCGCACTAATACATTGGTTGACAATCTGGTATATTTTGCGCTCTATGGTATATTTTGAATGTAGTACTATATTAATATACCATGTATTGGTATATTTTTAAGTATTTTATCGGTATATTAACTTGGTATATTTTGAGAATAATACCGCACTGTTACATTGGCTGACCATCTGGTATATTTTGCGCTCTAGGGTATATTTTTAATGTAGTACTATATCAATATACCATATATTGGTATATTTTTTTTTAGTATTTTATCGGTATATTAACTTGGTATATTTTAAGAATAATACCGCACTGTTATACTTCTATTTTAAATGCGTACCGGGTATCTCACAGTCGATCACTGTAGCTTTCTTGTTATGGTTAATGTCGTAAGCCAAACTAGATAACCATTTAAAACATTGGTAGATAAAAGTTAACTTTGATAGCTGCATACATAAGCAAATAAGTGTTTTAGATAGATCAATGAACTATATTAAATGACTGCAGATATCGATCAAATGATGCGCTGGTTAAACTTTTATTAATTTGCCAGAGTTAAGAGTTGTTTTATTCGTTTCGAATGTGACAAATATAAAACTGCGTTTTACGACAGTACCCCAGTTTAAGTTGTTTTCAGTAGAGAGTTGTTAATTGACCCATCATAAGCAGTTAATTGATGGCGTGTCATGAATTAAACAAAATACGCATTTCCAACAAAAGTGTGTGTGTGGAAAAGATGATGATCGAAATGATAAAATGCAAATTACATTTAAATGGATTACACTTACCTGTATACGCTGAATTGATCGAACTCAAATTGTCATCGCTTTCACGACTCATGCTGTTTGTGTCTAAATATAAAACCACGCGTATAACGGAAGCAAAAGAAAAATGAAAGAAACAAAAAAACAAAATATAAAAATATATATATGAATGAGAAAAGAAAAATGTACAAGAAATCAGGCATTACACAAAAATAACAAATAACATAAATAACGAGCATGCAAGAGGCGCCCAAATGAGCTGAAATTAAATTAAAATTAAAGCTACTTACGCACAACAAAAGGGCGTCAATACAAACGATACAAATAGTAGTCAAGAGAAGAGGCAAAGAGAGGGGGAAGAACACACTCAAAGGTTCATTATATTGAGGCCAAAACGGGGGCAGACAACGGGGCAGCTAATTGGCCAAGAAAGCGGCAGCAACAACAGCAACAAATGTGCAAATAGCAATTAGTTGGCCGCAAAAAGATACCGACTCGACTTCAATATATATGCATACGAGTTCGAGTATAGATATATATCTATAGAGTGGGCTGGGACAAGCGCAGTTAACAAATTGCACAGTTAAGCGTAAGTTATATAAACAACGCGCTGAGATAACAAGAGCCAAGTCAAACAGTTTAACAGGTGAATGTATTGGCGAGTTACTCATTCACTCTTCAAAAGATACTTTCCGAAGATACTAAACAGACACATTCGACACGCGCAGCATCTTCATCTTTCAGCCGTAATAATCCATCAAGCGAAGAGACCTTTAACTATCCGATAGAGTTTAAAACCCGTTTGCAAACACCGCCCAAACGAAACTAGACACCATTTTAATGACCTATAAACTACCAACGACGACGACGACGACGTCAATGCGCAAATTTTTTGTAAAATTAACTCAAATCTCAAGCATCAGTTTGTTTTGTGACTTCTGACTTTTTGCCGGCAATCTTAGCGAGATTTCGTCTGGAATACGAGTTTATATATACTCGTGATGGCACTCAAAAAATGCCGCGCGATTGCAAATTGTCTACGTCCACACAATTCACATATACCCAGGCACAATTACGGCCCGACTTAATGAGCAAATAACTGACGGGGGAATTCACTGATCTGCTGTAATAAGTTGATTCTCAGAAAAGTTACTCAAGGATTTTGTATCTCACTTTTACTACGCGAAAAGAGTTTCAACGCTTTTTCTTAGTTTTTTAAGAATATTTCTTAATAAGAATTTACATTCATTTTATATACGCTTTTCTTCTTTATTAATACTCATAAAAATATAATCAGAATTTTTAAAATATTTCCTACGCTTTTCTTAAATTTTGGGAAATTCTTTTTCAAGCATCGTACGAATGAAATTTTATCAGAAATTATCAAAATATTTTCTACGGTATTTTTGGGAAAATTCTTTTCATCGCATTTCAACTTTAATAACAATTGAAATATAATTAGAATTGATCAATTATTGTCTATGGTTTTCCTACTTATTGAAGAATTATTTCTGAGCATTGTTGGTTGAAGTTTCGTATTGATAAAAATATAACCATTTTTGTAAAAATATTTTATGCGCTTTTAACCCAAAATTAATAAAATGTTTTCAGCGTTTTTCATGTTTTTTTGGAAGAATTTTTTTTCATCACATTTCAACTTTAATATCAGTGAAAAGGAAGCAGAACTTATCAAATTCTTTTCTGTGTTTTCTAGAAATTATAAAAACATTATCTGGATATGTTTAGGAGAACTCTTTTCTTGCAACGCTTTTAAAAGTTTAGTAGCAACTAAATTAAAACCAGAATTTATTCAAATATTTCTTGCTAATCACACTTTGAAAGGTTAATAGTTTAATTATATGTTTCTGGTGACGCATTTTGATGCGCTAATTTAAGTTGCGTCAAAAGTTTGATAACGTTTCCTACTAAGACAAAAGTATATACTTTTTTTCATATGGTTAATTAATATCCAACATATTTTACTGCTAATCCATCATTTTTAAAACTTGGAGCATAATATTATTTGTTTTTAGATAACAAAAAAATCAAATCCTAAAAGTTCATTCATCTTTTATCTATCAACTTGGTAGCACCTCTACAAATGGTATAAATTAAAGTATCCCTTAGTCGATCAGTGCATTGTTTTATCGTATATTTTGCTGAATAATTAACAACAAAATGAGGCACGACAACAGAGTTCGCTGAGTAAACAAACGTGCAAAGCAACAGCTGAATTTAGAATTTAGCATTCTTTTTTTTTCGTTGTCAATGTTGTCTGCTTAAACTGATTGAACATTAATAATATATTTATGTACAACTCAATAAGATAGGCAAACACTTGCCGCGTGTCTCTCGAAGACGAAAAACCGCAGAAGAAAAAAAAAAAAAAACAACTTAATTACTTTTTGCGCTTTATGCCAAAAATATGAAAAGAGCCTTCATATTTGGCCAAATACAATTAAGAGCTGAAGTAATTTGTTGCTTGTGGCCGCCGGTAGCCATAAATAATGCCGCAAATATATTATTATTATTTTTATATGCGTTGTTGTTGTTGATTTCATTTATCTACTAAATATTACTGTAACAAAATTATGCAACCCACACGCAGTTTGAAAGTTGCTATTTTTGGGGGGCTGGGCTGTGGCATTCAATCAATAAACTGTGGGCGATCGCCACACAAATTGTTTAACTGTTTTTGGAGTAAAATGCAGACACAAAACGGGGCAATAATTAGATGGCAAATACTAATGATTAGAAGTAGATACAAAAGCGAGATTATTAAAAACGTTTTTTGCTGTACATTTTCTGCGAAAGCAAATAGTTCGACAACAGTCTTTGTTTGCCTCGAGGGGGAGGGAGAAGAGAGAAGAACACTTAACAACTTGGCAACATGTTAAATGAAACTTTGAAGTGCCACGTTTAATAATTACAAAGCAATGCGAGTCTCTCGTCAGTATTTTGTCTGTTTTGTGTTTAGTACCGGTAAGTGACACGTTAATTTATTTGCCTTTAGCTTTAGAACAATATCGCATGCAAAATAATTAAAAGCACTCAACTGTGAGCGCACATAAAACAAACAAAAAGCATTTGCCAGTGATTAAAATTGTTGCTTAATTGTTGACGCTTCGTAGGCAGTTTTACCAATGTTATTTTTGAACTTGAGCAGCCGGCGAAGCATGAAGAGAAGAAGTGAAATGTCTGGAGTATTTTAAGTCCACGAGTTCTCACTTAATGGATGGGTGGCCCACATCCTCTGGGAAGCCCATAAACATAATGAACTCTGTCATTAGGCGCACATTACAAAAGCTCAAAAGGTTAATAATTCATTGAGAGAACCACAAAAACTGGACAGACAACTATTTTCTTGTCAAATCAGCGTAAGAAAAGAAGCAAAGTATAATGGGTTTGTTTACGCTCAAATTCGAAGACGGGAAGAAGCGGCTTAGAACAATTTTTTGTGTGTTGGCCAACGAAGCGAAAAAAATATAAAAGAAAAGATGACCGAAGATGTTAGTTCAAAGTTGTGAAATTAAATGACAAAATACAAAAATTAATTAACCAAATTGTGGCAACACCTTAAAAGAAACTGCAAGTGAATTACAGCTGGCAAAAAAAAAAAAAAGTAAAAGTCTGGCGGAAAAACAAGAGAAAAAGGTGTGTGTGGAAATGCAATTAGCAAGCGATTTGATTGTCATAATGTTTTGTCGAAGCAATTAAAGAGTCGTAATAATTCAGATGCATGCCGGCTAATGGTGCGTATGCGTAACACATCAGCACACAAATATTACTCATACGCCACCTACACGGATGCGCGTTCTCGTGTTCTAGAACAAATAGCAACTTTGTGTTGAGCTGAGCTCATTGCGCGCCACACAAAATGGCTACAAAATAAATACAAAATAATAATAAACAAATGTGTAAACAAACCGCTCGAAATGACGCCAGAATCTATTGTTAATGCTTTTTGGGAAAACAGTCCAAAAAATGTGTCTCATTGGCTAGCAGATGGACCCAAGCACGCGCTGCGAATGAGTTTAATGGGCTCGCTTGAGGTGCCACACAACAACAACTAAGGCAAATATGGCTTGGCGTCGTAACTTTTTGCGCCCACAAACTAAACACAGCAGCTGCCACCACGATAGAACAAAATGTGGTTGATAGAAATTTATATAGATTTCAAATTGTTTCGATTCAGTTGTGTAAGCGCGGGAGGCTTTGGCGACGTCGTCTCTTCATAAGGGAATCCCAATCTGTATTCTCAGTATATTCTGTAAGTGTTGCTAAGACAACATTTGCGTCTTTATTATATCAAAACAGAGATCGCTGATCTAGCCACAAAACTTGGTAGAAAAGTTTATAGTTTGAGATTTACAAAACTTAAAACTTTAATACAATTCAAATTTGAATTATGCTCTATATAAATAAACCAATTTCCAATCAGTAATTCGAAACTTCTTTTTCAACAATTACCTTAAACTAGCTTTGGCTGACAATGTGGTATATTTTCTACTCTATGGTATATCAATATACCAAATATATTCTTTGGAATTTTTTAAAAATATTTTTTCTGTATATTTTAGAAATAATACCACATAAATTTGCTTTTATTCATTCTTTCTTACTTATTTTTGATTAAGTGGTAAATCGTCTTATATGTTTTTATTATTTCTAAACAGAGATCGCTGATCTAGTCATAAAATCTGGCATAAAAGTTAATAATTTGCCATATGCAAAATTTCAAACTTAACTGCAATTCAAAATTGAATTTGCCAAATTATGTTCTATATAAATAAACCAATTTCTAATCAGTAATTCGAACCTTCTATCTATTTCAACAATTACTTTAAGCTAGCTTTGGCTGACAATCTGGTACATTTTGTACTCTATGGTATATCAATATACTGAATATAGTCGCGGTATATTTTTATGCGGTATATTTTAGAGATAATACCACATTGATTTGCTTTTATTATTTCTTTCTTACTTATTTTGGATTAAGTACTAAAACAGCATTTGTTTTTATTATATCTAAACAGCGATCGCTGATCTAGCGACAAAATCTGGTACAAAAGTTAAAAATTTGCCATTTGCAAAACTTCAAACTTAACTGCAATTAAAATTTGCTTTTCAACTGACAACAAAAGTTGAACCAATTACTCCAATCAACGCTCTAGATAATGGAGTAATTCAATGCTTTCATTTCTAATAATTCACTTTCGGAATGCAAGATCTTGATGACATGAATCACGCACACAATAGTCTAAATTCTAATTCACATGCACACATGATAAAAAAAAAAAAACATGATGATAACAACCTTCAAAAGCTAAACAAGTTTACCCAAAAACCATTTGATGTTGATCATCCATTGTTTGGCTTAAGAATTAACTCTGCTCATTTACATTTTACAACTTCTGACAGTTGTAATTGAAGGTAAAATGTCTGTGCTACTTGAAGGCTTTCCATGTTTACCTTTATGTATAACTAGTAAACTTTTTGAAGCTGGCAATGCTCTCGTCTGATTCCCGACTGTTTATGCGGGTCTCGTTATCGCAGCCGGTGCGATAGTAACAAACCCAAAAAAAAGCAAAAAAAAAAAATGCTGATAAAATACCATTGGCAATAACAACAAAATGCCAAAAGCAATTGTCTCCGTTCAATGTTTATACTTGTTACTTGTACACGAACCAAAAATTGCGATGTGTTGTAGTTTTGTGTATTGTATTTTGTATTGTATTGTGCTATGCGATCTTCTCTCTATCTCTCTTTTTTTTTTGACGTCCGGCCAGCCGAAAAGAAAGCCCCACACAGTGTGTAGAAAGTTGTCGATTGTCGGCGGCCGGCTAATTTGCATTAAGTATTAGCAAGTAAAACGATTTGGCTATAAGACGTCACACTCACACACACACATAACCAAATTAACAATTTACGGCTTTTCGGTTGACAACAAATGCAAAACATTTGCGCAATATGTTAATAACTTAAAAAAAAAGAGTGCAAAGTTTTGCAAGTTGAAAGTTTGCACACAAATTTATGCATACCCTATAATACCCTGTAATTAACTAGATGAATGTGAGCCACAGAACACAGTATGACGCATCTTTATTTCATGCCATTTGAACCGCCCGCATTTGCCCTCATTGTGCAATTGTGACCTTCAATATGTGTGTTTGCCATTTTCCCAGTAAACTCTTGATATTATATTTTTTGCAGAGATTGCGCAAAAAACACACACAAAACTGATTCTTTTGTTGCGAGTACTAAAAAACCTTTTATGCATATCAACTGTCTTCATGCTGATTTCTTGGCAATTAATAACTTGATTTTTCTTCAATTATTGAGATCTTTTTGCAGCTAAAAAACCATATATGCATGTCAGCTGTCCAGGGAATAGTTTCATGCTGATTCTTTCATTAATTTTCTTGGTAATTAATAATATGACTTTTCTACAATTTTTATGATTTTTTTGTTTAACCTACTTTTGTGCAATTACAAAGCAAATTTGCAACTAAAAAACTATATAAACTTATCAGCTGTCTAACATTTATTTGTGTGCTGTTTCTTGGTCATTAATAACTTGAATTGTTGAGCAATAATTTCGATTACTTTAAAGCAATTTCTTGCATTGAATGTGAGTGCAATTATTAGCCCGTAAATCTGCTAAATCTCAAATCAATTCGATAATTAATAACTTGTTTTTTTAGACTAATTTTAAGTTATTTCTTTGTATTGAATTTGCTAATTAATGTTGAAGAAATAAACAAATTCCAATCAGTAATTAACGAATTCTTTTTCCACAATTATTTACACTACTTGCCCGTAATCATTAACCAGTAAATCTGTTAAATTTCGAATCAATTTATTTATCAATAAATAAATGAATTTCACTCGATAATTAATAACTTGTTTAACCCACAATTATTTAGACTCTAAGCTAATTCTTTGTATTAAATTATGCTGTATAAATAAATAAAATCCAATCAGTAATTCAAAACTTATATTTCAACAATTATTTTAAGTTAGCATTGGTTGATAATCTGGTATTTTTTGCACTTTATGGTATATTATGAATGCGCTACTGCGTCAATATACTAAATAAAGCCTTTGGTGTATTTTTAGTATTTTTCGGTATATTAATTTGGTATATTTTAAAACTAATACCGCACTATTTTGCTTTTATTCATATTTATTTTTTATTAAATTTGCCCCGTAATAATTAGCCAGCAAATTTGCTAAATTTAAAACCAATTAAAAGTCAATAAATTAATAAATTCCTTTTCGAAATTTATCAATATTTATTGCACTCCCATTTTGATATAGGGTATCTGTCATTGTTAGCAGATTTTCACTACTGTTTTTTGATTTTGCGCTTTCAACCTTTTGCATTTCGTGTCTATTTTGATGCAGTCAAAAGATAAATAAACAATAATACATTTTTATACCTAATTAGCGGTAAACCGCAAATTTCAATACAGCGAGAGGAAAAAAATCCGGCTCGTGTTGACGTTATTGTTATTGTTGTTGTTGCGCTTTTACTTGAGATGCGGCGACAACTTTGTTGTAGTTTTGAATTTTATTCGCTGAGCTAACTAAGGTTAGATATTGTGGCCAAAATCAAATACGACGATTATTATTATTATTAACTCGGATGATTGTCAATGCTCGAGACAAACTGGAGACAGCTGGCCTATTTAGCCAATGTATAGAAAAGACTTAAGACATAAATAACTAACTAATTGTAATCACTGCGATTAGCAAAAGCAATTCTGAAGTGGTCATAAAAGTCAGAGTAACGTGTTGGCAATCTAACAACTCGCAATTAACGATAAAAATAGTTAAAGTCAGGGTTAAAATTAATCAACACAGAATGCCAGCTCATACTTTAGAAGCGGGGAAAACAAACTATCGATAGCTGCAGGGAATAACCTTCAATTTGTAATAAATAAATAATAATTAAAATGGAAACTTTTTTCCCTTGAGAACTGTGCCAAGCCTAAATCTGTGCTTGCCAACAGATAACATAAATATTGCTCACAAAAATTGATTATAGATAACGGAAACAGTAACTAAGTGTTGCCCATTCACAATTATCTTATCACTAATGCAATAAAAAAAATTGAAAATGTTGAGTACTATTTTAAAACTTTAGGCAACTTTGTGAAATACACAAAAATATTTAAACATATTGTTTAAAAATATAAAAGTGGAGTATGAAGACAGCTGCAGTTAAAGAATCAACACGTCAAGGTCAGAAGGCTATGGCAAATCAACCGAAACAGATGCAAGATACAAGATACAAGATACATAGCGATCGATTTTCGAAGTTGTAAAGTATCTTTAGAGCAAACCGGCGACGACGCCAACAAGACAAATTCACAGCACAAGTTAGAGAGCACAGAGTTTCGCATATCCCATTTAGGGCAACATTGAGGGACAACAACAAATGATAATAACTTGGTCCAAAGGGCCACAACTTTTACTTTCAGAGTCTATGTTATTTATTGTTTTTTGTGTTTTTTTGCATTTTGTATTTCGTTTGTCTTTCACGCTTATCAAGAAATTCACCTTTTGAAATTGTTGCGATTGAAATTGTTAAATTTTTGTTTGTTAATTTGCAGTTGTTGCGTATTCACTATATGGAAGTATATAGCCGTATCGTTCAGTTGGAGCCAGTGCTCGCCAGATCTGTTGCCCGCATCTATCGAGCTGATGCCAAATGAAACGCGTCCGTCTCGCGAAAAGTCGTTGAAGTTACTGAAAAGCCAAAGTTTTGCAAAACTTGCCAAGAGCAGCGATTGCTCGACGAGCTTTGCGTGAGAGAGCGAACAGCCAGAGAGAGCAAACAAAGAGCGTAAAAGCGTGAGAGCGCTTTCGAACCAAGCTTTGTAGCACAGTGTAATCCGTCTCTCTCTCGCTGTGTGTGTGGAGCAACGTTGTTTTTATTGAATAAACGTCGACACGAAAAACCGTAAACTTATATATTTTTTTTTATTTTGCTCGTTACACGGACGCGTACTTTAATAATTTTCGCAAACAAAAGCGGAGCACTGATCGTCTCTTTATGGCAGGGCAAAGCTCTGCTAGGGTTGCCACACAATACGTTTTTTTGTATACCCAGCAAAAGGGCAACAAAGATCGGTATAATAAGCTGAATATATAGTTTAAATATATACTAACACTGTTGAAGAATTTGTTCATCTATTATTGCAAATATTTTGTATACCTTATACCTATGTCTGTCTCTCCATATGAACAGCTAGATCTCAGAGGCTAAGAGATAAAAGCGATTGAACGATATACTAAATATGGTCCTCGGTATATTTCAGTATTTTTGTACTGTGGAATATATTTTCAAAAATTTGTACATCAATGTGGTATTATTCTTAAAGTATATTGTTGTTTATATTTTAAGAATAATACCGCATTGATGTAAAAATTTTTAAAAATATATTCCAGAGTATCGCCAAAGTCAAGTATCTTGAAATTTCATTTTCTTTCGAACAAAACAATTGCTTCTTAATTAACTTTCATTTTTCAGCATAAATATTTGCAAACAATCTTGTACTATCATGTTCTATGTCGTACTTGATTTTGCCTATGGTTAATTTGCTTCAATCAACAAACTAATTGAGTAAAGAAAAACATATATTATAGACACTGATTCAAAGTGATGATAATATCAATTGAAGCTAATTTGAAAATGTTGCTATGCAGATAGAATAACTTAAAGCGAAAAAAAGATTTAAATTACTTTTGCCCAAAGTAAATTAAATATTCTAAAGATTTAAATATAAAAAAGATAAACGTAAAGTCTACATATTTCCATGAAAACATTCCAAAGACATTGTAAGTATCTCTAAGTGTATCACAGAATATCTCGGTGCACAAGAATATAGTTTATTAATATACAAAATAATACTAAAATGCCAAATAAATTTATATGACGATCATATATTTTAAGCTTATTATAATTAATTTTGGATTACAAATGCAAAGTTCTTTTTTCCCCTTTAACTTTGCAAAAATATATAAAAATACTCTTTGATCATTCCAAATGGGTGCGTGCACTGATTGACGATCATGGCGCCTATATAATGCCATCGTCTGAGGCTGAAGTTGAGAAACTGAATTGCGTTTGGCTTTTTAGCACTTTAACGCGGCCAGCAAGGCAAAAAGTGAATGTTGCCGTTTGCCAGATTCTAAAGAAAGGGATCTACGCAACATATAGTACGCGATTTATTCGCTATAAACAATTACTACTATAAATAAATGCTGCAATGAGTAATGCGAATCATGAAAGTCTCATTAAAGGTCAACATCAGCTGAAGTTGTAAGCGAATCACGGATGTATCCACCCATTAGAGGCTTACAGAGATCTCATCTTAAGCCCAAGACAAATGAGCTTTCAGTTTTTATGCGTGTGTGTGTGTTTGTGTTTGTGTGGCACACACATTTTGCACATTTATAATGTTCGAGAGCACGCTCGTTTCCGATCAAGATCAATAAAATGACATAAGCTCATCCACGAGCGGCTCAGGCTAGAAAGTAAGTGAGAGAGATGAAACGGGGAGAAGTCATGAACATGTCACCTCGCTCTCTCTATCTCTCTCTATCTCTATCGCTGTTGTCAAATGCGCAGTGCAAAAACTTGACAAAAATAAAAGCAACAACTACAACAACTTGTGTGTCATCATCGCCTCGCCTGACAGCCATAATATAAAATACAGAATACAGAACACAAATTCAATTATGAGTGCTACATTTTATAAGCAGACTTAGTCCCCAGTTTCCCCATCTCCGATGTAGCAAACGCGGGTAAATGATGTGCGCCACTGTGCGGTGATTGAAGATCGGTGATCGTATAGTCTGGCTCGGGCTGCTCGGGTTTGACATTGAGTGCGATGAGAGATAAATGACAGGTACACGCAAGTGTTTCACTTCAAAGTGGCATTTATATGCCCTTTTTTGTGTGTTGAACACAGTGCGCGGCGATCACTTCATTAGAAAGTCTACGATTTATTGCGACTAGATGCGACGAGAATGTGTGTCAAAAATAGTTCCCCTCTAAAGATACTTCACACATTTCTATGTAGATCACGAAACTTTGAAGAATCTTTAGAATTTTAACATAACTATTTATCAAATTCACGCTGCAATTTGTTAAGAACTTTCTTCACACCCAGAAAAGGTTCTATAACACTTTAATTATTTGAAATTCTCAATCAAAGAGTATTTTCAGCCATCTCAATTGAATATTCTACAATTTTTCTCAATTACATTCGCTATAATTGTCTAATGAATTCATCAATCAATTCTGAGAAATAATCATAAATCATGATCGTTGTAGATCGGCAGAATAAACAAAGCTTACGAGAATCTTAAATAAATAAAAATTGCATCTCCTTAAAAGTAAAATAATTAATTTGAAAGATGAAATATTATTAATTTGTTGCCGAACTGATTGTTAATTAATTTTTAAAAATACAAAACGATTCTTAAGTTACCTTTTAGTTCTAATTTTGTATTTTTATTCTATATTCTGTTTTCTAAAGAGTATCTTAAATTCACTCTCAAAATCTCCGTTGCATTTTTGGGATTAGAGAGGGAGAGCTTTTGGAATTGGAAACTCGATACTGTCGCGGGGCTTTTGCGCTTTGCGGTTGCAATGAAATATCAATTGAATGGAACGAGGTGTAATGGAAGACGAAGCGAGAGGATTGATCGGGGCTCGATCGACTAACATAAATAAAAAACTACGCGTGAATATATATGGGCTATTAGGTCGATCAATGTACGTACGACGATCGTATATGGAGCTGCGGTTTGGCATAATTACGTGAATGAAATGTGTCTGTAGACGCCTCCATGTGGAGCATGGCTTAATTAAATTGGTAGCCGCATTATTTAATTGGCCGCAATGAATTGAACTCTACTCTGCAATCATGATGAGTTAAGCAAGCTGCGTGGGCGGCGATAATTGCTCTCAACTGTCTGACAATCAAACAGAAAACAGACGAAGAGACAAGCCGTCTGGCAAGAGAGGTAAACAATTCAAATTTGTGTTTATTTGTTTGCTTATCATCGTCTGCTGTGAGATTTAATGGGTAAATGAGCGGATTCATTTGTTTACAAATAAAACAGTTGAAGTGCCAATTGCTGTTGGTCAACTTTTCAATTGAAATGAAGTTGACGTGCCTCCTGATTTCATTTTGTTATTTCTTTATAATTGCAATTTGCATTACAGTCTCTTTTTGTTTGCACATTTTTTTATAGCTGCAAGTTCATTGAAGTCCAATTTACTTGGCAACTGTGTGAGTGGCTTTTGCTTTATGAAAGGGGAGAAAACAATTGCCGCGAAAAGTGTGGGTGCGTCATCGTTCGGATTAGATCGTTGCATTTGCAGCTGTCGTCTAGTGGGTGTTATAGCTAAAACCAGACTAACAGCACTTGGACTAGCTAAAAACGGAATTATGAGCGACTAGTGACTGAGCATGAGTTTCTAGAGATGGGCAAACTTTGCACCCTTAAGTTCGAATGAAAATAAATATTGGAATCCAGTTCTAACTCCATGAAGTGGATAATAAGATATAACAATATTTAAGTGAGGCTATCAAATTTAGTAATGACAGTATTAATAGTTTCCAAAATATGCAATTTAGTGCGAAAGGTTAGATATTCTAAAATAGATATTTTGTATGAAAGGAAAGATAGTTCAAAATAGATATGAGCGTACTAAACCATTCGTCAATAAGAAAAGAATCCACTATGGTAATCCAACTGTAAAAAATTTGATACGACAATAAGATTTACAAATGACGATCATAATAATCTAGTATTAATAGCAGATAAAAGCAGTCTAAAATAGTTATGAGAGTACTAAATAGGTTGACAATAAGAAAATGAATTCAGTATTGTAATCTAATTGTAAAAAACCTGATTGACAATAAGATTTACAAAACTTAAGTATATCTAATAAGTTTGGGACTTTTAGTATTAATAGTATAAAAGATCGACATAGTATACCGAAATGCAGAATACGGTCTCTCTACAACTTCAGGACCAAAAACCAGTTCACCCCTTTTTTTCAATTTCTCACGCCACATTATTACACACTTCAACCCCTTAACCTTAAAATATTATCCTTCACCATCTGCGTTTATCACGTGTCTAAGTAAGTTGAAATAATTGAAAGTGTAAACTCACCTCTTGGTGGAGGGCCTGACTTGGGTGTTGTGTGTGTACAACAAGGTCGCCCGATTTTCGATATTGAATTGCTGGATCCAAAATTCGAGGGCGGCCTTTGCTTGATGACGGGTATACCCGTCACAGACGCTGCCGGCGTAGGAATATTGGAGCGATTTGGTCCTTTGGGTATTTTCGATGCTGTTCCAGGTTCCGTATCCGTTTCTGTTGCAAACTGGAGTTGCTGGAACTGTGGCAGCATCGCCGCCTGCTTCATTTGCTGCTGTTTCACTCATTTTTGCACTTTAACTTTTTTTTTGTATTTTGTATAACACTTTTTATAACACACGCGTATTAAAAACGTAAAGCGATAAAAAAATTTTGGAATTTTTTTTTTGCAACTGGCAAAATAAATGCGAAGACAAATATAAGTAATTTGAATGCTGATCACTTACCTTTCAAAACGTCGTCTACTCAAATAAAGTAATTATATTTTTCGGTAATTTTTCGTTGGCTTTTCGTCGCACATAGACACACTGTGCAGCCAATTGACGTTTTGGCGCGTACACAGGCTATCTCATTCGCACTCGCGACGGCTTGCGCACACACAACAAACAGCTGATTGTGAGCTCTTTTTCTTCTCTTATTTTCTGCAGCTTGAAAAAAAAAACAAACAATAACCGCTGCTTGGCCACCGCTGTTGTTGTTGTTATTTTTGTCGAATTGGTTTTGATTGGTTTTCGGTGTGACCGCGCTTTAAAGATATAATTTGAAAAATGCGGAACTGATACTGGCAGCGTTGGGACGCCTTGAATTAATTATTTATGCATATTTTACACAGCCACAAAACTCACACACACACACAAACGCGCACTAAATCACTAAATGACCATTTATTGAATCTAATGCTTGTTGTTGTAAGATCACACGAATGCACACCGAGCGTATTGGGAGCAGAACGTTTCTCGTTTTTTTTTTATTGGTGGTTGTTGTTGTATGCAGCCCGTTTGCTTGACACAGTTTCGAACGCGTCGACAACGCTACTGCTGCTGTCGTTGTTTAGGCGACGTGAATGCGAAACACTGCACTACTGCGTACCGAGAGTGTTACGAAAACGAATTGAAAAACGCGTTTAAATTAATTTAAACAATTTTCGATTTACTATGAAATTTTTTTATTGTTGCCTGCGTTGGAATTTTTTGTTGTTGTTGCACTGGTTAGGGTGAAGACCGCAAACGTCATTGGCTAAAAATGCCTAAGGTCGAAAAATATACCAAATATACCACTATGTTCTTGTTCAAGGGCTGGTTACACATTGCTAGGGATGGGTACATTTTCGAAAAAAAACATGAGAATGCCGCAACCTTTGAATAGCAGACTTTTTGGTAGCAATAATAACAAATATCTTTTAAAACGAAAAATTTTACGAATCTTGACAACTTTTATGAAATGTTACTTATATATATTTAAAAAAAGCCCGAATGCTAGCTTTTAATACCAGAAAGATTACTAAGGGAGCTAGTTGAGTAAACTACAAGTATTCGTCAATCAATGAATAGTTTCTTTTTTTCTTTACCGGTTTCTTAATTAAAAATGCAAACAAAAACTTACCTGTATATGCTGAAAGGAAAAACAAAATAAAATTGATTAGTAAATTTTAAAATTTTAAATATACATAATAAATTTTAAAATAAAAAAAACAGCTGTTATACAAAATACCATAGAAAAATACCTAGTAAAATGCTTGGCGTTTTGCCACAATGTCTAGCTGGTCACTCAGTTGCTACAAGCAGTTAGTATTTTTTTGATTTCGTGCCGTGCGTTTGCGTTTTTGGTGCTACACTCCGCTCGCTTTTTGGTGTTTTGTGTTTGTGTATGAGCGCGCTCGCGTGTGTGTGTGTGTGAGCAGCGAAGAAAGAAGCCGCACAGGAAAATCCAATTCTTGGAAATCAATCTATCGTTATCAATGAGTTTTTAGAGCTCTGTTCAGTTGGGAAAATGCCAACAACTTTAACGCGTCTCGCACGTCTGTGAGAGCTCGAAAAAGCCGTTGGCTTGTTGTTTTGTTGTCGTCTGTTTGTTTGTTTGTTTGTTTGTGTGCGTGACGCGCTACCGCCAGCGTCGCTGCTACCACGCCCACACCTACACACATACACACTTAAGCAGACACACGCACATACACCAGCATGGCAGCCATGGTGTATAAACGCCTACAGATAGCCAGCATTGGTGGCGGAGGCGCCGGCAGCGGCGGTGGCCTGACGGTTTCCACCAACTCACCCGCCTCGATGGCCGGCTCCTCACCCATGCTGGGGCACTCGCAGCTGACGCGCTCGCTGGAGCGCATCCTGGAGGAAGCGCATTTCAGCGGTGAACTTATACTGACCAATCGCAAGCTGAAGGACTTTCCCAAAATGGGCAGCAAATTCAGTTTAACGGATACCGTCATTGCAGGTGCGTGTATGCTAATTAATCTACCATTCTTCTGCTGCCCCACTCTGGTCACACTTGGGACAGCTGTGGGCGCGGCTGTCGTCCAGCATAATTTGAATTTCTCCTTTTGTCTTTCTTTGTACCAAAAAATAAAATAATCAATAATTTGCAGCAGCCCAGCCGCATGTGCATGCTCACTGCCACGCTCTCTTTCTCTTTCTCACTCACTCTCACTGAGCAGCAGGCACAGGCGGCTCTCCCTTTTTAGCCGGCTGCGTGTGAGTCGAGTTATTACCGTTTATTGCGTTCGCACGCACTTGCTGTGTGGCTAGCTGCATCTCGCTCGCTCTACGCTTGACTCCCTTTGCCATATGCCAAGGACAGCAATAATTATTGCAGCTGTTTTCCGTTTCGCTTTTGCCATTTTTGCAGTTTGCACTATTTCGTCTGCTGTTGTTGTTTTTTTCTTCGCTCCTTTTTTTTTGGGTGGGTTTTTGGTCTGCGTTTTCACTGTGTGTTTGTGTGTGTGGCGTGTTTCAAGTTCAGCCAACTTTCGTTTTTGTTGTGCCCGAAAAATGCACTCTACACACACACACAGCGAGAGAGACACACACACAGACAGACTCACACGTATAATTTATCACCACACACACACACCCCACAGTTAACCACCCTGCTGAATGAAGCATCTGTTTTAATAGACGTGCCGCATCGATTTTCAGCTGTGTGTTCAGCCTACCTTTTGCTCCCATTTCCTCTTTAAGCTGTTATTCTTCTTTTTAGAAATCAGATAATGGATTATGTATTTAAATGTGTTTCGAAAAGTATGATTTATAAAAAAAATAAACTAAGAAAATCATCAAAATATGTATATATAAGAATTGAATTTTAACTAAAAATTGAATTTCTTCAACAAAATGAATAATCTTTACATTTCTAAGGTATTAATTGTTCTAAGAAATGAAATAAAAACTTAAAATTCTTAAGTTGAACTTATAAAATTGAAGAATTTATCGTATTTATGGGGAAACCTCAATGTTTTTTTCTATATAAACAATTTACTTGTGGTGAATAATAAAAAAGTATGATTTTATAAAAAAAAAATAAGAAAATCATCAAAATATGTATAAATATGAATTGAATTTCAACTAAACAAAAGAAATCAGAAATTAAATCTTTTTTTGTTGATTTCTTAAAAAAAATTAATAATCCTTGCATTCCTAAGGTATTAATTGTTCAAAGAAATGAAAAAAAAACTTGAACTTGGAAATATGTATATTAAAATTCAAGAATTTAACGTATTTATGGGGAAACCTCAATGGTTTTTTTCTATATAAAGAATTTACTTGTGGCGTATAATAAAAACTGATAAGGCTTATTTAGCTAAGGAATGCAAATTACTGGTATTTTATCGCAACTTTTTCTAGTTCTTTTTGTGGTTTATTTCTTTGCTGGTTTTCTATTATAGAATTATTGCTTTTTGTTGGTCCTGTTTCACAAACAGTTCGTGAGAAAGTTGAGAGCCACAGTGGCTCTCGAAATCAATTTGCTATGCGAAGCTGAAATCGTGACTTATTTTCTCGAGATTCTTTTTAGCGCCTCCCCCACATTTTGTTGTTGTTGCTTTTTGTTGTTTACTGTTTGCTTCCGGCATTTTCCCAATTAAGTTTTTGTTTGTGGTTCAATGCGTTTTAGCAGCACTTCAATTGAGTCATCAACGTTGAAGAAGAGAGCTCAAAGAGCTGTTTGCGAAGGCGTGACTAATTAGCAATTAAACGAGTTGCCCCCTTTTTTGATTTCGTTGTTGGTGTGAAGAGCACAGCACATCATTAAGATGCCATATTTGGATATGACTAAAATATTTGTATGAATTTATTGCAAACAAGGCAAAGTCAAAGACTGCAACCCCAAAACAAAATGGGAGAAAATCGCCAAGAGACCAAAACACCGGGCGGGTTTTGTTCAAGTTGCTGCGAAAAGAAATCAATGAGAGCGCTCTATAAGGAAGGTAATTTTTTTTTTCTTCTTTCTTTCGCTTTCGCAACCCCCAAGGCGGCTGTTGTTGTTGGGTGTTGAATGAAGGTTTTTACTTTTTGGGGGTGAGGGGGGGGGAGCCATTACTTATTTGGCAGACTGTCAACGTTTCCTAAAACCATTTGTTGTTGTGGTCTCGGTCTCAGTTTCTCCCCCTTCTCTTCTCTCACTCTCTCCTATTCCTGCTGCTGCTGCTGCTGCTGTCGCACGTGATTGAGACGCACGTCACGTAAATCAAACAAAGCCATGAGAAATGAGAAGACTGCATCAACTTGGCGACGTGCAGGAAATTGTTTAAAATAATTGCAAGTTGCAAACTGGAAGTCAAATGCAGCTGCCAATGCAACAATGAAACCTGCAGCAAGCAGCAACTAAAAGTAATGGTAGTAACTGCCAGTGTTGCTGTGCTGCAACAATGTCATTGACAGCTGCGCAGAAGTAGCTATGCAAATAGTAGCATCATAAAAAAGTAGCAGCAGCTTTTGGCGTTGACAGCTGCGCAGAGATGCTGCTGCCAGTGTTGCTGAGCTGCCAAAACTAGGAATTTACAACTACTAAGAGAGTTTGGCAAACAAAGCAGCTGAGTGTATGTTGTGAAGAAGGAGAAGGAGATGGGGACAGCAAATAAGACAACTGTCGTTTGTTTGTGTTACTGTGTGTGTATCTGTCATAGTTGTTGTTCCCCTTTTTCGTGCTGTTGTAATGTGTAAATCTCAAACGACAGCTTTGTTGCTGTTTTTATTATTATTTGTTGCTACACCATAAACGCAGGCAGAACGACGCCATGCCAGAGAGAGAGAGCGAGATGGAATCAGAGAGGAAGCGACGCCGTCACGTAGTCTGTCTGTCCAGACAGTGAATGTCAAACTGTGACGGCATGTTTTGCATGCGCAATGAATAAGAATGAAGAACTAGAGATGACACATTGTGAGCACTGATCGCAGCTCGTGCGTGACTTTTTCAATTTTTCATTTTGTTTATTGAATTTTGATTATGAAACGATCCTTGTTCGCTCATCGTTTTGTTTATCTCAAGTTAATTGGGCATTATGCGCAAAATGATTGATATAAATTTAGATAATTCGCGCTCTCTGACGGCATTTCTATCTATAGCGCATTTCTCAGAGATTGAGGGCATTGCATGGTTACGAATGCAAACTTGACACACAAAAAGAGCATTCATCGAGTCAATTTCATTAATTCATAGCAATGTAAGTGTAAGCAATATTTAATGCCACAGCCAAAGTGTGGCAACCAAAAAGCAGCAGCAGCAGCAGCAATGCCGAGGCATAAACAATTTATGTAGTTTAATTGCTGAGCATAGCACGCGCACACCAATACACACAAACACAAACACACACCAATACATACACATACACACACACTCGCCTCTTTGCCACAAAACAATTACGTTTATTGATGAAATTGATGAATTTCGCAATCAATAAAAACTGAAAATAAAATGAGAACTGCCAACAATAATTTATATTGCTCGTTAAACATTTACGAGATAAAGGCTTAAGAAAACTACTTGGAAATGCAATAAAAAATCAAGATTAAGCTTAATTGTTTATAATTCAGATTGAAAAGTTAATGAATTCAACTGTTCACTCTTTTTTTAGTTAATGAATTCAACTTTTCAATTTGAATTATAAATATTTAAGCTTTATACGAATAATACTGATAAGCAACAGATCATTTTATATAGCTTTTTATAGTTGACAGAGATTAAACATTAATGTTTGATTTGAAATATGACAAATAATCGTGTAAATGACTTTTAAATGTTGTAGCTCATTAAATTCATGCGTGAGTAAACGAATAATACTGACAATAAAAGTATTTAGTTTGCTAATTGAAAAACATTTATAGTATCAGAGATTTATTAATCATAATTCTAATCATGTAAAGAAAGAGCTCATTAATATGTAAGTCACAAATGTATGTAGTAAAATGAAAAGTAAAATTTATTATTCAAAATATTACTGATAATAAAAATATTTATTTTGAATTATGAATTATGAATAGCTTCACTTAGACGTTTGCTCGCAATCATGACAAATAGTAATGTTAGCACTTATTGATAGAAAGATAACATTTGCCATTAATCTTGAACTTTTAACATTTTGTGTTCATCGCATAAACATTAGAAGTGCTCAACGAGAGACTTGAGCTACAGCAGCTGGTATCAGCTTACAGCGACTGCAAATAAATTAAGGGCAATAGCCACAACAACAAAAATAACAACAATAACAATAACAAGAATAATAATACCAACAACAAAACTAACAACAACGAATTAAAAGCGCGCCAGACATTTGCCAGCCGCTGTGTGTGTTTGTTTGCCTATGGAAAATTGTAAACTTGGCACAGCTGTTCCAGTTTGTTGTTGGCTGGAAAATGCTGCTGGCTAAGCGGAAAAGCCACTCGGACCGAAACTGGGGAAAATTCATCATCCACAACAGCAAAACAACGCAACGCAACCGATTGCTATCGGATATGCCTCAATTGTTTAAATATTTACTTTGTTAGTTGTTTAATGTAGGCAAACAAAAAGTTGTTCTTGTTGTTGTAGTTGGTTTTTAAGTTTACATTTTGATTAAATGGGAAATATGCGAGAAATTGCAGAGCACCAAAATAAACAGAGAGAGGAGAATGTGTTGAGTGGCAGCTAAGTGGAAACAGCGGGGGAGAAAAAAGAGAATCAAGTAAAAAGGGGCTGGGCATCAATTGCAGCGATTTCTTTCATGAGAAATCGAAGCGGGAATTATTGATGATGAAGTTGTTGTTGTTGTTGTTGCGATTGAAGAGCATATGTGTGTGTGTGTGTGTGTGTGTGTGTATTCTCAGCTGCGTATTTGCAATTCAATTTAACGCTGAGATAAGCAATGAGTCCAACGCATAGAACATTGACAAGAGCCTCAAAGAAAACTCTTGTCAGTTGATTTCTTTGTCAAATATTGAAATGTAATAAATACAATTCATAATCTTAACTATAAACATGCAAATAAAACATTCATTTATAAATAGTTGAAGTAAATTTCAGCTTGATTTAAGTCATATTCATACTAAGCCGGTTCAAGGATGAAGTAAATTACTATTGCTTGAATTAGGTCACTGAACCGTTTTCCTATTTATGCTAAACCGGTTCAAGGATAGTTGAAAACAATAGACATAAGCGATGTTGTGCTTAATATGCTGCTAAACCGATTTGCAAGCTTTAACGGAAATTTCTTCTGAAAGCAAATCGGATTAAATACGAAACGCTTCTGAACCACTGCTGAACCGGTTCGAAATGTAAAAGCTACATGCTCTTTACGCTTCGTTGGAACAAATTAACCTAATTATCATTGTGTTTATATTATAAATAGACAGCTGACACTTTTTTAATTCAATTTTATAGAAATGCAAATTAGATGAACATGCAACAAACCGCGCACCAATAATCAAAAAATCGTTCAGAAATATATACTGCCTATGAACAGGGAAAAATCTTGTAAAATCGATGAATCAAATCGAAAACAAGTGGAAAATTGAAAACACAAGAATTAATTCTTAAATAAAGTACTTAACAAAGACTATAATTCAGAAAAATTCTATATTTTCCCGTCTTGAAATTAGAAGCTTTTGAGGTTCAGAAAAAATTATGAATTCAAAAATATAAGTTTAACTAAGAATCAAAAATGTTACAGAACACCAAATATTCATACATATTTCCCATTTCTTTGAAGATCAACATGTTTTCATTCTAGTTCTTATCAAGTAATTTTTCGGTGTGTTTAGTTGGAAGAATTTGCAAAATAAATTCTTTAATTAAAACACAATATATGTATGTTGTCACTTTTCTTAAAAAAATATGTATAAATTCTGTGTTCAGCTATGACATTTTTTCATTATTTTATTGAACATATATTTTTGAAATCAAAATTTTCTCTTATTCTAAAAAGCTTTTAAACATGGGAAAGTATAAAAGTTTTCTGTCTAATGATTTGTATTCTAGTTGTTAGCACATAGTTTTTCTCTCTGTGTACTTGGCAGACAGCTGTCTTCAAGAAGTTTCCTGCAGTTACGCCACAAAGGAAGTTAAATGAACTAGCTGGAATTTCTGTCACTTTGTTAGGTTTACCTCAACTACATTCATCATCGGTTCAATACTCTGATAGCTCGCCTTATTTAGACTAATTGCTGGATGTGACCATATGAAATTCTTGGCCTTATCTATTAGGCAAGTCACTTGGCGAATGCGAACGTCTTAAAAGGTTACGACTGAGCAACGGGAAACTTGGCATGTGGCCCTTCATTGTTTCTCTCTCGTTTTTTATATTTTGTATAGCATTATGAATCATAATGCGAAGCGTGCGTCGCGTCAACAGCGAAAGCAATAAAATTGAGTAAATTAATTTCAATAAATCCATCAATAGCCACAGCAAGAAACTGCCTGGTGGGTAGGGGGCAGACAGGGAGTAGTGACGGAGTAGTTCCAAATTGAGAGACCCCCTTGCGACATATAAACTGTGTGTGTGTGTGTGTGTATTGAGTGGAGTGCGGAATGTGGCGCCATCAATTTAATTTTTTGTTGCTTCCGTTGACGCCCCTTAAAAGAGTTTCTCCCCCCTTCCCTCTCCTCTCTCCCTTTCTAGCCTGGCCTTTGCGTGTGGCTTTATCCTGGGCTGCACCCTTGTGTCTTGTGTCTATATGAGTAATTCGGGGTAATTGCCGTTTGCCTCACTCTGTGGCAACTATGCAATATTTATGAGCTCTGTGGCTGCGCAGGTGTGGTTACTCTATATTGCTCTCTCGCTCTCTCTCTCTCTCTCTCTTTCAGCGATCCAATTTCGAATTTTGTTTGTCGCGTCAGACACTCAACAACAAAAAAGTGTGTGCATAAAATTGTGATTTATTTTACACGTTTCATTTTTTTGCGAATTGTTTTGTGGCGCATTGCGTTGTTGGCCAGCAGCCAAATCAAAGCCCCAGAGAGAGAGAGAGAGATAGAGACAGAAAGAGATAGGGAAGTGCCTTGCCCGGGGCATAAAACAAAGTCTGTGGCCCAGTTAGTTGTTTTAGCCCATGTCTCTGTGCTCGGATGCTGCTGCGAGAATCCAATTTCCGCAATAGAAAAAAAAAGAGTTTGTCTGCATTGAAACTGATAACTTGGCTGCCTCGAGGGTTGATAATGAAGTCCTTGACACATCCTGTTGCCAGGCAAAAGTTTATTCAACCTGTGGGTGCAGCACACACATAAAATGCAACAGCAGCAAACAAAAAGCAACAAGCAGTCAGGCAAATGCAGCCATTGCCATCTTAAGCGTTGCCTTTGTCTGACTTTGTTCCTTTTGTATATCCAAGGGAGGGACTTAGGAGGGGGGATGGAGGAGGGGAAGAGGGAACTTCCAACTAATGCGAAGCCATAGCGAGAATCTACACAAGCCGCACCCCATATGCGACAACACCGAGAAAACATAAAGCAATCTTCACTTGACGTAGGTTGAGGAGTCACTGAATGTGTGCGTAAATCCCAACAATAACAACAAACAACGGCTGTCGTCAGCCAGTTTTAATGTTCCGAGTTGCTGTTGTTGTTGTTGTTGTGAGTGCCTCGCGAGTGAAGTCTTCAAGTGGCGACTCGCTGATGGATTGCGATTGGGGCTTTTTGAAATACACGCTTTTACTTCTGGTTTTCAGCGTGTGTGTTGCATAAGACTCGAGTCGAGTGTCTAATGAATATTTGCAATTTGCCGAACCGAGTGGTTCCAAAGTGGTTCCAAACGCGAACTAGTTCAATCGAAAACTCTTAACTCGGCTACTCTATCGAAATTCAAATTCCATTTAGTTGCCGAAAACTCTTTTGTTGATAGCATCGCCAGCAGAACTTTTTATGTGCGCCTGTTTTATAGGCTCTCAACTAGTTTAAAAGGTCACTAAACAGACACCCAACACTTTTAATTACATACTTGACTAAACTAAAAACATTTGTAAGGTTGATATAATAAAATTCAACAAGGTTTTTTTCTTAAAGAGTTCGTAAAAGAATAGCTTTTGATCGCGGAGCACTTATTGAAGATATAGAATAGAAAGCCTAACTAAAAAGTAGTTTTAACTTTCTTACTATTAACATATTATTTTAATATCAAAATATATTAAGTTATTCTGAAAATATTTATATATTATATATTTGTTAACAGTAAAAAAGTAACATTTTCGTTTTAGTTAGGTTTTCTTTTCTGTGATTTAATGTGGTTTGGTCACACCAACTAGAAATAAAAACTGTGTATAGAAATGATTTTTTAAAAGTAAGGAAGATCGATTACAAGAATATCAAATATATGTAGTAATAATCTTTTTTTATTTTGATAATGATTATTACTATATTTCATAAAATATAATAATAAAATCAATATGAAATATAGTAAGCAATATTTTTGAGTATTACTATATTTCATATTATTTTGATTGATCTATCCTTTCCAATAAAATTTTATTTAACTATTTTGCTTATAGAATGTATTCGTGTAGCTATGAGAACATATTTTGCATTATTTTATCATTCAAATAGTTACCTTTAACTTCTCACATTATTTTTCAATTCTAATCCAAACTATTCTCTAGAGTCAATGTGTTTAGGTTGAGGTTTAAACACATGCTTTATTTGTTTAAGCAAATTCGGACAATTGCTCCCAAAGGTGGGAACTGTAATTAATTTCACATAGTAGTTATATTATTATGCTGTGTTAATTTAGTTTACTTTTGCTACTTTGATCATTTGCAACTCCAACGACCTTTAAAGAATTGTTTGTTAGGTTTAGCTTTAGCCAACTTTCTTGGCATTCTATAAATATGTATCCTAGTAAACCTTTATTTTTTTTTTGCTTCATTGTTTGCTTGAGCATTTCTCCACTTGCTCAAATTAGAGTGGCTTGTAGCTCCCACTCAACTGTTTGTTTTATGGCACTTGAATTACATAATTTTATGATGCTGCACCTAAACACGTAGTTGCCCATTTTCCTCTTGTTTTTCCCATTGCCCATTCGCATTCGCATTCCCACTCTCAGTTTACTCCAATTGTTTGCACTATTGTAGCAGCAAACTTTACGCACAATTTCGTGTATACAACAAAATTTTGGTTGAGTATAATTTTCATACCCGCCCATCATAGGAAAAAACGGGTATTATAAGTTTGTGCCAGGAAGGAGGAAATGTACGAAAGAGTCAGAAGAAAAATAAAATAGGACAAATAACTACAGCCTCATAACTTGGTAGATATAAAACTTATAAGTGATTTAAGCAATCTGGTATATTTGCTACTCTATGGTATATTTTGAATGTTGTGGTATATAGTTATACCAAATATACCTAATCGTATATGTGGTATATTTTCTATTCTTTAGTATATTTTGAATGTTGTGGTATATTGTAATACCAAATATTCCTTATCTTATAGGATGTATATTTTCTACCCTATGACATATTTTCAATGTTGTGGTATATTGTTATACCGAATATACCCAATTGTATATGTGGTATATTTTCTATTCTTCGGTATATTTTGAATGTTGCGATATATTGTTATACCAATTATACCTTATCGTATATGTGGTATATTTTCTATTCTTTAGTATATTTTGAATGTTGCGGTAGATTGGTATATCAATTATACTTTATTGTATGTGCGGTATATTTTCTACTCTATAGTATATTTTGAATGTTGTGGTATATTGTAATACTAAATTCTTTAGTATATTTTGAATGTTGCGGTAGATTGTTATACCAATTATACTTTATTATTGTATGTGCGGTATATTTTCTGCTCTATAGTATATTTTGAATGTTGTGGTATATTGTAATACCAAATATTCCCTATATTATAGATTGTATATTTTCTACTCTATGGCATATTTTAAATGTTGTGGTATATTGATATACCGAATATACTTTATCGCATATTTCAGTATGAGTTCGGTATATTAATTGAGTATATTTCAATTATATTACCTCTTTCACAGTTTTGCTTTCAATGAAAATAAGCAACGGGTATCTCAAAGTCGATCACACTTGACTGAAGCTTCCTCACTCGGTTTTTTTTTTGCGTTGCCGCTTAACCGCTTGCCGGCCACATTGTCTGCTTTTGGGGCACACTCTTTAGTGGCTGCCTCGTTTTGTTGTTTGCGCTCATTTTGCATGCAAATTCATTTAGTAAATTAATTGCCCATTCCACGGCGCTTGTTCCCACTTGCTCCACCGGGCAATTGCCGAGCAGATTGAGGTCATGCGCTCCAGTGTGCGTGGCAAATGAAACGCCCCAAGGCGGGAGTAAGCCGCTCCACACACACACACACTAATGTATTTACTCTCTCTCCCCCAAAAGAAAGAAAGAATACAAAGCAGGGGTGCGTTTTGGTTCCCCAATTAATGTCACAGTTTTTTCTCTCTGTTTTACAGATCTGTCCCGAAATAGATTCTGTGAGCTGCCCGAGGAGATCACAACGTTTGCGTTTCTGGAAACATTGCTGCTCTATCACAATGCCATACGCAGCATACCGGAGTCGGTGAAGCAGCTGTCCTCGCTGACGTATTTGGATCTGCGCAGCAATCAGCTGAGCTCATTGCCACGCGAAATCTGTTTCCTGCCACTGCAAGTGCTGCTCGTCTCCAACAATCGCTTGGCCACACTGCCCGATGAGCTGGGACGCTTGGATCAAACCCTTACCGATCTCGATGCCTCATACAATCAATTGTCTGCTTTACCTGTGCGTCTCGGGGAACTTCGCACACTCCGATCGCTTTCGTTGCGAAGCAATCAACTCTTGTATCTGCCCAGGGAGATCACCTGCTTGAGTCTGGTGTCGCTGGATGTGAGCAACAATCGCATCGCCAGTCTGCCGCTGGAGATCAGGCACATGAGCACTTTGGTTGAACTGCAGCTGGAGAACAATCCATTAACTGCGCCCCCCGCTAGCGTAAGTACAAAGGCAGACAATAGTTGTGATAAACAAACAGTAAAACGTTGACCAGGCTAACCAGACTAGATAAGATAAGCTATCAACTTGAAGTGCAGCAAAAATAGCTCAACTCATGTCGTCATATTTCAACGTTGCTTTTGTATTCTTTTTCCTACAATTACATTGTAATATATTGTTATTGGTACTCAGTTTACCAAACAAGCATCTTGTTTGTTTGAGTGTAATGTGATCTTTTTACAGCATGCAGTGACTTGTGAAGAAATCAATCTAGTTTGGCTGCAGATCAAATGTCTGTTGGATATGACAAGAAGTTTTCAATTACATTCAGTTTATGTGTGTAAAAATACATTCTTACAACTGCAAGAGTAGATTTGGGTTTATTTTAGAATGAAATTAAGATTGATTTCTGATATCGAATGCAAAATAAGGTTGGCATAAAAGAGTTCTCATAACAAACTAGAAATATATAATTACTAAATTGTTACGAATGCAAAAATAGCTTTGGGTATATTTTAAAATCTTCCATATAAAATTTAGATTTTTTGATCATACTCAAAATTGATTACAGAGGCAATGAAATTAGTATTCCAAAACTAATAGTAATAATGCTAAATACAACTAATAAAGCATTGCATCTTCATTTTACTAAAATTTTCTTATTTATCAGAATTTATTCTAATCAAATTCCAAAATAAATTCAAATACTTTACTATCATGATTGATTTTTAAACCCTCTCTCTATAGAAGATAACTTTAGTATGGCTTATTTGGCTTCTTTGGTGTATTTTAATCTCTATGGTATATTTCTAATGTAGCACGATATACCAAATATTGCCCTCGGTATATTTTAGAAATTTTGAGGTGTATTCTTTGGACTATACTACCAATAATACCTTAGTGCTTTCCTTTTTCAAAATGGGTAGCGGGTATCTCACAGTCCAGAACACTCGACTGTAGCTTTCTTACTTGTTTATAACGAATTTTAATTGAGAGATGCTTTAAAAAAATTGCTCTTCGAAGTTTACAATAAATTAGGAGAGATCTTTAGCTATAATAAGCTGCTAAGAAACACAGACAAACAGACAACAGAAAAACAGAGATTGTAATAAAATGCCTTGAAGAATGCCACAAAAACCCGAAAAATTTGATCGATGCATTTCGGAAACTCTACTTTCGACATTTAAAAATAGATGTAGACAAATAACTATAAATAATAATTCATTAGTGCTTACCTTGATGCACAATTCGAAGCTGTCACTAATCCTCAATTGATGCGTTTTTGTTGTAGCTCTGCATGCGTGGTTTGGTGCACGTGTTCAAGTTTCTGGAGAC
Organism: Drosophila kepulauana; assembly: GCA_023558455.1. Classification (NCBI taxonomy): domain Eukaryota; kingdom Metazoa; phylum Arthropoda; class Insecta; order Diptera; family Drosophilidae; genus Drosophila; species Drosophila kepulauana. The sequence goes on from CM042367.1 coordinate 27,601,914, forward strand.
GCAGGCGACGCGGGAAGAGAAGGGCGCGCGTGCTGGCGGCAATTACGATGGCTACACGACGCTGCGACGTGCACCACGTCACAATTCCAGTGGCAACATGCTCGAGACGACGTCATCATCGAGTCAACGTCACGCGGCTCGACATCAAATCGATTCAGGCTACAGCACAAGCGATGGATTGGACAAACGTTGGTCGCACGATGCGCCCGGAAAATCGAAAACTGATTCGCCACTGCATTGTGCCACGTTGCCACGAGCATTAACTTCAAGTGGGAGCAGCAGCAGCAACACTCAACAGCAGCAGCAACAGCAACAACAGTTGCCGCTGAGCGCGGATTTGATGGATGCATCGTTGACGTCGAGCACCAGCACAATTGTGGATGAGAGTTTGACGCTGAGTGCGGGAATTTCGCCACTAGCTTCCCCTTGCAAGCGTGCCTCGTCGGAGCATCTGAGCTATGCGCATTCGAATAGCTCGAGCAACAACAGCAACAGCTCGTCGCCGGATCAGGATGAAGATCTGATGCTGGATCATCAGGAGCGCAGCGTTCACGGCAGCAATGGCAAGCTCAACAAGAGTCTGAACAACATACAGACCTACAAGTAAATGAATTTCATTAAAATTTAATTGTATTTCAATTTCAATTCTAATTTACCTTCTTTTCTTGCCTTGCAGGGAGTACAAGGAAGCGTTGAAACAGCAGCGAAATCAGGAGATCAACAGCGTCTACAAGCAGAAGCATGCCAATGCCAATGACGAGGAGCAGCTGCCACGTTTGACCAACGGCTCAACGGTGGTCACCACGTTGCCCAAGTCCATTATGAAACAGCCGAGCAGCAATGGCCACAATGGAAATAGCAACAGCAACAGCAATGGCAATGGCCAAAGCATCGGCAATGGCATCGATGATGTTGTCATACCAAAGAAACCCATACAAAAAGTGATACCGTCACGCAACACCGAGCTGATGAAGTCATCAGCATCCTCACCCACATCCTCGCCAGAAGCCAACAACGCTGCCAATTGTTTGGGCTATGTCAAGCCTCACAGTCCCATGAAGAATGGCCTCGGTGCCGTGCTCACCAACAATAATAGTAACGGGAGCAATGGCAAATTTAATTCGTCCAATGGTTCGTCGGCTGCCTCGAGCAGCGTCATCAAGTCACCTGTGAGTGCCACAAGTAAAATGGGCACAGTGAAAACACATCGCACCGTCACCTGGAATCATGATATTCCCGCTGAGAAGTTGAGCTTCACCATGCGACGCGAATTCGATCGACAGCGCGAAGAAACCGAACTCATGTCACAGCTGCGAAGCGTAAATATTTTAAATCACATTCTGTTTTGTCATTTGTTGACATCTTTTTGCTTGCAGATCATTGAGACGCGTCTGAAGATGACGCTCCCAGAGGACATTGCATCGGCTCTGACGGATGGCGTCATTTTGTGCCATTTGGCCAACTATGTGCGACCGCGCTCTGTGGCCAGCATTCATGTGCCATCGCCGGGTGTGGTGAGTTCTTAGACGAAGCAAGGCAAGAAAACTGTGGTGCAAGGCAGTCTAAAAAAGAAATGGAACGATTTGAATTAGAAATGTGACAAGGTCGGAATATATGTCTATAAGCGCTTTATTTGTAGAAGAGTAACCAATTCATGATTTAAATGAATTATTCGTTCTTTTATAACCATAAAGGCAGCATTATTAATTCAACCTTGTTTAATGAAAATTGTTACAAACTTTCTAACCCATCTATGCTTATTAAATTTAGTATATAATTGAGATAGATTTGGTGCTTTAATGAGCGCTTTATAGTCTGTAGGTCTTAGTCGCTCTGGCTCAACTCATTACAATAATGAATTTTTTCGTTATTTCAATAAAATAATAATAAAATAAACGCTTGAATAAAGTATAGAATTATCAGTTATTGATTCATCAATGAATGTTATGATTAAACTAACATTACTCTTACTTGTTTCTAAGAAAAGCAGAAGAGTTCTTTCTAAATGTTTCATATTTAAAATAATTTGTTTATAGAACCGATTGATACTATTTGTATTTAGGCAATATTTCATTTTGATTTCATATGTTATTAATCCACAAATGGAATTCTAGAGCAGGATAAAATTTCTTTGAACTCTTGTGCATCAGTAATTTATACGATCAAGAAGTAGTAATTACAAGTAAATTGACTAACTGATAATTTTTAATACACACACATAATGTTTATAAATTGAAACTCTTTATACTGTTTAAATTTATCAAATTTACTTTTGTAAAGACGAATTGCTTCTTAAAGAAGTACAAAAAAATATATTCTATTGACTTAATTAGTTTATTTTAACACTCAACTATTTAGACAACAACTTTTGAAATCACAAAGAAAAAATATAATACGAATATAAACGATTATTAATTTATATTGCCAAGCACCATAAATGTTTTCTTTGCTAAGCTTTAAATTATTATATTTAAAATTCAATTAAACTAATTCCCTTTTGTTTTTAGAACAAACTTTCGATGGCGCGCTGTCGACGCAATGTGGATAACTTCTTGGAGGCGTGTCGTCGCATTGGCGTGGATGAGGTGCGTATACGTGATATATTACCCTAAGTTTAAGTTGATCCTAGTTAAATACGAGTCGAGTCGAGTCAATTGAGAATACTTTAAACAATATTAAAAAAACGGTTGTGGAGCAATTTTGAAAATGCTTAAGCTTTCCCGCCTTTGCTTATCGTAGACTGTTTTATCGTAGTAATTAGTTTGTAAGTGACCCTTGAACCCATTTGCCATTTACCCCTTCCCTTCCCCCCTTCCCCATACATACACTACTTTGATGAATGATGCATAAAAATCTGTTATTGGTGTTGGTTGCAGGAGTTGATTTGCTCCTGTGCAGATGTTGTGCCACAACAAAGCAGCAACGGCAGCAGCGAGCAGCAACGCGCTGACGATGACTATGATGCTGATGTGTATGTCAACGGCACCGACAGTAGCAACAGCAACAGTAACAACAACAACGTTGATAACATGTTGGCCAATGGCCAAGTGCCAAATGCGGTGGCTTTGCTGCGCACAGTTGCCGCACTGATTGCCCTCGATGCGAATCCACATCATCAGCATATGCGCTACCTGCAGCAGCAGGAAGAGTTGCAGCTGAAGTTGCAACAATTACAGCAACAGCAGCAGCCGCAACCAAATTTGCATGTGGCGCAACATTTTGAGCCAGAGCAAATACACAAAGTAAATGCACAAAACTCCTCCTGCACCAAACAGCCAGAACAGATGCAGCAGCAAGTAGAAAATGTATTGTATGAGAATTGTGAGTTTATCAATGGCAAGGAAGCGCATATGTCTGATGATGCAACGACAGTAGCAGCAACAACTATCAAGAGTTGGCTCTATGAACCACAGCAATACCATCAACAACAACGTCAACAACTGGGCACAGTGGGGCAATTGTTGCGCACAGCGAAGCAAAAGACATTCGAGAAGATCAAACAGAATTTGATCAGTCCGCATGGCCAGCATAGTTTTCAATTGAACAACAACACGCATCGCACGCTGCAGACAATCATTGAGCATGAGCACGATGTGGCCGACGCTGGACCGGCAGGACACTATCAGCTAATAGACGAGAAGCAGCAGCAACAACAACAGCAGCAGCAGCAACAGCAGCAACATCAACAACAACTGGAAACATCTCTGAATGTGGTTAAACCGCTGGCGAAGCGCATTGAATTCTTCGAACAGAAACCCAAGCTGGAGGTGTTTAGCATTTGTCGCCTGGATGAACAGTCGCAACATCATCAACAGCAGCAGCCAAAACTGGAGAAGCTAAAGCAACATGAAGCTGGCACTTTGTTGCTTAAACACGATTCACACACGCTGACAATTATATTATCCTGCGTCTTCATTGCCACATTTTTGTGGCTTGTCTTCTTCCCATTGCCCGGCTAGCAATGGCGACAACAACAACAACAACAATAATCATAGTTCCCATTAGCTTTTACTGCCTTTATGTATTGCCAATAGTTTTTATTTTGTATTTGCAGCTTTTATTGCCGCTTATACTAATCGATACACACACATTATTTAACTCTAGTAGTGAGTTCTTTTGAGGCTGCTATCAACAATTGTATTATACCCTAGGCTTTAGCTGTAGTCTTTTCGCACACACATTTTTGGAGGCATTTATACAACAACAACAACAAAAAAAAAAAAAAACAACCCAAAGACTAAGAAACATATTCCCCTATATATTCATAAAAATCATTCATTATTCACTATTAAGTTACAACGAACTATATAACATTCTATATACATACATATATTGACTTGATTTGAGTTCCATTTTGTGCTAGTGAAAGGAAGGAAAGTGAGAGAGAAAGGAAAGTTAACCAGTTACCAGTGAAAGAGTTTAGTTGTTAAGCAAGGTGAACAGGCAAAGAGCGTTGTAAGGTTTTAACTGAGGCAGGGACACAAACAAAATAGTTTATAGCTATAAACAATTCTAGATAACAAATCCATTCTCTTCAATAGCGCACAAACAACATTTTTAAACAAAGTTCTTCTCAACGCACAAACACACACAACTAAAAAGAAAAACCAATTCACAAAAATAGTGCCTTTGACTTGCGACGATAGTTGGCAGTCCTAATCAGCTATATAATATATATATACACACATTCATCACACATCTCTAAAGCAATATTTCATGACTAAAAAACAAAAAGGTTATATATAATTTATACTAATTTAAACAAAACTGAGTGTGAAACCGAGTGCTTCTTTTTTGCAATGACTATAAAAAACAAAAAAAAACCATGTATTATGAAATTAACTGAGAAATTACATTCCTAACATACAATATAACATACATATTTAATTTACCTAAGTCTATATTCCAATGTATATTCATATGCTGCATAAGTACTTAATGAATTCTCGACGACAAAGCTAATCAAATTTCTACAAGAAACATCGCATTTATATATTGTACTTAAAACGAGAAACGAGTCGAAAAATACGAAAATGAATAATCATATATGTATACACACACATATTTATATTTTGTCTAACAAAATTGAGAAAACAACATTCAGGCAGACCTATAAGAAATGCATTAAAAATATACAAAATACACCTTAGTTCGCATAGATCATTAATTTTTATAAACAACATTTAAACAAGAAAGACCAGATATTTATGCCCTAATATAATACTAAAAACTTTTCGATACTGTAAACCGAAATGAAAAACAATCAAAATATTTGAATCTACATACATAACATATTTATTGTGAGCCAAACAACAAGCAAAGTTGCATTTATTGTAAGAGAAGAGCACAAAATAATAATGCTAAAAATGCGGCCCAGTCATTGAAACCAAAACGAAAAAAAAACTGTTGCATTTATTGTAAGCACAAAGAACAAACAAACACTATATATATACATATATGAGAGTCAAAGAAATATATATGCGTAAATACTATATATCAAACAAAAAGTTGGCTGAAAACGTAATTTCCTTTGCTGTGCAGTTTGAGAGTCACTGTGCTGAGCTAAGTCAAGACACGTATCGAAAGCATTTGCGACAGTGGCTGTTAAACTGTTGACAGTTGTAAACTAGTTGTATTTTCTTCACTTTGCATTATTAATAATGTCTTTCATCTATTCTATTTGATACACAGAATCTAATTTGCTGCGCTGCCGATGTGCTAGAGGGAAAAGGAGCTGTCCAGGTGTCCATCACGGTGGGTGAACTCTTTCGATTGCATGGCAGTGGCTTGGTGGCCAGCAGCAACAATGGCAGCGGCAGTGGCAGTGGCAACAGCAGCGGGGCAGCCACGCCAACCAAATCACCGACCAGAACAACACGTGCCACACTGTCACCCACACCTCTAGTCTAGAATTGAGAGAGAGCGAGAGAGAGGAATGCAGCAAGGAAGAAGGAACGTGAACCAAATGGATAATACTTGCTAAACTACTTATATCGAGGGTTTCCTGCACAGAATGTTGTGAACAAGTTAAACACAAGTTGGCCCACACATTTATTTTGTTGTATTTGTAGACAAGTTACTTTTAGCTATGTCATTTGCTTTGTTAAAACTTCATTTAGGCATGTAGTTTATTTATTTATGTAAATACACATACACACACAAACACAATGAAACCAAAACAACACAAACAAACACACACATTCAATACCAACGAATTTGAGTTACGAGTCACAAGGAAAAAGAGAAAAGTATTTATTAAATTTGTCATATTATGTATTAGTTAATTACATAGACTGGGTTGTGCGAGCACTGCATCTCAAACTGTATGTTAACATCCAGCCATTTGTTTCTGTTATAATTGTACTTTTAGCTAACCCATACACACACACATACATACACTCATACAATTTGGCCAAAATTCGATAGAAATCAAAGTAAAGTGAATATGAAAATACTGTTTTAAGTATGAAGCGATCAATCTACACATATTTTTAGTACGTACAACACACATTATATACCATTTTGTCATATAATATACCATATACGAGTATTTATACCATAATTGATTATGTAGCTTAGTCCCTAAACTAGTATTTAGCTTGTGGGAAAAACTTCACATTTTTCTACGCGCCAAAACATTTATATACCGAATACGAAGCGAAATATATATGCATTAAATATTGTAAGTCTTCGATTATATCAAATAAAAATGAAATTGTCAAACGTACTATGATGCGACTTTTGTTTCCTTTTCAAAGTTTGTCACCCCAAAAAAAAAGAAATTGTTGCACATGTGCTAAGAAAAACAAACTAGCGCCCTCTTGCAATTTGTCTCTCATTTTTCCTCTGTTTTTTTTTTCGATGACTTTGCCAAGGATTTTCATTTGCTGCCTACGCCGACTTTTTACTTCGACTTTTGGCAGCAGCAGCTGTGCAAAAAATTGTAAGAAAAGCCACAGGAAAAGAAAAGTTTCTTGCCTTCACATAGTTTCGAAATTTGCATAATGCGCTACGCAAGCAATTGATGAAATTTATTGTTGCCGCTGGCAAGGACTCGCAAATTCATAACTAACCGACAAAAATATATTAACTAAGGATGGTAACAAATTTGTAAGAGTTAGCCTTTAAATGAAACTAGTTCTTTTTCTAATCTGTTTCTATATTCGAAAGTGAGTTTCTTTTTATTTATTTAGAATTATAATCGAGATAAAGATATTCTGCTTAAAGAACTCGCAAATTCATATCTTACCGACAAAAATATATTAACTAAGGATGGCAACAAATTTGTAAGAGTTATTCTTCAAGTGAAACTATTTTATTTTTCTAATTTATTTCTATTTTTGATTGTACGTTTCTTTTTACTTATTTAGAATTATGATTGAGATAAAGATGTTCTGTTTAAAAGACTCGCAAATTCATAACTAACTAAGAAAAATATATTAACTAAGGATGGCAACAAATTTGTAAGAGTTAGCCTTTAAATGAAACTAGTTCTTTTTCTAATATGTTTCTATATTCGAAAGTGAGTTTCTTTTTATTTATTTAGAATTATAATCGAGATAAAGATTTTTTCTTTAAAAGACTCACAAATTCATAACTAACCGACAAAAATATATTAACTAAGGATAGTAACAAATTTGTAAGAGTTAGCCTTTAAACGAAACTAGTTATTTTTCTAATTTATTTCCAATTTCAGTTGTAAATTTCCTTTTATTTATTTACAATTATTACAGAGATAAAGACTTTTTGTTATATTTTTTAGTTCCTATTTAGAATTATATGCGACATATAGTAGAAAGTATATACCTCTATTAAAAAATTCCAAAACTACCCGAAATTTATTTTATAATAATATTTGAACATCTCTAATCTATTTTAAAGCGGTCAACCCAATTCAAACAGTTTTTGCTTAGTCACATTCATAACACATCATACAAATGATTATCAATAAATCTAATGAATATGTAAGAATTAAAGCGATTTTGTGGTTGGACTGAAATTGAATTCATTAAGTCTGAGTCATTTCTGTTTACAGCTATTTGAATTATGAATTCATTGACTGGCATTACTATTTAATGTATTTATTATAAAGTAGTATAGTAAACATGTGATTAAGTTATAAATAAATTATATTACACTGTAGCTAAGATTCATACTAATTATAAGTTTCAATTTATAGTCTGATGTGAATCATTAACTTACCTTTTCTTGGCTTTGATGTTGTTCTGCTGGGTCTGATTCTAAAAAAAAGAAGAAATTTAAATGATATTAATTTTTTTAAAGGTTAATAAAGAACCTAACAAAGCGTATAAACTATTAAGTATAAGGTAGTATATGGGGGCAAATTAAAACTGGCGCCAGTAAATTCTAATAAAACAAACAAGAAAGCCACAATCGAGTGTGATCGACTGTGAGATACCCGCTACCCATTTTGAATAAAAGGGAAACAGTGCTGAATTACTTTTTAAATATACCAAATAGTATAACGCAAAAATACTGAAGGTCATATTTGGTACATCGATGAAGTACCCGAAAATTATATTATATTGTCAGCCAAAATAGCAAAGACCCACAAAAAGACTAAAATATACCAAAGGCCATATTTCGTATAACGAAGTACTACATTCGAAATATACCATTAAGGTCACAATATACCAGATTGTCAACTAAGAACTGGGAATCGAAGATGCCTCTTTCTGTCTGTCTCTAAGCAACACACAGTTATAATACTCTTCAACATTGTGAATACCGAGTACAATTATATATTAAGCTAGTTGAGTGTTCGACTTACTCATAATGCAATTAAAAACAATAACAACATTGTAATTAACTTGATAAATAATTCATTATTACAGTAGAGAATACTTTACGAGTTATCGAATTTCTACTCAAATGACAAAACTTTTTCAATGAAACCCACAGAAACACGATTGAATAAATCTCAATTAACGTCTTAGTGGCTACATTTCAGAATAAAAATCAGAACGAACAGCAAAAGAAACCTTAAAGTAATTTCACTTATAGAAAACTTTCAATTGAAAGTGATTCCGTAATAATCGAAATCAAACACTCGCAAAAGTCATTCAAATAAAAGTCGTTCAATGTCCAAGCGAAACTGATCCGTCTGTCGACTGGCAGATTTGATTGCATTCAGGTGGCAGAATTTGGGCGTCGCCTTTAAGGAAATCCCATTGAGTGAAAGAGAGCAAATCAAGTGAAAAAGAGACAGAGAGAGCGAGAGAGAAAAATGGTCATAAAATAGTTGCGAAAAATATTTTCGAATGAAAACAATGCATTCAATTTTTGGATAACAAAAAGAACAGCATCCGGAAAAACAAACGAAAAAAAAAAGAAGAAATCGAAACCAATCTGGCATTCGCATTGAAATTGAATTAATAGGATTAGAGCTCGATGGCTTTGGCAACTAAATTAAAGTGCTTTTTACCATAAAATTAAACGCAAATGTTGATTTACCAGGAGAGCACTTGCTTTCCAGGTGGAAGAGATTCAAGGACATGTTTAAAGAAAGGTTGGACTTGGTTCCTTTTTTTGTTGTTGTTGGTGTTGCTCTTATTTGAAATAGGAGCAATCTGATTAGTTGAGAGATGTGGCAGCTAAAAAATATTGCCGCATACAGCAGCATTTTAATTATCACAATTCCCCAGGGCGCTGTTGAACTAATTGTCCTTCTCTTAATCCCGCCCTCTGGCCTCCACACTCCACTCCGCTTCGCTCATAAGTTAAACAGGTCCGACACGCGCTACAATTAAACTATGCCCAAGCAAGGAGGACACAAAGGACGAAAAACCACACACACACACACACACACACAGCAGCAGCCTTATCAGCAGGAATTGCCAAAAGCTGTTGTCTTTCCTAAGGCGCTGGAGGCAGGAGGCAAGTGACAGCAGCCTCTAATAAGTAACCAAGTGCAATTTGTGGCAAGCCAAAAAAGAAAGAAAAACACGATAGAGAGAGAGAGATTGAAGGGGACTCCCATCAAGTGACAGAAATTACGCATTCCGTGCGAAATGTACATCGAGATACGAGATAATCATTTTAATAAATTTCAGCGTGACAAATGACTCGGTTACGCTGCTGTTTTGCCACTGAGAAGTGTCTTCATGACCTGCATTATTAATAAGCGATAGCATTACCTTTAGGCCAAAGCTTCTTCTCTAATTGATGACTGACTTACTACAATAGTAAGTAAGTACTAATTGTGCTTAGTTTATTTGTTGTGTTGCCATCGTTTTGTTTATGATGCGCAAATTGTTCAAACAAGACACTTTTGTCTTTCGTGACTAATGCTAATGTACCGGAGACTAAAGTACGACACAGTTCAAAGGGTAAATTGTACGATTTATTGTTCAATGCGTGTTTTTGAATATTCAAACAACATTCGCTTATCTATCCAGCTTTGTTTTCGAAAACAGTCTGAAAATATTTTTCATAATTAATTTGTTTGTTTTTTTGGGGTTTACCAAGCATTTTGTTTATTATTATTGTGATTATGTGTTATGACAAACATCTACGCAGTTCTGGTTTTAATCTGTTGATGAATGTGCTTATTGTATGCGTTATATATTATATGATACAGTATAACGTCGATAATAACGTACTCAACTTTCACACTAAACAAGAAAGAGAGCTGTAGTTAAGTATGCTCGACTGGGAGATACCCGCAATCCATATTATTGTTAAAATATACCGAAAAAATATACTAATAATACCAAATTATACTGAATTATCCTTAAAAGATAACAAACGGAAAAATTCTTAAATATTCCGAATTATCTTTAAAATATACTAAGTTAATATACTACAAAAATGCTGAATATACTGATATTAATATACTGAAAAATACCAAAATATACCAAATGTTATGTTTGATATATCGCAATACTTTTACATTCAAAATATACCATAGAGCATAAAATATGCCTAAAATGTAAATATACTAAAATACTTAAGTGTCCTGAATTATTCTTAAAAGATTCCAGAATACTTAAATAAATTCAATGATATATTTGGTATGCCGATATACTATTACTTTCGACATATATTATATATAAAGTAAAAAATATACCTTCTACCCAAAAGTATTTAAAAATATTCTTCACACAAAACTAAAAGTCAGTTGCTTGAAAATAATGAAAATAATTATATATCCATTTATCTGCAATGCATTTAAGTTCAAAAATACCTCAATTATCTCATCGAGAATGTATGATGAAGTTTTAGATGCAATTATCGACATTTCACTGTATTCTTTGAATGAATATTGCTGGAGAATAAACACTAAGAAAAGCATTTCTAAATCTTTTGTCGAAATATTCCGATTTAGTTACAAACACAGATGCAAAGCCTCTCAGAAATGTAGACAGTATACTTAAGATAGAGAGCCTTTTAGACGATGCTATACAAATATTATTTTATTCAAAAAATATGAAAATTTTATTTAATTTAGCCAAGCATTTGGAACCAGAGAGCCCGAGAGACAGACGTTGTGCAAAATTTCACAGCAAATTCTTTTCCATTGGCTTCATTTTGTTGTTATGCCACCCGCTTACTCTTTCATTCCCTTCGTCGTGCATTTGGGTACGCAGTGAAACCCCTTTTGAAAAGTTTCTTCCGCTTGCTGAAACTCATTTGAATGCATTTTCGTAATGAAGATGAATTTGGAGATTGTGTATTTTTCCAGTTCGCGGCACATTTTTTGGAAAATTGTTTGGCCAAAGTTTCAGTTTGGTGTTTTAACTTGGCTCGCAACTCTCTCACTCTCTCACTCTCTCTCTCTTTCTCTCTCTGTCTATCTATAGCCTAAAGCGATGTATGTCGAGTCAGTTAGTCATCTTTAAAGCACAGAGTACAAACATTTAATATTCAGCAGACATTCTAAAACACGTATCAGATTTCAGATATCCGACCAGAGACGCAAAGCACTTTCATTGCGCTAAATGAGTTTCAGCTGCAAAATTAAAAACTTTATCAGTGTGAAGGCACAAATATACCTACACATACATATATAAAAAAAGGGGCGTTCGCACGTGTGTTCAGGGGGTGTGACCGCGCATATGTATGAGTGTGTGTGTGTGTGAAAAAACTTGAAACTTTTTCATGAAGTTAAAGCAAAGTAAAATCAAATTATTGTGGTTGGGCTTGGTTCGGGGCGCTGGCTGGCAAAAGGATTACGCGCCGACGTTCTCTGTTCTCTGTTTACTGCTACCTGTAACTTGTCGCCACTGCAGTTGGGGCACAAAAACCGTGCCACAAGCCGGTGACGGAGACGGCGACAGAGACGGTGGCGAGTAGAGCGCTGACTGGTTGCCGTCGGGTAACAGAACCAGACAGTTAGAGCCGCCTCGGCTGCCAGTCGAGCTTGTTCACATGAAGTTGGCGCATTCTAATTGAATTTTCACTCTTTTTTTTTTTACCTCTCGCACAACCCCTTCGCCCCGCCCCCACCCACCTACTGTGTTCTTGCTGTTGCAGGGAGCTTACACGGCGGCTACGTGATGGCGCGACGCGGCACAAAAATTGCAATAATTATTTTTAATCTTAAGTACGACTTTCGCGTAATGAGATTTGGATTATCTTCACAGCCTTCCCCCATCTAACACACACACACACACACACACACACACACACACACACACACACACACACACACACACCACAATCGCAGACACACACACACACTCATACACACATGCAAAGTCGTCGAAATTTACATGCATTAAAAAAGTTTCGGGCTACCAAATTATGCGACTTCTGCAAAAATGGGGTTAAAACTTTAATAAACAGCATTCCAACTTTAATACTCTATAATTTCACCTAGCAACTGCAATTAAAAACAGAAGCTTCATATCAGCGCAGTTTGCTTTTGCTTTTTCTGTGATTATGCTTCGATTAGAACTGAGTTCAAGTCTCTCAAAACTTGTCTCCCTCAATAAACAAATACATATATGTATTTTAAATACGATGTGATTATGTAACACTTCTCAACTGAAAGACAATTGATGGCAGCAATCAAAACGCAATAAATTTTAATGCAATTTGAAAATTTACATTTTATTGCTTAATGAGGACTCCTTTCCAAAATTTTGGTTAAACCAATCGATAGCATAGGAAAACCATTTTTTGTTTTTGTTGAACTTCAATTCTTGCGTGGAATCGGAACGCGAAGGTGCAGGATTCCTCTTCATTCGACGCTGATGTTGATTCATTAGCTCACAGAATGCATAGTTGTCGTTAGAGCCTGGTTCCTCTTTTAAACATTCCAGAGCTAGTTCGTCCATGTGCTCATACCAATAACGAATTCGTCCTTTGAATTCTTCCAAATCCGATTGATCGACCAACCAATAGTTGTCATTCGATGCAAAGCTTACAATCGCCAAGGACAATATAATGAGCGTCAAGTAAAATGGACTCATCTTGATGAATATTTTCGTATGACTGAATGTAGATCATTTTCTGATTTTTATGTGAGTCTTCTATTCTTATCTTGCGGTCTATAGTATAGAAGCTGTACTTATTGCTAAGTGCTTGCTCTGAGAGAAAAAGTGAAAAACTCAAAACAAGAAAATATTTAAAAACTTTCTACTCTCTCATTAATCACATTGAATATATTTTTTTATATATTTATGGGCTTGCTATCGCTCTCTGAAATTTATTTTTCGAATAGAACTGAATCAGACTCTCTCGCTTGTCGAGTTTATTGGCAGACAAACATAAATATGTGAGTAGCCTCTTTTGCTAATATCAATACGATGTATTATCTATGTACTATAGATATTACGGATATTATTGTCCTTCTCAGCTAAAAAATAATTGATGGCAGCAATAAAAACGCAATAACTTTTAATGAAATTTGAAAATTTACATTTTATTGCTCAATGAAACTCCTTTCCATTTTCAGATTATCCAAATTGTTCTTTAAACCAATCGAAAGCATAGGAAAACCATTTTTTCTCTTTGTTGAATCTCAATTCCTGCTTGGAATCGGGAGGCGCAAGACTTCTCTTCATTCGTCGCTGATGTTGATCCATTAGCTCACAGAATGCATATTTGTCGTAAGAGCCTGGTCCCTCTTTTAAACATTCCAGAGCTAGTTCGTCCATATGCTCATACCAATAACGAATGCGCCCTTTGAATTCTTCCAAATGCGACTGATCGACCAACCAACAGTTGTCTTTCGATGCAAAGCTTACAATCGCCAAGGACAATATTGTAAGTGCCAAGTAAAAAGTTCTCATCTTGATGAATGTTGTCACACAACTGAATTATTCGAATTTGCGATTTAAAAAGTGCGCTGTTTGGTGAGCTTATCGCACATACAAATTTCGTTCTAAATTAAAGATTTTTTGATGTCGAATGAAATTTGGCACTTTTGTATTCGCAAATTAAGAGCATATTTGCGTAGTACTAGAAACAAGTTCGACTGCGAGATACTTTATTACTTTTATTATTCGCCAACCAAATAGTGTTATGAAACAAGTAAGAAGTCGAAGTGTGCTCGACTGTAAGATACCCGCAACCCATTTTTATTTTAAAATATACCAAATTAAAAGCAATATTTGATATATTGATAAAGTATTACATTCAAAATATATCATAAAGTCCAAAATATACCATATTTTCAGCCTAATACAAAAGGATTTCCTTAATAACTTTTACAATTTTTACCTGATCGTCACCAAATTTAAAGGAATCATAAAGATAGGTGTTATAGTTGTGGTATATATCTATTGTAGTCTATGAGATCTAGGTATTCATACAGACGGACGGACATGGCTATATAGTCACGGCTATTGACGCTGATCACAAATATATATACCATATGGGCACAAAGTTATAATACCCTTCTTCCCTATTTGTAGCGGGTATAATTATAGGTCAACGCATCAGACGTCCTCACGTCATACGCTGATAATGGGAGCTGAAAACAATCTTATTTCTACAAATTTGGTCATGATTTAAAAATATATTTATACCCGCTACTCGTTGGGTAGAAGGGTGTTATAACTTTGTGCTTACTGGAAATGTTTGTATCAGGCTCCTATCCTATGAAGTATATATATTCTTGAACAGTGTCAGCAGTCGAGACGATATAGTTAACCCGTCTACAGCCTTTAATATTCCTAAAAATTTCTTAGGCTATTTTGGAGATAATTTTATTTGACAAAAAACGACTTCTGCAGTGGGATGTTTAATGTTTCGAGCAGTAATCGGATAAATTTTCTTCTCTATAAGGTATATTTAAGTATTATATTACTTTCTGCTTTTGCTAAAAATGGGTGTGTAGTATTTCACAGTCGAGCACACTCAACTTATTTGTTTTTAAACGTGTCAGCCTTGATTCAAGACTGTCTGCTTGATTTTTAACTCGTTATATAATGCATAAACTAATTGACACAAATCAAAACTAAAATACAATTAATGCAGATAATGGAAATTTTTTTTAGTGTTCATTTCCTCTTAAAAAAAAAATGTATTATTTGAATTCAAATTGAGAATTGATGCTGAATTTGAAATGAAATTCTGTGCTTTGATTTTAGCTCAGCTACGTTTCAATTACAGAATCAACATGCATAAATTTGCGTCAGGCTGGCGAAAAGTTTGTTA
Organism: Drosophila kepulauana; assembly: GCA_023558455.1. Classification (NCBI taxonomy): domain Eukaryota; kingdom Metazoa; phylum Arthropoda; class Insecta; order Diptera; family Drosophilidae; genus Drosophila; species Drosophila kepulauana. Next base: position 27,617,541 of record CM042367.1, read on the forward strand.
AAGCAAATATTGCATTTTCATTAAGTTAAAGTTTGATTTTTAGTTTTGCGGTCTGCGATCTGAGCGAGATTTAAATCTTGAGCGCCTCTTGCCCCTCCGCCCACTGCCTTCGCCTTGTCATCAGCCTCGTCCTGATGTTGCGCGTTTACTTAAAAACTTTTTGGCGTTTTCCTGCCAACTTTTTCCAAGGCAAACTTTGATGTCTGTCTATCTGCTCGCCTGTCTACCTATTTGTATATGTAGATGTGTGGGTAATAATCATGTGGAGCACTGATTGAGAAGATGATAGCATTGACGATGCCGAGACCGAAAACTTTTGACTGACAGCTGCTTGTGGAACAACAGTTGTCAGTTTCAGTGAAAAACAAATTCGCGAAAATTTATTTGCCATCAACTCAAGGCACTTTAATTACGAGCGTTCGACCTTTGACATCATATGTGGCATTTGCATAGCGAAAACAATGTATTTAAATTATTCATTTTCACTATTACTTTTTGTATTGAACTTTCTTCAAAGTGACAGAGTGATTCTACTAAAAATTGCAATAGAAAATCTCTTGTCGTTTTCTCGCTTTTATGAATCATTGCTGGTGGCGATAAAAAGATAAAAGCCAATGGCATAACTTTGAGCCATTTTCACACTTCAACAATTTCATACAATTGCAAAAATTGCTGTATTTTGATTGCGTTTTTGGGCAATGGCGATTTTATTGCATTGCGTGCAAACGAAAATGAATAAAATATTAGCTGGCTCTGACATCACCACGACGATGACGACTTTCCGAGTTTTTAATAAAGTTCGCCATCACAAAGGCAACTTCATCAAAATCTTTCGTTAACAATGCGTCGCAAAAAAAAAAAAAATTTGAAATTGCATTTCCTTTACACTTTTTTTTATATTTAATTCTCGTAGTTGGGCAACACAAGCAGAGCAATTGAAAGTTTTTTGAGGTTCATCATATTATTTTATGCGTTTTAGCTCGAGCATTTTTATTAAACAATAAATGGAATGCAATCAAATTCAATGCCACTTCCTTTTGGCATATTGAATGCACTTTGCGGTCGAATGTGTTGCAAAGGCAATTGATAGCAACTTTTACATTGACAACTCTTCAAATGAATAAATCATTTCGATTCTTAATCGAAGGAAGTTTTGCACAAATTCTTAGCTATTTTATATGTTTTGTTTCGTTCTTTATTATTTGCTGTGATAATCAGTTGTTTATGTCTAGTAGAAAATAGAACAAAACATTGTCTCTGGCTGATATTTTTGAGCTGCATCTAAAGAGATTACTGAAAGGCAGTGCGAATTTGAGCTGAGAGAATTTCTCGAATATGTATTCTATTTCTTTCTAAAGCAAGTCAACATTAAACATTCGATTTAAGAAAAGATCAGTCGTGTGAAAACATTCATCAAGATGAGAACATCTATCTTGCAATACATTGCTGTGTGCCTGCTGATTGCCAGTTTTGCATCCGGGTCCAACGCCCTTCCAAACTGGTATACGGACCCCCGGGATTTAATTTACGGGAAAACTAAAAATTCTTTTGACCCTATTATCTCGATTGCAAAATTAAATTGGGATTCCCACAACTTGAGTGAAAATCATTATGCTCCTCGTAATTCGGATTCCGATTACTTGAAAGCCTTCAAGGATCATCTACGCTACTTGCATGACAATTTGGGCAACCTAACTCTGGAATGTTGTAGAGAAAATCGGAACGACAAAGCGGCGATCTGTGATCCAAAGATCGTTAAACCCAGTGAAGAGGTCCAAATCAAGGATGAATCAAAGAATCGTCGGAAAGAAACTGGACTACTAGGACGAGGCGTGCATTGTGGTAGTGGTCGTGTGCTGACTAATCCCTGCAATGGAATAGACGGACGTTGTGAAAAGCCTAAATGTGAAAGTAATTTCCACAATAATTATAATCGGGTTATTGATTGGTGGATTAAAGAAACTCTTCACCCATAACGTAAAAACATTTGCAAAGTGAAAGTGTATTTTGATTATATTGTCGAAATAAAATATACTGTTACATATTCAAAGCTTAGAGTAACTTTAACAAAGTGAGATTGATAGCAAAATTTTTTTTGTTAATTTCTTCCATAACAAATCAAATAGAAAAATCTCTTCTCTTAACTAACATAACTAGCAAAAAAAAATTTGAAAAAATGTCCACGCAATTATAAAATATACTTATGTAATAGTTAAACATACATAGTGTGAATAAAATTGCGAATCGAGATACATTGTTGCAAATTTAAACTGATAACGCATAAATTTCATACACTTTTATAACCGCATAAATGTGGTTCGATTGCTTTTCCTTTCAATATTACATTGTTTTTTGTATAATTTATTAATATAAATCAAATACATTCAAAGTAAATAAATGTCAGCGGAAGTTGTTAATATTTTTTTAGTTTTTGTTTAGTGTTACAATGAAAATATTCACGTTCTTATATTCCTGAGGCTGCTCAAAGAGGAGTCAAGTTGTAATGAGATCACCGATCCTGAAGGAATACAGTAAGCTGCTCCGGACACCCATGAGTAGAGGGAATTATATCAATAAAAAGAAAAGGCTCTACTCATGTACATATATGTACATATATTATATTTAAGAATTAACAGTAAGAATCATTTCTAGACTCGTGAAAAAATTCTTTCAATTCTTTGCTGATAACCCAAAATAGCATTTTTAATACAAAATAAAATCATGTATATTTTTGTTGTATGTTTATATTATTTTATTATTATTATTATAATTATTATTATCACAGCACTCAGCGGACAGCGACAACAAGGGAAGCGATGAGCTCATGAAACTAAAGAGAATCGAGAATAATTCATAGGTACAAAATACCAATGACGAGATATTAAAACTTAATTGTTTGTTGCGATTTGTAAGAATGGAATGGTAAGACTGGAATCAAAGGAAGTTGTGCACAAACTCTCAACTTCTATATGTTTTTTGTTTTTCATTATTTGCTGAGGTTGAGTAATGCAGTTGCTCATACCGTAGTTCACTTCTAATTGGTTTTGTTTTGTTTAATTTGTTTTTTATTGAAATCCCTTATTCTGATTATCAATATCAACTCGCAAGCTAGAATATTATGATGTGTTTAAAGTTCGCAACCAATTCATTAAAATTGAATAAACAAACATTGCCTCTAAGTGATATTTTCCAGCAGCGATTAAAAGAGAGAGGGATATCGAGCTGAGAGTATTTCTCGAATATTCTATTTCTCTCCAAAGTCTGATGCTTCGTTCTGCTGCGATGTATTTGCGAGATAAGACATCAAGCAAGCCAACATTTAACATTCGATTTGAGAAGAGATCATTCGTTCGAAAACATTCATCAAGATGAGATCTTCTAACTTGCGACACATTATTGTGTGCCTGCTGATTGTGAGCTTTGCATCCCAGTCCTTGGCTCGTTATGCGCATCGCAATTCGGATTCGTACTACTTGGCTGCCTTCAAGGATCATCTACGCAACTTGCATGCCAATTTGGATAACCTAACTCTGAAGTGTTGTAGTCAAAATTGGTACGACAAATCGGCGATCTGTGATCCAATTATCAATTTACCAGCAACTAGAAATATAAAACAGCCAAGTTGTAAATATGCCCAGTTGTTTAGTGCACTCATATTAATGGCAAACAAAATATATACAAATTATGGTGTGTATTTGAACCAAAAGCAATAAAGTTTAAAGTTTGTAACTAAAAGTTCTCTTTCAACAAATATTATTAACAAAGATGAAATAAATAAAATGTATAAACAGAGACAATAAATTCTAGACGCAAGAAAAAATTCTTTCAAGAGTTTTACTGATAACCCAAAATAGCTTTTTTAATAAAAAATAAAAGTATGTACAGTTTTGTTGTACTATATATTGATATTATTTTATTATTCTCAAAATCACAGCTCTCAGCGAACAGCGACAACATTATAAGTGCTCATGATAGCAATCGATAGCAATCCGTAACTGAACAAGTAAGAAACGTTCAGTCGAGTGTGCTCGACTGTGAGATACCCGCTACCCATTTCGAATAAAAGTAAAATAGTGATGTGACCAAATATTATACCACGAAAGTTCTAAAGAATACCATACACCATATTTAGTTTGTCGATGAACTAATAAATTCGAAATATACCACAGAGGTTGACAATGTGGTATATTTTGCACTTGAATATAGTACTCTATCAATATATCCTTTGGTATTTTTTAGTATTTATGTGTTATATTAATTCGGTATATTTTCAATTAAGTGCCACACTGTTTTGCTTTTAGGCATAATGAGTAGCGGGTATCTCGCTGTCAATCAGCTAAAGAATTTATTGAATGGGTCAAACATTTCGCTGTTTGTTGGACTTTACACTAGTTATTGAAACGACCGCAACATGTTTCAGGAATGTTTCGAACAATGACGAGCCATTAAAGCTATTAATATTGCGATCTGTGAGAATGACAAGCCCATAATAGAAATAGACCAGTTCATTTACTTCTAAATATGTGCTAATATTTTATACATAAAGTGCACCCTTATATTATGTGTATTTTAATAATAGAAATAGAAATAATAAAAAGCGAATACTTTTTTCGAGTATAAATATCAGTGAGAATCGATATTATTGCTTTAGTTTCTCCCTGACATTACAATGAAGATATTCAAGGTTTTATGTGCTCTGTTATCGCTGACGCTACTTAAAGCAGAGCCAAGTTGCAATGAGATCACTGATCCTGAGGAGTATAAGGAATGCAGTAAACTGTTGCGGAAATGGTTCAAAATTAAGGATGAAAACTTTGTGGAATGCTGCGAAGCTTTGATCTCGATTGGGCAACAAGATCTCTGCGAGCATTGCGAATCACAGGCTCGATGGAATGCAACGAAATCTCTACAATTAGACGAAATTGACGTAGATGATAGAAGTGGTACGCTGGGTAATCCCTGCAACACGAAAAATGGCAAATGTCAAGAGCTGCAATTTGAAAAGAAAGGCGACGGATTTTTAGGTACACTATTTGATAAAATAGGGGGTTTGTTTAGTTGGTGACATATGTAAACTTTTGTAATAAAGTGTAATTTTTTCAAAGTAAAATTGAATTGAATTTGCATTGTTTTGTAGAAGTAGTAAAAATGTTGATAAGAAGAATGCGTGTCTCAAAACGTAAGCCCACAGAAAGCATTGCCCATTTAGCAAATTCTTAATATATGTTGAAGCTCGAAGTGTGTGATTTTCAAAAGTTGGTGTAAAAATAATGATAATCAAAAAGTATGACGATTCTATGACAGCATCGCAGCTATTGTTGTAGAGAGAATTTTGAGTGAGTGAATAAGAAAGTGTGCTAATCAACTCGTCAAGCTGGAGAGCCCGAATCAGCTCTTATCGAAGCATAGGCTCAGAGAGCAACAATACGAGAAACATAATATTTAAAAATAAAATAGAATGAGCAAGTTTAAACGCAGAAAAATCATTACATACGATATTTTTCTTGTGGGACTGCAAGACGATAAATAACCAAGTTGTCGACAATATCTAATAACATAATATCTTCAAATATTATTCATTAAGTAATTATTAGTACTTTAGGTGAGGAAAATTACTAAAAAGTTACAATATAAAAATATGTTTTGAACATAATTTTATAGTTCCAAGTATGTAATTATCAAATAGATATTTTCTATAATATGCTTTATATATAAAAGTGTATAAACTTTATGTTCTTCAACTCGACTGTGAGATACCCGATACTCATTTTTAATAAGAGCAAAAAAGTGTTGTATTTTTATAAAAATATACCAAATATTATTTGGTATATTTTTTCGATCTACGGTATATTTTGAAGGTATTACTATATCAATATACCAAATATATCCTTTAGTATTTTTTAGTATTTATGTGGTATATTGATTTGGTATCTTTTCACTGCCATGCTTTTATTCACAATGGGTAGCAGGTATCTCACAGTCGAGCACTCTCGACTGTAGCTTATTAACTTTTTTAAAGAATTTATTGAATGTGTTAAACATTTCACTGTTTGTTGGATTTCCAGTCGTTATTGAAGCGAACGTAACATGTTTTAAAAATGTTTTGAACAATATTTACGTTGCGATTTGTGAGAATGACAAACCCATAATGGAAATAGACCGAGGAGTTAGGAGCAGTTAATTTACTTCTAAAAATGCAAATTGTCATTATATATGTATATACATTTCTGTGAATATTATTATTCTTTAATTATATTATATTTCGTAAATATACATATATACATATAAAGACTAAGGTCTGTTCTCTCTTGCTATCGCATAAATAAAGTGCACCCTTATATTGTGTATAATTTATTAATAGAAAGCGACTACCTTCTTCTACGTAGAGGATAGAAGTAATGCTCTGGGTAATGACTGCAACAAGATAAATGGCAAATGTGAAGAACTGCAATTTGAAGCGAAAGGTGGCGGAGTTATCATACTGTCAAAGGTTGGTTGGATGATATTTTTGGGTAGTGCTGGAAGAAAAACACTTCTTCGATTTTAATGTGGAAATAATAAAGTTATACAGTCGCAACTTTGAGAGAGTGAAAGTGATAAAAAAATTCTATATGTTAATTTCTTAGACAACAAATCAATTAGAAGAATTTCTTAGTGAGTGAACCAACTAACAAAAAAATCCACCCAAATATAAATATAGCTGTAGTATTCAAAAATACACAGTGAGAATAAATTTATGAATCCCGACACAATGTTTCAAATGTGAGCTAATAAAGCGTAAATTTAATATATTTTTATAACCGCATAAATGCGGTTTGAATTCTATTTACTGTGTGCTTTAAATATAAATTATAAATACTAGTTTAAATAGCATCAAGATCTTTACTCTCTTGTGCAAATACATACGAAGTAAATAAATTTCAGCGGAGGTTGGTTATATTTTGTTAGTTTCTGTTTGGTGCTACAATGAAGATATACACGATTTTATGTGCTCTGATATTGTTGAGAGTGCTCAATGCGGAACCAAGTTGCAATGAGATCACTGATCCTGAGGAGAATAAGGAATGTAGTAAACTGTTGCGGAAATGGTTCAAAATTAAGGATGAAACCTTTGTGCAATGCTGCGAAGCTTTAATCTCGATTGGGCAACAAGATCTCTGCGAGCATTGCGAATCACAGGTTCGAAGGAATGCAACGAATTCTCTACAACTATACGAAGCTGACGTAGAGGTTAGACGTGTTACGCTGGGTAATAAATGCAATACAGTAGATGGCGAATGTATTCGTCTGGAGCATAAAGATGGCGGCTTTTTCGACTGGCTCTTTGGATAATGCAAGGAAATAAAAGCTTCTTTAATAACGTAACAAAATTTTCAAGTGAAAGTGTGTTTCGATTTTATTGCTAAATTAAAAAAAATACAATTGCATAGTCTCAGCTCGGAGAAACTTTGAGAGAATACAATTGATAACAAAATTTCGATATGTTAATTTACTGAACAAAAAAACAAGTAGAAGAGTATCTTCAGAACTTAACTAATAAAAAAAAAAAACACACAATTGTAAAAGACACTCATGTATAAAGGAAAAAAATGTGAATCGAGGCAAATTGATTCAAATTTTAATTAAAATTTCGGTGACAATTTAATTTACTTTTACAACTTTATAGGTGTGGTTTGATTTATATGAACTTTTCCGCTCAATACTATATTGCTTTAAGTACATTTCATTATAATCATTAGGTAATTATTGTATTACCACATAGTATTCACCATCAGTTATATGTTTGTTCAATATAATGCGAGTTACATTGGAAGCGCATAAATATCAGGGTAGGTTGTTACTAATGTTTCAGTTTCTGTTTGTTGCCACAATGAAAATATACACGGTTCTTTGTGTTCTGATACTGCTGAGAGTGATCAAAGCGGAACCAAGTTGCAATGAGATCACTGATCCTGAGGATTATAAGGAATGCAGTAAACTTCTCCGAAAATGGTTCAAAATTAAGGATGAAAACTTTGTGGAATGCTGCGAAGCTTTGATCTCGATTGGGCAAAAAGATCTCTGCGAGCATTGCGAATCACAGGCTCGACGGAAAGCAACGAAATCTCTACAATTAGACGAAATTGACGTAGATGATAGAAGTGGTACGCTGGGTAATAAATGCAACACGAAAGATGGCAAATGTGTAGAGTTACCATTTAACAAGAAAAAACACGGAGTTATAGACACAGTCAAAAATGTAATTAGTGCTTTAAGCGGTTGGTTTAGATGGTGACTGACATATGGAAACTTTTGTAATAAAGTGTAATATTTTCAGAGTAAAAGTGAATTGAATTTGCATTGCTTTGACATAAATTAATTATTAGAAGAGAAGTAGTAAAAATGTTGATAAGAAGAACGTAAGCATACGGAGAGCATTGAAGAAACCATAATAAGAAAGTTATAATATGTGCCCATTTCACATATTCCTTATATACATATATGTATGTTAAAAATGTTACCAAAATGTAAAAAGTAAAATTAAAGTTCGAAGTGTGCAATTCTGAATATTTACTCAAAAGTTGGCGCAAAAATGAAAATAATGTTAAAGTAACGTAGTCAAAGTGTATGACGATTCTATGACAGCATCACACCCATTGTTGTAGAGAGAAACTTTGAGTGAATGATTAAGAAAGTGTGCTAATCAACTCGACAAACCTAAGAGTCTGAATCAGCTCTTATCGAAGCATAAGCTCAGAGAGCGAGAGAGCAACAATAAGAGAAATCACTGCGAACTGAAACATAATATTTAAAAATAAAAGAGAATGAGCAAGTTTAACCGCAGCTTGGTAAAAATCCCTATATATTTCCTGCGGTACTGCAAGACGATGAAAACCAAGCTCTCGACAATCTGTAATAATATAATAACTTCGAATATTATTCATTGGGTAATTATTAGTACTTTAGATGAGTAAGTTGTATCAGAAAGAAAGTTGCAATATAAAAATATGGCTTGAAGATTTTTTTATAGTTCCAATTATGTAATTATCAAATAGATATTTTCTATAATATACTATATATATAAAACTTATATAATAAATATAATATACTTTATATATAAAACTTATTTTTCGACTGTGAGACGCCCAGTTATTCTTAATCAATACCGCAAAAATACCTAAATATACCTAAAATATATTAGGTATATTTATATAGTACTAAATTGAAAATATACTAGATTGTCAGCCAAAGCAGTAGGCGAAATTTGTAAAAATAAGAAATAAATATTAAATGAGAAAATCATATATTAAGCTCTTCCTTATAATTTTAAGTTTGTATAAATTTCTTTTCGTAATGGGTATCATAAATTAAAAACTAATGCACATCTGATGGCATATTAAATTGTAGCTGCTTTATGCTTTCTTTTCAAGTATCCAATTTCGTATTAATGTCGAGTCCATGGCCCAGCTAATTGATAAGTCATCTAAATGGGCAATAAGCTGCTGTTAAGTGACTTATAATCATCGTTTTCAACAAGTTGTCAGTTATGCTTTTGTCCGAACGAACACGCTTGTCTGCATTGCTAAGGACATTTGGCATGCTGAGCTGCCGCAATATGTCCGTCTCGCCTCATTCCCCCTTCCCACCGTGTGTGTCTCTGCCCCAAAGCCACGGCATATTGTGCGCATCGTTGTTGCTGTTGTTGCGCTTTAATTTATGCCATGCAAGTGCCAGGACACAAGGAGCTGCTACAGCTACAGCTACTGACACGAACAGTCTTTACATGCTCGTTGACTGGGTTGGCTGGCAACTTGCAACTTGCAACTGGTAGCTTGTGGCAGGTGAAGCAAAACCCATTTTCTTTGCAGCTGATTGCATTTTATAGCATTTGCGCTCTGCCAACTGCCACGCTAACAGCATCAGCTGTACTGTGTGCACTCCAATCCCTTATCCTCGTTTTTCTTTCCTCACTTGTTTGCTTTGTGCTTTGAATGAATTTTTTAAAATGGCCCCCAACATAGCTAACACAGTTGCTCTTGCATTGCCTTCTTTTTCTATTTTGTCTAAATGCGAGAAATAAAAATAAATAGAAATTTATTTAGCTCTCCGTCGTTCTGTCTCCCTTCAATTTATTGGCACAAATCATAAAAGCAAATGGTGTTGAAAGTGGGCGTGGCAAGTGCAATTCATAGCCATAAATTAGTCGCGAGTTTTATTTGCATTTCGCTTTCGTTTTTGGCTCTGTGTCCGTGGGCGTTGCGCTGACACCAATTTTTGTGCCGAGCACACTTTTCATTTTATTTGTTTCGCATTTGTTGCATGCCGCATGCCGCATGCCGCATGCCGCTTGCTCGCTTATGCTCTCGCGCTTCGCTGCTGTAACGATGCCCATTATGCAATATAAGTTGCGTTTAATAGTTAATGCAAAGCTTTTAAGCAGCAGCCGCCGGCAGGCAACGCGTCGTATGCGCAATGCAATGCAACGCCTGAAACTGGCTGGCAACAAGCTGTTGAATTTAATTTGTAGTTGGCGTAACAAGCACTGGACGTAATTACATTAGCTTTTATTTCTATTATGCGCTCATAACATATTTTTTATTAATGCGCTCTCTGCCTCTCTCCTTCTCTCTCTCTCTCTTTCTCGCTCTCTTCCATTAAAGCAATTAATGACAGAGAAGAGCGTGAAAAAAAATAACTAGCAACTTTCCAGTGAGGTACAAGTAATTAAACCAGACTTTTAGTATACCAAATTCTGAATACCCTTTTACAATATACTTCAACTGTAAGCTGACAAAATGTTTATACCTTGCGAGAGAGTAAAATTATTGAAAAGTTGTGGCTACATAATGATGTGCCTGCTGTGTCGTGCATTTAAGCTGAGCTGAGCCAGCCAACCAGGAGCTGAGTGCCGGACAAGTGTGGCGTGTGGAAACACTCTGGGTTTATTGGGTCTAGAAGTGGGAGACAGTGATGAATGTTGGTTGCCCAGCAACTGGGTCAATCACTTCACTCAACATTTGCAATTTGTTTATGCAAATGCTGATTAGATGGCCGCAACTCTTTAACTACAGGTATTAAACCTATGCCGTGGATTGAAGCGCAAGCTACAAATTAAATACTTAAAGAATATGAATTTTTAGTGCAAAATATCAATATTTTTTTTTAATGATGGGTCAATGATTTTCGTGTTATTCAACAGAATTTATACAAAAATTGTTTAATTTATTTAAGAAATAATTTTATAATGCAAAAAGATTAAAATTCTGGTATATTTTGTATATAGTAGTATATAAATATACCAATTTCAGCCTTTGGTATATTATAATATTTGTTCGGTATATTAGTTTGGTATATTTTTATAATATATTATTATTATATATTATTTCTTACTTGTCTTATTTATTTGTTCGGTATATTATTTTGGTATATTTTTATAATAATACTGTATTGTTTTGCATTTTCTGAAAGTGGATAGCGGGTATATCATAGTCGAGCGTACTCGAATGTAGCTTTCTTACTTATCTTACATATTTTAGCACTAAAGAACGAAGAACTGAACGAACATTGATATCAATCCTAAATTTTTTTTCTTAACAAACTGATATATTGTAGTATATAAATATACCAAATATATAGCCTTTTGTATGCTATAGTATTTTGCGATGTATTAGCTTGGTATATTATTGCACCGTCTGGCATTTATTAAAAGTGGGTATCGGGTATCCCACATTTTTACATATTTTAGCATTCAAGAACGCACATTCAAAACTAAAGTGTAAATTAAACTATAAAAAAACGCACAATAGATTTCAATAGATGATAAAATGTTTGCAACGTCAATTGCATTTGGAGAAAGTAAACATTTTATCTGTTTTTGGGATCAGCAATTGAAATGAAATTCAAATTCGAAATTGAAAGTGACTGACAATTAAATAAAATGCTGAAGAAGTTATCTGCAAACGTTCAATGTGCAAATGAAAATGTAGCCGAGCATGACGCCGAAAAGCGAGAAATAGTTGAGAGAGATAATCAAAAAAAAAAAAAAAAAAAAAACTCAAATGCCATTGGCAACAGAAATTGCATCTAGTTCGATTTAATTGCATTTTCGGAGCAAGTCAACAAAAATGAACTAAAAAAGTTGTGTGCGCAACTTTAACATGAACAAAATTTGCAATTACGTTTAATTTTTCAAAACGTTGAATCAGCTGAGCAGAAATTGCAGAAATTTGTTTACATTTAGTATTTAGTACTTGGTACTTAGTCACAAACAGCTGCTAAGAGCTCGCTGAGAACATTCATCTATCAATCGAACGAAGTTGAGAGCCCGAAAGCAATGTAAATAATTTGCGTAGAAGAAATCACATCAACACGTTGATAGCCTGGACACGCGGACACAAAAGGGGCCGGAGCCATTTATCAGCTCGCAAGTCCCATAAATAAAACAAATAATACAAAAATATGCAAAATAAAAAGTATAAAAAGCATTGAAATATAACCGGCACAACAATATCCACAACAACAACAGCAACAACAACGATGAGACAGGAAAAAAGGGTCCAGGGCCAGAATACATTTGGCCTAATAGATGTGCTGAATGAAATGGTCCTTGCCGAAGCCTCAGACCCTCAGGCCTTCCATTTCTTAGTATGTGTGTGCGAGTGCGTGTGTGTTGCGTTAAACAAATGGCCGATGACCCATAATAAAAATTATTATGAATGAACAAGAACAAGAAAAACCCATTGGCCCCCATTGCCTAAGCCCTTGAGCGAATGAATTGGGCAGCATTTCTATTTTTTTTTGGTTTTTTTTTTAGGGGGGGAAATGAAAGTGGAAGCAAGGCAACTAACGACTCCTGGCTGCTGCCCCTTGGTCGAGTGGCTTGCACCCCTTTGGGAACTGTTCCTCGGCGATTCGACAATGGAATGGACACACACAGAAACACACACACAATTCTATTGGGCTTTGTGCCTTGGCACGGCACGTGCATCAAGATTCAATTGAGAGCTACCAAAAGGGAAAATGAAAAATATTTCCACTTACGCTGTGTAAGTAACGAGACGACAATGTAAGTTGAAGTAAGAGTTTAATAGAAATTCAGCTATGCAAGTCCAATATTAAGTAGCCACACTTTCTAGCTAAACCAAGTAAAGAATTTTGAAACTAATTACCAAAAAGAGCTACTAAAAAAACTATCTATGCACACCTAAAAAAACTCTTAAATCAAAGTGAAGCCATGTCAAAATTATAGCTAGAAAACTAAATCATTTAATTATAGATTTGCCATTATCGTAACACTTTATTAGTATAATAGTAACTGCAATTTTTATAAGTCCACGCGTTTTAAATATAGAAAAGAGAGTGTTCATTAGTATTTAAATTTTACTACTTCAATAAATTCATTTGAAAAAAAAAAACAATAAAAAAAACCAACAAATTTCACGAACAAATTTTTTAGATAAGAAACATTCTTAATTCATGATTCATGTCCAAATTTTACTGAGAACGCAAATTCTAGCAAATTAATCAAATGGATTTTGGTGCCAGCCGTCATTATATTTTTAGTTTCTACTTGACGCTAACATACAATGAAGCTATTCACGATTTTATGCGTTTTGATAACGCTGGCGTTGCTCAAAGCAGATCCAAGTTGCAATGGGATCACCGATTCTGAGGACTATAACGAATGCAATAAGCTCTTGCGAAAGTGGTTTACGCTCAAGGATGAACACTTTGTGAAATGCTGCCAAGCTTTGATCGACATTGGCCAACAAAATCGTTGCGGAAATTGTGAGTCACAGGCTCGTCGAGAAGCAATAGAAGTACTGCGATTAGAAGTAGATGACGTGGACGATCGAAGTGCGTTGGGTAATCGTTGCAACACTTTAAATAATGATTGTATAGAGCTGAATTTTGACAAGAAAAGTCGCGGAATTATAAATACTGTTATAAGTTGGTGGAGTGACATTTTTGGGTAGTGCGGAAAGAAAAACGCTTTTCCCAGAGAATAAGATGTTCAAAAATCGACAAAAAATAAAAGCGAAGCCATGTTTAAACTAAACAAAAATTAAAATTCAAAATATATGTTACCATTCTGATAATTGATATTCAAATTTAGAATACACATAAGTAAAATATTATAATAAATTCTTACAAGTTAACGTGTTTCCACTTTACTACCTAAATAGTTCAATTTATAGAAAAGTAACAAAAACAAAATAAAAGGATTTGAAAATCCTCCTGTTTGCCATACTTATTTTTATACGATAAGAAACATTAGCAACTCAATGCTTAAAATATGACCAATTTATTTCACAACAGAAATTCTAATTTTTAAGACGCTTAGTCAACAAGATTTGAAGGTCAACTTCTGCAAGTTGATAGCGCAGCAAAACATATGTTTTATCTGCTTCCTTTAATGAATCAATGCAAAAGCAAACATTTTTTTGCGTATAAAACTCAGCGCTGACTGCCATAATATATTTAGTTTCTTCTCGACGCTACAATGAAGACATACACGCTTTTGTGCGTTCTAATATCGCTGACGCTGCTCAAAGCGGAGCCAAGTTGCAAAGAGATCACTGATCCTGACGAATACGAAATATGCAGCCAACGAGTTCGCGATTGGTTCATCATCAAGGAGAAATACTTTTCGCAATGCTGTGAAGCTGTGAATGGTCAACGAGATTTGTGCGAAAAATGCGAAGAGGAGGCACAAAACAATGCAACACAATCACAAATGGAAATGGTGGCATACAATTCGTTTGAAGTGGGCTATCCCTGCAACACAATAAATGGCAAATGTATGAAACGGGATTTTAAAGAAAAAAACAATGATCCTGTCAGTGTTAATTGGTTAATTCAAAGAATAGAAAAAGAAAAGCTTCTTTAATAACATAACAATATTGGCAAAGTGAAAGTGTAATTTGACTTTATAGAGGAATTAAAAAAATACTGTTGCAATATCACATCTCGGAATAAACTTTGAGACAATAAAGTTAATAACAAAATTTCTTTATATTAATTTCATACACAACAAATCATGTAAAAGAGTCTCTTTGGAATTTATCTAATATTATTAAGAAAATACAAACAATTGTAAAAGAAACTCATGTATAAAGAAATAAAATTGCGAATCTAGGCAAATTAATTTAAATTTTTATTCAAATTAGCATGTCAATTTTTTTTTACTTTTATAACTTCACAGGAGTGGTTTGATTTATACACATTTCCGCTCAATACAATAGTACTTTAAATATATACATTTTATAATAAGCATTAGGTAATAAATATTCACGGAAGTTGCGAAGCACAGGCAGGTGGAAAAGCAATAAAAGTACTGCGATTAAAAGATACAAATGCGCTGGGAAATAATGATTGTATAGAGCAGAATTTTGACAAGAAAAGTCGCAGAAATATCAAATCTGTTTTAAGTTGGTGGAATGACATTTTTGGGTAGTGCGGAAAGAAAAACGATTCTCCCAGAGAATAAGATGTTCAAAGATTGAGAAAAAAATGAATGCGAAGCCATGTTTAAACAAAACTAAAAATAAAAATTCGAAATAAAAAAATTCTATATTTACCCTTATGATAAATGATATTTAAATGTAGAATATACATAAGTAAAATATTATTATAAATTTGTACAAGTTAACGTGTTTCCATTTTATTACCTAAATAAATAATTTCATAGAAAAAGTAGCAAAATCAAAAATATTTCTTAAAATCCGCCTGTTTGCCATACATAAAAAAATATTTCTATACGATAAGAAACATTAGCAACTCAAAGCAAGAATTATTTCCAATGTAATCCACAACGGAAATGAATCATCACAAACGCAAACATAACATATTTTGCGTATAAAGCTCAGCGCTGACTGCCATAATATATTTAGTTTCTTCTCGGCGCTACAATGAAGACATACACGCTTTTATGCGTTCTAATATCGCTGACGCTGCTCAAAGCGGAGCCAAGTTGCAATGAGTTCACTGATCCTGACGAATATGAGATATGCAGCCAACGACGTCGCGATTGGATCAAGATCAAGGAAGAATACTCTACGCAATGCTGTGAAGCTGTGAATGGTCAACGAGAGTTGTGCGACAAATGCGAAGAGGAAGCACAAAAAAATGCAACACAATCACAAATGGAAATGGTGGCAGACAATGCGGTAACGTTGGGTAATAAATGCAACACGTTAAATGGCGAATGTGTACGGAGAAAAAACTCGAATGAATGCGGATTTGTTGATACGGTATTGAACT
Source organism: Drosophila kepulauana (assembly GCA_023558455.1). Taxonomy (NCBI): domain Eukaryota; kingdom Metazoa; phylum Arthropoda; class Insecta; order Diptera; family Drosophilidae; genus Drosophila; species Drosophila kepulauana. Next base: position 27,633,783 of record CM042367.1, read on the forward strand.
TTCTTGGTGAAAAAAAAAATTGCACCAATTCGTAATAAATTGCAATTTTTTCTAATGTGAAAGTAAATCGTGTTATTAATTATTTTTCAGTTTCAACTAAAATTCTCAACAAAAGCGAACAATGAAAGGAAGTGAGCTTTCGCTAATTTTAGCTATTATCAAAGGAATTAAGCGACATTTAAAATATTGAAAATTAGAAACAATTAAGAAAGCTACTCGACCGTGAGATACCCTCAAACCATTTTTACTGAAATTAAAACAGTGCGGTATTAATTTTAAAATATACCAACTTAATATACCTTAAAAATACTGAAAATATACCAATAGAGTGTGCTCGACCTCGAGATACCCAATGAAAGCAGTGTGGTATTACGTTTAAAATATACCAAATTAATATATTGCAAAAATACTAAAATATACCAAAGGCTTTATTGACGTAGTAATACATTAAAAACTGAGATCTATTGTACATAGGTGCTCATACGGACAGACATAGCTATATCGTCTCGGCTCTTGACGCTGATCATGAATATATATACTTTATAGGGTCGGAGATGTGTGTGTTAAATATGTTTTATATATATATACATCCTATGGCTAGCTGGTATAGAAATTCAAATTGTACAAATTCAAGTTGGAATTCGTGCATTTTTCTGTGTCTATGCAATGCACACTCGATGCTTTAAAGCTCACGCCTTATATGCATTCCATTTCGACACGAGCAAAAGAAGACTGACCCTGGCACAGTCACACACACACACACACATCCCTTTTGGTCCTTTTGTCCAGCCACCTGCCCCTAGTCCAGAGTACATGGATAAAATATGAAAAATATACAATACCAAAATATTCTCTAAGCACATTCCATTCGCATCATTGAGTTCAACATGCGAGCACAAAGAAGTGCGACTAAATAAATAATAGAAATATTTTTTTCACAGCTATTTTGCATATTTTTTCTATACCGACGTTGTGTATGTGTGTGTGTTTTTTACCGTGGCTCGTGTTGTTAAACAACAGTGTTTGAGCATGGACAACATTTTAAAGTACTTGGGCGCTAAGTAAAAATAAATAAATAAATATACATATAAATAAAAATATGCGGCGTGGCGAGTGCATTGAGTGAGAGTAGGCGAATGGATCGAAATCCATTAGTTACTGCTCCGGCTGCTCTCGATGCTGTTGCTACTCGAGAGCTTCTGCCGTGTCCCAGGAGCAATGATAGCTGGCGAACCTAATAGCCTCGCCTCGACGTGTTGTCCCTTTCAATTATGCCCGACCAGGGCAGAGCAGAACAGTGTAGAGCAGCGCTGAACATAGCGTAGACCATGGCAAAAGGCGTCTTAGTGCTGCGGTATTTGGGCTACTCAAGCATTTTTCAATTTTACACGTTTTCCACAAAGGAACGAAAGAAAACCCATCGACGAGTGGCTGTTCATTGTTATTTTTTCTCTCTGTGTGTTTGTGTGTTTGTGTGCGATCCCGCGGGCAGTCGAGAAGGATGAGTGTGCCAAGGCAAAAGCTTCGTCTATTTGGCGCGTGGAATTTATTGGCAATGGAATAATGCCAGGCACGTTCATTTGATTACATTAAAACGAAAGTGGCTAAAAAGGTTGGACCCCCCGTCCATCGACAACAGCAAGAACAACAATCCCCATTCCTGGTTGCAGCATAATTGAGCTGCGGCCAGGCGGCGTTTTTAAATAAATAAATAATGCACGTGGCAATGGAACGCTGCTGCTTATTATGCGCCTGATAATGCGTATACGCCTAGTAGTACGTCGTTTCATATGTATGCCCAGCAAAAACAATAGAACCACACACACACACACACATCGTAATGGGAGGGAACATTCTATTGTGCTTGGATTTTCAATTGTTCTTCGTCTGTGTGTGGCTAGAGATTTTATAGTTCTGTACGCAGTCAGATTTTCCAAGTATTTTTGTGCCGCTTCCAGCTTATTGAATTACGATTCCAAAAGTCCATTCTAACGGGCTACTTTACGATTGAGAGTTGAAATGCTTCATATTTCTGCCACAATTTCGTTCAGCTAATTGAATCATCTGCAACTCACATTAGGTTTAAATGCATAATTACAATGTTTTGTTTGTCGATTTGAAAAAAAAAACCCAAACGTTTAGTTGTAAATAATAGGCTGGAAAAAAATACAACATTTTATGCGACTAATTGTTGCTCTTTTAAGTGGTTAGTAAATGTGAAAACTGTAGCGTATTTTCATAGTTTTCTAGCACAGAGAGAACTGTATCTAATTACGCACAAATCAAGCACTCGACTTAATTGCATTTAAATGAAATTAGCATTAAATGTTTACACATTTTGTGGGCACATTCGCATTTTGTGTGTGTGTGTGTGCGAGAGTCCATTTATTATTGAACTAATTTGTGAATTTTGTGCGCTTCGTTTTATGCACAAATAATATTATATGATTTTTAAATTGCGGTCTAGCTGGTGCTGTTAATGCTGATATATTAACGCCACACTTTGTTTATATATATGTGTTTTTTTTTTTATTACTCATTTGTAACAAGAGCATTAAAGTAATTCAACAAAGTGCATAAATTAACAATAATATAAAAAATACAACACGCCTGCGTAAATAATAAATTATGTCACTGCCCAAGCCAATCCATGCAGAAGCCCATTACCCATTGCCATTGCCAACATTTGCACATTCCGCTTATTACAATATTATTATTACATGGCCGGTTAATTTATCTATGTGCAGTTTGTCGAGTCTCACAAAAAAAAAGAAAAACAACGATGAGTAAAGAATGCAACGCGTAGTAAATTTAATAAATTCATTATCAGCTCATTAACGGCGGACTCATGGGGCGTATGCGCAATATTGTGCTGCAGCGCAATTAAAGACCAAACAAACAAAAAAAAGAAAATACGAAATTTGCTGACATGACAGCAAAGAGCAAATTAATAATGCACGTAAGCGAAAAACTTCAACAGCCAATGTGAAAAGCCTTAAAGCCAAACAATTTTGTGCATAGCAAAATTGAAAAGGCGTGGCTGGCAGCCCACAAGCATGGCCGGCAGTCTAATTGCAAAATAATACACATAGCCAAGGGAGAGTTAGGAAGGGAGAATAGCACAGCATTTGGGTCTTTCATCAATGCCACACACACTGAACAGAAACACAGAAACAGGAAGCAACAACAAAGAAAGTGGCAAAGGAAGGCGTAACTACAAGGAGCGCGTGTTTCGGTTAATTAGTAACAACAACAACGAAACCAGAAAACAAAAAAAACCAAGAAAGTTTCAGTCTAGTGTGCTCTACTATAAGATACCCGTTACTTATTTTAAATAAAAGCATATTTTACAAATATACTAAAGTAATATACCAACAAAATATTAAAATATACCAAGAGCTGTATTTGGTATATTATTACCCGCTGCCAATTTTTAATAAAAACATATTTAAAAGATATACCAAATTAATATACCAAAAATACTAAATTATACCGAAAGCTATATTTTGTATATCTATACCCTCTACACATTTTTAATTCAAACATATTCCACAAATATACCAAAAAAATCCAAAGTATCGGAAGCTATATTTGGTATATCTATACCCTCTAAAAAAATTAATTAAAACATATTACACAAATATACCAAATTATTATATCAAAAAAAATACTACAGCTTTACTTGGTACACATTTTTAATTGAACCACATTCACCAAATATACCATATTAATGTACCAAAAAAAGTACTAAAACATACCAAAAGCGATATATCTTTATAGTACTACACTTATAATTTACTATAGTCTACAAAATATACCCTTCTACCCTATACGCAGCCGGTATAAGAGTAATGCCGAGAAGAAAAACGAAACTAAAAGAAATGAACAAGCTACCAAATAGTAAAAGGAGTAACAAACAGCAAATGTGTGTGTGTAGCTGTCTTTATGTTACACTTACACAAGAGAAAACTAGTCTTCTCTTTATATATAGGGTATTTAAAGGTAACAACATCGTGTGAGTGGAGCTTCAACTGCTACTTAAAGTGCCATTGTATTTGTCTCTCTGCCTTTGGCCATGTCCAGCAGCAAGCAGTCAATGCTTAATTTGTTGGCATAGCTGCTTGCCAAAAACCTTTCATGCCCATTCCTTTGTCCCCGCCTTTGAATAACACATGTCCAACGAGTCTGTGTGTGAGCGTATTTGCAGCAGTTTTATTAAAGCATTAAGCATTGTATTTTATGCTAGCTTCCGGCTCATTTGCCATTTAGAGGCAGCCTTTAAGCTGTTTAACTTTTCGTTCGTACTTGCAAACGCAAATTTCGTTATTTAACCTAGCAGCGAAGTGAGGCAAATTAAACATTTGCAGCATTTAATTAAGTAGCTATGTGAAACTATAAACTATTAATTAATACTTATTAAAAACTCAAAGATTTTATGACTCTTCTAAAATAGATTCTTACTAATCGTTGTACTTATTAATACTTCTACACTTCTTTTTAGCTTAGCGTAAATTTTAATATTTAATTTTTCTCTATAAATGCTTAAATTGCATTCCCTATTCTATTCTTCTTTAAACTGTTTAGAAAAGCTTAATATAGCCTGTACTTTTTTATTATTTTTGAAAGTTTTTTGTTTTTAAATTCATCTCTTTAAATAAACCAAGTAATAAAAGTCTGTGCTCTTTTATTATACTTTTAAAGCACGTTCACGTTGTAAAAATTTCCTTTTTTATTTTCTTAACAAAGTGTTCGAATTATCATCTTCATTATTTTGCTTTTGCCATTTTTCCAACTTAACAACTAAAGTTTAGTAGAAAATAAATTTATAACTAAATGATAATACAGTTAAACATTTTTGTTTTATCTGATAACATTCAGTTTGCTTTCCATTTCCGTATTAATGCCCCACAATTTATAAACGTTATGGAATTACCGAATGCAACTTGTAGCATTGCCACTTCATTGGCCATTCAATCAAGCAACACACTCAGCTCAGCTCAGCTGCCGTGGCATGAAGATGAGACAGCAATCTGTCTGCAGGATGAACGGCCAATGCACTCATGTCCAACTAGTTTTTTTTTTTTTTGTTTTTTTTTGCCCATTTTGTGTTTTCCTGCCATCATACACGTATCTCTTAATACGCGGCAGCCACAGCGAAGCGCAAAAAAAAAGTAGAAAAAGTGTGTACGTAACAAATAGGAAAGGAGGCGAATGTGAATGTGAATGAGCATACGTAGCGGACATATATGCATAAATTGCGGCCAACGTGGCGTATACACAACGTGGAACGTGGGGAACGTAGAGCGACGCACACAACTTGCAACAACACCGCATACTCTGGCGCATATTTTTCGCCTTATGAATTCGTAGTTTATATGAAATTTGCTTGTTGGGCGCCGCAACTGCGTGTGTATGAGTGTGTGTGTGTGGCGTGAAGTTGCCGCGCTGCTTGTGGCATGGGTAATTTCAGCAGCGTTGCAACACAGCAATGCATAAAAATGCCATATTTCAAAATGCAAATATATTCTTTTAGCTTTTTTGATAAATGACACCGCGGTGGTCTGATGAAAATGCTTCTATGCTATGTAAGCAATATGAAGCGTGCCACCAGCCAAGTGCAAGTTGAAGCCTTGCAGCTGCTGCTGTTGCTGTGCAACAAACCTTTTTGAGTTTGTGTTGCGTGTTGGCATTTTAATTTAATTCGCCCACACAGAGGCATTGATAAGGCGCCACAATCTGTTTGCTTTCTTTCTACTCTGCCGATTATCAACACACAAAAACAAGGCAACGAGTGTCAAGTGCATGCCCTTAAATAAATAGCACAATTCTTTCAGTTTTTTATGGAAATAAATTCGAATTTTTTCTTGCTTATTTTAAATTTAAATTCGTGTGTGTGTGACACGTTTAAAATAATATTAAACACATTTCTGTGACGTATGCGCAATTTATTAATTAACCATACGCACCGTACGACGCGTTAATTTCGCATTTTTTTTTTTGTTAACGATGAGCTGCCTTTTGCTGGCTTCATTAAGCTTGGTGGCGGCAAAACCCGAGTCTTTGGCAACCTGCATAGCATTTATTTAATGATTCGCCGATGTCGATGACGATGCCGACAGACAGCAAAGCAGCGAAAGCCTCGTCGGAGTTTGACATTTTTGACGTGGCTGCAATTGCAGCACGTAACGGCACGGGAAATTGCGTGACTCAGCGGAAAAACGGAAAACAGCAGCCAAAAGCGAATAACTAAAAAATGAGAAACACACACACACACAAAATATGACAGCAACAATAACCGAGCGGATGTAAGAAACTGTAGAATTCTGCGTTCAACTAACAAACACTCTGCTTTAAATATGCGATACACAGCATTAAATTGTTGTTTTGAATTATACAAAAGTCTGCAAACGGGAACTTTATTGTATAATATTTAAGCAAAGAAATTGTATATCAGTTACTTATATGTATTGCGACTTCCTGGTGTGATTAAAAGGCGAAACTAACATTACTTGTACATTTTATTTTCATTGCTTTATTTTCGGCTTTTTGTGCTTATGTTTTAATAGGGACTTTGGACTCTGTTGCTTGTTGATTAGCAAGTCTTAGCATTCTGCTAATAAAACAAATACTATATCGAGGCGATTTAAATAATAACAACAATAATAACACAATTTTATTATATAGTAGTCATCTATATAATGTATTATTGACTGTAGAAAAGCAAACACGATTAACGATTCGCATTTGACTGATGCCGTTATGAATTTATAGTAGACATTTCTGGCTATCTTTATCTTAAGACATGGTAATCGAATAGTTTTATTACAATAGAATATTCTCTGATTGTAAGATAAAGCAGATATATCACTGATTTCCTCTTTTTATTACAGTTCGCTCTGAGAAGAGATCTTTGTGTTTAACATTCATGAAGTTAGCTGTCATTGCTTTCAATCTTTGCGACTGCTGAACTGTCGATTTAAATTTGAAAAGCGTCGTTTTATTTTCTTATCTTGCACTAAATACTCTTTACTCTGAGAGAAAACTAAGGACAATAGCAACTATTTTGTTTAAAGCGCACTTTTTAAACGATTTGTATTTATACTTTAGTCCAATGCATATTTTTTATATGTTTACTTTTGGTTATTGTCAAAAATATTCCAAAATCTTACTTTTAATACATCATTTAGTTATATAGTAAATGTTAAATTGTGTGTAGTGTATTTTTTTAACGGAAGAAGTTTGCTGTTGAGGTTTAAGAAGTCGCAAACTTATTTTCCGACTTAATTCAGCAATTTTTCGTTGAAATTGAATCTCTGTTTTTAACATACATACTCAAATGCACATTTTAAAGGGTAAAAAGCAAACATTCTGCGGTTTTAAAGTCGCTAAGCGAACGTTGTCGGCTTTACCAACAACAGCAACAGCGACAGCAACAACAAAATGTCATATTTTTGTAGTCAAATAAACTGTCGCCTGTCCATCCCTTCCAAAAGCTGGCAGATGATGCACGAGCTGAGATTTCTTAGCCAAGAACAAGAACAAGACTAAGACCCGACTAAGACGAAGCCACAAAAGCAGCCGCATCGCAAAGAAAAGCACAAATACAAATTCATGCGAAATGACATAAGTCACCGCAAAAGTAATTTTTCACTAATGAGCTTGCCGCAGTCAACCTTGCTAGGTAAACTCCAGCACAGTGGGTCAAAGTGGCTAATTCACCTGTAAAATAAATATAGCGAAGAAATTCAATATCCATGTTCAATAAAAACAAAACATAGTGGCATTATTTGGTATATTCATATACTAAATATACCATAAACTACAAAATATACCATATATAAAAACATTTATATTATATATGACAACACAATTAAACTTTTATTACATTAAACAAAAAAAAAGTAACTTTCTAAATTAAAACGATTTAAATTGCACAAAGTTTTTATAGATCTGCAGCTCTAATTATTCTCATGATCTTTAACTTCATTGAAATTAAGAAAATAATGACTTTTACCGCTGGTATTTGTACACAATAACTTTATTCGAACTTGACTTATTAATTGCCTCACATTTTTCTACGATTTTTGGCTTCTTTGCCATTTTAAACGAATGAGTTTATTATCAAAGATTCTCACTGACGCACTAAACGTAGATTTATAAACGATCTCTTGCTTTTCAGCCTGTATTCTTTCAGATTCCTCACGATCCTGAAACTCTTGAGTGGCCTGCGTTTCAGCTCTTAGATTACAATTCACACTGTTGCCTCGTTCCTGTGCATAACATTTCTGGAATAAGTAGTCCTTGCGTTCGTACCAAGAGCGAAGTAATTCATTGCAGGCAGCCAAATATTCGTCATCGCCTGTCTCACAGCTGGGATCCGATGAAACGTGTCCAATCAGCAGGCACAACACAATGCTCCACAAGTAACAAGTTCTCATCTCGATGAACGTCGTCGTATTACTAAATACATAGATTATTTTGTCATGAAAATATTCCATTGCCTCTGCTTTATCTCTCCCGAAACAATTTTTCTCGGAGAGAAAAAAACAAGAATTAGTTTAATCTCAAGTTAAGAATGTGATTTATTAAAATACAATGAATTTAACTTTACTTGAACGAAGCGAAAATTTATTACATTATATTAATTTCAGCTCAAAACTTTAAATCTTATTACAAAATATTTATTCTTTTGGAGGCATTCGCTGGGGATGGTTATCAAATGTTCTTATATTAGGAGAAAAAGCTAGTTTAGAGACACTATTATCATTATCAGCATCATCATCATCATCATTATCATCAGACTGCATTCGTTCAATTAGTTCACGTTCCTGAAACTCTCCAGTAGCTCGCCTATAGGCATATAAATTACAGTATTCTTTGAATCCTGAATTCCGTTCCAAACATTCCCGATACAGAATATCCTTGCGTTCGTACCAAAGGCGACGTAATGTATTACAGTCAAGATCGCCTTCCTCACATCTGGGTACCGATGCCAGACTCCCAATCAAGAGGCCCAACACAATGCTCCACAAGTACAGAGTTCTCATCTCGATGAACGTCGTCGTATTACTAAACACATAGATTATTTTGTCATGAAATTATTCCATTGCCTCTGCTTTATCTCTCCCGAAACAATTTTTCTCGGAGAGAAAAAAACAAGAATTAGTTTAATCTCAAGTTAAGAATGTGATTTATTAAAACAAAACGAATTTAACTTTACTTGAACGAAGCGAAAATGTATTACATTATATTAATTTCAGTTCAAAACTTAAAATCTTAATGGTATGGGATTGCCATCAAGTGTTCTCATATCAGGACCAAGAACTGATTTAGAGACACTATTATCACCATCACTATCATCATCATGATTATCATCTTTGTGTCGCTCTTCAGACTGCATTCGTTCAATTCCTTCACGTTTTTGTAACTCTCTAGTAGCTCGTCTTTCGGCATGTAAATCACAGTATTTTGAGTCATTTGGATTCCGTTCCAAACATTGCTGATACAGAAAATCCTTGCGTTCGTACCAAGAGCGAATTAAATTATTGCAGGCACGATCGCCTTCCTCACATCTGGGTACCGATGCCAGACTCCCAATCAGGAGGCCCAATACAATGCTCCACAAGTACAGAGTTCTCATCTCGATGAACGTCTTCGTAACACTGAACTCTTGACATAGTCGATTTTTATATAAATTTCGTCAAGTTGTTTTCTTATCTTTCACCAAGCGAGAAAAACAAGAATTTGTTTTATCCTCACTTACACAAAATGTTAAAAAAAACCCGCTAAAAATAACTTTTCACTTTGACTTTACTGAGTGATAATTAAACATTTATTACAAGAAATGATCAATAAAAAAAAAAATACTCTGCGAAAAAACAGGATTGCTTTTAAGAATCCAAAAATAAACGGCTGAATATAATTTCAATTAAACTTTTATTATACAAAATGATACATCAATATTACAAGACCTCACCAACAAAAAAGGAGAAAGATTTTTAGTCAAGTGGACACGACTGTAAGAATCTTCCGAATGTTAGTATATGTAATACAGTGGAGTATTATTCTAAAAATATATCAAATCAATATACCGAAAAATACTTCTACATAGCGAAAACTACATTTAATATACAAATTATTTAATTTAGAACACAAAGTAGATAAGATTGTGAACGAAAACAACTTAGACTCGACAATATTTGGTATATCAATACACTATTGCATTCAAAATATACCGGATTGTCATACAAAATTATTTCTTAAATAACTTTAACAAATTTTTGCTGAACGCAACTAAATTTTCAAACATTTTAAAATAAAATTTGACATTTTAATTTATAAGTTTTAGTGTGTATGCGAATTGTTCGAAATTCTGAAATAAGTTTACTAACTAACTAATTAACTTACTCATTTGCTTAATTGCAGTTCATAAAACTTTAATCTTTTAACCACTGTGCAGTAAACTGCCGCGGCACACGTTGCTTTACAGACTTTGTCTTTAGAGCTCGCGTTGTATCATTCTATTTAATCTAATGATGTATCTCAGGTGTTTGTTTGTGAAATTTATCGTGAAAATGTTATGCGTATTCTTTGGCTTAAGGCGTTTCACATTCCCCACTTCCTCCATTGCGAGACAATTTCCTTCCGCTTCCTTGTCTGCGATTTATATGCAGCTATTAGTTTGGATAAGAAAAAAAAAGCGGCCAAATTGTTGTAGGATCTATTTGTTTTATTTGCCGAGAGTAAGAGAATGGAAAGTGGATGAGTGGGAGTGTATTTTTGGGGATTTTTGGGGGCTATAATTAGCTGGCTGGTTGGCGCATGCAATTACCAAAATATCCGCAACAAGCGCTCGCTGCTCTAATTACTGCAGCTGTAGTTGTACAACGAGAGAAAGAGAGCCACACACCTAATGCAGAAATTACAAAATGAATATTCATATTTGTGCTGGAGTGGCATCAACATCAGAGCATGATGCCGCAATCGTCGCCACAGCTTATTGCAAATGAAAGCCGGATAGTTTTTCATTATTTCGCATTTGCAGCAAAACTTGTTTGTAGCTCCTATTCTCATTGTTCTTGTTGGTATTGTTGTTGTGCCTCAAAATACAAATCTGCATGCAGTTGGAATTTTTTTTTTTTCCAAAGGTTTTTCCCTCATATTGTGTTGTCTGTTTGTTGTTTATTTGTTTTTCGGGTGCCTGGATCTACTACAAGAGACGACCTCTATACCCAGCGAGGAATGGACTGTTGTTTGGCTCTTTTGCATAGCTTTACAGTGCGCTTAACAATGAAATTTGCGCATAACCACATGCAAATTGCCAACCCACAACATCACACACACACACGGGGCAGATTGGAAAATTTACAAATAATAATCTACGCGCCAGGCAAAAGAGAGGTTTGCCTGGGATTGGAATGTCAAAACGAAATTTGCAGCAAGCCACACAAACATGCAAAAAAAATAATGCATATAAATAAAATAATAAGTGCATAGCTCTATACGAACAGCAAATGCTCTTTTTATTACAAAAAATACAAAAAAGAGAACAACGGAAATCAGCAAACAATGCAAACAGTTTGGAAATTACATGCTAAAAGGAAATTAAATAGCAAACCATGTTTTTTATGCAAGTTTGTTGACCATTTGTAGAGCACATAACTTTGGCTGTACGCCTGGGGCACATTTAGTTGAGGTAGAACATAACATACATATTGAAACATATTACATGTCGTGGCTGTTGGCTGGTTGCACACTCTTCTGGCCAGCGATTAATCGATAAACGGTATTATAATTGTGCTGCTGCATTACGCATACGCCATGTTGTCGGGCATAATATTTCATTTTCGACAACGCACAACATTTTTGTTGTATTTATCAGTTAATTAGAATTTGTGCCTAGTTACAAAAGTCTGCGAAGCTGTCTCTGTCTGCCAGGAAATGGCCAAAAATTGTTAGCAACATTTTGCACATCCGTTTCAATTTAACTTTCGCTTGATGTGATGCAGCAGAAGGAAAGAAAGAACGCAGAAAAAAACAAAAAAAAAACTGCAAACAATTCGTAAATGCAAACCGAACTACAGCTTGTTACTTTTTTGTTAAAAACTCCACACACACACACACACACACACATACACAGAGTCACACACATATACATGCTCATAAATTTAAAAAATGTAATATCCCTCTTACGGAAATGACAATTTATTGGTGGTTTTTACTATTCGCAATTTATTTCAACTCCGCAAGGAAATGCATTGCGGATGTAACGCCCCGACGTTCCACAAACGTACTCCCGACCTCCCCTTGCCTCTTCCCTCCCCGCTTTGCACAGTTCGCAGTTTGCCGTGACCATTGCCATTTGCTCGGGCTGGCAAAAGTTGACGCTGCAAACAAACAGAGCGACAGAGCGAAAGACAGACAGACGGACGGACAGACGGACAGACGGACGATGCACGGGACAAGCAAACATGTACGACAGTGTAAATATAAAAATAAAATAAAAATAAATATAAATATCGGCTGCAAAGTGGCCAAGGCAGCCACAGGAAGAGGAGGGAGGGAGGCGTGGCAGCAACCACAGCAGCCCACAGCTGCTGCTGCCGGACACCAAACGTTGCCCGGGACGCGTCTGAGATTGAAAATCCGTTAAGTCATCGCCACTGCTAACCGCTGTGGCCATTGCTCCTCTCTCTTTTTTTTTTTTATCCCACACACATTTCCCTGCTACTGCTATTTTTCTGTTCTTTTACTGGCTGTCAATGTACGTTGTATTTGTTTGTACTGTTGCTTTGCTGCTGCTGCTGTTGCTACTGTGGCCAAATCCTATGACAAATAAACGCTTCTCCTGCAATTTGTCGTTGCTGCGTTGCTGCTGCAACTTTGCTTTTAATTTAAGCGCCTCTCGCATGCCCAAGGGATTTGACATGGCGGTCATTGAGATTCGCAAAATCCTGCTGCCAATACAAGATTGAGCCAACCAATTTCATACACTGGAAGACACATCACAAAACTGGGCTACAAACTGAAGCAAATTGCTGTTAATGTACTCGTGAAATACGAGCGAAACTTCAAATGTTTTTAAAAAGTATCAAAAACTAAGAACTCGGAATAAATCACAAAATAATTAAAATGAAATACGAGCGAAACTTAAAATGTTTTTAAAAAGTATCAAAATCTAAGAACTCAGAGTATATCTCAAAGCAATTAAACTTAACATTTCGATTGGCGAAAAAGTAAAAATTACATTTATAAATAATGCAAAATTATATCGTTGAATAGAAAATGAACGAGAAAATAAATGTGTATTATTTGTATGCTAAGGGCTTAAAGGAAACTTTAATTTATACAGTAATTTCGCATATTTAGAACAGGAAATAAAGTCCTTAGTCCCAAAAATTATGTATAATTTCATGGCTAAGCTAAACTATGGTAAGTACTTAATGGTATAAATCGAATAACTTGTGAAAAATGTAAAAAAAAAACTTGGGAGTGAATAAGCCGATTCTTTATACATAGAATACAGAGAAAGTATAAAACTTTAACTTTCTTGAAATTTGATTCGTTCTGTTCTGCGATTTTTACAATGAATTATATGCTATGAAAATTCTACTTTAAGCATCAGAATTGTGTTCTGCGGGCTATACAATAAATAATGTGGCATTTTTCATTGAAAAAATTCTTGAATGACCTCGTTATTATAACTTTAAGTTTTAAAATAATCAACCAACTGAATACTAAAATTTAATACTAAAATTGCAAAACTCAAAAGATGAGAAGGGAACTCAGAAGACTTTGTGCAAGTAATTCCATCGTACTTTAAAAGAAACGCTAAAACAAATCTAATAAATTTCCAATTTCTTTAATATTTATTCTCAAATAGCTTGTAGGCCCTTCAAAAATCTGTGGAATCTTCTCAATTTAAATAGATTTCTTACAATATTTGTTCGTATTTCAATACACTACTATCAAAAGGCAAACAATCTCAACTCATTTATATGCAGCTCGCGCAAACAGTAGCAAGCATTTAAATAATTGAACGATTACAAAATTAATAAAACAAGTATGTGCTCTACACTTCAAACAGTTCATTTATCAGTTGGGTATTCCACAATATTACTCTTAATCTCATGCATTTTGAATAACGTATTTTCCCACAAAATTTGCATATGTAAAACTTCCAGATAACTAGAACATTTTCTTGCTCAGATCAACTCAAGAGCCTACGCAAAGCTCGGCTCATTGGGAGCGTAAATGTAGATTGGGAAAAGCTTCTGTCCGAGCGTGAGTTGTAAGCTTCGTGCTGTGACTTTATTGATAATTTCATTTTCGATTTCACTTTAGTCGCAAAGTAACGCAACGCCTGTCAACATGAATTCAAGCACTTTGCTCTGTCTCACAATCTGTGGCTTTATGCTGATCAACTACAGTTCATCGTTACCGGCCTGCGATCGTGTTCCCCCGGAGCGAATGAAGGATTGTCAGATTTTAGTGCGTCGGTGGTATGAGCTCAAAGATCAATACTTTAAAAAGTGCTGTGAGGAGAGTAAAGTGTCCGGCTGTCCCGATTGTGAAGCAGCCGCCAAACGTGATGCAGTCGCAAAAATTAAGGCCGAAAAGAAGGCTGCAAGAGATGCGGAAAAATTGAAAACCGAATACCTGGATGCAATTGTGCCAGTTTCTATTGACGATCGCATTGCCTTGGGCTTTGGTAATCGCCGAACCAACGTCTTCAGAAATACCAGACATTAAAAGAATTTGAAACTCGATTAACTATAAGAATTTCAACGTGAAGTGGAAAATATTGTATTGAGAAACAGTTTATATTCATTATCAATAAAACACATTATTTTAAAATTTAACTCTAAGTGAAGTGCAATGAAAATTTGTGACGGAATGTGGAAAATATTGTATTGAGAAACAGGTTTATATTCATCATCAATAAAATACATTATTTTAACTGTATAATCTTGTTTTACTAGCTGCTAAGCGAGAGGTGTGAAGCGCTAGTTCAAGCACTAGATTAGTAGTTTTTGTTTTGACGTCGAGAGCTTTGTAATTATTATGATTATACTATAAAATGTGCGTCGCACGCTTTGAATTCTTTTGGTTTCTTCGGTGTTGTGCTTCGCTGACTCATTCAAATTGTATTTTGCATATTGAGAATGGCGATAACACATTTCAATCGCGCTTGAGATAAGCGATGCCCGAGCTTAAAATAAGCATTTGCTTTTTTCAAACGCTCGCTTATCAACACCTTGTTTTTTTCGGCTTGAGCAAACGACGATCGTTCATTCTGAAATCAACAGCGAAGCGATGAAGTTTTACTTGGCTTCAATCCTACTAATTTTACTGCTGGAAGCTAGCTTCGCAGTGACAGAGCCTGAATGCGATCAGAATCTAGATGCATGTCGAAGGGAAGTGCGTCGCTTTTACGAGCTGAAGGATGAATACTTTGTGGCATGTTTTGAGAGGCATCGGAATTTGTCAGAGTGCAATCAATCTGCCATTCAAAAGGCAATGGACAAACTAGAGGAAACTGCAAGTCAACCGGAACAACGAAAAAAAATAGTTCGTGAGGATGGTGATTATAAATATACTGCAGGGTTTAACCAAGACTTTAAAAATCACGCAGGGTTAACAAATTTTCGCAACAAATAACAATAAAAAGCATTGAATAAAACTAAATCTCATATCATCTTCTAAGGAAATTTGTGAATTATTTATCAATTAGTGACATGGAATTTGACGTAAAACATTTCGATTAAACTCTTTAGTGGTTGAGTCATTGAGAATTTTGTTTAAAATTTCGCTGGCGCACGCAAAATTTATAATAACAAGCATTTAGTTTATTGGACTCTAAACTGGTTTATCTGGATCTAAATTTTATGCGACTGTCATGACTGGCTTCGCTTCCAATACTTTCGAGTCTTCCCAATGTTATTGAGTTTATTTTCGCTGAAGTGTTTGATGGGCTAGCGTGTTTTGTATTTGATCTACTCGGAGAAACAAATATGTTAAATTATATCATTAAAATGATCTGCTGTTAAAAGAGTGAAATTATTACACAACTCAATGTCAAGACAAGACAAGAATTTGATCATGATACAATCAATGATTTTTCCCCAGTTAAACTCGTGTTTCTCCCGGCGAGTATAAAACGTTTTTTTCATTGCTTTTTATTGTCTTGCTGACCCAATGCAAGGCGGCACATTCAATTCACACGTTCATTCGCGAAACAAATGGCATAATAATCGAATTCGCGTCGAATACAACAGGTCTAATACAAGACTAATTTGTGTGTGTTGAATATTTATATCATATATACCATATTTATACAAAATAATGTTCGTATCGAACGTCAGTATCAAATTATCTGCGAAACGATGCGAACATATCTCAAGCTTTGCATTTGGCTACTCTGCTTTATAATATTCATCACATTTGGCGATCACAGAAGCAAAAAATGGATTAAAATATTCGGCTCAACGCGGTAAGCGCAAATGTCACATGAAATCTTATAAAAATATTTCATTCTTATGGTTGTTTTCATTCAATGTGTTTCAATATAAATAATTTCTATATATATTTCTTACCTTACAGACCACCGAACACAGATCGCTGAGTTGCTGTTGCCATAATGTATTACTGCAAATAAATAAAAATAAAAATATCTGTTGTTATATATAATTTTTATAAGAAAACAAGAATTGAAAAATAAGTTAAAAATAATATAGTATGAATATATATGGAATATGGAATAAATTAAAACATTTGCATTGTGAATTTGGTTCTAACAAAACTTTGCCCTGACCTACAACAAAACGCTTTGATAACAACGTATGTATAAATATTATAAAAATATACTAAGTCTGTGCTGTGCCTTGCTATTTTAATCTTTAGTCATTCAAGCTAGCAACTCTTGAGTCTACGATTGATAATACAGTGTTTACATTTGTTTATTCGCTTTCATTGTGCGACCTTGGAGCGCAATCACAATTATTCTAATTAGTTATAAATTAATTGAGATTCTCTAGAATATTGTTATCAGTTGCGGAAAACAAGAATTAGAATAAAATATAATTGTCAATTAGCCATGAATTAATTGCACTAGTAAATACCTGGAATTTTATTATCAATCTATATGTAATTATTACACCCGCTACCCATAGGGTAGAAGGGTATTATAACTTTGTGCCGGCAGGAAGTGTATGTAACAGGTAGAATAAGGTATCTCCGACCCTACAAAGTATATATATTCTTGATCAGCGTCAACAGCCGAGACGATCTAGCCATGTCCGTCTGTCCGTCTGTGTGTCTGTCCGTCTGTCCGTATGAAACACTGGATCTCAGAGACTACAAGAGATAGAGCTATAATTTTTTTTCGACAGCATTTGTTATGTTTGCACGCAGATCAAGTTTGTTTCAAATTTTTGACACGCCCCCTTCCGCCACCGCAAATCAAAAAAAAAAAAAAAAAAGCGTAATTTACAAGCTAGAGTTACGAATTCTGATATATACAGTAATTACTATAGACGTTATGATTCCTGAAAATTTGGTTGCGATCAGATAAAAATTGTCGAAGTTATTAAAGAAATACTTTTGTATGGGTAAAAACGCCTTCTTACTAGGGGTCTTAGTTTGTTTGGCTAACAATCTGGTATATTGTGCCGTCTATGGTATATTGTGAATGCGGTACTATATCGATATACCAAATATACCATTTGGTATAGTTTTAGTATTTTGCAGTACAGTATATTTCTTTTATTCAAAATGGGTAGCGGGTATCTCACAGTCGAGTGTACTCGACTTTACTTGTTAGCCATGGATTAATTTCATTTGAGATTACATAGAATTTTATTATCAGCAGAGGAGAATAGGTTAATATATTAAGACACATCTGGCAATAGTCTCACGCGACTGATTTTCTTCAAAGTATTTTATAATGTTTTGTTTACGTTTCTTAACCTGATAAGAAAGATTGCTTGCTGATTAATACGCAAAACTAAAAGAAACAATTATTTATAAATCACTGTTGATAGCGCAAAGATCAATTTATTAATAAACATTATAGATTGCCATATAAATTCTCTGCCTGATTACCAGATCTATGCTGTTTACATATAGCTAGTAGATGGAAAAGTTGTCTAACAAATTTGATATTTGCCCAGCGAAATTGCATTTTCCAATTGACTTGTGATTGGGCTGCAGCTGCAGCACAGCAAACTCGATTAATTATACGCTGAACTAATTGAATTAGAATAACTTAAATTAGGTAAACACAGCGCAACGAATTGAAGATGTCGACAAGGATGCAAAGGAGGGCGAAGGCCTCATGCTAATGTTATTGACAATAAAAAAAAAAAAATAAGAAAAAAAAAACACACACAGAAAATGAAAATAAAACAAACATATTTTCAAAATCGAATTTGAAATGGCAAATGCCTTTTCCCTTCGAGAATTAATTAAGTGCATTAAAACTTATTGAACTGTATGAAAAGCGGAAAGTGGTGGAATATGGGATGAGGCAAACAGACGACAGACAGAGAAGTTGCAGAGGAGATGGATGTGAATGTGGATGTGGATGTGGATGGGAAATGGCATGGTGCAAGGGACCAGCAGCAGCACTTTCCAGTTGCATGGAAAATTATTTAACTAGCACACGGGCTTTGCGTCTGTGCCCGTCGGAGCATTTGTGTCGTTCGCCTGGTTGACTGCAGTCAAATGCTAAATGCCGCCACAGAGGCGATGCCAACACACACACACACTTGCACACACTCTAACACATGTACATATATACAATTCTGGCACACACATAAAATCCACACTCACGTACGCGGCAGCACAGGAAAAGGAACGTGCCCCAGCACCAGGGACAGCCAACAGATACAGCTACAAATACACTAACGGACCCATATAAAAACGAGGGTCGTCTCTGCAGTTGTATCAATTAGCTAGGCAATTGAGCAACAGATAGGGCAACAATTTAAGCAAAGATTTAGTATTTGACTGTATTTTTATTATTATTATTATTTTATTGAAATCACGAATACAATTCCTTAGCCTTCAGACTCGGCTAGATAGTAAAGTCATGATTATGCATTATTTATTTTTTATATACTTATTTTTAATTTGTTTTTTTTGTACATTCATAAATTAATGATTACAATTTATTTATTTTGGCTTTTGCAGAATTTACCCTTTCAGGAAATGAGTTGACACTATTAAATATAATACTTATACTATTGTATATTTTGAATGTAGTATTATATCAATAAAAAGAAAATAGATTTTGGAATATTTTGGTATTTTTACGGCATATTTCAAAAATAATACCACACTGTTTCGCTTTTATTCGAAATGAGTATCGGGTATCTTACTTTTTATTTTCGCTTTAAGTTTTTATACAACCAAGAGATCTGGAGTTCATTCCCCATTGGAGTTTATTATCTTAGTTAATTTACTCATTTTTTATTAAAACTTTTTGTATTTAATAGACATATCATTATTTTGTATATAATTGAAATATATTGAAGAAAATTATATCACAATGTGACAGGTGAATGAGAGAGAGAGAGAATAAATTCGGAAAAATGTATATGCAAAAAAGGTAAGTTCAAGTTTTTATGAAAGCATCGATTAAATGTCTAATAATCAGCTTTTTATATAATTACAAAAAGTTTACGGCACTTTTCGATGAGGAAAATCAATAGCTGCTATTTCAGTGTTCATAAGCAAACCTAACGGGATTTTTGTTTGTTTCTTGTCTTATCACACTTCTATTTCATAGTTCATCTAGTTAAAAGCATTGATAAAATGTCCGATAATGTCTATGATAATCAGATTTTCACAAAATTACTAAAATTTTCGGCACTTTTCTAAGATGAAAATCAACAGCTGCTATTTTAGTGTTTATCTATAACGTTGTGCACGTTTTTCTTATCCCTATACACTGCTATTTCATAGTTCACACCTGTTTATATGTAAAATATGTACGTTGGTAAATTAATGAAAAATAGTAAAGAGTGGCAAACTTTAGTGACTGCCCTCGTTCTGCATTGCCACTGTGGATGTAATGCGTGATGGAAAAGTTGCTGCTGGCGCGTGATTCCAATCGAGTTATTACAGAAATTAATCATGTTGAACATGCATGGGAATTGCATATATCGTACAGAAAGTGAGCGAGATGGCTGCAGTGAGTGAGTGGGACAGAAAGAGTGGGGCTGTATATATACTTGTATGTATACATATGCAATCTGCTGCATTTGCATAGCACAGCGAGGACATTTGTCTGTGTGTGTGTGTGTATAAAAAATGGCAACCTGGCAGCTGAATGTGGAAGCAAAACGACCAAAGATTATCATTGTAAGCATTCTTTGAGTGAGTGATTAAAATGCGTACATGAAAAATGTAAAATTGCGGTACAGCGAACGCTTGAAAAACGACTATTGTCATAGCCATGCACTCACAATACACATACACATTCACACAGCACTCACACAGCACTCACATAGTCAGAGTTGCACTCTCCGAGTGGCCATGTGTTAAGTTTAAAGCATTGTCAGAGCTGCGTAATTTGCATTGATTTATGTAAGGTGACCTGCAGCTTGTATAGCTTGCAAC
Source organism: Drosophila kepulauana (assembly GCA_023558455.1). Lineage (NCBI taxonomy): Eukaryota > Metazoa > Arthropoda > Insecta > Diptera > Drosophilidae > Drosophila > Drosophila kepulauana. Next base: position 27,654,405 of record CM042367.1, read on the forward strand.
CTGTGCAACTGGCAACCTGCAGTGGCAACTGTAAATGCAAGTGCAACTGCAACTGCAATGCAATGAAACGATGTCAAGGTGCCACACACATGTAGCAGACGGCGATGCACTGTTAATGTGTCTACGGCTACGTTCCGGGGCACGTACATTCAATTAAACGCCCTTGAGTGCCAGCCACGCCCCTGGGCGTACGCCTCTATCCCCTCTCTCTCTCTCTCTGTGTGTGTGAAGGGAGTTTATTGGCATGTCAGTGGCATTGGCAAGCGACAGTGGCCGAGAGCAATGAGCTAAAGATAAATAACAAGCCATATAACGCATACGCACTGTATGCCCAAAGTGCAGGCGTGCGTTGCTTATGCAAAAAGGAAGCGCATGTGTTTGGCCATTGCCATTGCCCTACAAGTCTCCTCTGTCTCTGTCTCTTTGTATCTCTCTCTCTCTCTCTGTCTCTGTATGGGTGACACAATCGCTTGCCAAAGCCCGGACAACAGTAAACAAGCACGCAGCGAGATAGAGACTACCACATGGGCTTCACTATTCTCTTCTTCTTCTCCTCTGTCGGGGGTATAACTTTGGCGCTTGTCAACGCTGCCCACTGCCAGTCCAGCGCTTTTGTGCATCAACCCCGCTCCCCCTCCTCCACCCGCTTCTCCTTCTCATGTTCTACTGTCGTGTTTGTCTCTCGCTCGTTTTTCGGTGGAGCAGCTTGTGTGCGTGTTGCATGCTTTCAGGCGTTGATTTCCACAACTGCCAAACGCTTGTCTTTTGATCTTACCGTGACCTCGTTGCATGCTGTCCCCTCGGGTCCACCTACCACCCCCTTGGACTTGCAGCAAATGCAATTTCAATTAAATTTTAAATATTTATGCAGCTGCAACAAAACAAGCAAATACACACACAAAAAAAAATTAAAAATACTTGCAACAAAACAATTGCAAAACCAAATGACTTAATCCGCTGCAGCAGCATTTCTCTTGTACTTTCTTTTTTGCAGTCGAGTCTATGGATTAGCATATGGTCTGCATTTCACATTCTGATCGGACATTCAAAGCCAAAAAGAGTTGAACTGCCTAAAAATTGCCATTGCCTTAAAAATGCCAAGTTCAAATGTTATTCTTAAGCAAGTAAGACTACCTAGACTTAGGCAAAGCATTAAAGGAATGTTTGTAATAATGATAAATATTTTCAATAATAGTTGTAAGCTTCAGAAAATATTTCAGTTTAAATTTAAAATGGTAACAAAAAACTAAACTCGTAAAGTGTTTTTTCTAGCAGTATTTCAGACAACGAATAAAATGGTTAGTACATAAATATTCTCAACTTGAATTAATGTAAATGTGCAGCGATTTATTATAAAATAGAATAGTTCAAAATGCGGAAAGAGAGTATTAATTATCAGCCAGACTAAAAAAGTACTTGATTTAAAAATTAAATTATAAATAACTTTTGAGTTCAATATAAATAAAACAAAAGTAAATTACATATATAAATAGATAAAATACTAGATAAAAAAATTTAAATACGAATTGCTAAATAAAAAAAATTGAACAAGATGTACGCTAAATAGTTGATTATTTAATTATAAAGAACTTTTGAGTTTAAAGTCAATGAAGTAAATTTATATATATAAAAAAGAAACACAAAAAAAAATGATAAATAATATGGAATTTGACTACAAAAATGGACTTAAAAATTACTTTTGAGTTTAAAGTAAATAAAATAAATTTAGAATTCTCTAAATGAAAAAGAATTAATTAAATAACCATTAGGCAACTTACATATTGTTGAAAATTAACATAACGATTTTAGAGAATTTAAAGAAGTAAAGAAAAAAATATAAAAAATGTATTTCATGACAAATATGCAAAATTTAAGTTGATAGAGAAATTTTAAGGGAATTGAAATTATCACAAAATTCTTGTTGTTTTGTCGATGTTGTGCTCCGCTGATTCATTCAAATTGTATTTATAAAGTTGATAATTTCCAAAAACATTTCATGCTTAAGCGATAAAGCTAAGCATTTACTTTGTTTCAAGTGCTTACTTATTGCTACGTTTCTTTTTTGAGCGATCGTTCATTGTGGAATCAACAACGAAACGATGAAGTTTTACTTGGCTTCAATTGTGCTAATTCTACTGCTGGAAGCTAGCTTCGTGGTGACAGAGCCTGATTGCGATGTGAATCTAAAGGAATGTCGAAATCTATTTCGTCGCTTTTACGAGCTGAAGGATAAATACTTTATAGAATGTTATGAAGCGCGTGAGAATTCAGCAGAGTGCATTCAATCTGCCACTCAAAAAGCAATGGATAAATTAAGCGACATTACAATTGAAACGCGAGTAGCGGGATTAACTTTGAAGTATCATTAACTTTAAATTATTTTCAACTTTAAAGTTTCATAATGGACCAAATGCAACCTTAAAGTTGGGCCACATCGTGTAAAGAAAATGCTAAATTGAGTTACAAAATAAAAAAGCATTGAATAAAACTAAATCTTATAAATAAATATGTGAATTATTTCATCAATTAGTGACGTGGACAAAGTGAAGGATACTATTATTATGCTAATTATGATATTTATAATATCAGTTCTCATTTTTGAAAGTATATTAATGGTTGAAATAATATTAATTAATAAATTGTTTGAGCGGAAATATAACTTTTCAAATCACTATAACAGAAAGAAATTTGATCGATTTTATGAAAGATTTGTATAATAAAGTTATTAACTAGATGTAGAGTATGTATTAACTCTTTCTTGGCTTGCATTATTTGCAGAGAAATAATAAGGAAATAGCCAAAATAGTTCGTGAAATTAATTAGAATAGTAGTTTAAAATGTGGAAAGAGAGTATTAACTATCAGAAATTTTTCTAGTAAAAGAAGTAAGTAAATGGATTTGAATTTGATCTGAAATAGTTGCATTAACAAAATTAGTTTATCAGCATCACATTTTAGAAAGAAGATAAACTGTTACTGCTTTTAAAGAAGACAAATTGTACATGACAACGTTACTCAATAAATAGTTTATACAGAGTATTAACTATCAGCTCGTCATCATGCTTGCAGTGAAATAAGTTGAATTTGAATTGGAACTTCAATAGTTGGAGACACAAAATTAGTTTATCAAAAGTTGACAGTTTAGGAAGAAAATAAAATCTCGAACTTTTTAAATAATGCATATGACAAAGTTACCAAATGAATAGTAAATAGTTTAGACGGAGTATTAACTCTCGGCTTGCCATTTTAGCAGTGAAGTTGCTAAAGAATTTCGCTTGGTTTATCCTTTGAAAAGTTCGCCAGGTAACCCTAGTATGCTATGCGCTGCAATGTTAGCTCAAATCAAGACAAATTGATTTCAATTACCTTCAACTGTCTTTTACATCCACGAGCATTTTCTCACTTGCTCTCGCTCTCAAGCTATCTGCTGTTGTTGTTCTTATTCGTGTACTTCTTATCAGTCGCACAGTTATGCTCTGGCTATGACTTTGAGTTTCCCGGCAAATGTCACAGTGGCCATAATTCACTGTCTCATAAGAGAGTGTGTTTTCTGTGTGTGTGTGTGTGTGTGTGTGTGTGTGTGTGGCGGAGGTAAAGCGTGTAAATCATGCCAGACGCGTGAGTTGCCTTTGCGAGTTACTTAAAACGAGCAATTGTACTGCCACGCCCCTTTGCACACACACACACACACACACATATCGTAGCTACTTGACGGCCAAATAATGCCACAAATAAATCTAATAACGCCCCGCATAATTTGCATAATTCTCGTATTTAATAGACATGGAACGACGACGACGACGACGTCGACGACGGCAGGTAGCCAAAGCAATTGAAGCTGCCGCAGTCTCGCGGCAGGTAATCGTCAGGATCTGGCTACAGTTGCCTGCTTCCCGACTGAGCGCCAACATAAAACACTCAAAGGATATGCTGACAATGAGGCTTAACTCTCATACACACACACATATACATAAAGCGACTGCAATGTGGCACGAGGCAACGATGGAGCTGAAGCTTATGCCCCGAGTGTAGCTTGTGCCTCGGCATGCGCCTAAAAGCGCGCTTAAATAAATTCAATTTAACGTGACTAATACCATTTTATCGCATTGTTTAAAGCATGAAGCGCTGCACAGGATACGAGCAGTGAGCTTCGCCTTCTCCCCCTCCCTTTCCACTCCAATTACCCCCTCTGTCCTGTGTGTTCCAGGCAGGCAACCAGGCAGACAGACAGACAGACAGACAGATTACCTGCCTCACGTTGTCTTTTTGCCCGTGTGTTTGTGTGTTTGTGCTCCAACAATATTGTCAAATTTCATACACAATTCTGTTTCTGTTTATGTGTCTGTCTGTCTGTTTGTTGTTTCTGTTGTTGCTCCTTTTGTCTGTGTACTCGTGTATTACTATCTGTATTTATGTTTGTCAGTCTGCATGTATGTGTGTATGTGTTTAACTGTTGCGATTTACGGACTAAACGGCAACCAGGACGTCGACTTCAACAACGTCGAACGAACGAACGAACGTCGACGACGATGCAATGAGGAAATAATAAATACAACATTTGAGGAAATTGAATTGTATGTGCTTATATGTGTATCTTCAAAGTATACACACACATATTTGTGCACACACTCACACGCACACATATATAACATATACACGAGCCTACATGCTGAGTGTTGGTTTGTATAAATATGACTGAGGCTCGTGCAGGCGACAAAAGTGAACCAAATTGAATACTTTGCTGTAGAAATTTTATAAATAATAAATAGAAATATAAATAAATAATTAACTAAATAAATAAAAATATAAATAAACCAATAAATTGAACAAGATAAATACAAAGGGTACTTGATTTAAAAAATAAAAAAATAATAAATAACTTTTGATTTCAATGTAAAAAAAAAATAAATGTAAACTACATAAATAAATAGATAAAATAATAGGTAAAAAATAAAGAATAAAGATAAATAAATAAAAATATGGAAGATAAGATAAGATATATGGAAGATCAGATAAAAATTGTCGAAGTTATTAAATAAATACTTTTGTAAGCAAAAACGCCTACTTACTAGGGGTCTTAGTTGCTTTCGCTGACAATCTGGTATATTGTGCCGTCTATGGTATATTTTGAATGCGGTACTATATCGATATACCATATATACCATTTGGTATATTTTTAGTATTTTTGCAGTATATTCGGTATATTTTCGAGAAAAATACCGCAAAATATATTTCTTTTATTCAAAATGGGTAGCGGATATCTCACAGTCGAGTACACTCGACTGTAGCTTTCTTACTTCTTTTTGTTTTGACGTCGCGAGCTTTGTAATTATTATGATTATACTATAAAATGTGCGTCGCACGCTTTGAATTCTTGTGGTTTCTTCGGTATTGTGCTTCGCTGACTCATTCAAATTGTATTTTGCATGTTGAGAATGGCGATAACACATTTCAATCGCGCTTGAGATAAGCGATGCCCGAGCTTAAAATAAGCATTTGCTCTTTTCAAACGCTCGCTTATCAGCACCTTGTTTTTTTCGGCTTGAGCAAACTGCGATCGTTCATTCTGAAATCAACAGCGAAGCGATGAAGTTTTACTTGGCTTCAATCCTACTAATTTTACTGCTGGAAGCTAGCTTCGCAGTGACAGAGCCTGAATGCGATCAGAACCTAGAAGCATGTAGAAGGGAAGTGCGTCACTTTTACGAGCTGAAGGTTGAATACTTTGTGGCATGTTTTGAGACGCATCGCAATGTGGCAGAGTGCACTCAATCTGCCATTCAAAAGGCAATGGACAAACTAGAGGAAACTGCAAGTGAATCGGAAGAAGAAGAAGAAGAAGAAGATTATGTTTATGATGACGATGTCGATGTTAAGTTATATAATGATGTTATTGAGCCATGTGACGAAGACTGTGTAAATGAGAGAATATATGCAAATAATGCTGAGAGTTCTTCGCGTTGCGTCGCCTCGATGGTTCTGTTTGTGTATGTGCTCTGGTGTGCACTATGGTCCAGCCGACCACTTTACTTGATGAAAAAGTAATTTTTGAAAGTTAACAGAAGTCCGCGATTTTGATGGCGTTGCATTAGAAAAAGAATGGCCATTAATGTTGCGATTTCTGCGATAAAGCTAAGCATTTACTTTGTTTCAAGTGCTTACTTATTGCTCCGTTTCTTTTTTGAGAGAACAAACTGCGATCGTTCATTGTGAAATCAACAACGAAACGATGAAGTTTTACTTGGCTTCAATTGTGCTAATTCTACTGCTGGAAGCTAGCTTCGTGGTGACAGAGCCTGTCTGTTAATCCTAACTATAAAGCTTCTTTAAACGGGTGTGGCCAAACGTGTAAAGAAAATTATAAATGAAAAAACTATGGATTAAAGAATTGAATAAAACTAAATCTCATATCATCTTCTTAGAAAATTTGTGTATTATTTATCAATTAGTGACGTGGAATTTAACACAACATTTCGGTTTAATAGATGCATACAATATAACAACAAGCAATTAGTTTAATGGGCTCCTATTGACGCCATTGCACTATGGTCCAGGAGACCACTTTTCTTGATGGAAATTAATAACTCCTAGCTACATCAGATTTTTTTTATGCGGTTTTTTTAGTTGAACTAAGGAAGGTCCCTAGAATAATTTGTGAAAAGTGGGCGTGTCTACTCCTACTGGATATATTTTTTTTTAATAAATTTTTTTTTATATGTGGATAAAAATATAAATAAACCATTAAATTGAACAAGATAAATCAAATGAAATATTGTAAATGTAAATTATATAAATAAATAAAAAACAAACAAATAAAATATATAATATAATGTATATATATACTATAAAAATTTAATTAAAAATTACTTTTGAATTTAAAGTAAATAAAAAAAATTTAGAATTCTCAAAATAAAAAAGAATTAGTTAAATAACAACTTAGCAACTTACAAATTGTTGAAAATGAACATATCGATTTTAAAGAAATATACAAAAAAATATAAAAAATATGACAAATATGCAAAACTTAAGCTGATAGAATAAATTCAAGGGATGTGAACTTATCACTAAATTTTTTTTATTTGTCGATGTTGTGTTGCGCTGATTCATTCAAATTGCATTTAATATGCTGATAATTTCCAAAAACATTTAAATTTAACTCATGCTTAAGATTAGCAGACTTCTGCATTTAAGCTAAGCGTTTACTTTGTTTCAAGTGCTTACTTATTGCTACGTTTCTTTTTTGAGACAACAAACCGCGATCGTTCATTGTGAAATCAACAACGAAACGATGAAGTTGTACTTGGCTTCAATTGTGCTAATTCTACTGCTGGAAGCTAGCTTCGTGGTGACAGAGCCTGAATGCGATGAAAATCTAAAAGAATGTCGAAATCTATTTCGTCGCTTTTACGAGCTGTGGCCTGAATACCTTAGGGAATGTATGGAGACGCTTCGCAATATGGAAGGGTGCTCTCAATATGCCAATCAAAAGGCAATGGATGAACTAAAAGAAACTGCAAATCAATTGCAAAAACTGGAAAGCACAACTCGTAAGCATGATGAGGATCGTGTTGTTGGTCTTGTTTTTACGCCATATGACGAAGACTCTAAAAATAGAGAAACATTTACAAATAATCAAAACAAATAACAATAAAAAGCATTGAATAAAACTAAATCTTATATCATCTTCTAAGGAAATCTGTGAATTATTTATCAATTAGTGACGTGGAATTAATATGCGTGGAATAATATGCAGATGCATACAATATAATAACAAGCAATTAGTTATTGACGCCGTTGTTAGTGCTTCTTTGTATTCATGTGAACCTCAAAAATTGTACTAGAAACATTTCGATATTGAAATTTTTGCCGGTTAGCTGAGAGTTCTTCGCGTTGCGTCGCCTCGATTGTTCTGTTTGTGTATGTGCTTATAGGCCACTTTGTTGTCGTTGTTGTTGCCTCTGCTGTGGCTGTAGCTGCAGCCAGTAAATACTACAACAACACTCTACAGTTCCCCCGCGCTCCATACTTCAGCATGCCGCTGGAGCCCAGCGTTATTTGTATTGAAGTTAATAAAACTGCCTTTTATGGGGCGCTGCTCAATATGTTTTCATGGCCATTTGAGCGCCTGAACGTATGCAGCAATCAAATTAAATGTTATGTACGCTTTTAAAGAGAACGGAAGGGAAGTGAACTGGAGAAAGGGAGAGAGACTGTAAGAGAGAGAGAGGGTAAGAGGAAGCTGATACATATTGGCGCATCGATGCGTTGATGGCCGACTCCCGGGGCCGATCATCGACAATGCCAATTTGGCAATTTGGCAATGCTTACTTATGCCAATCAAGTGCTCAATGAAATCACAAATTTTTGTGTCCGTCGGGCAACTCGTTTCCTTTATGCCAGAGGCTTGCTGTGATTATGATTATGCAATCATTATGGCCAAATCTTTGCTTTTATGCGAAATTTGCATTTTTCGTATGCTCTTCTGCTTCTAATTGAGTTAACAGCTTTGCTTTAGGCTGATACTCTGATGGAGCCCATAACTGAATATTAGTTAAATTTTGGAGTATTCAACATATATATGTATATATTTTTTTTATATCTATCACGCACAGTTTTGCATAACAAATTTGCTCAGCTTCCAAATCCGCAAACTCAATTTGTGTGAAAAATCCATGAAACATTTGTCAATTTTATTTATGGTCACGTAGCGTTTATATTTTGCTTTAGATTCCTTTCTTAATGGCTGCAACAAGAACAATGCAGATGCCACAACAGCAGCGGGTGTTAAAGGCCACTTAAGTGCTGAAAAATGTTAGCTAGCAGGTGAAGCTTTAGCCTAAGTATAATTACCTTTCGCTATTGCAACACACTCCACACTCTAAAGCACGATCGCGGGCAGCACGAAAGGTAACCAAAGTGTGCAGAAGGTGTCTGGGTTAATGCACAAACAAGTGGCAGCAGCAACCAGGAGTTGAGTTGAGTAGAGTGGAGGCAACAACATTCTGCTGCCATTAAATTGCAAAATATTTTCAAGGATTATTATTAAATGCCCAACCAAAGTCAGCGAACTGCGCTTAATGTGAAGCTAACCAACTTAAATTGATTAGCTGCAGCAACGGAAACAGCTCTGTAAATTATGTAGTCTAATACAATAAAAGATTTATGACAACAATAACAAGCAGCTAAACAATGCAAATTCCTTGTGCTACAATTCACACTGCATAACTTCAATTTCTGTGGAAATTAACTTAAATATTTAAGCAACCCACATCATTAGTATTTATTTCTAGGACTTCAACTAAAAGATGAATATAATCATGTATAACAATTTTACAATTTTACTTGGAAACGTAGTTAATGAAAGATGTTTACTTTTGAAGTTCTAAAAGAAATGCTTTTGTGACTTAGTTGCTCTGGCTGGAAATGTGGTATATCTATGGTATATTTTGAATGTATTGATTATTTATTTGACAATTTGGTATATTTTGTACTCTATGGTATATTTTGAATGTATTCGTATATTGATTATTTATTAGACAATTTGGTATATTTTGTACTCTGTGGTATATTTTGAATGTATAAGTATATTGATGGTTTATTTGACAATATGGTATATTTTGAACACTATGGTATATTCTGAATGTATTAGTATATTGAATATTTATTTAGCAATTTGGTATATTTTGTACCTTATGGTATATTTTAAATGCAGTAATATATCAATATACCAAATATGTCATTCAGTATATTTCAGTATTTTTGCGGTATAATAATTTGGTATATTTCTAAAGTATGGTCTTATTGAAAATGAGTAGCGATCTAAAGTAGTATTTTTATTGATTGCTTTTTGCTAATTAACTACTTACTTCTTTTTAATTTATTTTTGTTAAAATGGAATTAAATATTTGTAAATATGCCAAATATGTGTTTATTTTTTTAAGAAGCTTGCAGTTAAATTAAGCTTAAACTGAATTGAAAATGGAGAATTATATTATATTATTATTTTATTATATTTTAATTTCAAATTACGCTACAAAAAATTATCTAAAATTGAATTAATTTTTTTTTTGCATTTCTGCTGTATTTTTCAACTTTTACATTTTATTTGGAGCAATTTGACATTCAATTTTGCAACGCTAAGGCGCAAACAATGTCAGCAATTTTAAGCCGCAACACTTAAAGTGTGAACTTGCACCGAGGCACTGAGTGTGTGTGTGTGTGAGTGCACAAGGAGATGCCACATTATGCCTTGTTAAAAATGCCCAAAGAGTGAAAGCGCCACAAAAACTGAAGCGAAATGTTATAAACTTGTGTACAGGTAAGTCGCACATATATATGTTTGTCTGAGTGTGTGTGTGTGAGTGGGGGGATGTATGTGTGTGTTGCAAAGTCTCATCATCATCGTGTTAACAAAAGAGCATACTCAAGTTTCATACGAAATGCAATTCCACTTTTGCGCACTTTATGTCAACATGTTGTACGTAAATCTTTGTGTAAGACTATGCCAAACGCTTTGGCTCTTTTTGTTCAGAGGTTCAGAGGGCAGTAGTTCAGCACAGAGAGGGGGGAAGGAGGCAAAGGGGAAGGGGAAGAGGCTGTCACGACACAAGGGACAGTGTCCTGCGTGTGTGTGCTTTTCTTTTTTTTTTTCGGGTGGGTGATATTGGTTACACATATGGCCTTCGTAACGCTGCTTGTAAAAGTGTCAAAAGTACTTGAAATTTCAGCAGGCTTTACAGCCAGACAGAGACGACTACAGAGTGAGAGAGGAGTGAGGGAGACAGTAAAGTGGAGCAACTGGACAGACGAAACTTTCATTTCTGGGCTCAAATGCAGAAATCACGCTCATATGCTCAGTTGCACGCAAAGTCAAAAGTCTCTTTGAGTATGCCCCGCACATAACTCTCGCCCTCAACTAGTTTTTCCTGCTGGCGCAAAATTTGATATGCGTATTTGTGTTGCGCTTTTCTTTTTTGGCTGCCATCCAGAACAGAACAGCAGCAACAACAAAAAAAAAAAGAAAACAGAGTAGAAGAAAAATCTTTTGCTCCCCGCCAAGCGATGTTTAGGCGTCGTAAATAAACAAACACGCCGCTAGACATACACTGCCACGCCTACCGCCCCCACAGCGTGTGTGTGTGTGTTGATGTTCAGTTGCCATGAAATATTTGGCGCTTGTAGCTCTTTTCACTTTGTGGCGGGAAAAGCAAGGGAAAGCGAGCAAAAGCCTTCGTTTGCTTGCCATCACAACCGGAAGTCGTAGAAGGAAGTTCTCAAGGAAACCAAGCATCTGGCTTTGGGATGCTGCCTGTAACGTTCTTTGCAGTGCATTGAATATGCTCTGCCAGCTGCAGTTGATGTGCTGATTAATATGCTAAGCAACTTGCTCAATGTCACTTTAATTAAATTGCCAACAACGTTGATAAGATGGCAAATATAATAAATGGATAGATGGTTAAATCATTCAATAAAAATAAAAATCAATTTATGCTCAAATTTTTATTCAATTTAAAATTTATATTATAATAATTAAAGTATAATAAAGAATATTCTGTTTACTCCTTAATTTATGTGAGCAAACATCAAAATAAAAATTATTTGCAGTCAGTTTTATGTAATTAGTACCTTAATTTTTTTTGGGTTTTGTATACATTTTTTGTATAAACTTTAAACAAAATTCTATCACTTCAAATAATATGTTTTAAGTATTTCGTTAGTCAGATTGTTAGCTTATGTAAACTTGTAAATTTTACAAGCTAAGCTTGAATTAAAATATGTGTAAATAGACATTAATATATAATTTCATGATCTACTTTGCCATGAAATAAGAGAAATAAAAATAATAAAATAGAAATCATCAGATTGTTAGCTTATGTAAACTTGTAAATTTTACAAGCTAAGCTTGAATTAAAATATGTGTTAATAGACATTAATATATAATTTCATGATCTACTTTGTCATGAAATATAAATTATATATTAGTTAACATTAAAATATATCCTCTTCAATCTGCAACTATAATTTCATAATCTACTTTGCACCACATTTTAATTTTGGAAAGTTTCGATTTCAAAGTTTAAAATTCATGAAAGTTTATTTCTTTTCTTTAATGTTATGTTTTTCCCTAAGATAATAAAGAAGTTTAACTTTAATGGTAACAATATTAGAGAATAAAAAGTTGAATTTTGTCTGAAGGCCTAAGTGCTCATTCTTATCTCATTGCAGTAAGGAATTGTATTCGATAAAACAATAAAATAATAATAAAAAAAGATGAACGAAATGCATTGAAGTGTGAAGAATTCTGTCTAGCATTTTCTAAATATAACACACTTAATATGAAGCCATATTTCTGCTGTGTTCTTTATATAATACCTCCATAATTGGCTTAGTATTTCCTTGCCACTATTAGTAGCAAACAATTTGCATTCTATACCTAACTTCCATCTATATTCTCCGCTTCAAAATTTTAATACCTTGTTGAAGAAAATGCTAATTGCATGGCAAATTTGTGGAGCTAAACGTTAGCTTCGAAATGGCCATAATATTTACCATACTATATGCATAAATCCTTAGCGATAAAGTGCATGTTCTCTACGTGTGAAATGGCAGCGCATTGTGACACTTCCGTACAGAGAGAGAGAACCCAATCCATATTTACCACAGCCCCCGCAGCAACCTCAGCGAACAACAGAACAGGAAAGCAGCTCATGTGCAAGCACGAAGCTGGAGGCGGGAGGAAGAAGAGACGGGCAATATAACTGTTATTGACACGGCATCATATTGAAAATATGCAGTTTTTCTTCTTCTTTTTTTCGTTGCTCTGCGCTTTTCACAGTGCAACTGAGCTGACGTGGGAAATGGGAAAAGTCGAAAAGAGAGAAGGGGCGGAGAGAGAGACAGGGGGAGGTGGACTCATGAAGTGGTTCCAATGGTTGGGTAAATAAATGCGACAACATGGCGGCGCATACATGCTTTGATGCTATACTATATATCAAAGTGCAGTATCGTGCATATTTTATGTGCCTCACCCCACTGCAAACAGGACACTGTCAAGAGACAGGAATAAAGAGAGCAGGAGTGAGAGAGAGAGGGAGAGAGGGAGCTACACACAGGAGACATCATCATCATATTACACAGATAAACGCCTTAGGCAGACGCCTGTCAAATGCAGAGATAGAGATAGCACTAACTAGAGAAAGAGCAAGCAAGAGAGAGAGAGTTTGCTGACAGCTTATGATTTTGTAATTAAATGCTGTTATAAGCAAACATGGGAAGGCTTGCCCATCTCCTAGCAATCACGCCCATTTTCCCCAAAGGATTCCACATATATTGTGCATAACATATATATAATTCACAGTCACAGTTGCGATCAATCAATCTCCATTGACTCGAAGGCCAATGCACTTGTCTATTTATTCGCTCTCTAATTAAAATCTATTAATCTTCAAAATACGCACATTATTATACAGCATATTTCACTTCTGCGTGTGTGTGTTTGGCATTTATCTAGCATACTTCCTGGCGCTCTGTCAAATTCCATTCAATATTGCATTGATTAGGTGTAAATTTATGCACAAACTTTATTGTTATTGTTGCTCTCTGCTGTTTGCATTTTGCGTAAGTATCTATGCATAATTTATGCACGTGCCTTAAGCCAAAACTTGGAATTGCGGTTAAGTATTTGATTTGCGATTTTGGTTGCTTTTCTTGCCACTTAAAATGTCTCTCAACTTGAGGTTAAATCTGCTAAATTGCTAAATATGCTTGCCACATTGTTTAGCAGCTCTCTCTATCGATGCACAAAATGCATTGCAAATATTTCTATTACATATTTTTTGATGCATTAAAAACAATTTTCCTGCTTAATGATTTACAATAATAAGTGCTAAATATCTTAAGCACTTCAAGTGTTAACTTTTTGCATTAAATTTGTAAATTAAAAGATAAATTAAAGATTGGGCAGCGGAATACTGTGTAGCAAGTTAACAATTCAATTTTAATATAAATTAAATTTTAGTAAAATGCATAAAAAATGAAAATTAACATAAAGATCAATTCGGAAGTAAGTTGTTGTTATTTTCAACTTTGAATACCTTGTCAACAAATAGCTAAAAAGTTTCTTAAACTTAAGAAATCAAGTTATTTTGAAATTATATTATTAATGACACTATTAAATAGCCTTAACAATTTTCTAAATTAACCTAAATTAACAATCAAAATGTGTAGTATGTAAAAATACGAAAGGCTTTTTAATTTAATCATATTTTTCAGTTGGCCATAAACATGAAATTTTATATTCGATTATTTTCAAGTAATACAAAATTGGGTATTAAACAGTTATATAGTAAACTTACTATTAAATAGAATAAAATGTTAAATAAAATAAAAAATTCCTAGCAACTACCTTGAAGCTAGCTTAAAAATGTCCTAAGGTGGTCTACTTATTGTATAAAAATATACTGAATAATGAAGTAAATTCAACTAGTAATAACACAGCCAAATTTTCTGTAGATGGCTTAAACATGCCTGAAATTAAGGTATTCAACTTAATGTTGAAATACTCAAAATAAAATAGCAAATAAAAATAGTCATGTCATTGCGAAATACCCTGTAACAAACTCATTAATTTCTTGGTAGCATCAGTACTCCAATTATTGTCATATTTTAGTGAAGAAAATAGCACTCTAAATACTCATAAATTCTCTAATATCATAAACTAACTTAAATATTGTATATCATTTCATAAATTTATATTTATATCTCTAGCAATATTAAAGTAAGGTTTTTCGATTTCAATATTTAAATTCGGCAACTTTTTAGCCTACCCACAAAATTGAAATACCCATTGTGTTTAACATTTAAAAGTGCCCAGCTGCATGTCAAATGTAATTGGGCAAAAAGTTGCTGGATTTCGGCGAGGTTTTAAGCACAGCATAGCACAGGACAGAAGAGTACAGGCCACGCTCAATTGCACAGCAAACAGCAACAGTTACTCATAGAGCATGTTTCGAACAACCGCAAGAAGGCTTTTCAACTGACTCTCTGCCTCTATATATATATCTGTATATATGTATGTATTTATGTTCATGCATACATATAGACATAAATCCTTTAGTGACCCAAAAAATATGAACCCCTTCGGTGTGCGGCGCTAGGGACGTGACTGCATAATTTGCCGTTGTCCTTTTCCGCAACTCAACTGAACTCAACTCAACTCAACTCAACTCGACACTGGCAATTTTTGCGTTTTAATTTTCATGTCGCTCTCGCTCTCCGTTGCTCTCTGTACTTTTGTACTCAACTGACAGTCAAATAAATTATTACGCTGTCGTGTAAAAGCCGCAGAGATTAAGCAATTATGTGGCACTTAATGCTGGACCAGGCTCAGCAACAGCAGCAGCAACAGCAGCCACAGTCGGAGCAACAGCAGCCAGCGGCTAACTGGTTATTTTAAGACAGCAGCCGCCACACACTTTTCGCCTTAACATAAATTTTTGATTGCCCAAACTATTGCGCGGATGCCGGACGTTTAGCATCCGGTAAAGCTTCCCGCTTTATATGAAGTGCTCGGTTACGCACGCTTAACCGCAATTTGATTGGCTGCTGTGCGCTGCAAAAGTTTTTGGCTGCATCAGCTAAATGCAAAACACAAGAAAACCAGGTGCAGCAGCAGCCGCTCAACTTCGAAGGAAAATGAAAATGAAAACCAGAGGGAGAGCTACAGTCGAGTGTGCTCAACTGTGAAATACCTGTTAGTTCTTAAAATATACCAAATTAATATACCAATAAAATACTCAAGTATATTAAAGGCTTTAATTGGTACACATCGCGAATAAAAGAAAAACAGTGAGGTATTAAAATATACCAAATTAATATACCGTAAAATACTAATAATATACCAAAGGATACGATTCGTATATTGATAACGACTGTGAGATACTCGCTACATAGCGGAATTATTCTTCAAATGTCCCAAATTAATATACCACAAAAATTCTGAAAATATACCAATGACTATATTTGGTATATTGATATCGACTGTGAGATGTCAGCTACTCATTGTGAATCAAATCAAAACAGTGAGGTATTAATGTTAAAATATACCAAATTAATATACTAATAAAATACTAAATAATTGGTACCCATCGTAAATAAAAGAAAAACAGTGCGGCATTAATATACCAGAAAAATACTAAAAATATACCAATGGCTAAGTTTGGTATATTGATATCGACTGTGAGACGTCAGCTACTTTTTGTGGATAAAATCAAACCAGTGCGGTATTAATGTTAAAATATACCAAATTCATATACAGTAAAAATACTAAAAATATACCGTATGTTACATTTTGTACATTTATATACCAGATTGACAACCATTATACCACTATCTTCATATACCATAGGCTAAATTTGGTATGTTAATACAATATAGTACTTCAATAAAAATATACCATAGTGTACAAAACCAGATTGTCAGTCATTATATCTCTTTATGTTATAGTCTCTAAGATCTAGTCGTTAATAGCGTTTTGGCTATTAACGCTTGCCTCCTTTTGCCTGCTACATACATTTGTTGGAGGCACAAAGTTATCATACCCTTCTATACCTTTTGGATAGCGGATTAAATGAACAATTTCGGCGCTATAAACTCCTAAGACAGAGCAGAAGTTGGCTTTTGTTGTACTTGTAGTTGATGTAGTTGATTCTGTTGCTGTTTTTGTCTAAAGTTTTTGGTGCGTGCGCGAAACCATAAAACCCAACGATGTGGCAAAAGCCTTTCGTTGATGTTGCCCACAAAATCGTTTTTCAATATTTCGACTTGAAGCGAATTTAATGCAAAAACAAAGCAAAAAGAACAAAAAAAACAAAAACAAAACATTTGTGTTGTCACATTTAAATTGCTTTTGAATGCAATTTCTGTGATAAATATTACTTGACCCGAAAGCATTTTACAGCTGCAAGTACTTCTTGTATATATGTTTTAATTTAAATTTTCTAATTTACGTTATTGTTATTACTAGACGAAGATGTTGCTGCAACAGCAACAGCAGCAGCAGTCAAAAAACAAAAACATTTACAAAAACTGTCGCATGCAAATCAATCTCAGCTGTCGCCCAGCCGAGTGAGAGAAAGAGCGAGACAATTTATGCATGCTGGCAAAGCATTTCGGGTCGCAATTGTCCTTTGGCTGCCAGCCAGGCAATGTTGTCAGTTGTCCTTCTGACTGACTGTCTCTCTTACTGTCTGTTTGTCTGTTGTTATCCACCATGTTTCATTACATTTTTGCAGCTCCTCACCGGTCACTTGTGAGCTAAGGCAGAAACGTTACTACAATGGCTATAGTAATCGGTGGTATTGCACAGATATAGAATGGGAATGTGCAAACTATAGAGCGTCAGTGCAGTGGCCCATGTCATTTGTCATTAAACACTTTGGAGCAGCCAAGCAGAGCTGAGCAGAGCAGAGCAAAGGCGGCAGCAAGTGGCAGAAACAGCTGTTGACAACGAGGCAAGCTTATGGTTAACATGGCGTATGCGCAATATGTTTGCTTATGCACATCTGTATACCGGCTATGCATTGTAAGCTTTTGGTCATTGTTCCTGCCTTCTCATGCTGCCATTCTGTATGTGTGTGTGTTTGTGTCTGCTTTGTTTGTCCTGTCTTGTGGTAGCACACTGAGATTCAGTTTCTCTTCTCTTCACTTCTATGTTCGGTCGGCAAACCATAAGTAAAGATTTTAAGCGCATTTTCTAAAAATTTCCATGGCAACCAAGCAACAACAACCGAAAAGCAAATCTAGCAATCACATAAAAGCTGCATACACAGACAGAGAAAATGAAATCGTACAAAAAAAAAGAGAAAAGCTACGAAATCGAAAAGGAGAGAAAAGATATCATCATAAATTTTCATCAGTTCTTAAATTCTTTCATTTTGCATTCGATGCATGACAAATTCCCAACGCACACACACACATACACAAACAATTCACTTGGAACATTTTCTATTACCGTACGCAGGGATTTTGCACTCAATTCACTTACTGCTCTAGAAAATTATTTGGCCACTCAAAAAAGCCAAAAATGTGCTCAAGCAATTTTACAAATGAAAGGGCCGCAAGGCAACAAACCAAATGCCAAACAGCAACAACAACTAATAAACTCGGTAAAGTAGCTTTAACCTCAGACCCAAAAAAAAAAAACACAGAGCCAGACTGGCAAATACAATTTTTATTTTTGCTCTCCACAATTAAAATGCACTTTCATCTTTTGCCAGATCATGTGTTTGCCTCTTGGTCTATTTACTATTTCAACTGCACAATGTTCGCAGTCTTCAACCACAACTGTGAAGAGCTATTTGGCTATTTGGGTTTAATTTTAATTTTATATTACGAGCACATTGCCTGAAGCAGTCCAAAAAGAAAAGCGTAGTATTAAATTTATACCGCATTTTATACTAACCTCAAAAGTGAGAAATTTGTCAATAAAATTGAAGCAAGAAGTTAAAGAAATAATGAAATAATTATGCTGCAGGCAAATATCTTTGAGTATGGTAACTCTCGAGTCTGTGTTGTTAAATTGCACAAGAAACGGTATAAAAACAAGAACGTAGTATTAAAGTTATATTGCATTTTATCCAAGGTGAAGTATATTTTGATACCTCAAAAGTGAAAAATTTGTCAATAAAATTTAAATAAAGTGAATGTTTAATTTAATATTAGTTTGGTTTAATTGTAATTTGCCTAAAGAGGTCCAAAAAAAAGCGAAGTACTAAATTTATACTGCATTTTATACTAACCTCAAAAGTAATGTAATGTAAGTAAAAGTAAATAATGAAACAATTATGATGCAGGCAAATATCTTTCATTATGGTGAAGTAACTTTCGAATCAGCACATTGCCTGAAGCAGTATCAGAAAAAGAGCGTAGTATTAAATTTATACTGCATTTTATACTAACCTCAAAAATGCGAAATCTGTCAATAAAATTGAAGCAAGAAGTTAAAGCTTAATTTAATTTTAGTTTAGATTAATTTAAATTATAAGCACAATGGCTGAAGCAGTCCAAACAAGAAGAGCGTAGTATTAAATTTATACTGCATTTTATACTAACCTCAAAATTGAGAAATTTATCAATAAAATTGATGCAAGAAGTTAAAGAAATAATGAAATAATTATGCTGCATTTCATTATGGTTAAGAAACTTTCGAGTCTGTTTTGTTAAATTGCACAAAAGCAATAAAACAAAAAGAGTGTAGTATTAAATTTATACTGCATTTTATACTAACCTCAAAAGTAAAGATATTTATCAATAAAATTGAAGAATTTGAGGAAAGAATGGAATAATTATTCTGCAGGCAATATCTTTCATTATGTTGAAGTAACTTTCGAATCTGTTTAGCTAAATTGCATAAAAAACAGTACAATAAAAAGAACGTTGTATTAAATTAATACTGAATTTTATAATAACCTCAAAAGTGGAAAATTTGTCAATAAAAAGAAGCATAAAGTTAATGTCAAATTTAATTTTAGTTTAGTTTAATTGTAATTTGCCTAAAGCAGTACATAAAAAGAAGAGCGTAGTATTAAATTTATACTGAATTTCATACTAACCTCAAATGTGAGAAATTTCTCCATAAAATTCAAGAAGGTGAATAAGTAATGAAATAATTATACTCCAGGCAAATATCTTTCATTATAGTGAAGTCACTTTCGAATCAATAAATTAGTACAATAAAAAGAATGTTGTTTTAAATTAATACTGAATTTTATAATAACCTCAAAAGTGAAAAATTTGTCAATAAAATTGAAGAAGTAATTATGTTGCTGGCTAATATCATTCATTCTGCTAAAGTAACTTTCTAAATTACACAATTTATACAGAATTTTATAATAACCTCAAAAGTGAGAAATTTGTCAATAAAATTGAAGAAGTCATTCTTGCTGCAAACAAATATCAATTAGTCTGCCAAAGTAACTTTCTAAATTACACAAAGAAAGTATAAAAATATATATTAATTAAATATTTTCCACTCGGCTGACACAAACAATTTGAAATGGTATTTTACGGCAAGCGAAAGTATTTAATTTAAATATTCGTTGCATAAGAAAGGCAACACAAAGTGTGTGTGTGTGCTGGGCATTTAAAATGCAGCAAGCAATTTACCTTTCGCCCATCTACAACAATTTGCAGCCGCCATTCTCTACGAAAAGTGGCATTAGGTTCATGTTAGCAACAAAAAAAAAGCAGTCTCGAGAAAGTTCAAGTGCAAAAAGTGCGGCTGAAAATGCAATTTATTCGAAAAGTACACACTTTGGCATATTGAATTTGTGATTAGGCAAATAAACTGAATGGAATTACAAGTGGCATATACAAGCGAAACAGTTTATTGTGGCCCATATGCGTGGCACCTGACAAAAAAAATTATCGTGTGTGTGTTTGTCGCTTAAAGTAAATATTCATTCGCATTACTTAAGCCTAACAACAACACATTAAGAGGGACAACAAAAGAGCCAAAGCATTCGCCATGCCAAATTTCACTTTTGCCAAGTGTGGCAAGTGGCAAATGGCGTGTGGCAAGTGGCAAGTGGCAAGTGTCAAGGTTGCTTGGTTTGGGGCAAATAAGTAGAAATTGTTGTTCCATCAGCTCGACAAAAAAATATGTATTGATGTTGCCAAGCGGGTGGGCGGTTGTTTTTTTGAATAGGGGAGATTTCCAAAACTCAAGTTGCAGAAGTTGGGATTGAAGCCTGGATGTCTGGAGTTGGGTGAGAGTTCGACACACACTGTCATTGGCATTCTTCGTTTGGCGCTTATGTTTTCATAATAAATTCATAGATTCGATTTATTTTTCAATCAAAATAAATATTCGCATTTTGCTTGTGTGTTGTGTTGGGGAATCAAATTTTGTTGATTTCGTTTGCAAATCCATGTTATTGATTGTTTATAGAGATAACAACACGCAACACAGAGCAGCAGAGCATCAGAGCGTCAGAGAGACAGCATAATGTCATTTATTAAGCGTTCTATGCTAATTCCAGTTAACATATGTGCTGCGTTGAGTGCTCAACTAATTAAAATAATATTCAAACGCATCATAAAAAAAAATCGTTAAAGAATTTAACGTTGGCTGCTGGCAGGTGAATAACTGTGTGCTCCATGGTAATCAAATGGGAGCAGACGAGGGGGAGCAACAAATCTGCATAGCAACAACATAAATTATGCGCAAAAATACCAGCGCCAGTGTTTTATCTTGTCTATCAAGAGTGTTTAGCAAGTTTTTGAAACACTGGAACCATTATGCAAATATGCATACGGCTGCTGCGAGTTTGCTCTGTGTGGCAAGTTGTTGCGGGTGGCATGAGGGGCACAGCGGGTGGCAGCTTCTGGATCGTAAGCAATCTCAGAGTAAGTACATAATATAGTAGAGAGTATAGAGTATAAGTGAATATAGCACTCACACACACACACACACACACTCCCTCACGCATGTATTCATTTTGTGTGCCGACTTTTCACATAATTTTTAAATGCATTTCCGCAAGCGTCAAGTGACGCCCACAACTGAAATTGGCTTAAAAAGTTGGCTCTATTAGCTAGAGTACAAGTGTGTGCGTGTGAAGGAGATAACAGACAGCTGATTGTGTAAAGAGTGATAGCAGCAGTTAACATAACAGCAGTGGAAGTTGGCAGCAATGTCTTAGCAACAGTTAACAGCAGCCAAGGCACTTAACAGCAGCGTTGAAGCGTCACTTAACAGCAGCGCAGACAGTTAACAGAGCGCTCCATCGCCACTTAACAGCAGCGCTGTAACGCCCCTTAACAGCAGCTCTGTTAATGTTAAGCTTCGCTACGCAATTTCCAGAAATGAACACTGTTAAGAGTTGCCTTGCTTCCAGACTGGGGCAATAACAGTTCTCTGTTGCTATTCTTTAACAGTTCGCTGTTAAAGCTGTTGCCATTACTGCTGTTAATGCTGCGACTTAACAGCGCACTTGGCAATAAGTAAATTGCAAAAGAGAAATAAAATGAGGCAAAATGGATGAAAATAAAAAAGGGGAAAAACTGCCGCACATAATGCAAAATAAAATCAACAATTTTTGCTTCACTTTGCGCACGGTAATTATGGAAAATGTCAACAAGCCAGCGTTGTTATTGTAGGTTAAGCGTGGCTCGAGCCTTGGCCACTGTTGGTTTTTAATTTCAAACGCGGAAACTGGCAAAAAAAAAAGCAAAAAGAATACGAATACAGAGAGAAAAAAGCCAGTTGGCTTGGCTTATGCCATCAGTGGGCGGCAGGAGTTACGCTGCTCAAAGGATATACGAGTGCGCACTCAAAGTTGCGTTTTCTGCATTTCATGCCGCGGCGCGGCAAGCAAGTTGACACCAGTAATTAACATAAGACAAAAGGCAGCGCGAGTCCAGTTTTAAGTGTTTTTCCCCCGCTTTGCACTTTGCAGTGATTAAAGTAAATTTACCTGCAAAACACTCACACACACACACAATCGCACTATGAGTGTACTCACAAGTGTGTTTGTAAGACTCAGGTTAGCCAAACAAAGCAAACAAGCAAGCGAGCTGCGGTCATTGAGGGTCGGGGTCGGGGTCGCTTTCTCTCTCTCTCGCTCTCTCTCTTGACGAAGTCGCTTTTCAACTTTGCACTAAATTACATTGCTGTCCTTGTGTGTGTGTATGAGTAGTTGTAAGTGTTGCTGTTTGTCATTTCCGCCTGTCGCGCCCAAAAGTATGCAACAGTTAAGTGTCTGCCTTCGACACTTGCCTCTCGCTGCTTGCCGCTTGCCTCTCGCTGCTTGCCACTTGCCACTTGGCAATGCATCAGCGTCAATATTGGCACTGAACTGTCACTCGATTATGCCAAGAGGCTCCCAAAACCCGATATGAGCTTGACTATAAATAAATGTATATTGCTTCGCTGGTGTATGTATGTGTAGAAGTGTGCTTGTATGTGTCTGCTGTAAACAGCTGCCAAGTATGTTTGTTAATATCGGTTACTTAGCGGTGGCATAAATTGACATTTTGCTTGGGCTGCCAAGAGTTGGCCACAATATTGCAGCTATGCTGATGGCTTGAAGGTGAGTTTGAACCAACGCAAACTTGCTGATTGAAACACATACAAACTAGAGCAACTTCTGGCATTATAGAAAGCGTTTGAGGAATACGAATATTCCATACTCAGGCAAACTTTATCTCAGAAGAAGGCTTCTCGAAGAATCCGAGTAACTAAGAAGATGGCTTCTCGAAGAATCCAAGTAACTAATCTCCCTCATAGATCTGTTTGATTATACAAACTAGAACAACTTCTTCTAAACTATTTAAAGTGTTTAAGGATTGGGAAAGTTTCATTCACAGGTAAACTTTATCTCAGACGAAGTCTTCCCGAACATCAAACTTACTAATCTGCCTAACAGATCTAATATATATTATTTTTCGCTATTATTCTTCTAAACTATTTAAATTATTTAAGGATTGGGAAAGTTCCATTCTCAAACCAACTTTATCTCAAAAAAAGTCTTCCCGAAGATCAAACTTACTAATCTGCCTAATAGATCTAATAAAATATATTATTTTTCGCCATTATTTACCTTATCTATGAGATCATTTATTTTTAATTTAACAGTATTTGACAACTCACATATCAAAATATTTAAATATCCCACTTGCAATAATATTAGTTTTAAATTAAAATATAATTCCAATATTCCCTTTTCAGCTGTCGGTGTTCACAAGATCACAGCAAACTTTTTAAGTCCACTTCTTGCTCTCGAACCAGTTCAAAATAATCAGCTTAGTAACTTCAAAATACTAAAATAAGTTAATATATAGATTATTTAATAATATTATACTATATTTGCTTTCCTATTTCCCTGAACTACTTCCAAAAATATAAGTACAAAAAAAAACTCTTTCACTGCAAAGCGAAGCAAAGCTGGCGCCGTCTAGCGCTCACTGCAAGGTGTTTCCACACAACTTTTGCAAAACAAATGAGAAAATATAGCAAAAAATGTTAATAAATTGTGCCGTTAGCTTGTTTTACACTTGCGTGAAATACAATACAACTTTGCAAACTAAATGCTCTTGCCATTTTTAGACTAGAATTGGGAAATAATATCAAAATTAACTGGAAAAAGCAAAGTTGAAATTAATCTTTGAACCTTTGACCGAAAGTTTTCGTTTTGGTTTTGTTTTTTTTTTCGTTCCGGCGTGTGTCCTTTTCAATAAAGTGTAGTTTATGATTGCGCATTTTGTTGTTTTCAAGAGTTATTTTCGGGTAGCCAAGTTCTCATCGAGAATGGACAATTTCATATTTCAAAGGGCAGCAAAACACAAAACAAATGCAGTTGACATCTTAACGTCTTTAAACTTTTATTGGTTTTATGTGCGAGTGTGTTTTCGATTTGTTTGCTCCCTTTGCTCCTTACACATATGTCAAACTCAATGCTTCACAAAACTCTAATCTTGAACCAAAACAAAACAAAAAAAGGTTGCCCGTTGAACATTTCATAATGGGCAGTGAAAAGGACACTTTAGGCGTTCGAGCAGCTTCAAAGTGACAACAACAAATTCGCCTTTTGTTTTATATATTTGATCCTACCTGGAAACGTGTAAGTATGTATAGCCACTGGCTGTGGGAGGTCAAAGGTCTCTCTGCTAGGTGGGTGGCTGTAATTTAATGCCGCTTCAAGCAAGTGGGAAAACATCGAAATGGTGCGTAAAACTGGCTTCCAAATATTTTATTGCAGCTGCAAACAACAAATTTTTGTTGTACATCGCATAAATTATGCAAATTTTCAGGGATATTACTTTAAGCCATTTTCTCAAATTAACAAAGAAATAAACCATAAGAAAAAAATGCTGCTAATATTCAAAATTCGCTCTAAATAATGAATAAAATATTTAAAATATATTTTAATGTATTTTTCAGTCTATTTTAAGGTCTAACAAATGGCCAGCTAAGCGAAAGGCCTGCAAGCTAAGAAAAAAATTGTGTGTCTTAAGCGAAGCAGAAGCACATTACGCATACGACAGGTTGCACACGCGCCCAAAAGCTGTTTCAGCTTTAGCGAAACGCACAGCAACATTGTTGTAGTTTTTAATGGATTTTCATTAAGTAAAATGATATAGATGCAAAAAAAAAAAATGAGAAAGAAGATGAAGAAAACAATGCGAGTTGGAGAGAATGGAAAGCTCTTAAGAAGTTCATTACAGCGATAGCTGAAGCATAGAGAAACTGACTGGGCAAAAGTTTATTTGGCCATTTAGTGCCAGCTGAAGATGTTTTACTTAAGAACCCCGAAAAACCGTTGTATGTGTGTGAATGTCTGTGTGTGTTTTGGCTGTGGCCGAGCAGCATTTATCTATCATGTTTGTAATCACTTTTCATTAGGTTTTTGTGGCTTTAGAGTCTTCCTTCGGTTCTTGGAGTCTGATTCCTTGATTCTGATACTCTTATTCTCTTTCTGCTTCTGTTGCTGTTGTTGTTGCTGTTGCTGTGGCTGTTGCTGTTACTGACTGTTGGTTGGCGTTGCCCCGTTTTGGCCAGAATGGCATTCGCATAAAAGATTTTCGCACATGCTCGAAAATTTTCAAGTGTAGAAAACTTTTTTAATTGGAAAACACATTTAAGTGGATTTTGTTCTGCCAGACTCTTACGCACACACACACACGCACGCACACCCTTTTTAGTGTGGGAAACTTTTAATGCTGTTTATTTTACGGACCAAGCCCCTCCCCCTGCTTCCCTCTTTCCTTGAAAAGTATCGCATTTAAAGTGCAAGCGCAAAACAACAAAACTTTCAATGTTGTTGTTGTTGTTGCTGTTGCATTTGACTTGTGCAATGTGCAATTGCAATTATGAGCCAGATAGTTTTCAAGCATTTCCCAGTGCATTACTAACTCATAGTTTATGCATACTGTCGACTCATTTCATTAGTTCCTCCGCTTTTTACGTTCTGCAACTGCAGCGCATAAATAAATGTTTTCGTTTTGCGTTTGCCTTCCTCTTTTTCCTCCTTTGCTGCCAAAGTAGTAAACAACATTTTAATGTTTTTAATATTTCATAACTCCCCCATGTTGCACAGGTTCAACTCCCTCCTTCCCCCTTGCTTCTGCTCCCCTCCCTCTGTAGCATATTAGCCAAGTTCGAAGGCAGCTTCTGCTTCTGCTGCAGCCTATTACGAGCCAGCGACTCTCCAGTCAACGTAGCTCATTAAAACTTCGTTGCCTTCGTGTGTTGCTCGCCTTCTGCCCAACGGACACTTTCACCAGCCAAGCTAACTACATCTCACACATCCTGCTCCACAGAGTTCTGCTTCTCCTTTTTTTTATTCTCAGCTGGCGTTGGCACATGCCACATGCCACATGGCCACAAGACCCAGACTGACAACACACACACACACACACACCAACGCCCAGTTTATGCACAATTTGTTGTGGGACATGTATTTCATGCATAGCCAAACATAATGGAAGGCATTGCCCATGTTGAGTGCATATAAAGGAAAACATATTTATACAAAATTGAAACTCTATACTTTCAATAAAGTCAGCTTTAGAAACTTTAAGGTAGAGCTAAGAATTGTAAAAGATTAACCTTATTAATATAAATATTATAAATATGAATCATTGACCTATTTCTTAAAAGTATTATAGATATAATATCATTGACTAATTCCTTTGGAATTTTTACAAATATTGTAGGAAAACATATTTATTCAATATTGAAACTCTATACTTTCAATAAAGTCAGCTTTACAAACTTTAAGGAAAGATTAACCTTATTAATATAAATTTTATAGATAAGATATCATATTGACTAATTTCTTTTAAGTATTTTAGATATAATATCATTGACTAATTCCTTTGAAATCTTTACAAATATTGTAGGAAAACATATTTATTCTATACTTTCAATAAAGTCAGCTTTACAAACTTTAAGGTAGAGCTAAGAATTGTGAAAGATTAACCTTGATGATATAAATATTATAAATATGATATCATTAACAAATTTCTTATGAGTATTATAGATATAATATCATTGACAAATATTTCATTCTTTGAAAACAGAGTCTTAAGTCTTTCTATAATGAGTTTGAAGGCCTTTTCTATTTTTAGTAAAGATTCATTTCTGTAAACCGAAATCTTCTATTGCAAAATAAATAAAACATGTTTGCTTGCACTTTATAGAACTTTTTTCATTTAATTCAAATTTAAAATTACAATTTCTACATTAAAATGAAATTAAAAATTTTTTAATAGACCTTTTTTCATTTAATTCAAATTTAAATTTACAATTTTTACATAAAAATGCAGAAAACAATGTTTTGGCTGTAAATTATAAGCGCACTTCAAGAAAATTAAAATGAAAACAACTATTGTTATTACATTTTTGTTTATATGAATAAATCAAATATTATGCCTAAGGGGAAAAACAAAATAATAGAAGAATATTGTCGAAATTTGACGTCCTTACAAAGCTTGCTTATTTAACTTGCTTATTGACACAATCTAAAAATATTTCTGATTTTCAATATTCATAACCTACAGCTCGATTTGTCATTGAAATTTGTTTAAATTTTTGCAACCCAGTTGCTAAAGGTAAATAAAATATAAAAGCTTATTTCACATGTGCTTCGAAGGTGAGGGGCGAGACTTTTAACAGCATGTTCAACTACATTTTTTTCTCTATTTTTTTTTGTGTGCTGTGGAAAATATTTCACAAACTTTATGACCTACAGCCATATGGCAGTAAAATGCTCATACGTCATGTTGGCCAAGCGTTGAAACTGCTGTTGTTGCTGTTGTGGGCGTTTAGTTACCCGCAGCATAATTGCAGCAAAAGCAGTCAAAATAGAGCAGACAAGGTATGTTAATGATAGCAGGCAAAAGACGAGTTTATTTAATTAATTTGCCAAGGCAACAAGGAGAAAAAAGCAAAGAAAGGAAATGCAGAGACGCAAAGAGAAGCAATGACATTGCTTTAAGAAAAGCAGCAACAACTTATGAGAAGGGAAAAAAGCAAGGTAAAAAATTATCGCACTGCGTGACTGAGACGCAGTGAAGCAGACAAAACAAACTGCGCAGACAACGAGTAACTCAACATACTGCAGCTCAGCTGGATAAACAGACGGGTGAAGAAAGAGTGAGAGAGAGATGGAAAGACTGCCACACATTGTGGCAAGTATATCCTTTTTACGGAGCACTGTAGTCAAGTCATTTGTCTGCCTGAATGCGAAGCCGTCTCATCAGTGCGCCAACATAAAGAAGGCCAAAGAAGATGTGTAACAAACAAACTCAAACCCAAACCAAACCAAAAAAAAGGGTAAGAACGCATAGTTATTTATCATGTTATAAGTTATGATGTCAGCATGCTGGCATTATGTGACTGATAAGCGCCAGAAAATGAGCACAAACACATTCACACACACACACATATACACTCACACATGTGAATGTCTTGCTTAAATAACATAAATGGAATGAAAAATCGAGGTGTGAAAAAGTTGTGCAGTGTTTTTTCCATGTGCCCTGTCATTTGCTCACTGAAGTCTAGGCCGTGTTCCTTTGAATAATGGACGCTTCTTGTTGAGCAACAAATAAAGTCAAATTCACTCTCACACACACACGCTCACGCACACACATGCGCATTTGCATAATAAATGAAATCAACAAACAGGCAGCTTGCTTGCCTGCTTGCAACTTGCCGCAGTTGTAAATTAAAAGTTCATGCCAAGGACATGCAGCGACATGCACACACTTGTCTCTGAATGCACACTGAAGGACTTACAGCAACTGAAGTCTCGAGGCTTGGGCCGCTAAGTGCCGTCGTCGTCGTCGTCGTCGTCGTCCCCAGAGCTGCTGCTTGGTGCAAGTCAAGACATCAAGGCCAAGACCTCAGCTATCAGTTTGGACTTTAAGGATAATGACAAACTGCTTCGGATGCTGATGCTGCTGCTGCTAATTGCATGGCATACTTTAGCAAAGCTGCTGTTTGACAACTGTCCGATTGCTTGGACTTTGTGCTGGAACTTTAAGCACTAACTGTCTATTAGAGGGTTGGCCGAGTCAATTAGCCAAAACACTTTTTGCCACTGCGCTGCATAATTCATGAAGATAGCAGAGTGCTGACTACAAATTAAAAGCATAAATAAATATTTGAGCTACACATTTTCTTCTTCTCTATTTTTTTTTTTTTTGTTGTTTGAAAGCGCTCTGTAATCTGCCGCAATTTTTGGCCACTAATTTCGCCTTGAGACAAATCCGCCTACTTCTGAGTACGAGCAAAAACTTGACTTGACTTAACTTGGCCTAGGCCCGCTTCACTTCACTTGCCCCTGACTTGACTTCACTTCACTTGACTTGACTTGCGTTGAGTTGAGTTGGTGGCTCTCGGCTGGAGGGCAGCAACAACAACAACAGCAAAGGAACATCGAGTGAGCCACGCGCGCAATTGAAGTCGGGGCACACAAAAATGGCGAGCGTAATTGAAATATTGGCAGCTGGAAGCGAGTTGAATTCGTAAATTATTCAAGCAAAAAACAACTGCGAAGGCAACAGTCAAGCTGAAGATACTGCGTAACGTTTAAGAGAAGATAAAGCAGATTAAATAATAATGTTGATTACACAAAATGAAATAAT
This sequence comes from Drosophila kepulauana, assembly GCA_023558455.1. Classification (NCBI taxonomy): domain Eukaryota; kingdom Metazoa; phylum Arthropoda; class Insecta; order Diptera; family Drosophilidae; genus Drosophila; species Drosophila kepulauana. Next base: position 27,684,056 of record CM042367.1, read on the forward strand.
AAATAAAATGAAAGTAAATATTATTTTAATTTAATTAAATAAATAGTTATGTTTAATTTGATATCAATAATAAAGAGATTATTATGTAGCTTAAATAAAAGAACTTTTATTAATATTTGGTAATCTCAAAGGGAGAAAAAGCAGATTAAAGAACAATTTTTAATAAATAAAATTAAATACAGTAAATATTATTTTAGTTTAATGAAATAAACATACTTGGCTTAATTTTCTATTTATAAAAAAATAGATTTTTATGTAACTTAAATAAAATAACTATTGATAATATTTATTAATCTCAAAACAAGCAAAAAAATCAATTGACAAATCTTATTTTAACTTAATTCAATAAATATGTATGTTTAATTTACTATTGATAATTATAAAAAAGAGTATATAGCCATATAACTAAAATAAATTAACTTTTGTTACTATTCATTTGAACTAATTTGAATAAAAATTTATATTTCGCATTCTTAAAACTTTTTTACTTTATTTACTATTAAAGAAAAAAATTAATTACTAATATTTTGCTTTATTTTTTATATATTTGTTTATTTACTACTACATAATAAATAAAATATAAATTTCGATTATGTGTTATGCAATATTCTGAATAAAAAATATAATTAATTAAGATATTTTCCAGGAAGAAGTTTTACTTAAGAAATACATAATTTATTTCGTATATAATAAATTGTTAATACGGAGTTAAATAAAAAATAATAATAAATATAAAAATAAAAATAAATGAAATTAATTTATTATTATATAGATTGAAGTAAATACAATTTTTATAAGTATATAAGTATTAATTGTATTGATTTTTATAAAAGAATAAATATTTACATGTTTTCTTCTAACCCAAAGTTAATCTTAGATGGAAGGAGTTGTCTTCTGCCACCGCACACCCCATTTATCAATTCCCGCTTTTACAGGGTATATTTAAAAGAAAACTGGCCGCACTAACAGCTTTGCAAAGCCGCGCTGCACTTTCAAAAATTCACTTTAATTTATAATTTATCAGTTGAGAGCTGCGAATTGCGCTTTGAAGTTGGGCGCATTGTTTAGGGAATATGCGGCCAAAACTTTGATTGTGTTAATTAGCAAATTGGCGCCTGCTCAGGCCGCAGAATTTTGTGAGGGCCAGAGTCGACCACGCCCCCATTTTGTTGCGAGAGAGAGGGAGAGAGAGTCTCAGCTGCCCGGGAAAAGCATCTCGATTGTCAACAACAATTTGTTGGCCACATAAAATGAAGTGAAAAGGGTAACCAATTTGGTTCGCTTTTTTGGTCGAGAATACGTTTTTGGCCATATAAAATGCACAATGAAATTGCCTATGTTGGCAATAGTTTCTTCTTCTTTTTCAGCATAAATGTGGTTGCTGTTGCTGTTGATGTTGTATTCCGCTTTTATTGTTGTTACCTTGTGTATGTGTTATACTTTCTTTTCTGTTCGTTCGTTTTATTTGCTGGCTTTTTTCCCCTACTTTTCCTGCTTTTGTTCGTCAGGTATAACGTAAGCTAAGCAAACATGCAAAAAAGTGTTAGTATGCTCCACGCGGCACTCGGCTATCAAAAAATGTCCTTTTACCACACACACACACACGCACACACATATGTAAAAACTCAGACGTGATGTAAATTTCTATTGAATGCTGAATGGGCAGAAAAAATATTTTTAATGGTCTTTGGGCAGCCCGAAACCAGCAGAGCCGTTGACAGTTGCCTGAATTTGCGGAAGAATGAAAGAGAGAGAGGGAGAGAGAAAGAACGTGAAAGAGAGAGGAAACGTTCTACATATGTAAAGTAATGTCATGCGTTTGGTTTAGTAAGCCAACAAATCGTGTGGCTATTTAAAGTCTAGCTGCAACCGGAAAGTATGCTATCTTTGTGTTTTTTTTTTCAAGTTCGTTTATCACCAACAAAATGTTCAATATCAAATTGACTGAAGTCGCATAAAAAGGGCCAACTTTGCTCCTAATACTGTTAACGAAATGCTGTTCAAGCTGAGCGCATTAAAATGCAAAAGAATTTCCAACTCAAAGTAAATGCAAAAGTAGCAACTGAATGTGAAGAGACACAGAAATTGGCTGAAATTGAAACGATGGAATTATAGATTGCTTTCTACAAGACTGCGAAATACATAAATATACATTTTTAATATTCATTTATATAAAATTTGCTTAGCTATTTTAAAAAAGAAAGCGAATTAACGAATGGAGTATTGTAGACTAATAAATTACACTAACTTTGATAAGAAATAATCGAATTCAGAATTCTTGAGCTCCATCAAAACTTAAAAACGATTGCACCGTTTATCAATGTTCAATTCCTTGCATCAGCTAGAAAATAAGTAAAACGTCCGTCAATTCGAGGTCGATCTATTTGCACACGCTGCTGTTGCTCAGCCATCAAAAACGATTTGTCAATGTCATAATTACACATTCAAACATCAGTGTAACAATATTCAAAACACAAAACACATTGAGTCGGCAGACAGAGAGAGAGAGAGACGTAAACCTTTCAAATCAACCGAATTCATAACAGCAACAATGACCTTGCGAAAATACCAAAAATAACAAAATACATGCATAAATTTGTTGTATAAAATATACATCAAAACATGCACATATATGTAGTGCAAAAATAAAAATAAATAACTATGTCTGTATTCTGTATGTGTGTAGTTAGATGTCATTATATTGTTATGACAGGCGAATTCGAAATGCAGCATCGATTGCCTCGATAAGGCTGCAGGACGCGACAGCAACACGAATAAACATGTCGCCTGCAAGCAGTGATGCTGGTTTGGCCATTTTCTGGCTAGATCTAGCTACTTTGCTGAGTTTAGAAAGCTGTAGTCAAATTCTATGACAAAAATCGAATCAACAAAAATTTTAAGTAAAAATTAAAAATGTATTTGAAATTTTTTTCTTAAAAAGAATGTTATTTTAGGATTGTTTTTTCATTAATGTTGAATATATTGTACTACGAAATGTAAGAAAAATATTTTCATATAAATCCAGCCAAAATCTAGCGTTTTTGTCACTTAAGAAATTTGGCAACACTGCAACCAACTATCTTCATACATATTGAAAGGACATCTGTGTGTGTCTGTGTGCAAATATTTGAATATGTATTGTATTTGGAATTTTTTGCATAATTTGGCATGTAAAACATTTACAACAATGCAGCGATTGCATGTAAATATTCCATTCGATGTGCTTGGCAAAAGTTGTGCGGCTTTTCATTTTGATTGCAGCTGTTGCAGCTCGTTACCATTGTTGTTGTTGTTATTGTTGTCGCTGCTGTTGTTGCACGTGCTTAGGCACATACATAATTATATGCAGTAAAATCTGTTGAATAAAATCGCTATAAATGCGTGTGTGTGTGTGTGTGTGTGTGTGTGAATTGTTCACGCCCACTTTACACGCCCCACGCTTGCATTGTTTATGGCCCGCTGCTGTTGACAATATTTATATAGACATTTTTTGCTGCTTACCTGTGTTTATGTTTCGGTGTCAGAGTGGAACATTTTTTCTTGCTTATGCAAATATGCCAAGTTTATTCTGCTGCAGTCTTGTCTCATTTTCACACTTGTGTATTTCGCATTTTTTGTCTCACTCGCGCGCGTGTTTTTCTTTATCGAACGAACGATGCGACAAAACTTCTTTGGCGTCGCACAAATTTCGTGCATTATTTTGCTTCACTTTGTTTTTGTGTGCATTGGTATTATTATTTATGTGAGATTTGATTTCGTTGTTCACTTGCTCTTATTATTCAAGGTTTTTGTGTTTTCACTTTAAATGACGCTTTAGTTTGCGTTAGACAAAACACAAAGAGACAAAGTTGGCGACTCTTCACGTTAAAATTCTCTTTGATTCGCAATTATACGTCGCGCTCTTTACTACTGCAATGCACTCTCTTCGCTACCGTATTGCGCGCTCTTGCTCTTTTGCTATGCAGCTTCGATCTTTTGCCCGAGTCTGTTAGCAATTATTGAATTGCAATTTGCACTTCGCGATTACATTTAGATTTATGATTCACTTAATACTTTTCATTATTTTATTATTATTACTTCACTTCACTTCACTATGCACATCACTTTTTAATTTAACCCAAAAGTAAAAAAACAACAAAAAAAACTAGCGCCACGCTGTCTAAGGCTGCATCTGGCAGGCTGCTTCTGGCAGGCCGCGTCTGGCAGGGCTACACTAAACAGAGCTCCACTGACAGATCCTTCGCTGGCATTTATTGAATTGCACTTTACACTTCGCGATTACATTTAGATTTATGATTCACCTCTTATTTTATTATTATTATTTCACATCACATTACACATCACTTTTTAATATCACATAAAAAAAAACAAACGGCTAACTTGCGCCAGGCTCTTTGAGGCTGCTTCTGGCAGGCCGCGTCTGGCAGGGCTGCACGAAACAGAGCTCCACTGACTGAGCCTTCGCTGGCATTTATTGAATTGCGATTTGCACTTCGCAATTACATTTAGATTTGTGATTAATATATTAACTCATAACTTCACTTCACTTAGCACTGCACATTTCGATTTCACCAAAAAAGAAAAAAACAAAAAAAAGCAAGCGTTCAACTTACACCTTTTATTTGCTTGCTCCTTCACTCTCACTTCACGTCACGCACTTTATTTTATCCCGCTCGCACTTAACACTGTGGCTGAAAAAAAAACTTGCGCCAATTTGCGCATTTGCTTAGTGCACTTTTTTCACTCACCTCACATTACACATTTTAATACAAATATATTATTATTTATTTTATATTATTTTAATATTTATTTATTATTTAATTGCCATTTAAACTCACTTTTCAAAAAACACTGCGCAAAAACTATTCTTCTCACTCACTTTATTTGAGATGTCCCTGCTCCATTCAACTGACAAAATTGCACACTACCGAAAGTACTATTACTTTGTTGCACAGTATGTAACGCCTGCAGAACCGTAAGTGTCCTGCTTACATTTGTCACTTAAAGAGGATTTGCTCTTCGCTGACTTCGTTAACAAATCGTCTAAGCTGCGCGCGCTTTTTTTGCGTTCTCTTTGCTCCTTTTGCGCAACGCATTTTTAATAGCTCGCTTTGCTTTGCGTGGGAGAGAAGAGTACAGCAATTTTTTGAAGCCGTACTTTTTTTTGCAGCTCGTCAGTTTTCAGTTGCTTAAGCTGCGTGCGCGTCGTGTTAGTGAAATTATTTTTTTTTTTGTGGTGAAAATAAGTGCAATTAATTGTTTTTTTTTTGTTTGTTTAGTGCATAAAGTGAGTGAATATTGTTAATGTGCAGTCAAGAAAGCTGTAGAAGTGTTAAGTAAATGTGCGTTGTCGGTTTTTGCTGTAGTTTTGCACGCGTCGAAAAATTTTCAGCGCGTCGGTTTTTGGTGCAAGTGTTCGAAGCCGCGCTTTTTAGTGTACGTCGTCAGTTGCTTAAGCTGCGCGCGCGTTGTGTAAGTGATTTTTTTTTGTGGTGAAAATAAGTGTAATTAATTGTTTTTTTTTGTTTAATGCATAAAGTGAGTAAATATTGTTAAAATGAAAGCAAGAAAATTTGCAAGCAAGCTGCAAAAAGTGTTAAGCAATTGTGCGTAGTCGTTTCTTTTTTCGTCCTTTTGTGTTCGTAGCTTGGCGCGAGTGGAAAAATTTACAGCGCGTCGGTTTTAAATGCAATTGTGTGTGTGAAAGTGTTTGTTCCCTTGTCTGGCCGTCATCTGATTTATTTAAGGTATTTGCATACATTTATATACGTTTATACATTTTATTATTTATTTTAATAAGCAATTTCTAAGCATAACTCTGACTCTGAGATAAAGCAGCACCCTTGACTGTCTATTAAGCAAGAGCGAAGCGCCAGTCTCCTTCTCTCTCATTCTCTGTCTGCCTATCTATGACCACCTGCTGTAAGTGTATGAGTGTATGTGTGTATTTTATGCATGCATGTATTTTATGTGTGTTTGTTGTGTGCATGCCAAGTACATTTGAGCATCGCATGCGGAAAAGAGACAGTGCATCAGCGAGTGAAAGCTCTAGAGAGCAGAGTTGCCCATAAAAGTGCTTTTATTGCTCATTTGACAATATGGTCGCTGCACCCCTTGCGTTTTGGTCCCCCTCGGGGAGTTGTTGTTGTTGCGATGTTGCCGGTAAATCTAAATAATTTGGCAATTTTGTGCTGATTTTATTACACGCCACAAAGGTACATTAAAAACGCAACTTTTGCATAGCAACAGCGCCGATAAGGCTGAATTACAATTTGGCCCAAAAAAAAAAACACACGTGGCTTAAACAAGAGTAAATACATACCATAATGCTGTGTACTATATAAAGTAAGCTGTGCACTTTGGAAAAAATTGCTAATTAAGTGACGGGCTGAACCACAAGAAAAATCTCAAGTGTTTCCACTAAACTTTACTTTTAATTTTCCACACTTTTTCCCTACACTTTACTTTTGCCTTCTTTCTTTCTCTCTCTGTCTCTCTGTGTGTTGGCCTGCAAAAGTTATGCATTTTATGGCAAGCGTCTGATTAAACTTTGCCAGCTGCACTTTCGACAACATAAATGTGCTTAACTTCATGTGAATTGCTGCGGGGGCAACAAAGAAGTTTTTAGCTTTAATTTCTTTCATGCCACGTGGCACACACAACTGAGCAACTGTCAAATTACCTGGCAACTCCCGAGAGAAACAGAGAGAGAGGGAGTTGAACATTTCTTAGCTTTGCTTCCTGGAAATGCACTGCCAGGAAATTCATAAACATTTTTGCTTTCATTTTATGCTATGCTGGTCAAGTGGACACTCACGTTTTGGGAATACGATGACAGATTTACATAGCTTTATGGTATTCAACTCTTTTCCTTCTGTGCTTATGATAAGTGGCTTTATTTTCAAAGCTATTTTGCAAAGCTTTTGTAAAATAGAAAAGTTTCGAGTAATAGCAAGTGAATACATTAAAAATGTTCACTTGACAGTTAATTAACTTGAAAAAAAGGAGACTTTTGATAGATAAATATATTCTAAAATAAATGTAAGTTTAGAAAATGATGTAGAACTTTGATTTTACACAGTTAATTTGCAATTATTGAAAATATACAAACCAATTTAACTCATAATAAAGTTTTTACAGTTTTCTAATGACTTTTAAGCCTAATATTATATTATAATAATATTTGCTTAGGCAGAAATTTAATTTATCTCATTTATTTCTAATATCAATAATGAATTTAAGACTCTCTGAATATAATAAAAAAACTAAAAATCATTATGATTTTTAGAGTCTTCATTGGTGTGGAAGATCAATGAAAACGCTGATGTATTAAACTAAAGTTTATTGAGAATTTAAATGTATAACTAGCGTAATCAAAAGCACAAGTTGAAAAGGTTTCGCAATGAAGTTGGCTGCGATCCATTCATGGGTTGCCCAACTGATTCTTTTGTGTTGCCAGCATATGGGCAATAGGTGGCTGACAGAGTCTAGTGGCGCCATCTTTGTGTCAAACCGCTTACTTCTCAATTAGCCTGTTATTCTTAATGTGTGAGTATGGTAATAAAGTTATATTAAATTTATTGTAAATAAATTGTGTTTAGATTACTATTGGATAGTTTTTGATTGTTCTGTAAGATATCTGAGACAAATTCCTATAAACGATTTATATAAGGAAGCTTTTTTTTTACCTTCTTCCTGCTCGTTTTCTGAGAAGAATAACTGATATAGTTAAATCAATTATATTATTTTATACGGACTTATTCTTCTATTCTCTACTTGAAACTAATCATTTCATACGGACATATTCCTCTGTTCTTTACTTGAAATTGTGCTTTAAGTAGACATTTTATTGACTCCTTTAAATAGTTGCAGTTAAATGTAAAATAAGAAGAGAGGCGAAAAATGTACTCAGCAGCAGTTGGTCAACAAGTTTTTAATTATAAAATAACTTTCGACCAGTTTCACATGGCAGCAGCGAGTGTGTGTGTGTGTGTGTGTGTGTGTGTGTGTATGTGTGTGTGAGTGTGTGTGTGTGTAGGAGGCCAAAGCACATATGCGAGTGCAAAAGAATTACGTATGCCGCCCCCAAATGGGGCCAACAACAAGAAGAACACAACGTAACACTAGGCTGGCTGGCTGGTGGTGGCTTCAATTGATGGCAATGCTGTGTAATTAGCCACAAATTGTTTAGGCCTAGTTGCACACGCTGCCTGCCAGATGTTCGGCTGACCAGCCGAAATCCAAATATGCGCACATCCAAAACCAAAGATGACACAATTTGGGGCATTCGCCTAGTCTCTGCGGCTGAGTGGATGACTCTCTCTCTGTGTGTGTGAGTGTATGTGTGTGTGTGTGTGTGGTGTTTGTGTTTAACTGTATTTGGCCAATTAAGTAAGCTGCTCTCGTACACAACACGGGCTCATGTCGACGCAAATTAAAATTAAATTTTTTCCTTTTAGCTGCTCGCACAAAACTTGTCGCAATTGAACTTTTATATGCGTGTCGTATACGCAATTTTCTAGGCGTGGCAACAGCAGTGATACAACAACACATTTTACACTTACATTGAAGAGTGAATCAAATTTGCTGGTGTAGCTTAAATTTAATTGAATTTGCTGCCAAATATTTTTATTTACACTTTTTGAAGCTTTTTTTCTGCCGTTGCATAAATATTCAAATAAAATGTAGCGAAAATATGTGTATAATTAATTTGCGTACATATATTTTTTTTAGCGTTAGTTGGCAAAATATTAGCTTTTCATTTTGAGCTAATAAATTGCATTGCAAATATTGTTGCGCATACGCAACGTTAGCCGCAACAGCAACAGACAGTGTAATATAAACAGCAGACATTTGCAAAGCATTTGGCAAAAGCATTTTTGGCCATTTCAATGCATTTCAAGCAGTTGTTGGCTGCTTGTCGACAACAGATGCATTGCCTTTTGCTTGAAGTTCAACTTGCTTTTTCTTCGTCTCCGTCTCTTTCTCTTTGTCTATTTCTTTCTCTATCTGTGAACTGTTTCCTTTGGCTGTGTAACAGGTGCAGTCTTCTGTTGTTTCGCTTGTTGTTGCTGCCACAACTCAATTTATTTCAACATGTACTTTTGAAACAATGAATTTCACTTTAGTTGCTAATGGATTTTGTACGAAGCTGGTGTGTGTATGTGTGTGTTTTTGTCTGTCTGGCAGGTTTACTTGTTGTGTGTGTGTGTGTGTGTGTGTGTGTGTGTGTGTGTGTGTGTGTGTGTGGGGTCAGCTGCCAAGAAAACTGCGTGAGACAAGCCAAGCACTAGTTGAGGACTCGTCGACTCGTCGAGTTCTTTGCTTTAATGCATTTTGTTTGCTTTTTCGGGGCGACATTTTTTTTGTGCTTGCCACACACACAATGACAAATGAAAGTTGACGTGCAACGCGCACATTATTGAGACAAATGGCTGCTGCTGCTGATGCAAGGACATTAAAGGGCAGATAATTATGCAAATGCCAAATGATTGCAGCTAGCACAATGCGAATTAAAAATGCAACCAAATTGCTCCAGCTCAGCTTTCAACTCAGTCTCTGGAAGGACACTTAATTAATTTTCTTTTTGCATTACCATTTGCCCATTGCCAGTTGGCCACAGTTGTATCAACAATTTTGTGGCAACCGGCAACGCAATTCAATTCATTGTTGACACTAAAAAGTAAATTTTTGCAGGCAGTTTGCTTGCTACTCCGAGCTTTTTCCACTTCTTGTCTACGCAAATACTCTAAGCCATTTTGAGACTCTTCTCCTGCTCCTGCTCCTGTTCGTGCTTATGCTGTCCTGTTGTCCTGTCCTGGCTGTCCTTGCGGCCATTGTCATTGCTGCTGCTGTTGCTGCTTTTATGCTGTGTTTATAGTTTTCATGTTATTTTGTGCCTACGGCCAGACACTGTGCCACATAATAAAAGTTGCCTCGTTGCAACCTGTCTCCCTTCCTCCCTCCTGTTGTCTCTTTGCCACCTTCTGCGCTCTTGTTCCCTGTAGGCTTTACATTTACATTACATCTACATGTGTCTGTGATTTAGTTAACAACTCGTATTACACGCCGTGAACTTGTAAGCCTCAATTGCTTTCTGCAACAGATACTTGTGTTATTTTTCTCCCAACAACGCCAGAAAAGTTGACACAGGTTGAGTGTCTATATATGTGTGTGTTGTGTCTGTGTGTGTGTGTGTGTTTTTGGGCCAAGTAATTGCCTTCTGGCCTGCAGCTTTATGGTCATAAGTGTAAAGCCAAAATTGTAATTAGGTCAATTTGACAGTTAATAAATTAAGTTATGTTTTGTTAGAAGTATAATAGAAAATTTTAGTACATTGTTAGATTAGTATAAAAATTGAGCAATTCTCTTTATTTTGTTATCTAAAAATATATTAAAATTAAACGTACAATTTATTCAAAAAAATTGAAAACAAAAAGTCAGTTAAACTTTCTGAATGCTTCTCTGTTTTAGTGGCATTCTGTTCAAAATAAATTTTTCTTATATTTGGTATATACAATAATAATCAAAAACAAATAGTAGAATGATAATGGCTGACAAAATGGTATATTTTGTACTTTATGGTATATTTTAAATCTTATAGTATATCGAATATCAAATACAGCCTTTGTGCAGTCAGGACTTAGCTGCTTTGGTTGACAGTCTGGTATATTTTTTACTCTATAGTATATTTAAAATGTTATAGTATATTAATATGCAAATTGCAGCCGCTTTGTAGTGTGTTCTTAGATGCTTTGGTTGACAATCTGGTATATTTTGTACCTTATGATATATTTTAAATATAGTGGTATATCGAAATACCAAACACAACCTTTGTGCAGTCAGATCTTAGCTGCTTTGGTTGACAATCTCGTATATTTTCTACTCTATGGTATATTTTAAATGTTAAAGTATATTAATATATCCAATTCAGTTTTTGTGTAGTCTGGTCTGTTTTTTTGACAATCTAGTACATTTTATACTCTTTGGTATATTTTTAAAGTAATAGTATGTTAATATACCAAGTGTAGCCCTTGGGCAGTCTGGGCTTAGCTGCTTTGGTTGACAATCTGGTATATTTGATACGTTATGGAATAAATAATAGTATATCGATTTACCAAATACAATTTTTGGTATAAATCAGCATTTTAGTATATTCATTTGGTATATTTTAAGAATAATACTGCATCTCACAGTCACTCGACTCAATTATACCTATTTTGTTAGTTTTTGTGCTTATATCTTTCTTCATTTTAAGATGATGTCATTCAATGTAGATTTTTTCTGTCTAAGTTTCAATGTTCATTTGGTTAAATAATACTTGTTTTCTTCACATTTTCAACTAGTATTTAAAATGTTAACATATTGATGTGAGGATATTCAATCAATGTGCAGTGCTCTGAATTCCGTGTTCGTATGTGTTTTAGTAGATACAAACACTTTGGAGTTTGTGCTGAGGCTTAGTTACCGATGACATGTGTCAGGTGCAATCAAATACGCTTTCAAAGCTTAAACGCTTTTGCGGCACTTCGTACACAGAGAGAGAGAGAGTGAGAGAGAGAGGGGAAGTGAAAAGAGAAGAGTTGTTGCCACAGCAACTGGCAGCAAGGCAAGTGGCAAGAGGACTAGGATGAGAAATGGGTTTTTGGTTGAGAGAAGCCATCACGTTACGTGGCCCAAAATTTAGGCTGGCAAGCGAGTGAGTGTGTGTGTATGTGTGTGTCAGTGTGTGTGTGTTGGTTATGCTTTTACTTTTGTGGCATTGCTTACTAATTGAATTAATGTACACAATTTGGAAACAAAGTTTCTTACAGGAAAGCCCCCAGAATACCAAAAAGGCAGGAGAATGTTTTAGGTATTTTCGTGTGTGTTTTTTGCCACGGCACATGTGTGCGCGATTGAAATCAGTTTTGGCAGCGCCAAGCGAATTGAATTTGCAGCCGCTACTCTCTCTTTTACACACACTCTTGCTATCTCTGTCTATCTGTTGCTCTCACTGTTGTGTGTGTGCAGCAATTTTAAAACAATTTGCTCGTTTAATGCCAAAACATGTAAAGTTTTTTAATTGTCTACAAATTGGCAACATTTGTCGCTGGCAAAACACTCGAGGGAAATTGGAGAGCGGGGGGAGGGGGAAGGGGAAAGCTGGGAATTCAAAGCCAAAGACATTGAAAAGTCGTCGCCAAAAAGTTGGCGCCGCCTTCTGCCCAGAAATTGTTTTTGGCGTCACATGTTGCACTTGGCGCCTGGTTTGCAGCCTTTTAATTATATTTAATTGAAATTCGAAACCACAAACCGGGCTCGTATCCATCTTGTGTTTAAATGGCTTTCGTTAAACACTTGCAACAGTTTGTGCCCGGACATAAATCTAGTTTATTACCCAGATTTTTGCATTTAAAGCAGAGCAAGAGTTGTGACATTTATTTAAGGTTGTTAAGAATGAAAAGTCTTAATCGAATTTCAACTGATACTGGCTTGAATTTAAACTAATTATTTTTAAGACAAAGTCACAAACTTGTGGCTGCATTTTTGTCTTCAAATGGATAAAATCGATTGATAAATGTTGGTTACAATTTAACAGCCTATGAAAAGACATAAAGTGAGCAAATTCATTGAAATATTTTGTCTTGGGCGTAAACTACATTTTGGCATTCAATTTCCAACAACAATTTTGACATTGATTTAAGTTGCTTATCAATTTTATTTAATACAATTATTTTGGTCAGTAAATTGACTAAATTGTGGCAGTTTTCTTAGTATTATTTTAATAAGAAATTGATAGTAAAATGATTGATAAATATTGGTTTAAGTTTTGCTAAAGTGAGCGAATTCTTGCTAAGAGTTTGTGTTGAGTATGATACTAAATTGAATTGAGTTTAAACTTTAATTTGATTCATTCCATCGAATACTAAAATCTGTTTTTTTTTTTTGCTGAAATTGTTGTTGTTGCTTTAAATCAAGTTTAACTTTGAAAATCTGTTTTTATTGCCAAAATTGAGTTTATAATTTGAAGATAAAAATGTAGGCAATAAAAGTAGATTTTAACATTCGATAGTCATCAACAAATTTAAGCTGAAACTATATTTCATTTTGTGTAATTATTTTGTAAGCAAACTGACAAAATTTTGACACATTTTTCTGACATATTTTCTCGCTTTGAAAAAGGATAAACAACAGAGCAAAGAAGTCATTAAATTTTATCTCAAGTAAGCTAATTTTAAATCAAAATTCTAAGTCACAATCAGTAATCCTTAATCTTTACATCAGTAAGTCGTTTTATCTATCCATAAATATTTATGAATCAATTGTGCTTAAATTGCTGAACAACTTAAAGAGCTCAACGCAAATGATTTGTGCTTTATTATCTCCGACTTTTCTCTTTCCACTTTATAAAATAATTGTGCATATTTACACAATATTTATATTTTATATACAATTTTGCACATATCACATGCAGACTAATTAGTTCTATTTAATTATTCATAATATCCAAGCGAATGTCAGCTTTTCTTTTGTCTATGACCTCTAGGCGATGTGTTGTCATTAGAGCAAACATAAACACACACACACACACACACATTCACAGTAAATGCAAATTTATGTGCCATTTTTATTGTGCAATGAAATTTCACACGCTTTCGCTATCTCTTTCTCTCTGCAACATGCAACTGGAGAGCGACAGTTTTGTAGCGTGCACAAAACTAATTTGCACTTGAAACCGCAACAGCTAAAGTCACTGAAAGAGAGTGATAAAAAGAGTGTGAAGGGGAGGGGAAACGAGGCAACCGCAAAGTGTGGCGTATGCCGCATGCCTCGGCAGTTTTTGAGCTGCCGCCGGCTTGGCTCATGTGTCCTTGCCTCTTGCCTCTTGGCTCTTGGCTTGTCCTGCCGAATGAAGTGTAAATGAGATTTTTATGCAACACCAGAACCGACCACAAGATGCAACCAAGTGCTGCCGTTGTTGTTGCTTTTTGTTGCAGTTAAGTCTGACAGAGTTTTGCCCCATTCTTTCTTTCGTTTCGTGCGTTCACGTCGTTTGCCATTGTGGTTGTTGTTGTTGTTTTGTGTTATTTTATTGCTTAAGTTGCTAGTCATAAAGCTCATTATGTCTAGGAAATTGCATATAACATTACACACAACATCATAACATGGGGAAGCAAACGCTTGGCAGCTAAGCAACCCGAAGAGGCAAAAGTGAAGCAGAGCTTAATTAATGTGCAAGTTACACACACACACACACACACACATATACAGCAAGTAGTTTTGCGGCATGTGGCAGCAGCTCGTCTTGCAACACTTTTAACGCTGCTGCTGTTGTTGACGTTGGTAAACGAAATAGAAAATGAAAACATGTCAGGCTTCAAAAACATAATTGTGTTAAATTTGCAGCAAATATGTTTTTCTTAGACCCATCATCCAATTGTTGTTGTTGCCGCAGCCGCCTGTGCGAAAATATTGCTTTTTGCCATGTTGCCATTTTACATTCGTTTTGTGTGCATGTGTGTGTGTGTGTATTTGCACATTTTCCTGCCTTGGCATTTACTCTAGTTTCCTTCAACTTTTGTGGCTTTTGACGTATGCGCAACGTGTGTGCATAAGATTAAGCATACGCACGGTTGGCTGCCTGACTGCCTGACTAGCTAACTGGCTGGCTGGCCCCAACTATGAATGTTACACGAATGTCATGCCATGACATTCAATGTCGCTTCCGTCCACTCACTTAGGATACACGTATCTGCATTATGCATTCCAAATACAAATACGACAAAATGCATTTAGATTCACAAAACGCATATAAATTGCCAGACTCTAAGCTCTCAATTTAGTGCCAAGGGATGCAAAAAGATAACTCACAATTAAAACAAGTTTTGGGTCAACTAAATTTATAAATTAAATGGCATCAATCACAGTAAAAAATTTATAAAGTATTCTAGCAGTTTTCTAAATTAAATTTGAGTATTCTTATTTGTTATTTTTCAATGTTGCGAGTTGTTGTTGACGAGCTTATTGATATAGAAATCAACGCTTAATTACAACTGGCTTCAACAGCAGCTAACTCGCTGTGGGCACTTCGTCTGACAAACTGACAGCAAATGGCTCAATCAACTCAATCTCAGCAAGTGGGGAATTAAGTTGTTCAGCTTCTTGCGAAGTGATTGTGAGTAATGTGCCATTCGAGTCTTAGACAAAGGGCAGAGATTAGCTCGGTTTAGTTTTTGTTTTATGTATGAAAACTATTCGATTTATAAAAGTCACTGATTTAAGCTGTGATATTTGGTAAGGCTGAAGTATGTGTTGAATTAGATATGTTTGTATTGAAATAGCACAAAAATATAGTCAAAGTCATGTATTTTTTGACATTTTCATTTTTATATAATTTGAAAGTATTTAATTTATTCAAATTGTTATTTGTAGCACTTGTAATTTGGTATTGTTGAAGCATGCTTCGATTTACAATGTTGTTAAATATTTATAGTCATTTGATTAATGTTTTTCAATATCAACTTTATTTCAATCCTATTTAAAACAATAAATATTATACAAAATTATATTAAAAAAAGACAAACAATGAATATTAAATGGTTACCTTGGTTGATATTTCTATTTTATTTATATTTGGCATTTTTATTTTATATATTTTGAATTTATTCTATTTTTGTCAATTTTGACCAGACGCCTTTATAATATATTATATATTGTTGAAACATGTGTTTAATGTTGAAAATGCTTCCTTCAGGTAATAATTACTATAGTTTTTATGATTTCTGAAAATTTTGGTTGCGATGAGATAAAAATTGTAAAAGTTATTTAATACTTTTTTGTGGGCAAAAGCGACGTTTATGGAATATTTTTTATTCTGTGGTATCATAATTAGGGCTATATTTGGTAAGCCTTTGGCATATTTATAGTATTTTAACGGTATATTTATATGGTATATTAATTTGTTATATATTATGAATAATTACGCACTGTTTTGCTTTTCTTCACTCAAAGTTGAGCACACTCGGGTGAAGCTTTCTTATTATAACTTTTATTTCATTTTAAACATACCAAGATTTAATTAGCAAAGCTTTTCTTATCCATTTTAAAACTCTCTGATTAATATTATATTAAATGTATATTATATAATATTGATTAAATCAAAACAGCTCTTTATTATGCATTTTTAAATATACTTTTCTATACAATTAAAAGCATGTATCGATTTAGCAAAGTTCACAATTACAAAGTTATTTATAATTGGCATGTTGTTGTATTTTGCCAATGATATTTTCTATTATTTTCTGTTACAAATTTGAAACATTTGTTGTGTAGACTCTATGAATAAACCGTAATAACAATATCTCCCACTCACTTTGTGATGCTGATACCAATTAATTGATATCCGTTGAAACCGCCGAAACTCATCTCAACTCAACAACTTGTATGCGTGTGTGTGTGTGTGTGTTCGATTAATTAGGCCTGTCATCGTATAAATTTAGCTAAATTATTATCAAAACTGTTTTGCCAGCGACAACTGTAGAGGATTTGTACAGTATGTCACAAGGATAGACATGAACATGAGGACAGACATACAAATATATATACAAAGCGTGGAGGAGGGGGCGGGGCGCCTAGGGACACATGTTGATGGCACCAAATTGCAATGGCGATATGACAATAATGCAATCAAACAATCAATCAATTAATGTCTGCTTGAATTAATGTTGAATATTATGTATTATCATCAATGTCATCATTAGCACTAAATTCAATTATCTCTCGCTTCGCTCGTAGGCAGCCAAAGTCGACGAAAGTCGCTGAAATAGCAGCGGGGAAAGTCAAGCAACTGCTGCTTGACATCGCACCAAGTGATGATTCATCATTGTTAGGCATTTTCCGATGAAGAAAGCCGGGGGGAGGGGGAGATGAAAGCCAACACAGACAGTAGACTTTGTTTTCAAATTCACAGCAAAATGAAATTTTTTTTGGGAAATTTTTGTGTGAAAATTAAATAATATTCCAGCATGGCGGGCAAGAGCCATTGTGCCGCTGTACTCAATACTCAACCGATGCTGCACATTAATCGCGATGATTATGTGGATGTCTATCGCGATGTCTATAATACCGGATACTTTTCGATTTGGTGCACAATACTCGCCTTCACAGCCTTTGTGCTTTTTCATACATTACGTTAAAGAATATTTCGCTATGCTGATGGTTAAATTTATCTCGGTTTTTTTGTTTCTGCCTCGGAAAAGAATTGTGAGCATATGAAATTTTAAAATGACAATTTCACATTTATCTTTTAAGCAGCAAATAATGGGCATTGATTGAACATTTATCTTTTAAACAGCAATCAAGGAATGAAACTATAAAGACATCTTCAAACTGAATACTTGAATGTAAGCTTAATTTATTTTTTAAGCAGCAAATCATAGAATGGAATCTACAAATTTTTAATTTATTAAATTTTAAAATACTATCAAAATTTTTGTATATTATTGTAATGTTATTCTAATTATTAAAAAGAAAAATGTAAAAGCCGTTGATTTTTATACCAGCTTTAAAAGCTTAGTATTTTCGCGGTATAATAATTTGGTATATTTTAAAACTGATCATACATCTACGGTATATTTTGAATATATATCATACCAAAAATGACCTTTGGTTTTTTTCAGTATTTTTGTGGTATATTATTTGGTATGTTTGAAGACTAATATTGAAATGTTATTCAAATTACTAAAAAGTTAAATGTAAACGCCGTAGATTTTTTTACCAGCTTTAAGAGATTAGTATTTTTGCGGTATAATAATTTGGTATTTTTTAAAACTGAATATTTTGAATACATATCGATATACCAAAAATTACCTTTTGTATTTTTCAGTATTTTTGCGGTATTGGTTTACTTTTATTTTAAGTGGGTACCCGATATCTTAAAGTCGAGCACACTAGTTTTCTTACTTGTTGGTATTTCAATTGGAAAATGTAATATGGTATATTTCGATTCTAAAATTCACGTCGCACTGTTTTGCTTTTATTCAAAATGGGTACCGGGTATCTCACAGTCGAGCACACTCAACTCTAGCTTTTCTACTTGTTGATGTTTCAATTTCGCAATTGAATAAAACTCTCAATTTGTTCAATAAACTTAATCTGAGCAGTCAATTGACTAACACAACACACACTCAATTTTCCTACTATTTGTTCAACAAATAAATCGAGAATGAATGAATTCAATATTCAATGCTTTTATTGCAAATCTATCATAGTTTTAACTATTAAATTCTATTTTTTCTGTGCTCTTTGTGTGTGCATTTAAACACCTTGTCAATTTGCCAGCACATTTGTCAAGCAATCGGTCAATTTGTCTGGTCGCTGCCGATTGTCAATTTTTCAGGGTTATCAATTGAGTTTGTTTATCAATCATTTGCATTTGGCATTAAGTCAATATTATAATACGCATTGCAATCGTGTAATCGACAGTTTTGTATCTTAATGTTGAGGTTTTGGTTCCCACCCCGAACAAAAAAAAAAAAGAAATGCGAAGCGTTAAAAGAGGCGTTGCTGACATTACTCATACGCCGCGTATGGCCGATGTCTCACTCATGCCCTTTTTTCGCTCGCTTTGTGCGTGTGACATATGCAAATATTTATGCCCCGATGTGCTCTCTGTGTGTGTGTGTGTGTACAGTTGTGCATAACATTATGCAAATGCGGTGTCTGTGTGAGAAAACAAATACACACACACACACATACAGAGACACTTACATGGAAACAAAGAGGCAATGCCATAAAAGTTAAGTAAATATATAAACACGCAGCGGCTTACGCATGCCTGACTGTCAGTTGTTGTTGTTGTTGTTATAGCTGCATGTTGATGTTGTTATTGATACAAACACACACACACACACAGACGCACACACACACGGCATAAATCAAAATGCTTGTAAGTCGAGTAAACATTGAAAATCAGTTATGTTTGCTGCATTATGTATCAAAAAGTCAAACGAATATTCCCAGCATTCATTCGACTATATGAATATGAATATGAATATGAAGCCTTCTACTTACATCACTCCCACCTCTTGCTCTCCCCCCTCTCTCCCTCTCTTTCTCGCTCAGTCGCTTTTCGATAAATTGCGCGTGAATGATGCATAAATCAAATAAAGTTAAAAAATTATATGTATGGCAGCGAGGCATGATCCTTTGTCGACGCATTCGACTGTGCGTGTAAAAAATTTGTGTAACGCACTTTTTCTTCTTCTTTTTTTGGGCCCCGATTGTGGTAGGTATGTGTGTGTGTGAGTGTATGTGTATGCTGCTGTCAGAACTCTCATATATATATGCATATACATTTAAAGTGTAAAGCAAATTGCATTAAGGTGAATCGTTTGTTGATAAATAAACATAACTTTATTGCATCGCCACAATATATTTGAGAATAGGGAAGGGGTATATTGACTATGAAAAAAGACTTTAGAAAAAAATATTGAACTTTTTTTTTACACTTATTTGAACAAGCTAAATATTATACAATAATGTAAATCAAAAATATAATTGATTTTCTAATCTTGGTAATTTAAGCAAGAAAATGTAGATAAAATAAAAAAACAAGTTCAGTCGAGTATGAAATATACCAAATTTATATACCACAAAAATACTAAAAATATACCAACAAATATTTTGCCATATGGTAAGTACTACATTCAAAATATTCCACAGAGTGCAAAAAATACTTAAATATTTGATATTTGTAGCTTGCACTTTATTGCGAAACACTTTATAGAAAAACAAGTATGAAAGATTCAGTCGAGTGTGAAATATACCAAATTTATTTACCGCAAAAATACTGAAAATATACCAAAAACTATATTTGTCACATAAGTACTATATTCAAAACATTCCACATAGTGCAAAAAATACTAAATTCTTTGATTTTTGTAGCTTTCACTTTATAGAGTATCTCTTAGTTATCCACAATTTATTTGCATTGCTTTTTCTTTGTCGTATCGGGCAATATCAAAGTGTTTGGCAAGTTTTTTGTATGGCTTACAAATAGTTGGATATTTCATATGATGACGGTTTACACATTTTTTTGCACGCTGCCTGCAAAATAAACACAATTTAATTAAAAAGTTTTTGCGTTTTTGGACATCTTAACTTCATCATTTTGGGTTTAAATTGAGATACAAATTTTTCAAGCATTGCTTAAATTGAAATGCTGATGATAAATTCTATTAACTAGCTAAAATTGCATTAAATAATGAGAGGAATGCTTTTCAGGTGATTAAGGAAATATAAAATTCCAGTTATAATTATTATTTTTATTGATATGTGTATAACTCTTGCATACTTGAGCGTAATTTTTATATTGAAACATTTTTGGAATATTAAAAATAACAATCAAAAATTATAGAAATACTCTATTAACAATCCTTTAATGGAACTTACGTTTGGAATATGGCAGAAACACTCTATTAACATAAAGAATACTTTAATAGAACTTTCATTAAAAACAATATAAAGAATATTTTAATGGAGCTTTCATTTAGGAAATCCTCTATTAACATAAAGAATACTTTAATGGATCTTTGCTGATAGATTTTTATGGTATACATAACAAATAATTGAGAAGTTCATTTTAAAGTAGAGTTGTTTAATCTCCAGCGTATCTTGCAGTCAATCACTCTGCTTTTTGTTGGGCTTTTTAATGCAATCCTATATTTACACGATGTTGCAAGCATTTGCCTAGCTGTTCTGTTTGGTTGGACGTCAGCTGCAGCAGCTTCGTAGTTGCAGATGCTCCAAGCACTTGGCTCATCTTGCTCTGCTTTGGGCTTGGCAATTTGCTAAAAGTGTTATCAACATTCATCGATTCGTATTTCGCTTTTTTGCATATGCAAAAGTCAATTTACAGCTGGTCTCTCAAGCGTTCTCATTTTCCCCTCCTAGCTAACTTTATCTATATTTCGTTTCTCCTTTTCTTTTTTTTTGTGCGTTTTTCCTTTTGTCTTTGGGAACTACATAGAACAGAGAGCGAGCGTCGCTCGGTGTGCCACAAAATTGAGGATGCTGCGTCAGGGTGGTTGTCAGAGTGTCAAGTTTGCTGGGGAGTCACCAGAGTCGCAGGCAGCCGACCAACTTGAGACAGCAGCCGCAGGATGTCAGCTGCTTTTGCTTCTACTGCTGCTTCTACTACAGCTGCTGTCCTCACTAATGAAACAAAAACAGACAAGTTAATGTACAGTTGATGTACATTCTAATGGGCTTGGTCACTCTCGTTGTCTTTACTCTCTCTCTCTTGCTTTTGGCCACAACTGTCTGCAGATTTGCATAGAAAGTAGCGTTGGCCGTGCTAATTGAGTGACTAAGCATTTCGCTGGCTAAAAGTTTTCGACATTCTAATGCCATTGTCAAGCTTCAGCTGAAGCTGCCTCAAAAACTAAGTAGTTAACATTTCCGCTGGCACTTACCTGCAGCAATAGCAATAGAAGCTTGTGGCCTGTTCTCAATTCGCCCATGAATATGGGGCTGCCTTTTATAAATAATTCAAGCGCATGCTGATAACTGCTGCTGCCACTGCTCTTAAGTCTTTTTCTAGAGCAACGCAAATTAACAGAGCGCATTGAATGGGGCAACCCATACACACACACACACACACACAGACACACAAAAGACTAAAAGCCTGCCTGCACAAATGTCACAACGAAGCTGAAAAACTTGCGGAAGTTGCTCTTTTGAAATGCAAAACTTACAAGGCTTTTCGCCTTTTGGCATTGGATGTTGTTCGACAATTTTCGGGCATTAAAATCAACTGTGCATGTTTTTTGGAATTATTCTAGCATAATTTCTCTCTCTCTCTCTGGCAGCAGCTGTGCGCTCAGTATTGACTTCCTTCTAGTTCTTTATATTTTGGCACAATTTACTTAATGTGCGCACAAAAGTGTTGCCTACTTTTCAGAGCAGCACGCGCCATTGCAAATTAACAGCAGCAACAGAGTGAGAGTGAGAGAGAAAGAGAGAGAGCGGAAGAGAGAACGAAGCAAACAAAATAACACAATTTACAGTTAATCTAAATGTTGGTTTTTATTAGCCAGCAGAAGTTTCTGCGGCTGCGACTGCAACTGAACTTGATAAAAGTTAAGCCACAGTCGATGGAAGAAGAGGGGAGAGCAAGAGAGAGAGGCAGATGCTGAGCTGGAGTGCATGATATAGCTACAGCAAAAGTGACTTTATTATAATTTTCAACTTTTGATTTACTGCGCACTTTGAGCATCTCTCTCTCTTTTTCTGTGTGTTCGGCTCAAGATGCCAACGAGGCCAACTCTGGACTCCAAACCCAACACAAAAGCCAACCACACACACACACACACACACACACAAAATGATGTTAATTTTTACACACACACAACAACAACAACAAATACTATGGCAGCCAGCGCCAAATTGTTGCGAGAGAGAGATAACAGCGAAAGAACGGCAAGAAAACACAATTGTAAAAGTTTTGCACAAAAAGATTTACAAAATTACAATAATAAAAACAACAATAAAATTAAGCATTGTAATATGGTGACACAAAAATTTTGTGTGGAACAATGGCACAAATCAAATCAATCTGCCAGCAAAACGAATTACAAATACTCTCTGAGGGTAGAGATTTATTTAATTGAGCGGAAAATGATGATGAATAGCAAACAAAAATGGAAGATGAGGGAAGAAAGTTTAGTTGAGATTATAAAATATGAATTGAAAAATATTCATTGTTTTCTATATTAAACTAGAATAAAAGAAAAGCAAGTTTAGCATGGAAATTTATCCTTTTTTTATTTTTAGACGGACTGAGAGGAAAGTTAAGATTTTAAACATTGTAATATGGAATAAAATGAAAGCCATTTTATTACAAATACGATAATCTATTTTGAAATTTGAATGTGAAAAGCCAAAAGTTAATTATTGAATTGTAGTATGAAAATAATAGTCAATTCTTCAATGAATATAATTTGAAATTTCTCCTTTCAATATAAAATAAGAGAATTTTAGAAAAAAATATATATTCTTCGATTTTTAGTGTAAAACTTATAGTATGTGTTTATAATTGCAGTATAAAATGTTAGTATATTCTTTGATTTTGTAGTATAAAAATTATAGTATATTCTTTGAATTGTAGTATAAAAATTACAGTATATTATTTGATTTCTAGTAAAAATTTTCACTATATTCTTTGATTTCAAATTATATTCTATTATTTCTAGTATAAATTTGTAGTATATTCTTTGATTTCTACTATAAATGTGTAGTAGATTCTTTGATTTGTAGATTAAAATTTATAGTATACTGTGCAATAAATATAAAGCTTAATTTCTGCAAGCAAACCATAAATAATATTTATACTTTTCCTCTTTCCTTGCAGAAGCTCGACTGAAGCTGCCCGTTCAAAAGCATTCCACAAAATCGGTGAGTTATTTCTCATTTAAATTTGCAATAAATTTAAGAGTTTTCCCCAAACGAAGTATGCAATAAATATTTGACAATTTGAGTGCCGTTTGATTTAAATCAATTTACACTTTTCGGCAAGCTCGAAACAATTAACTAAATCAGGAATTATTGAGCTATCAAACAAAAAGATGATTGAACTGCATCAAAGAGCTGCAAATGACACTCTTGAAATGTGAAATTAATTTGTGTGTAGTCAAACAGCTTGTTCAAAGTCATATGCCACTTAAATACCTCAACCTCAACATATATTTCAAGTTTTGTGGCGAGTTGAAGAGCTTGTTAAATGGATGCTTGAGCTGAGAAATCCCAAATCGCTTTTAATTTGATGGGCGACACGGAGCCCGACATAAATTGCGCATTCTACAAAACGATTTTCAGTTTTACGTCGCGACTTAAAGCGTGGCAAAATCTATATATATACTCTATATACTCTATGTAGGTGTTGATTTGTAGAGGTGAGTTTAAAGCGTTGTGCCTGGCACGTGTCATAATTGCAAATCAATGAGCTGCAATACAATGGACGCTCTGATTATGACGATGCCATAACGATGATTACGCCAATTGTGAATGTATGAGTGTGTGTGTGTATGGGTGCTGCAAATGTACGTGCATGTGTGTGTGTGTAGCATTTTAATAAATTACGTGACAAACTGCAGTGCTCTAAGCCTTCCCATGTGGCTTACACATTGGTAGAGTAGCAAGTTGTACTGGCAAGGAAGGAAGGAAGGAAGGGGAGAGGGGGAGCAGCAGCAGCAGGTGGCTCTCGCGGCGATGCGTGCCCGAATTCCCGTTAATGTAGGCTCATTAGTTGGGGCATTAAAGCAGTATTATGGGGCAACATTACGAGCTGGGATTTGACAACGCCTTTGAATCGGTCGTGTTGCATTTGCGTCTTGCACATTTGCATGCTCCGATTGTATCTTGTATTCACAGTTGTTACCCCTACTCCCCTCCCCCTCTCTAGCTTCCTCGCTTTGCAGTGTAATTTGCAAAATGAAATGACAAAGTTTTGCACACAGTTAACAATATTAAATCGGATTTCAAAGGCGCACCGACGACCGACTCCAAATGTAATTACATTTTCTGTTTTGTGTGTTAACAAACCGTATAATTGGCCCGGCGCTTTGTCGCGCTCTCATCGCAGCAGCCAGCATTCAACTTTGTTGTTGTTATCCTCGCATCCAACATTCAGCGTTCAGCATGTTGCCAGTTACTACATAGTTGCCTTTTGCCTTGGCCGATAAGCAACAGTTAGTACGCATTAACACACGCACAGAGTTTACCTACATCTCATCTTGCTTGCTTCCTTTCCTCCTGCTCTACACATGGTTAATGGCCTCGTCCAGTGACTTGCATGCAATTAATGTGAAAGCAATGCGTTGCCATTTACCTAATGGATTGCTAGAATTAAATAAATTAGTGCAAGTCCTTCGTGTCTGACTCGATTCAACTTGATGCTGAGCTGGGGAAATATGAACAGTTGAGCACTGGACAAATGAGTGAGCTCGACTTTAGCACACTGCATTTGCTAGTTCTGAGCATATTTAAATAACGCTATTAGTGTAGGGAGATGAGCATATAAATAGATCTACATAAGTTTATTAGAAGTGCTTAAATTAGGAATATTTTGGCAACTGATGAAAGTAAATTATATGTGTTTTTTCTACAAGTTATGTTGTTTTGTTTAATTGAGAGTTTTACTAATGTTGCGTCGTAGAAATTCAAGGACTCTGACTTCAAAAATGTTTATAGCAAAGTAAGTAACTTATAAGCTTCGATTATTGACAGCGTTCTTAAATAAACACAAGTAAGGTTGTCCAATTCATAACCAAATAATAAGATTGTGGAATGTATTTTCAGATAATAAAATATGGAGAAATTATATCATATTTCAGTCCTCTAAATTTGCCTTGGACACTATTACTTTATAATGTCATTTAAAGTTCTTGTTTTAATAATAAAGTAAGCTAATTCAAATTTTTCTTGTATTGAAGAAAATGTATTTACTATTTTCCTAATATAATTTAAAATTTATAAATAGAAACTTAGATATGTGCCTGATGTGTAGATTATTATTCCCTATTTATGGAATTATAGAAAATGTTTTTTGTTATTTAATTAATAAATAATTTTTTGTCTTTAATATTTAAAATCTTTAAAAGTACATACTAGACTTTCATTTAAATGTCTTTTTTTAATAATTCTTGATTAGAAATTGTAAAAAAAAACTCTTATTTTTATTCATATTAAAACTCTTTTGTTTAGCACAAAAAAAAAATGCAAGTGTATGAAAAGGCTAAAATTTTGCTAATATTTTTGTGTTGATAAACATTTATAAATGAAAAAATCATATATTAAAAATTCCTTTATATTCTGTATAAATTAAAATGTTTATAAATTCATAATCACTCAGCCCTTAATCTATACAAAATGCAAACAAACACAATATAAATTCCCTTCAATTTTCTTTTTTTTATGAAACTGCAATAAGAAAAACATATTTCTATGCATTAAAAATTCCTTTATTTACTGGCGAAAACTGAAATTGTTTTCGTTGCTGCTGCAGAGAACTGAGAACCACAACTATTGCAGTTATTAGCTAGCAACTTGGTTAATTGCAGAATTTTATTATATTAAGCATTGCAAACGTACAAAGGGGAAGAGCAAAGAAGTGGATTGTGTTCCTCAACAAGATGTTAAATTCTCGACGAGGCAACAAACTGGAATAAAGCCTTGCGAATGTGGTTTGACGCTTTTCCAATTACCAACATTTTCGAGTAGGTATGCAAGTGTGAATGTGTGTGTGTGTGTGTGTTGCACCTGCGTCATTCCAAAAACGAGAGATAGAGATAGAGCGGAGAAAGAGATAGAGAGAGAGAGAGAGATGCGAGCGATGCGCTCGTGTGTAAATATGCAGCTGGCATATTACTTGGGTACAATTGCATAGTCCCTTTGTCATATTTTCGGCATGCCATCAAGTAAATTTAATGAAATTGTTGCGGCTTTTCCAGTTGCCAGGGAACAGAGCAAAGTCTGCGGTCTTTGGATGAGTCGCCAGTCGACTCTTCTCCTATGGTTGTTGTTGTTGTTTTTGGGCAGTCGTCAACGTCGTCGTCATCGTCATCGTCAACGACAGAGTCATCAGCGCCGTCAACATCATCATCATCATCTTTGGCACTCGCTTGTTTGCTCAGGCGTTTGCCCAGCCTCCTTACCCTTCCCCTATCCCTTTCCCCCCTTTCTAGGGGGGGCTTGTGAAAAGTGGGTCAGTTGCACAGGCAATGCGGCATGAAATTTGAGTTGCTTGCCATGTTAAACAAATTTTGTGGTCAGTTGTCAGCAACAAAAAGCGAAGCAGCCAAATATTTGCTCAACCAGCTCAATATATACCCCAGGGTCTAACCTCTGCCCCGCCTCCCGCCTCCCTTCTTGGCCAAGGCTCTCAGTAGTGTGTGTGTTCTTGATCTCATTATAAAGGCGAACTACACAAAAATTACCACAACAGAGACTATATACTGTGGCCACATCACAACTCCCTCTTTAAGGAGAGAAGATGAGAAGATGAAGGATGGGTTTGCTCTGCTTGGCCAAAATTGATTTGCTCTCTCGGGTCACAGGTTTGTTTGAGTTGCACTTGACACATGCGGAAGCCATGCGTAAATCTTTTAAAAAACAACTTGAAAAGGAAACAGCACATTAATTGATTTCCAGCACGCTTCAATGAACATTCAAGTTCGCACAAACACACAACTACAACTAGCTTAGAGAAATTAACTGATGAGCGACTAAAAGATGCCCTTTGAAAAGAAAAACTCTTAATACGAAATGTAGAGAAATTAGTAATGCAAAATGTAATGAAAGATTAGGTAATTTAATTTGCTTATTGAACTCGTATTGAGCATTGAATTTATTGGTTGCCAAGAGAGTACATATCAAACGATACTTTATGCCGTGGAAAAGTCAAATTTGTAATGGCAAATATATAGAAATTAGTAATGCAAAAAGTAAAGAAACTTTTGGTGGATTTTGCGCATAGTTTGTAAAAGTATTCATGAAAATGAACAACGAGTTTTATAAGCTTATTCAACTCATAGAATAATATTAATGATGGAGTGTAGTGGCTGTCAAAAAATTACTTTCTAAAGAATACTTTAAGCTCTAGAAATAACAAATTTTTAATGGCAATTATAAAGAAATCAGTAATGCAGATAGTAAGGAAAACTTGGTGGATTTTGTGCTTAGATTGTAAAACTATTCATTAACAAATACACAAAAAATTTTGTTAGCTTATTCAACTGGAGGAATAATATTTATGATTGAATTCACTGTTAAGTAAAAGAGTACAATATCGTGTATTGCATAAAGAATTCACATGTTCATAGCATTACTGGTCAAATTGGTCTAAGATATGAAGGAAATTTAAATTGGATAGCTTTTGATTAGAGCATTTTATAGAGAAAGTATTTTGTAATGCAGAAAAATTGAATTTTTTCAGTCGCGTTTAATTAAAACAGCTTAATTCATGGCATATCAAAGCTTATAATACAATTTTCGATTACAATTTCTTCTATTTCTGTGAAGAAATACAGATCTTTATATATTAGTATTAATTGAATAAGTATTTTGTCTATAAAATGTAGAGAAATGTGCTACATCTTGAGATGAAATAAATAAGTTATTTTATTTGTTAGGTTTAAAAATGAAATAACAAATTATATATATAAAAAGATAATATTATATTAAAAAAATTAAAATTATATTATAAAAATTAGTGATATAAGTTGGGACAATAAGTATTTCGCTTTGAGACTAGTAAAAAGCAGAAATCAGGATTTTGAAATGAATTTTATTATTGATGTAATTTCATGCAAAAGGAATTCATTAAATGAGAACATCGTATGGGAATAAGTATTTTCTTATGAACTGCTGATAGTCTTTCATTGCCTTTTTCGACACACAAATGTTGCAGTGTATTTGCAAAAATGAAGCTGATTTGCGGCGCGACGCATAAGCAGAGCCTAGAAGGAGCAGAAGTAGGAGTAGGGGGCAGACAAAGAGAAGGAGAAGAAAACCAGGCCTGGGCCAGGGCCAGTGAAGCGTGACAGGCGCGTGGCCAACTGACAATGGCAGCAACAAAAGCAAAAGGCAGAAAAGCAGAAAAAGCAAAGCAGAAAAAGAAAACGAAAAGAAAGAGATACTCGCAAAAAAGCAAAACAAAAACCAAAAAAAAAAAGCATACGTACGAAATGTTAAAATGGTTGCTTTGCATGCCAAGCGGCGCAGTGTGCCAATTTTTCAGTTAAAAGGCCGAAAAAAAGAAAGCAGGAAAAAAGAAATTTGCGCAAAAGCAATGTAATAAATGCGTCTGCTTTGTGTGTGGCAGGCAAACTGATGAACAGCGTCGAAAAAGTGAAACAGCAGCCGATAGAAGAAGCACGAACCAAAAACTTGAACTGTAACTGAAGCCCGACTTTGATCCCATAAAATGTTGCTCGAATTTTCACATTCATTTTTTTTTTTTGTTTTCCGTTGTGTAGAGTCACATCAATGCATTCCATCAGTGTGTGTGTGTGTTTTACCTGTCGCTCCAATTTTTATGTAGCACACTTTAAGGCGCATAAAAATGGCCATCGCCATTTTGGGGACGCGTTTATCTTTTAGCCGTTTTATGTCGCATTTGCGTAGCGCACAACTTTGGAGCCAGAGCTCGTTTTATTGTAATAAATTTAAAACATTTTGCACTCATACACATTTTATGAATCTTGAAGATGCCAGCGAATAAAGTGCAGCTGAGCTAAGCTGCGTCGTTGTTGTTGTTGTTGTTGTTGTCGTGTCGTTTGCTTTTGCTTTTGCCATTTCCCGAGTACAGATATTTTATTTGGCCATTGAGACACACGGGCATGGCAAAGTGCACTGCAATTGGGATTTATGCAAATGGTGATATATACTATAAATATATACATATATATTTTGTATGTGACCCTCTATCTTCCTTCTCTTTCTCTCTCTCTGCAGTTGAACTGCAAAACTTTCAACATAGATTAAAAAATGTCAGCGGAATTTATGCGAAATTATGCAACAGCAACGCAGCAACAACTCGAAGTCTCTGGCATGCATATGCAAAGTTGATATTACGCATACGCCACATACGCGCAAAAGTTGTTGTCGAGTTGCTTTCAATGCCACATAACGCGTTTGCTAACAATGCACCTACTCGTCACCATCGTAGTTTTCAGTTGCTGCTGCTCCTGGTTTTTTAATAATGCTGCCAAATACATATTTTATGATAGCACAAATCGTTGCCAGCTGCACGATAAATCAACATGCATTTTAATAACTTGAACTGTAACTGGAATTGCAGCAGCATCAACAGTGGGAGCAAAAGTCACAATCGCATCCACAACGGCAGTAAAATCAACAAGAAAATGAAGCTTCATTATGGCAGCCAGCAAAAATTGTTATGAAAATTGACTTTTTAGCCGCAAGCTAAACTAATTTTGTGTGGCGCATTCTTCCTCTCCCTCTCTTCTCTGCCTGGCATAAAAGTCAATTGGCAACGGCATTGACTTTGGCTTTGACTGTGAATGTGCCTCACTCCCATTTCTCTCTCCCAGCAGCATCAGCAGTTATCGATACGGTAGTTATCGTTATCATTTGACTGGCCATTTGCTGCTTATCAAAGCTGATTGCAATGCCCCAAGCTGCTCCTGCTCCTCTTCAGCTACGCTTTCACTTCGCTCTTACTCTGCAGTAAAAATCTCTCTCTGCATACTTATTGCACGATGTCTGACTTTTGCCTTTTTCGATTGGATTCTGAGCTGTAGGATTCCGCTTCATTCGTTCTCTCTCTCTCTCTCTTCGTTGGCAATGTTATTGCATATAAACTTCATAAATCTTTTGCTCACTTAAACTTTTGCAATTGAGTTGTGGATACAAATTAACTCGACTTGCTGCTCAAAAAACTTTTTCCTAAATAACAACAATAATAACAAACAGGCAACAACAAGAAGAACAACACTGCATTCGACCTCTGCTCCGCTATCTCTCTTTCTCTCTCTCTCTTTCTCTTTCTCTGTGTGGCATCTGTGGCAGCAACAATAATATTTACAAATAGTATATCTTGAGCTTAACAACTTTTTCCGGTTCGCCGAGAACTGTATATTAACTTAAGCTGGAATTTATGAATGGAAATGGTAGCTACAAAAAAGTGTAAGAAAGTGGAAATATATTTCTGCAAAAAATAGCTTAAAACACGTTAATTATTGGAATAAAAATATTCTTTTTATTTCCTTAAAATGACTTTTAAAATGTATTAAAAACTTGCAAGAACGAAAGTAATTTCATAGCTCAAAAAAAGTGCAACAAAGTGAAGATATATTTATAAAATAATCTCTAACGAATAATGTACTAATAATGGTCTTTTAATTCCATAAAATAAGATTTAAAATTAATCAAAAACATGCAAAGAACTAAAGAAGTCAGTTAGCAATAAAAATCCTGCAAAATAGTGGAAAAAAGTGGAGATAAATTTGTCAAAAAAAATATCTTCAACATGAATACGAATTGTCAATTTTTTCCCTTAAATGGCATTTATAATGTACTGAAATCTTTCAAAGAACTAAAGTAGTAGTTTCTCAAGTGTAAAATAGTGCAAAGAAGTTGTAATTATTACAATAAAAATTGTCTATTATTCCTTAAAATTCTATTTAAAATATATATATATATATATATATATATATATATATATATATATATATATATATATATATATATATATATATATATATATATATATATATATATATATATATATAAAAGCTAGTTTCTTAGATAAATCTTTCAGAGAACTAAAGTGGTTTCTTAGCTACAAAATAGCTGTAAAATAGCTTTAAAATAGTGCAAAAAAGTAGAGATATACAGTGGCGTGCAAGTGTGAGTACATGTTTGCAACTACTGACTTTGTGTTCGCATAAAAACGTTATTAGTAAAGTAAATGAGTCCAAATTTTTTGTGTTTATTCTTTGAATATTTATTAACAAAATCTTATACAAAATATATCAAAAAATCTTTTTGGTTTATTTACGAAATAAAAAACAAAAAAAACTCGCATGTACTCAGTTATGCTCATTTTGAACACTTTTCAACAAACGTTTTTTTTTTAATACTTCGTCCAAAGACCGATATATTTTAATTGTGATATTTATTCATTCTGGTATATTTTCTACCAAATTTGTTATTTTTTTTTTTAGAATAGCGCTCTATTCTTGCTGGACTCGGCGCTGCATCACGCGCTAGCTTGCTGGTACTGATTCGTAGAGTTCCAATCGGTTTTTCATTATCGACCAAAAATTTTCGATCGGATTGAGATCAGGACTCCGTGCTGGCCACTCCTTTAACTTAAATTGTTGTTTTGTGGTCCATTCCTTGAAGATTTTGGACGTGTGTTTTGGATCTCCATCTTGTTGAAATGTGATGTCTCTCTCCTTATACGCACATTTGTCAACAAAATCGCAAATATGGGTTTGCAAAATATCTAGAAAGTCTTCCTTTTGCATAGTATCATCTATTTCCATAATTGGTCCAACGCTCCACCAAGTGGAACAGCTCCAGGACATGACATTTCATCCTCAGTGTTTCGCAGTTCCTTGTACGTGGCCTATCTGCAATGACTCTTCTGGCTTCTTCCATAAAACTTGGGAATTGGACGACTGGAAAATAGTTATATGGTCTTATGAAACGAAATTCAATCGATTCCAGTCGGATTGTAAGCAATATTGTTTGAATAAGCCAGAAGAGTCATTGCAGATAGGCCACGTACAAGGAACTGCGAAACACTGAGGATGAAATGTCATGTCCTGGAGCTGTTCCACTTGGTGGAGCGTTGGACCAATTATGGAAATAGATGATACTATGCAAAAGGAAGACTTTCCAGATATTTTGCAAACCCATATTTGCGATTTTGTTGACAAATGTGCGTATAAGGAGAGAGACATCACATTTCAACAAGATGGAGATCCAAAACACACGTCCAAAATCTTCAAGGAATGGACCACAAAACAACAATTTAAGTTAAAGGAGTGGCCAGCACGGAGTCCTGATCTCAATCCGATCGAAAATTTTTGGTCGATAATGAAAAACCGATTGGAACTCTACGAATCAGTACCAGCAAGCTAGCGCGTGATGCAGCGCCGAGTCCAGCAAGAATAGAGCGCTATTCTAAAAAAAAAAATAACAAATTTGGTAGAAAATATACCAGAATGAATAAATATCACAATTAAAATATATCGGTCTTTGGACGAAGTATTAAAAAAAAACGTTTGTTGAAAAGTGTTCAAAATGAGCATAACTGAGTACATGCGAGTTTTTTTTGTTTTTTATTTCGTAAATAAACCAAAAAGATTTTTTTGATATATTTTGTATAAGATTTTGTTAATAAATATTCAAAGAATAAACACAAAAAATTTGGACTCATTTACTTTACTAATAACGTTTTTATGCGAACCCAAAGTCAGTAGTTGCAAACATGTACTCACACTTGCACGCCACTGTAATTCCGTTAGGTTACATTTAAAATTTATCAACAACTAAACTTAAACTAAAGTTGTTTCCTAGCTGCAAAATAGTGCAATGAAGTAAAGATACATTTATAAAAAATCTCTTATTAATTATTATAGTAAAAATGGTCTATAAATTCTCTAAAATTGCATTTAAAATGTTTCGAAAACTATACTTAAACTAAAGTAGTTTCTTAGATAAAGAATTCCGTACTTTAAAAACTTAAACTAAAGTAGTTTCTCAGATGAAGTATTGGTACTTGAATTCAATCATTTGCAGTAGCATAGCTTTAATAAATATTCTAAAAGAATCTTCTCTTGGATTCGATTTAAATTTGAAAACATTCAGACACCTTTTTTTTGCCACTTCAATGGCAAATTGGGTCAAATTGAAAAATAAATTTCATTTTGATTAGAATTTCAACTTGATTAAAACTAACTCAGCACACAAATGGCATGCAGTCCATTTAAATATGGGCCTAAAAATAACTTTTCTCTTTTTTTTTGGAGTGAGGAGGAAGAGTCCTTAAAATGTAGGCTCAGTTGCCATTTAGAAATTGACTTTTGCTGTCTTCACTTCTCTCTCTCTTTTTTGGCTTTGTCTGTCTTTGCACAAATATTTTTCATTATTCTGCCCCTTTTTTTTTGGCCAACTTTTTTAGCCGTTGTGGTTGTGCGGAAAGTTGTCCTTCGGTCGGAAATGGGCAGCGTATGCTTCTTCTGTTGCTGCAGGATCTGTGATGATGATGGGGTCCGCGTTTCACTTCGCATCCGTGTCCAAGTTGCCAAGTCCAAGCGCAAGTCGCAAGTCGCGAGTGACTCGATTTCCACTTGAGTAAACATTAACGTGCCGGACGCCCCATTGAAATTCAAGCGTGCAATTCATTTCCACTTAATTTTCAACGCTGCTGCTGAGTTTTTCTCTCATTTTCATTGCGCTTTCCTTTCTACATTGGTTTTGTTTCGTCGTTGACACAAGTTTTGTGCACTGATTTTTTGTGATTTTCGTCATTTCCTTTTTGGCCCAAGATACCCTGTAAAGTTAACTTAAGAAAAGTATATGAACTATAGATATGTTTCTAGTTTTAGGTATGACTCTCTAAATAAATATTTATATAAATTTATTATTTTCGGTATTTAATTTTATTTGAATTTTGATTTTTTCATATATTACTCATTTGGTATCTTATTAAGTAACTGAACCATATACGTATGTAAATTATTTTATATTACATTTTATGAATCCTATATTAATTTTTTGATTTGATTTATATTAAATTTATTACATTCAGTATTTTACTTATATGTTAAAAGCTTTTTTTTTAGTATTTTCAGTTTTATTTAATTTACTTTTTTGATCTTTTTATTTAATGCGTATTAATTATTTGGTATATATTTAAATTTTTATTTATTTATATATAATTTCTTACATTTGGTATTTTATTTTACGTGAAATAGTATTTCTCAGTATTTTCAGTATTATTTAAGATTCTTATTAACTACAAAATCAATTAATTTTATTTATTTAATTATTTATCAATTCTTTGCTATTTTTGAATTTTGATTTGATTCATATTAAATTTGTTACATTCAGTATTTTTTTTATATGTTTTTTTTTAGTATTTTCAGTATTATTTACATTTTGTTTTGAACTTTTATTTAATGCATATTAATTATTTGCTATATAGTATATTTGTATTTTATTCCTATTGAATTTATTACGTTTAGTAATTTAATATTATGTTAACAGATATTATTTAGTATTTCAGAAATTTTATAAATATTTTATTAAGTATTCACATCTATTTAAATAAAGTATTTGCCATATATATTTAAATTTAGATTTATTTACATTTTATTAAGCCTATTTGTCATTTTTTTTAATTTTAAAGGGTATTTTTCAGTAGCATACCTTGAATTTAGTCTTTGACCATATCTCTTGGTATTTAAATATACTTTTTTTTATGACAAATTTTTTGAATGGAAATTAGTCGCAAGTGTCTCAATTCGTACTTGCAGCGCGTCACAAAGTCAATTTGAGGCAAATTTATGAAAATGATAAGCTGAAAAAAAAGAAAAGATCTAATGAATGAAGGAAAGAAAGGAAGGAGAAAGTATATAAACAGTACTGCGGTTGCTGCAGCACTTTGCGGTCACTCTCACTGACTTGCTGGCCGTGTAATTTGTGGCACTTTGAGTGTCTAAATTGAAAGCAATTAAGTGTGGCACGTGGCAGAGTGTGTGTGTGTGTGTCTGTGTGTGTGTTGGTGATTTGATTAGCCGCATGGGCCTTATTGAAATTGATGGAGCGTGTGTGTTAGTTTTGGGAAGCAAGTGTTTGTTTTCCACATTTCACATTGAGCCAAGAATATTGCCTGCGAATATAACATTAATTTTGATTGCCTGCTGAAATTTATTGATTTGTTTGCTCGACCGTTTACAAAATTGTATCTACAGCAGCCGAAGCAGCATTTTGTTTATGTTGAGTGTTGAACATAATCATTAGCATTAGAGAGCATCACTCTGGCAAAGTACTTTCACTTGATGATGATGCTACTTGTGTTTGAGTCTGTCTCCATTTAGCTGTCACTTGACTCTCTCTCTCTCCCTCTTTCTCTCTCTATCTTTCTGTTCATTTGCCTATAATTTGTTTTTGTTTTCCTGCCTATTTAGCGTTGATTTCATTTCCCGCCAGCCTAATTGTGAGGCGGCAAAAACTTAATTAGATTGCGGCATTTGCCACCTCAGGTAATGATGGGAATGGTTCGCTTGTTCGTTCGTTCGTTCAGCTCTTTTGCCTAACAAACAATTGTCACCTTTACAGACAGCCTCCCACGTTGAGTGGCTCAACTGAATTTTGTTGTAAATTGATTAACTGACTGACATTGTGAACAAATGAGTGTAACTGACTCGCAGCCCCATTGGCGTTTTGCTGTTTGTTTTAATTAAATTTTCAATTTTCCATTAACATTATATAATTATCTTCCAAATTATATAACACTAATTGAATGCCAATGCGTGTGTGTGTGTCTGCAATTCGATAAACACAGCTGCTCGATTTTCTAGTTCTATCAAAGTCAATCAATTGATTTATGTAAAAGTCAGGCCAAAAGATAATAGTCAAGAGAGAAAGTTTCTTTGGTGGAGTGTTGGAAGAGTTTAAGATTGATGTTACTTCTTAAACGTTAGCTGAAATAATAGCCAGGAAATAAAACTAGACATTGTTTTCAGAAATATTATTTAGATTTGAATTAAAGTCTGTGTAAATTAAAGTTTATCAAACGTAAGCATTTTGATTGCTTCGAATGTGATTGGAGATTTGATTTGGCAACAAGTGTCTAAACTTTATTATTTATTGATTCAATTTCGATTAAAATTTAAGAGTTTAAAGTTTAAACTCTTTAAACTTTTTATTTTTAAGTATTTTATATGTTGGAGACAAATAAACAAACAAAGATTTTAAAGTATCTCAGACACTTATTGGAGTTTGCTTAAATTTTATTTTTTTGTAATACGAGTACTATATTGATAGCAAACACAATTTAAAGAGTTATAAGTGCTTCTCATTTATTTTTGATAATTTAAATTCAACACAATCAATGAAGGTGTTATAGATATCATTATGATAACTCAGAATGCCATGGGAAATCCAATTTAAAGAGTTTGAATTGAAGACAAACATGAAGTGTTTTCCTACGAAAGGATCATAGTCAACTCAGTCATTTATTATTGCTCTGATAGTAGAGTTACTTTGAGTGCATTATCAACTTCTAAGCCATGTCAAGTGTGACACTTTAACTTCAGTGCAACTCTATTATTAATTGAGTTGTTGTCAACTCTCTCTCACCTTCTCTATCTCCCTCTCTCTGCTTTATCTATCAATCTCTCTCTCACTGCTCTCTCTCACTGCTCTCTGGGTGACAACAAATTAAAGTTGCGGTCAAACTTCAATATCACTTGAGTTCAAATGTTTACAAAGCAGCCAGACAGCGTTCGTCTTTTTCTTTTTTTTTTTTTGGGTGGGAGTCTGCATTAAAACTGTCTGGGATTATGCGCACGCTCTAAAAACATATTTGTTGTCCTCCTCCCCTCCCAGAACAACAACAAAACAACACGGAGAAACCTGTGTTAAAGTTAGTTTATTACTTAATTTTTACTGGCTGCCAATTTCCAGGCGACAATTGTGTGTGCAGACCAGACGCCAATGAACTCCAGAACTCGAACTCAAACTCGAACTTCGACTCCCCGTCGTCTGCGTGTCTGCAGATCATCCTGCTTATGCGGGTTCTGTGTGTGAGTTGTGAGCTGTGAGTTGTGAGCTGGGTGCACTTGTTACGCACCCGCAGCAGAGGACAGCAGGACAACAGGACAACAACGAGTACATTTACGGGTTACATTATAGCCAACCGTTGCTCTAATCCTGTCCGAAGCTCAGCTCTTCTATTTCCTCCTCGTCTCTCTCTCTCTTCCCGGTGACTTGTCCAGCTTTTATGGCACGTTGTAAACACTGCGCATAAACTTTGCACTAAAGTGTTGTCGTATAAATTGTATTATGGCAGCTCCCAGGCCGGCCATTTTATGTGTGTGTAAGGATTTCAAGGAGTAGGATAAAGAGAGAGGGGGAGGAGGGGCAACCACCGAGTACTGTTTGGTAGATTGTGTGTGAAAAGTAACAAAAAGCTCAAAAAGAACGGCCAAAAGTAAAAGTACAAGTTTTTTGTTTTACTTTTGCCAAGATATTTATCATTTTGGTTAGCGTTGCTTTTAATTACAATTGTTGTGGCAACCAAGCTTCTACTTTTTTCCCCTATATTTGTGTTGTTGTTCTGTGTGCACTTGCCCTTTAAACAAAACTCCACACACACCCATCAAGCAAGTTCCCTCTTGATCCTTATCCTCACCCGGTCTGGGCAGCCGTGGCCAGTAAATTGCATTTTCACGCCCAGCTGCATGGCAGACGCAAAAACGCATCCCACTCTGCTTCTTCTCTCTCTCGCTCTCTCTCTCTCTTCAGAGCTTCTCATATCGCAACGCATTCAACATTTACAGTTTCTGGCAACGGCTCGTCAGCATTCGCATCATCATCATCATCATCGTTGTTGTGCTGCATCATCATCATAATCTTTATCATTGGCACTGACTGGCCATTTTTTTTTTTTTTTGTTGCTGTGCTTCTTTGACTCGCCGTCTGTTCGTCTGGTTTGGTTTGGTGGGACAGTGAATTGCCCTGATTCGTTTTCATTTCATGACCATTATTTCGTCTATACACCACAGACACAGAGGACCCGGAGAATTCAAACTGCCGATGACATGGTCGATGCTCAATACTCAATGCTCGATGCTCAATGTTGGATGCTTGGGAAGCCTTTTTCGGCATTTTTGTTGCTAAACTCATTTGCATGATTTTTGGCTGTGTTTCCTCTATTTTTTTTGCTTCTTCATCTGCTTTATAAACTCTATCATTACACTGGCCTACAAAATGTAGCAAAGCAGAATGCAAAAATCAAATGGAAATCATAATCGAAACTTTTGTTTGGTTTTTTGCTAGTCTATGTTGACAATTTGCCGAGCCTAAATGATTTATAGATCTTAGAGAGATACTAAAACAAGTTTTAAATGGCTAAATCTAAGAGAAGTCTTAAATGAGAATTACTAACAATGTGAAAACTCCTGCATTTAGGGCTTATTTTAAATTCAAACAGTCAATATTTGAATACTTCTTATAACTTAGTATCGTAAGTTAAATTTGTATCAAGTTTTGTATGCAATTATTTTGGAAATGAGCAAATAAAAACATTAAACATTTTTAAAGCTTATTCCAAAGGATATTGCTACCAGCAAACTTTAATGTTACTTTTAGAAAAGTCCTCTACCATTTTAATTTATACATTTAGTACATATGATGCTTCTTATTATGAAATTCTTCTTCTAAAAATAAAATATCAAGGAATTAACTTAAAAAAGAAAGAGACTTTCAAAATGAGTTTATAATTTTTTCTACAATCAATATTAGTTATATATCTTCATAGGTACAGATAATAATAACTATTGTATTTATGATTCCCAAGTTGTTTGCGATTGGATACAAGTTGTAAAAGTTATTTAGGAAATACTTTTGTATGGGCAAAATCGTTTGCATTCTAGAGGTCTTAGTTGCACTGGCTGACAATCTGGTATTTTTTGCGCTCTATGGTATATTTTAAAGTCAATGGTATATTTTACAATCTGTGTTATTTTTTGAATGTCATTATATAAATATACCAAAAACTTGACCTTTTGAATATTTCAGTGTTTCATGGTATATTAATTTGGTATATTTTAAGAATAATACCACATTGTATTTTTATTATTTAAAATTGACTTTTTTACTTGTTTTAGTTTCAAGTAGGAACTAAAGAACTTCCTACAAAAATGTTAACCCACTTAAACATCAAACTTTTATTTACGAAACTAATCCATTTAGCTATGTTTTCAAATTGATTATACTTGTAAATCCCTGAGAGTTCATGGAATTTCTAATTATTGCATTATTATTTAAATGCACGTTAATATAGTGTTTTTAATCATAATTTTCCAATCGAAATGATTCTAACAAAAATATTAAGAAAAAACTTAATAACTTAAAATTTAAACCTCTAACTTATGAAACGTGCTTACATTTTTTTTTTCATTTTGAATCTGAATCACTAGAGTTCATTGAATTCCTAATTATTCCATTATTTTTTAAATATACGGCCACACTTTTCATCTATAATTCCAAGTAATTCCATTATTATTGAAATATGCGGTCACACATTTGTTTAACTCTAAAACCAATTCAGCAATAATATTTTATAGGAATTACTTGATGCTCTTCACTCTGTTTCCTGCATTCACATTCTTACTCTGTGCTCAGTTCTTGTGCCGATGCGGTTATTCAATAATTTAATTGCCGTTCTTGCAGCACCTTGTGGAAACTTTCTATTGCCACATCCTGTGCGACGGCGGGTCGCCATAAATCATTGTTAACTTTACTACTATTGCCTGCACTATTTTTTTTTTATCTTTTTGCGTTTATTTGTGAGCCTAGAGCTGCTGTCGCTTGGCTGTCAGTTTTGAAGGCCAACACGCGCATATCGACCACAGAGAGTTGGCCACAAAGCGACCAGCAAAAAAAAAAAACAAGGTAGAAGCGAACTCCCACGGCCACACAGACAATTGATGGGCGCAGGGGGCGTGGCATTTATATTGCAGCGATGACTACAAATTGGTCGCATTTTGCCGAGCTGAGAATGTGAATGTGTGTGATTGTGAACCTGGGAAGCTGAAGCCAGCGACGTCAAGCGATGAGTCAGCCGCCGGCTGGCATAATTTTTTCCTTGAAATACCATTTTTTTGTTTTGGTATATATACATTTTTTTTGTTGCTTTGGCGTTGTCTTCATTCGCTGCAATTTGAGTTTTAGTTTTTGTGTTTGCTGCATTTGACATTTTGTGACTTTTGCTGCCGCGCGCGTAATTTATGTGAGTTTTGCACTGTGAAGTTTGCTTTGGCTTCGAGGGCACTACACAGAGATAGAGGAGAGGAGAGAGTGGAGAGAGGGGGACAATAGAGAACAGAGGAGGCAACTTTAACAACGAGTGACATTATGTGAAAAGACTGTTGCAGAATGCAGACAATAACAACAACAAATGGCCCAACTTGCCGCATAAGTTTGTTGCCATTCTCATACTCTCCTCCTCATCCTCATCCTCTTCCTCATGCTTCTGCTGCCCCACATAAGTGGGTAAGTACTCGTAAGTAAGTAAGTAGTTTGTCCGCATCCGGTTGCTCTTTCTCTCTCTCTCTACCTCTCTTTCTCTCTTTCTAGCTCTGTCTTAAGTTTTTGTTTATTTGTTTGTTTGTTGTCAGTCGCGAATGTTCGTCGTCTGTCTGTGTGTGTGTGTGTTGGCCTCATATGACTTGGCTTGTTATTCATATTCATTAGCACTCCATTGTGTGCCATGAATTTGCAATAGGACTCCAAATTATGCCACCAATTAAATGCATACAAAATGCACAAATACGTGCAGCTGTGTGCCAGCGAAAAACTAAAGCGAATGGTGACCAATAAATCAAATTGTTGGTAGATATTTTGGTGGGGAATAATCGGCAATCTTTAGGGAAGAATATTTTCGAATGTAAAATATCATCTTAGTCTAAAATAAAACATATATATGTTAGAAGAATATTTTAGAATGTCAAAAATCGTCTTAGTCTAAAAAAAATCATGCTGCAAACTTAAGCAATTTTTTTTTATATTTTATAAAATTATATTAAAAGTTTCAATATCAATTCAATCCTAATTAGTCAACCGTCAAAACTTAAGGAATTCTCAAATATATGTTAAAAGAATATATTGAATAGTAAAATATAAAGTCTGCCTAGAATACAAGATATTTTCAAATAAATCTTCAAAGATGATATCAGAAAATAAAATATAAAGTCAGCTTAGAAAAAGTGAATGTCGAAAAATTAGCTGATTTTCCAAAGCTTATATTAAAAACTAGAACATCAACTCAGCCAAGAAAAACTCTTCAACTCATATCAGCTTAGCCTTTGCCTTTTCCTAAACTTTTCATTCTTACTTTTGTACTCCAACTAGTAACATCTAAATTTATTTTTGTAGTCTCAAATTGTGTTTGAGTTTCGGGTAAGAAAATAGCAAAAACATCTCTTCATAAAATTTAAAATAGTTCCTTGAGTAGAACATTCTAGTGTGTCAATCATGTGCTGTGGACCTTGCGGTGGCTGCTGTGGACCATGTGGACCTTGCTGTGGTGGCGGGGGCTGCTACGGTCCTAATGTCTGTGGACCGTGTGGTGCAACGGGACCTTGCTTCGGCTGCTGCGGCGGTCCTCGTTGTGGACCCTGCGGTGGCTGTTGCAGTAGCTGTGGCCCTTCCTGCTAATGGCTTACTGTGAGAGAAGTATGAAACTGGTTTAGCATTGAATGAATGAACTGAATGTAAAACGACGATTTGAGACGTAAATTTAACTTTAAATATTGGTAGAAAAAATAAATAAACATCATGTAAGAATAGAAAAAGTATTTCATTCAGAAGAGGCCAAATGCTTTCAACTAGGAATATTTATTTATGTAAACCAAGTTTCTAGAGTACAATTTACAATTAAGATACAATTTTAGGGAAAAATAAAATAAATATACCCGCTACCAATAGGAATTGGCTGACAATCTGGTATATTTTAGTACTCCTTAATATATTTGGAATGTGGTCCTATGACTATATACCAAATATAACTTTTGATATATTAGTATTTTTGTGGTATATTATTTTGGTATATTTTAAAAACCGATTTTTTTGCTTTCATTAAGAATAGCTAGCGGGTATCTTGCATTCACGACTGCGAGATAATATACCACAAAAATACTAAAATATACCAAAGGTTATATTTACTTATTTTCAAATTGTTTGTTCTTAAACTATCTGATGGAGTAGATTTTGCATGTTTTAGTATATCTATAAACAAAATATTGATTTTGGTATTATTTGATATATTAATTTGGTATATTTTAACAATAATGCTGGCCTTTGTTTCTTGGAGTACAAAATTGTACGAAAAAGTGGCAATGAAAATTGACAAAATTCTAAAGTTAGGCTTAGCCTTAATTATTAGTATCATTATTGCTGCTGATCAATTAAAAACTGAAATTATTTGAATATAAAATTTAATATAAAACAATAATTTAAATTTCTTTGTTAGCTTAAATAGTTTTTTTCTGTTTGTTTACGATGACGGATTTAAACTATTTTGTTGGTCTAATGACATTTTAATCATTAAACTAAACTGATGTTTACACGCTTTTAATTAAATTTCTATTTAGCCGCAAGTAATAACCACAACAACCTTATTAAAACTGACAAAATAGAATTATTTTTTGCCATATTTATAGAGTCAAGCAGCGAGCGATGCTTTTCTGCTAGCTTTTCACTCGCAAACAGATTTCCAAATACTCTTATTATCAAGATCGTATAAGTGGAGAGATAGAGAGAAGATGAAGCAAGTCATGTTGCTGTTTTGTGCTGGGCGATGAAGTTGCTTGTTTTTGTCATCGAGTTGCAAACATTGCGATAAAGCTAAAATCCTCAACTTTGACTATCTGTGTGTGCATCAGGCTGTCATGAAGGGATAACAGTCACCCAACCACAAAGCGGGAGTGCTGCCAACTCTATTTAACTGTTTGCCAAGCTGTCAAGCGCTAGCTAACTGCCACAGTGCCACACACACACGCCCACACACATACAGGAAAGAGGGAGAGTTGGGAATGGGAATTTTTCGGGTGGAGTTTTGTTGGGCTTGTAGTGGTCCTTGTCCCGGTTTGCAGGAGAGCGTACAGAGTGTAAAAGCCAAAAAGGAAACGCGCTACATTTGCGCTCAACGTGTGTGTGGGTGTGTGTGTGTGTGTGTTTGCCTTTAGCCGAGGCAACGTTTTACGCTTCGATTGCACTGCGAAGCCAAAGCCGAGGACGAGAGCCACCTGAAAGACAAACGGAGGCGGAGGAGAGAAACTGCTCTGAGCTTGGCCACAACTCACACACATGTGATACAGATGTTGTTGTTGCTGCTACTGTTGCAGAAATTCGCATCCACAACACACACAGTCACATATTTTAATCTAGCTGCAGAAAAATGTATTCGAAACACCCACACAGGAAGAGAGACGGCATCAAGTATACGCGCTGTGGTAGCGAAATTAAATTTTAAATATTTATAAAGCTGGCGCCCAATAAAAGGAATTTGCAATTGGCCTGATTGGCTTTTAATCGCAGCAGACAGTTTTTAATAAATATGCATAACGAGAGACACGCGAAGACTCAGTGAGCACACAGAGAACGATAGCGAGAGAAGATTGTTGGATAGTGGCAGGTTGATTGCAATGAAATTGCAACCGGGCAACACACAAAAGCCGGACACGCCCTAAAGCCTCAACAGCTAATATCAATAACGTCGACTCGTCGTTGTGGGAGGGAGGAAGGGAAACAGGGTTGAAAAGATAGCGAACATCTTGCGGATACTTGCAACGGATGCAGCATTGTGTTGCGTAAAAATTGCG
The DNA here is from genome assembly GCA_023558455.1 of Drosophila kepulauana. Lineage (NCBI taxonomy): Eukaryota > Metazoa > Arthropoda > Insecta > Diptera > Drosophilidae > Drosophila > Drosophila kepulauana. Next base: position 27,728,182 of record CM042367.1, read on the forward strand.
GAAAAGCCAAAATCAAGTGAAATTTATGATTGCCATAAAGTTGCGTGAATATGTGTATCTGTGTGTGTGTGTGTGTGGCAAACAGTTCCTGAACGGATGCGCAACTACATCGAGCTTGGCTACGATGAAAAGCTGTTACTTATGCACGTGGAGTGCACATTGTTGCAATTGATGCTGCGCCCCCTTTTTTTGACTAGGCTAGTCGATCGTCTAGCCTTCTGTACATAAGAAATGCAATCGGGCAAACTGCAATTTCGTAAATCGAACAAAACTGTTAGCCTGCAGGATGCAAAGCTGCATTTTGGGATGCTTTCTCTACTGCTGCATTTCTGTACCCTCTGCATAAAGCAAGCAATCAAAGTGCTGCACAGCTTCATCCCCATCGTCATCATCATCATCGTTGTTGAGCTTGTCGCATTGGCTGAGCTGATAAGCAAAGCTCGTAATATGCACAGAGAGAGTGCCTGAGTTCCGGCCTCGGCAACGCAGTCTTGTTTATTTGCTAGCAAAATTGTGAAATAATGTGCTGCAATCAATTCGCAATACAACTCAACTCAACTCAACTCGATTCCCTCAACTGTGCCAGACACATTCTGCGCTCTGCAGCGAGTGTGTTTTGAAAGCGGCAACTGCCACATTGCTGTGGCATGTTGTGATGAATATGTTTACATCAATAACACAAAACTCGGGTCAATATTGCAGCGTTGCGTTTGTTGCACCAACTGCCGCTGATGAACACGTCGAAATGAGTTTACTTTGTGGTTTGATAGCAGCCATTGACTCGCTGTTGATGTCAAGCACATCACAGCGCACAACAAGGATTTGTCTAGCTACCTATTTCTCATTCCTCATTCCTCACTCCTCCATCTCTCGACTCACTCCTTTTCTCGCTCTGCTCACCAAATAGAGCGATAAAAGTCCTCGAAATTTCTGAAGTAGTCTCCCGGAAGAGCACTTTGTGGCAGTGCTACAATTGTGCTACAAATCTGGTTTTGGCTTTTTATCTACACAGTCATAAAGTGGCATCTTAATTAGCTGCTTGTCTTACTTCAACTGTTTTACTCCTTCTCCTCCTCCTCCTTCTGCTCTCCAAATGTTTCGCTTTCGCCACGCTCTTTGATTAGCTTCACAATGAGGCAGCTAATAAATTGATAAAGATTATTTAAATGACACTCAAGTTGGAGTACTAAAATTACAATAAAACGCCGATTCAGCTTTGATGGATATATTTATTTTGCAAATTTCAAATTTGCTTAGCCAAAGTTAATTTTTATGTTGAATGAGAAAACGCATTGCAATTTTATTTTGGATATATTTTTATTTAGATGATTAAAGCCTTAAAATCTTTAATTTAGAAAAAATAGTTTCAACATTTCTGGCAATTTAGCTTCTTAAATTAATTAATTAATGGAGTGTTGAATATAATTTACCTATAAGGTAGAAGGTTATTATAAAAGGCAGAAAAAGGCATCTTCAACCATATAAATATATATTCGTAATCATAATCAAGATCCTAGACGCTATAGCCATGTGCATTTCTATCTATTTATCCTGTATGGTATATTTTGAATACATCAAATATGTCAAATTAATATACTAAATATAGCCCTCGGTATTAAGTACATTTTTGGAATATTGATTTGGTATATTTCGAATATATCAAATCAATATACTAAATACATCCTTTGTATTTAGTATTTTTCGGAAATATTAATTTGGAATTCAGTATATTTTGAATACATCAAATATGTCAAATTAATATACCAAATATAGCCTTCGGTATTAGGTATATTTTTTGGAATACTGATTTGGTATATTTCGAATAAATTAGATCAATATACTAAATTCAGCTTTTGTTATTTAGTATTTTCGGTATATTCATTTGTTATTTAGTATTTTCGGTATATTAATTTGGTATTTAGTATATTCGGTATATTGATTCGGCATATTTTGAATATATATAATTAATTCAGCCTTTGTTATTTAGTATTTTTCGGTATATTAATTTGGGATTTAGTAATTTCGGTATATTGATTTGGTATATTTTGAATTTGTATAATCTTTTGTGCATTTTCAGTATTTGTTAGTATATTAATTTGGTATATTTTAAAATGAATTTCACAGAAGAGCACACTCGATTGTATTTTGAATATATAAAAAACTTTTTGACAACATCAATTGATAAATATTTCCTGAAGTATAGCAACCATTGACTCAGCTGTCGTTGGATGGCTATGAAGAGCGAGGCAATTTATATAGACTCAATTCAGCTGCTGATCGGAAAGTGTTTTAAAAATTGTAACGCACAGAACAAAATAAAATAAGTCAAACAATTCGCTAACTCTGCATTAGATTTTCGCGTGGTTAGAACACAAAGAATATAGAATGGATCCCAACGAAGTGAAGGGCATAATGAAGGTAAAGGGAGTGCCCAGCAATATGCTGAAGACGGCCAAGTTCGATGAGCTGAACGTGCTGGCCACCTTTCATCCGGCCAACAAGGACTACGGCCACATGGTCATCGATGAGCCGAAGACACCGTTTGTGTTTGAAAGTGATTTGCCACACGATTTGGATACTGAAACATTGATGGAGAAGTTGCGCTTTGCTGCACAATCGGAGACGCCATCGTTTGGCATTGATGACGATTCGGATGATTCTTCCGATGACGAAGATTTTCCCGAGTCCCTTGATGAGAAGGTGCGACGTTTGGAGTTCGAGCGACGTCGCAAGTTGCACTACAAGGAATATTTGTCGGTGCCGTTGGCGCGTCGTCTGATTGCCGAGGAGTTTGGGGACAAGAGCAGCGTCGAGCCAACGATTAACGATGAATCCTTTGAGATAAAAGGCGAGAGCTGTTCGCTCGAAGAGTGTTCGATGCCCAGTGAGGCAAGTGCTAGTGGCAGCACTCACACCGAGCTGACTTCAACATCGGAGCATACGAAAAGAGTGAGTGTGGATTATATACCGCCACCGGTTGAGATTGAGCCCGGGTTTCAGCCCGAACATCGTTGCTATCAGAAGTTGACGGCCCAAATGTATGATCCACGTGATACGATGACATCGATAAATCACTCGGTATCGGAAGCCGAGTCAACTGCCACCATTGATACGCAGGGCAAACGTTCCACTGTGGACAGAGCATCCCAAGCTTGAGAGAGATAAGAGAGAGAGAGCTGAAGATTTAATTAGCATTTGTACAGAACATTGTACAACTATACAAATCGGTACTTTATGTTGATGTCTATTAAAATTTGTACGTTGCAAGTAAAAGCCAAGATCCGGAACTGTGTGTCTGCTGCTCTTGCTGCTTATGATTAGCCATCTTTAGTGCTTTGCTCTGACATTTTCCTGTCCAAGCTCATTTTGGCAATTGCATATTTAATTAAGACTTCACTTTGGCCAGTTTCCTGTTGTTTAAGGAATTTCTTGCTTGCTTGCGACTATCCTACACAAACTTTTGTTTAATAACTAATTTGAACATTTTGTTTTGGCTACAACGTAATTGAAAATTCCTTTTTGGTTTAACTTCCTATCTCTCTGTATGTCTGTTTTGTAGGCAGCCAAATGTGCAGTATAAATTAATTTTGATTTATTATTGCAGCCGCACCTTAGACTTTTGAGTTTGCCAACTCATTTCGTAGCATCGTTAACGTGTTTGTTCAGTTTATCAATGGCTTAGACGGCAAATGGCAAAATGCCTTTCGTTTGTCATTTGCGATTTAAAATCATTGCGCATAATTCGAGCAACAGCACGAATTGCATTAAGATAACACTAATCTGTGTGGGCAAAAATTATTATTAAATTTCATTAGCTAAATAAATTAGCTCAAGCAGCGGCAATTAATATTAATGTTATGCAGTTGATTTAAGCCCAGAAAAACACTTAAAATGTGTGAGTGTGTGTGTGCTTCTGTGTTTGTGTGTGTGTAGACAGTCTGTCGCTTAAAATGATTCTGTTGTTTTTTCTGCCCACTTGTGCAATCGGCAGACAAAAGCGTTTAATGTGCAACATGTGCGAAATGAAATTTAAGTTGGCCCAATTTATAGCCTGGCCAGGAGCCAGAAGCAGCAACAGAAACCGAACAAGAAAGAAAGCAACAGTCGAGTGTGGATGACTGTAAGATACCCGCTCCGTTATCACCGAATTAATATACTGAAAAAATACATAAATATTCTAAGAACTATATTTGGTATATCAATGTACTGTTATGTATATTATAAAAATACTAAAATATACCGAAAGCTATATTTGTTATTTCGATATACTGTTACATTTAAAATATACCAGGTTCTTAATCAAAGCAACTAAGACTCTTAAAATATACCGAATTACTATACTGAAAAAATGCATAAATATTTCAAGGGATATATTTGGTATAGCAATGTACTGTTATATTATAAAAATATTAAAATATACCGAAAACTATATTTGTTATATCAATATAATATTACATTTAAAATATACCATGTTCTTAATCAAAGCAACTAAGACTTGGCAGCAACAGCCTTTATTATACCAAAATATACAGAAGACTATATTCGGTATATCAATATACTATTACATTATACAAATACCATAGAGTGCAGAATATACCAAATTGATAACCAAGGCAGCTAAGTCTCCACAGAAAAAAACATTTTTATACTAAAATATGCCGTAGGCTACATTTGGTATATCAATATACTTTTACATTAAACACCATAGAGTGCAGAATATACCAAATTGTTAACCAATGCAGCTAAGTCTATACAGAAAAATCCAATTTTATACTTAAATCTACCGTAGGCTATTATGGTATATCGATATACTATTATATTTAAAAAAAACCAAGTTCTTAATCAAAGCAACTAAGACTCGACAGCAGCGGCCGTTTTTATTCCAAAGACTATATTCGGTATATTAATATACTATTGCATAGAGTGCAGAATATACCAAATTGTTAACCAAAACAAACAGTCTCCACAGAAAAGCCATTTTTATACTAAAATCTGCCGTAGGCTTATATGGTATATCGATATACTATTACGTTTAAAAAATACCATAAAGTATAGAGTATACTAGATGGTCAGTATAAATCCATTTCTTAAATAATTTCAACATTTGCTGGAGGCACATATTTAAAATACCCTTCTGCTCTATGGCAGGTGACAGTGGCAAGCAAAAGCCGCAGACACTGCCATCTTTATATCCGGCTCTAGCCATATCCTTCTTTCTCTCTCTCTCTCTCTCGCGCTCTCTTGGTCTGCCGACAATTGCCGTGTACATTTCATTAAGTGCATAAGCCGTCGCCTGTCAGCGTTGCGTGTGCTGCATTTTAAGCTGGCAAATTATTTTTAATACTATTTACAGGCACAAATGAAAATGCAAGCGTAAATAAAACAACGAGCAACGACAGTCACGAACTTGCGCCCAGTTCAACTTGGTATAAAACTTAAAGCAAATGCTCCTCACCAAAGAAGTGGGCCAGGCCAACAAGATGGCCAACTATAGTTTGGGGATTTGGAGCACACGCGCTCCGTTCGCTCGCGTCTCCATGACAAGTGCAGCTAAATATTTGCTAAAGCATTTTTTTTCGGTATTTACGACGGCATTTCGTGAGGCATGCGGCCACTTGGTCACAAGGGATTCTCTGTGCAGCTCCAAGGTGCAGCAGCTTCTACTCTATTGCCCCTTGTTCCCCTCCTTCCCCCTCTTTTGCCTTTGCTGCACGATTGGAGCGTGTGGAATGCGAAGCACGTGGAAGACAGCGACAAATACTTGTACACTCCGAGCTCTCTCGCTCTCTCTTTCGCGCACTCGGGCACATCAATTTTCATTTTGATAAATTATAAAATGGCCAAGACTGCCAGTTGCAGCTTAATGGATTGCCTCGTTCGCTAACTTAACCCAAAGGTGACATTAAAATGCATCGCAAATATTCTGCGATAGATTTGAAAAATGCGAGTTGGGAATGAAATTAAATAGAGGGAAGTTGGAATATTTTACATTAAATTATTTGGTCAATTTGTTATGAGTTTTAATAGAATAGATTGCCCATGAAATTTATTATGATTTCGTTAAGAGAATCATTTAAAAATAGGTTAACGATGTCTTCAAATGTTATATCGAATGAGAATCTGAAATTGTGAGAAATATGAATTTATTATAATGTCTATAAGATAATAACTTGAATAGTTTTCTCAAGGGTCAATTCAATAAATAAAACCAGAGTCACATACTTAAAATTTTCTTAAATTGTATAAGTCTTCTTATAGTATTCGTTCTAATATTAATTTTTTATGTTTCTGCAAGAAGTTTTTTAAGAAAATTCCTCTAAGGCCCACATACATTATTATGAATTCAAGATGACAATATTTTAGTAATTTTTCAAAATATTTTTTGCATTGAAAACTTTTGAGCTTCTTTAAATAAAATATACTTAAGTTAAAGTCAATTTACTAATATGAAGACATTATTTAAATATTGTTTTGTTTTATTATTGGGTTGTGAAAAACATTTATTGTTTTTTTTTATCTAGTATTTTTTGCCTCTGCCAAAGTTTGAGATTTATTTTTAATGGGATATTACTTTATTTTGATTTCTTTAAGATTCAAAAATTATACAAAAAGTTAAGTAATATAATATAATATACAAATATTGGTACTTTCAGTGAAAAACTGCAAAGTTTATTTTAGAGCATAGAGCAAACATTTTACATTTAAATTCCTTTACAAATTTAAAAAGTTAGCTTTATATATATAATTTATTTTCCTTTGATAAACAACATGCAAAAACTAATTTTCAACTCTAAATGAGTTAAAGTTGCAGATATTTAATGGGTTAATTAAATGCGTCAATGATGCGTTCCTTTAAGTTTGACTTTTGCTCATGAGAAGCAGAACTAATTCTCTAGTTAGTTGATTTAATAGAGAAGAGGAGAGTGAACCAAAGATAGATGAAATGAGAGAGATAGCGAGCAGCTTTTGCAGTCGAGAAAGAGGGAGATGGACCAAGTAGAGAAAGAGAGATGGAAGTGATTGTCGTCTGCAGCTTAAGCCTCATTAGAAAGCTGTGCACTTGTCGTTGCTGCTGCTGCAATTCCTCTGGACTTGACTCTCTGCTCGTTGTTGTTGTTGTTGTTGCTTTGGTTGAGTTCTTGTTGCTTGTTGAGTGCATTGCTTAGCAGCTTAGTGGAAGCTGAGAGCATCATGTAAATTGCAGAACAAGTGACATTGTCTAATTAATTGACGTTACGCCACAGTGAGTCACAGCACACAAATGAAGCTAATAAAGATTTGTGAGGAACGTGAGTTTGTTGATTTTTTGAAGTGCAACTACGAAACTATTGCACCTGGTCAAACAATGCATATATTTACTTGAATGTACTTACATTTGGGGGTAGGTCAGGCTTAACTCTGAGCCTCTTAACGTATGTACGCGTGGCCAGGGGTCAGGGTCAAAGAGGGTCGTCACCCCTTTATGACTCTGACACTTTCCCTTCGTTTTTTTTTATTCTATTGCCTAAGTAAATATGTGGCCAGCACGCTTGCTGTGTTTATTTGTAATCAATTATCAGCTAGGAAACACCGACAGCTGTCTCGGTCTCTGTGACAAGTTTGGGTAACTTCACAGCTGCCTACGAAGAGAGCGAGAGAGCATAAATTTGGGTGATATTCAGTACAGCAGAGCAAATAATTATGACACAACACGCAATTGTTTGCATAATTTATGCAAATTGTTTGCAATTTTTAAATGTTTGCATTCACTAGAGTCATAAATCTAATATACGGCTAGACACTTCATAATCGATGCAAAATAATTTGCATACAAAACAATATTATTTAGAGCGTCTAGTTTTAATTATTCTGCAATTAAGCAATAATTAACAAAGTATATTATTATTATTATTATTATTATTATTGGTGTGCAATATAAACTTCAATTTTGCTATTAATTGAATTGTTATTTTTATGAAAATTAGATGACAACAAAATTATAATTTAATGATTGTATTAATACCTTCTCCCCATAGAGTAGAATGCTTTGTTAACTTTATCTAAATGAAATTTATGTAACAAGCCGAGACGATTTTGCCGTCTGTCCGTCCGACGGGTCTTAGTTTCTTTAGTTGTATGTAGTATATTTGTATATGAAGTATATTTTATTTAGTATGTAGTATATTTTGTTATCTTTGGTATATCTTAAATGTAGCACTATATCAACATACCAACATACCAAAGCGGCATATTTCAGTATTTTTTATTATAGTTATTCAGTATATTTTAAGTATAATAGATGACATTCTGCATATTTTAGTATATTTTTGATCAAAAATTGGTATATTTTATAATAATAATAATAATAATACCGCACTGATTTCTCGATCATATATCAATATACTAAATATAATATTTGGTATATTTTCACATATCAATATACTAAATATTACATTTGGTATATTTTCATACATTAATATACTAAATTTAACATTTGGTATAATTTCATATATCAATATACTAACCTTTGGTATATTTTGGTATTTTAATTCAGTATATTTTAAGTATAAGACCTCACTTTTTTATTGTTATTATAAGTGGGTATCGTATTATAATATAATTCATGAGCAAAGTAATCATTATTGTGCTATTAATTTAGTTGGCTACTAAATTATATTTGTTTAACTATATCTTATCTATTTATTTTTGCACACAACTTTTGTCTTGGCTTAAAGAATAGAGCAAACTTGAGATTGCTTCATCCAAAAGCCTCTGAGTAGTCTGGCAAATCTGATTCTCTCGCGTTTGTAGCTGGGGCGTAAATTATTTCCGCAGAATGCAGTCACGATTTATAACAAATGAAACAAAGTTTTGCCTTAAGTAAAGTTGCTTGTGTGGAAGCCTCGCTTGCTTTGCATCTTTATGCGCATATGTAAACACTTCCGGCTTGACTTGGACTCCACGCAAGCACAAGTGTAAAAAATCCATGGCTAAACTTGGCTTCACGCACACACACATACACACACGCGATGAGCGCAAAGTTTTGTGGCAAACTTTTGGGGAGCCAAAGTAACTAGTCGTACAATAGCGAAAAGACATTTTATGCACAGTGCTGTGTTGTGCCTTTGACATCGAGAGCATTGATCAAAAATTGAATCTACTATGTGCATACTTATGTTATACAGTTGTTTCCGTTTTTATTTTTCTATTTGAGTGTTTTTTGTTGGTGTATCGTTTAAAAGCTAGACAAAGCTTTACATTCAACTGCTTTTGTTTTGATTGCGTGAATATTTCATAAAATGGCAAAAGCCCATGAAATGAAAGCCGATAGGACTAACGAAAAAACCTCTAGCCAAAAGTGTTTGCAGCAACAACAAATACTTTCGTTTTCCAATTTTCACATTATTTTATAGCATTTTGCTGATACACACAGATAGTGTGTTGTTCAACCTCCTTTTTTTTAGTTTTTTGCTTTGTTGTGCATCCGATTTCTCAACATTGGATTTGGTAAATGTTGTGAAAGCCAGCTAACACACACGTATAGCATTTGTTTACACAGCTCTCACTCTCTCACTCCGTTTAGTTTAGTTTTTAATGAAAATTCAAGGGAAAAAGCAAAATAAATATATTACACATGCATGTGCAATCTATACTATACTCTATAAAGTATAATAATATTAAATGGCTCAATGACAAAGGCCTTAACTGACCTCACAACAAAAGCCAACTTGGCTAGCTGGTTGGCAAAATTCAATTTTTTTTTTTTTTTTTTGTTTTTGGGAGGGTTGACTTTAAAATTTATGCGCGAAATGCAAAATAAATATGCTGTTATTTGTTTTTAGCTGCACCATAAATATTTTCATTGATTTTATGGCAAACGAATTTTAATTTTTACCTGTGCCAAAAACGTTGACTACGATTTTCATATTTGTCCAAAAGCTCGGTTCCGAGTGCAAAATTTTGTTTTTAAATTTATTGCGCACAGCCCAAAAACAGTTGACACACTTTTCCCTCTTAAAGTGCTTTAAGGCTAGATGTGAATTCAGGAAAAAATGGTTGCTAAAAATGTGAATGCAACTAGATGATGACCTGTAAAGCAATTTAGTGAATGTTTTGACTTTAGTAAAAGTTAATAAAAGAAAGTTGGTATAAAGAGAAGTTGTTTTATTTCTATGTTAATATACCGAATATAACATTTAGTATATTTTAGTATTATTTTTGTACATTAATTTGATATATTTTTTTTTAATAATAGCGCAAGTTCAAGTTATTTTGTATAACATTCAAATTATAAAACTCTTAAACTAAATCTCTTACAATATGAGATCTTTACGCCAGTAAAAGTTTGCTTACGTATGGTATATTTTCAATGTAACAGTATATCTATATACCAAATAAAACCTTTGGATATTTTTTTCAGATTTTACATCGCATTTTAAAGTTTGTATTAAATTATTTTAATTTATTGTGATGTGAGAAAACATTAATTTATTATATTTAATTGAAATTTATAGAAAAATTTTATTCTCATATTAAATATATTTGTAAAGATAAAGAAAAAAGTATTGAACTCAAGAAAGGTTTTTCAAATAAAGTCATTTATCTTTCACAGAAAGAAAAAAATGCTAAAATCAAGAATAGAATCTTGAATCAAGGTTTACTCTTAAATAAACATCAAAATTCTACATTGTATATTATACAATCCTGAAATTCCAGAATGGAAAAATCTCAAATATAAACCAAGGAAGCAAAAGCTTATATCAAAATTGCGATTGTTTATTTTAATAAAACTTATTACTAATTCATTTCAATTTTGTTTTTCTATTTCAGTAATATGTATAATGCTTTGATCCCCTTCTCCCAGTCTCCAGCTTGACTCCATCAACATATTATGTAAGTATATACATATTTACATTTCTAAATGGTTTTATTAAATTTGAAAATATTACGATTGTAATGTGCACTTTGTTGATTATGCAAATAGTTGCATTTATGACTCTATTCTTTTTTTGTGTGCTAAATACAACAATTATGAAATGAATATTTTAATAAAGCATATTAAATTTTGTCCGCATTTAATGAGCTACATAATAAATCTAGGCCTAAAGCGTTGACAATTTGTGCTTAACATTAAAATGATGTTGGGTCTATGTGGGAAATGTTATTGCTGCATGTCACGGGAGTAGCCCAAAAAAATAAAAAAAGAGAAAAGAAGCCAAACTAAGCGTCCATAAAATGGCCGTTTGGCCACACGCATCAAGTGTGGAGAATGCGAATTGTGACTGCGCTGTCCAAGGGCGACTTAACAGCTCTACAGCTTGCCGTGTGTATAGACTACATACAAATATACTGCTAGTGTGTGTGTGTGTGTGTGTGTGTCGTTTAGATTTAGTGCCGCTTGTTACGCTTTGATGCGATGCCATTTATAAACGACGACAAAAGTGCCACGCTGTGTGTGTTGTAGACGTGGACGTTGTCCATAAACCGCGTGCAGCAAATGCAAACTGACATTTTTGCATGAACCTTAACATGACAGACCACAGCATGAATAATGTGCAACTTTAAGTGTTTGCCACTTAAAGCGCAGAGTTTTGTGTGTGTGCACACACTGCGTATACGTGACGTAGATGTCGCTACTACACAATTCGATGAAGATAAAGCAGAGTAGTAGATGGAGAACACAAATTGCCATACCAGCTGAGTAATTTACGCACAATAATGCGCTTCGTTGAACTCTGCTTCTGCTTCAGCTTCTGCTGTTCGCCCAGATGATTGATGTATGGACGTGTTAATTAGGTCTAACTCTCTGGCACATTTACGCAGAGCCAACAACAGAAAAAGTCTCGTTGAATCCAATAAAATTGTAGATATATGTATGTAGCAACAAAAAACTTGAAGAATTGATTGATTTCTCGGGGCCACTAACACATTAATCAGCATTGCGCTTGTCTGATTGCCGCTGCTTCAACTTCAGCCAGCCAACAAAATTAGGCTGAAGATAAAGTTTTGGTGAGGCTTTGATTACCGCCAACTCGAGTTGTCAAGTGGCCAGTGTTGGACATGCACTTTTGCATAGGCCGACAAATTCAATTTATTTCAAGTTTACGCCGCAAGAAAAAAACGTAGAAAAAACAACAGCAGCAAAAGTGCAAGCTGTTCACTAAATCAAAAACAGATTTTGGCAACAAATTCGTTATGCACGTGACATGTCCAAAAAGCAACCAACACTCTCCCACACACACACAAACACACTTCAAAGAGTCTGCATTGTGTACTCTATGTGTGTGTGTGTGTGGGCACCTAAAAGAAATTTGAATAAGTGAATTTAAAAAGCGTTGGCGGCAACCAAAAGCTACACCCAAAAAAAAAAAAAAAAAGCAGGAAAAATGGGGGGAAAATCAGGAAAATAGCAGCTCATGGTAAAGCCAAGGACACTTTTCATGAAATGCAATTTCGCACTTGTAAACTTTTATGGCTGCATGTGCCAGCAGTGCTGCTCACTTGGCCATTTTACAGCTAATTATTATAGCCTATTAATTGATTATTTATGTTGCTGTTTAAATTACTTTATTACTCCAGCAGGCTAATCAATAATGCAGTTTTAATTCTATTTGCATTGTTTATTAACCGGTTTATTGTGTTCTAGCCAAGCTAATTATGTCATTATTTTAGTTGAAATTGTATGAAATTTTATTAGCCATTAATTACATTCTGTTGAATTTAATTTATATTATATGTTTTAATCATCTGAATTGATTATATTTTCAATTTTGATTTAACTTTTCTGGTGGAATAAATTTGGAATGAAATAATGTAATTTTTAAGACACATTTTCTCAGTGAGTTTCCAAATCGTTTAAATGATTTCACTTTTTGTAAGTTAAAGTCAATTTCGGTAATCCAGATTCTCAATACAATTTTTCATTAAGTGTATCGCATTTAGTATTCCATTTCGTAGAGAGCTCTTTTCCTCACGAAATTGTGTTTTCTATTTTCTCTTCTTTAATTTTAAGCAATGAAAAATGTATTTATTTCAAGTAGAATTTACATATAATTTCTGCTTTTACAACATTTCCTACTAAATTGTGTCTAACATATAAGTCAAATATGCGCCGTTTTGTTCGATGACGAGTTCCCAATAATGTTGATCCAATAAAAATATAATTCTTTTAGGTACATTTTTACTCATGAATAGTAAGTTAAGGTTGAGATATATTGTAGCTCTTGTACAGCATTTAAATTTAAATTATTTTTATTATTATTTTTTTATAGTAATAACGAATACAATTTTCTATTGTAATAAGGTGAGACAGAGCGACTAAATTAAATGTTAATAAATTGAATATGGTTCATTGTTTTGCTATTAATCGAATTCCTTAAAGGTATTTCATATAATCCTTGCAGCTATACTATTTATATCACAGTATTGGTATTACACTGAGCAGTGAAGTTTTATTTTATTGTCATTTTCATTACAAATTTGTCTATTAAATTCACATTCATTGAATTGTAAGTGACTTTAAATAAATTTCGTTAACGTAGATTCCAAATAAAATGTAATATTATGTTTTAAGTTACTTCTATTCTCATGACAAATTTGTCGATTAAATTCAGTTTCAATTCATTTTAAATTACCGAAACTAAATTTCCAAATGTATTCCCAATTAAATGTAATATTCTTTGCTTACAAATCTTAACACTTTTCAAAGTGATATTTTTTATTAAAATTTGAATATTTTAATGTTACTCAAATTAGTAAAGATCTTTTTTTTAACTTATCTTCTAAATTAAAGTAAGTTGAAATTGAGTTAGTGTCTATCTAATAACTTTCTTTAACTAATCCACTAAATTAAAGTTTAGTAAGTAGAAATTCACTCCGTGTTCACCTCTAGAAACCTTTTTTCAAACACCTTTCGTGGCCAACACTGATTTGGCTCTTGGTGTTGAGCTGTTCGCAGACAAATAGGAACGACTCCAGTGGGCAGCTAAAATATGTGAACAGCTGGAACGGCCAGCAAATAGCAAACAACAAAATTTAGAGTTAGAGCAAGAGCAACAGCCACATGCACAGAACTCCACTTCACTTCACTGCACAGAGTGAAGTACACGGAGTCGTATACGCTATATGCTATGTGCTTCGTGCTCAGCACTTACCACACTTACGCCCCCCTCCCACTCCTGACACCCGAATTTTGATCAGTAACATGCAAATCTGCTCGGCGTTTGACTGTTGATGGCACATTTGCTACAGCTGTTTTTTTTTCTTCTTGCTTCTCTTTATTTACTATACTATACTCTTGCTATTTCTATTGCTATTTCAACATGTTTTTTTCCCTTGTCTGTGTGTGTGTGGGTGAGTGTGTGAATGTGTAAGTTGTTTATTTGCATGTTGTTGTCGTTGCTTTCATTTGCTTGGCTAGGCTCAAAAAGGCAGCTTCCTTTTTATTTGCACACTTTGGCTAATGGATTTTTTTCTTGTTGGTTTGCACTTTGCGGTTGCACACGACGGCGTATGCTTAATATTTGAGTAGCCGCTTCAAAAATTATATTTTATGTGTTTTACCTCTACCCTACTCTCATGCGCCTCATTTACTTTGCATTGCTGTTGCCTTCAGCCTTGGGGTCTCAGTCGGTTTGCCATTTCAGCGACTTAATTGAAAATTCAATTAGACCTGTGCAAATATTTTGGGCAAAAGGAGCGGCGCGCAAATTGAGTTACAGCTGTTTATCTAAATACAGAAAGGAAAAAATAAAAAATAAAGAGTGCAGCGTTGGTTTCAGAGAGAACGTTGGCGTTGCATTTTAATTACAACTTAAATATCTCAGTGCGGTCGTCGACAGAAACAGCAGCAACAGCAACAGAAAATTACAACTTCAGTGAACCGACAAAATGAAAGTTGTTTATTTTAGTTTTTCGCCATGGCTGCCAACTAAATCAATTTTGATGAAGCCCCCGAAGTTAATTGCATGCACTCCCAGTTTATTAAATAATTCAACCACTTTCACTGCAAAACTCTGAACAACATTATTATTATACAGACATTGTTTTGCGCTTTAACTTCCAGCCACAATCCATCCCCAGCTGTTTGCTATATTTTCTCGTTCCTTTTGCTTCTATTTCTGCTTTTGGCTGTGGGAGTCCTTTGCTTTCAGTTCAGTTCAGCATTGTCCCCGCTGCAGCACGTGACTTGATTGTCAGTTGCAATTTAAGAATTTGATAGTTTGACAATGCATTTTGGCCCCGCTTCACATGATGCTTTTGCGTTTCCGACTCCGCCTCCAACTCTTCAACTCCTCGTATTAGATCCCAGTTGAGGTCGTATATCGATGCTTGACATTCTATGCTCGCCATGCTTCTGTGTTCAAACTGTTCAAACATTAAAAAGCGGCATAAATAATCGTCATCAAAGGAATTTCAAATAGCATCGAAATGCTTCGACTTGCAATTTTAAATGCATTTAATAACATAAAACAATAATAAAAAACTATAAAGCAGACAACAAATATTTAAGTTTTGATGTAGATTTTATTGTAGAAGCAGTTTTTATTCTTAATAAAAACATCTCTAGAAAACGCAAATACAAAATACGGAAAGGGAGAATTAAGACCTAAATCTATTTATCTATCTATCTATCTATCTATCTATCTATCTATCTCTCTATCTATCTATCTATCTATCTATCTATCTATCTATCTATCTATCTATCTATCTATCTATCTATCTATCTATCTATCTATCTATCTATCTATCTATCTATCTATCTATCTATCTATCTATCTATCTATCTATCTATCTATCTATCTATCTATCTATCTATCTATCTATCTATCTATCTATCTATCTATCTATCTATCTATGTATCTTTCCATCTATCTAATTTAGCTATCTATCTATAAGAAAAGAAAAACTCTGTCCTCAAAAGTAACATTTATGATTGATAAAATGCTGAAATTATTCATATTACATTACTCCCAAATCAATAATCATATATGCTGTAGAATATCATATTTTCATTATTATTTTATCATAAAATTCCTGAAAGCATCACTCAAAAATTTAGAAAGAGTTTCCATAATTGTGAATCTGATCTAACTATTTTCCTTAAAAATGAATACGAAGGCTTGGTAATCTTTTTACCGATTAAAATTACTGTTCTATTAAAAAAATTTTAAATAATTTTGAAACACTAACTTCAGAAATAAAGCATTCAAACATTAAAAAATGAAATAAAATTATTTATAACTACTATTCCCTATCTTAAATTAAACGCTGGCTTTAATATTTATGGATATATTTTCATTATTGCTTAATAATAAAAAGGTTTTTTTTAATAATAAAGAACAATCCCAAAACGAACAAAATTTAAATAAGATTTACAACTACATTTCAAAATTAAATTTCCCTATAACATAAAGTAAATAAAGATTTATTTTTTCCTATAGAATACCATATTTTTATCCCTATCTCTACTATGAAATTCCCACAACTATTAACACGTTGCTCACCACTCAATTAAAGCAATTTGATTGCAACGGAATTATTAGCCTGTTTCGGGATCATTTACAGCAACGTTGATTGGTCTGTTGTGTAACAAGTAGTTAAGCTACTTATAGCACATACATATATCCAAGTACAGCAATGGATAGATACGGGACTGGACGATTCACTCAACGCTCTTGCATATTGGCATTGCAGTCATGTGGCAAAGCATTTTCCGCCTTTTTAATACGCTTTTCCCCCAGTTTTTTGTGTGTGCAATATATGTATGTATGTTTTACTTTTTATATATTTTGTTGCTGCTGCTGTGTGGCGGAGTTTAAGCCATTCATGTGCAAAACTCTGTCAATGGCAACTCGTACTAACCCCAATCCCAACTGCAACAACAATGAGTAAGGAAATTAGAGTCGAGTGTGCTCGACTGAGAGATACGCAAAGCAAAATAAGGTAGTGTAATTATAATAAGATAACAACTTAATATACTAGAAAATACTAAAATCTACAGAGAAGTATACTATAAATTTACTAATATTTTAAAAATATACCAAGTTAGTTTCTATAAAAATACTGAAATATACCGAATACCATATTTGGTATATCAATATACTATTACTGTATTGATATTATAAAAATATACCGAGTTAGTATACCTAAAAATATTCAAATATACCAAAAAGTATATTTAGTATATAAATTTATTATTACTGTACTATTATTTTTAAAATACACCTATTTAGTATTCTCAAAAATACTGAAATATACTAGATATACTACTGGACTGGATTTTTCTTTAATTTACCGTATTAGTATATCTAAAACCAAAATATATACCGAAATATATTACCTTCAAAATATTTTATAGTATATTTATACACTATTCCGTTTAAAAAATACCATGCAGCACATTCATTTCTTAAATAACTTTTGCAACTTTCGGAGAATAACTCCTTCTGCATGTTAAATACATTTGCTTAAGGCACAAACTTTTAATACCTTTGTACTCTATTGCTATCGGGTATAAAAATAGCAACAACAACAAGCGAGTGGCAACAACCACAGTTCATTTAAGCGTTCAAAAACATAAATCAAAAAGCATGGCCTAATACCAAACCAGTCTGTCTGGTCACACAGCACACTATCTCGCTCTCTCTCTTTCTCTCTTTGCTGCTCTCTCTCTCTCTCTCTGTTGTTTTGTCTCCCTTTTAACTGTTGGCCAACAGGCGACAGCCATATAAAGGACATGAAGTGTATATAAATTGCCTACTTGCATTTTAATTAAACTGACTAAAAACCAAGCCAATGTCAAATACTCGTTCTTCTCTCCTCCCACTCTCTGCACCCTCAGGACCACCCACCCTCTGGTCTGCTCTGTGGCTGCTGCTGCCAATGGCCGGCGGCTGTAATAACACACAATGGCAGTCATGTGGAAATTTGCTTTAAATTGACCAACTGACCGCAGCAACCTTTAAACAAATTAGAAAAACTTGTGTGTTCCATTGTTGTGGCTGCCAGCCTGCTGTTAGCTTTGCCTATTTGCTCTCTCGTTGTTGTTGTTGCTTTTGTAGTTGGGGAACAGTTAGACATTGGCTTTTTTTATTGGCCCAGTGATTAGCGTTGGCTTTTTTGCTGTACTTTGCCGCTTTCCCTTTTCTTTTTGCACCCTTAAGAAGCCGCAGCTGTGCCGCCTTTGATGTGAATAATTTTGCTAAATATTTTTGTTACTTTACTGTTGTTGTTTCTGCTTTTTGTTGTTGTTTCGCGGCACCTTCATTAAATTTACATTTTGCAGTTAAAAAAGTCGCCAAGCTTAGGACAATTTGGACAACATGCAGCAGCGGCGGCCAGTTGACAACATATGGCACCTTAGTCAAAGGGAGAGAGGAACGTAGATAGAGAGGGGGAGAGAGGGAAACGGAGTAGGGGGGCAAGAGTGCGCCGTAGGGGCGCGTGACCAGGTAATGGACTGTAATTATGCTAAATAAGCCATGAGAAAATGGAGATGTGTGTGTCACGCTATATGTGGTAGGAGAAAGAGAGAGAAAATGAGAGAGAGAGAGAGAGAGAGAGAGAGAAAGCTAGAGTCAGAGTGAGAGGGAAAGACAGTAGGCAGAACGGCTAAATAGGCAGTTGGTGTCCTAAGAGAAGGAGGGGAATGTATTACATGCTGCCGGAGGAACAAATTGAGGGACGATGTAGTACAATATAATGTTTGATTCAAAGCACAAATGGATAATGGCAAATTCAACATGAAAAGGACTTTAACACTGGGATGTGGAAAGGGAAGATGATACCTGTAAATGAAACATATGTAGGCATATCAGGATTATAAGTTATAAAGAAAAACTTTACTATGGCAAATTACGCCTACTGCACTCCAAGCTGTTTAGGCTGTTAATCTGGTATATTTTGAACTATATGGTATATTTCCAATGTAGTATATCTTGTCTCTCATCACGATCGATACTCGTGAATCTCCTAATCAAGCTTCTGAACTTGATAAAGGATTACCAGAAGCATTACCACATATTTAACTATATAAAGTCACAGATTTTCTAGCATTAATCGGGTAATTTTCACTTTCATATTATTAACAATAATTATACCGAACTTGTCTTTGAAGTTCATTTACTAAAAATGCCTTTAAACTCTATATTTCAAAGCATAAACAAGTTTTGTAATAACTTGTTGCAGAATTAATCGACTATGATTAACATATTAATACACTTAAAATAACATGAAAAGTAATTAAATATTTAACATGTGACCTTTCTTTCTGCTTTCCTAAGTGACTGACTTGCTAACTTTTTGCTCTTCAATTGTCGCCCACGACTTTGACATAGCTATTTATAAGCAGCACCCACTGTGAAAAGTTAGCATCGAAATTGAATGAGTAAAGCAAAAGAGCAGAAGTGAAAGAAGTCTTACATGGAAACATACCGTGAAAATCCGCGAATAGTGAGAGTTTTTCTCCACATTGTCAGGCTTAAACGCAATTCACTTCAATCTCCCAAATGTGTCGCCAACGCAGCGACGCCTACAAAAAAGCACATTAATGTGGATTAAAGTATTGTCAGTTGTCTTTTTACAGTTTGGGATTAAAAAGTTCATTGCCTAAGCTGGTCTCTAGGCTCTACAAGAGGATTTCCATTCTCTGAATGAAGCATTTTATTTGAAGAACCTTTATTTAATGTTGTGACTAGATATTTATGTTATGATTAAGGACTAACTAAGCTATAGGTTGAATATTGGTTTCAATTCTCATTATTTTGAATACAACTTTTTATTTAAAGAAGATTTGATTAAATTTGTGATTAAACATTTAAGTTTTGATTAAACACTTTGTTGTATAAGCTGGTCTCTAAACTCTACATGAATTTCCAAACGATGGCCAAACGAATGGACCAATTTTTTGTATTTGTTTAAATATCTCACTTCAATGGATCCACCTTCTCTGATCTAAATTTTCATTCCTTTTCTCTAAATCAAACATTTTATTTGAAGAACATATGCTTAAAGTTGTGATTAAACACTTCGTTCTCTAAGCTGAGCTCTATGTTCATTATGAGCTTCCATTTTCATTCATTTTATTTAAAGAAGATTTGATTAAATTTGTGATTTAACATTTTGTCGCCTAAGCTAAGATTTTGGTTCAACAAAAGTTTTCATTCTTATTTTTTGAACCAAAAATTGTATATTAAGAACAATTTCAGCTTAAAGTTTCACCTATGTGGCTGCTTTTTAATTTTTTAACCCGAGAATGATTGAATGAACTTGCTAAATATACCTATATGTACTATATATATATATATATATATATATTCCTGCTTCTCTACCCCTTTCTATGGCTGTCAAATTGAAAACTTTGGATGAGGTCTGAATTGTAGATTGTCTATGTTGTAGAAATTGCCGAAGCAATTTACAGTTTTACGCCGCAGTCAACTTTATAAATAATTTGCGTGCCTTTTGCTTGCTCATCCATCTGTCCCTTTTTTCTTTCATTGTTGTTGTGCCATTCTTTCTTTCATTCTTCTGTGTGTGTGTCTATCGCTATCTTCTCTTCATTTCATGCCACCCACGAGCCGCCTTACATTTATGATTAATGAGCCTTAACTTTTGCACTTTTGCTTGGCAATTTATGCGTGGCATGCGACATGGTTTTTTGTCGTCTGGCCAAGTTTGCCATATCTTCTTTTTGCTTCTTCTTCTGCTTGCCACTGCTGCGTGTTGTAAGTTAAGACAGGCAACAATTGTAAATGTTTGTTGTGCAATTAAAAAGGCAGCCAAATGTTGGCATTCGCCGCTCGCTCGTCGTCGTTTGCCTTTTTGTCATTTTTGCGTAATTTGATTTACTTTGCCCGCCCACCCGCAACGATACGGCAAACGAGCTTCCAGTCTTGCCACAAATTGTCAATAAACATATCAATATGCAACACGAAATTGGTTTAATGTCAATCAACAGACAGACAGACAGGCGAACAAACCGAACCAGACCAGACCAGAGCAGAGCAGAGCAGTCAGTCAGTCGGCTTATCATGGCCACAGTCATCCATCAGGAATATTGAACAAAAATAAAATAAAAACGATACAAAAAACTGTAAAATATTTACACAAATTCAATAAAAGAGCGTAGGAGTCGCTGGCACTTGGACAAGTGTTAAAGGTGTACGGTGAGGAGAGGAGGGTAGGAGGGGAAAGAGTTTGTCAAAGCGGAGGTGTTGTTGTTAAGCTGGTAATGTGAATAAATTGTGTAATAGCAACTTGTACATAAACACTTTGATCAATTTGCATTCGCATGTTTTTTGTGGCAGCATGGCAAACAAATGGGCTGTTTGAGAAGAATTTAATTAACAGTATTTTTAATGTATAGGTTACTTTATGCTAACATGAAACTTACACATATTGAGATATTTTTAAATCAAAAATAAGTTTCCAACATTTATGTTATTTCAGAATTTGTTCGAACAAAATTTTCACATTTGTTTAAAATACTTTTTTTTTTACAATGGAAGGTATATTTCTATAAACGAACTTATACAAATTTAATGTTCATAAAGGTAAATAAATAATATATTGTGTAATACATTTAAAAACAATATTATTACACATTCTATTCATATAATTCGTTGCACTAATTAGAGTCCTTCCATTTGGGTTTCTACTAAATTAGACACTTGTGTAGTAAATTATAATTATAATACAAAATTTATAAATATTTTCTTTACTTCATTTATTCATTTAACAAATACTGTCTTTTCTTTTGGGCTTCTATAGCATTACTCTAGTAAATTATAATAAAAATACAAAATTCAGAAATAAAATAATTATAATATTACATTATATATTTTTTTAAGAAATTCTGTACAGCGAGAATTTAATGGTTTATACTTATAACTAATTGAAGTCTTTTTTTTCAGTTCATATTTCTCATAGCTATTGAAATCATAATATTCTCCAATGAATTAAAAAACATCCATAGACATCTGAATAATTTATTAATTGATTTTGAAACTTTAATATGCTGGAATATGATAGATTCAAAATCAATCTTAAATTATCAAAAATATGATTAAATTACTTTTTTAGAAATCGAAAAGATTGCAGTCTCTGAGGTAATGAACTCATGATACATTTATGATATACTTAGCTTTTGAACAAAATATATAGGTTTTAACCAATTGAATCCTACGTCGAGTAGCTAGAAAAAAGTCTAAGCAAGTTCAAACTGTTCTCTACGATAGCAAATTAGTGAAATTCGAATACTTTCTGTAGTATTCAATTAAAAACTTTATAACTTTGCTAACGAACCTCGCTGTAGGCTACAATTTATTGCATTTTCATAGACAAAAACATTTAGTCGATTGGCTACTCAGTCGCTGGGATTATTGGGGGGCGGTTTTTGTCGATTGTCGAGGGAGAGAAGAGGGGCGTTGAAACAAGTCTGACTGACGGGGCAAGGCTCGTAAAAGTGTCGCGTGAATCACGCTAACGTGCTAATTTCCTGCTCTAATTTACGCCCCACTGCCACGCCCACAGCAGCGGACAATACATACATCGGTGGTCGCCTCGCATGATTTGCGAATTTTGATGCGATTTGTATGAATTTTTTTCGTGGCTCCCTTTTTGCGCTACTTTGGCTGCTGTTTGTGCGATTCTTTTATTTTTCTCGTTTTTGACCCGCGTCTAATTAGACCCGCAGCTAATGGGGCAAACGTCGCGCAGACTCAGCTGCAAGTCACGAAATGGCTATTTAGCGCTTATAGCCGCCCTGAGTTGGCATTTTGTGCCGCTTTTTGTGCGGGGTCCCAAGCTCATAATTGCGAGCCAAATGTTAGATTTGCATGAAATGCGATACCAAAAGTAATACAAAAAAAATAAGTAAGAACGCTACAGTGTGCTCGACTGTAAAATACCCGCTAACCAGTTTGAATATAAGCAAAGTATTGCAGTATTATTCTTAAAATATACCAAAATATAATAGTACAAAAATACTAAAATTATACCAAATGGTATATTTGGTATATCGATATAGTGCCACATTCAAAAAATACCAGAATGCCAACCAAGGTAACTAAGACTCAAAGTAAGCAGACGTTTTTGTCCATACAAAAGGATTTCTTTAAAAACATCGAACAATTTTCAGGAATTACAAAGATTACAATTATTATTGTATATACCAAAATTCGCGACTCTAGCTTTAAAATAACGCTTTTGATCTGTGTGCAAACATAACAAATGCTGTCGAAAAAAAATTAGAGCTCTATCTCTTATAGTCTCTGAGATACAGTGTTTCATACGGACAGACGGACAGACAGACAGACGGACATGGCTAGTCTGCCTCGGCTGTTGACGCTGATCACTTTATAGGGTCGGAGATGGATCCTTCTGTTTGATACATACATTTCCTGCCGACACAAAATTATAATACCCTTCTACCCTATGGTTAGCGGGTATAAAAAGCAAAGAAAAACGATGAAAAACAAAGCAAACAAAGGAAAAACCAAATGTAGTATAATAATAATAAAGTGATTCTGCAGTTGATTTGCGACTTGCGGCTTTTGTTGAGCAATTGTTGAGCATACCGAGGAAATGAATTGCGACTGCATTTCTATGAAGTCCAAGTTGATATGCCTTTTTATTAATTAATGCACTTAATGCACTTTTAATGCCTGCCAAATGTGAAATAATTCATGCGCTTATCAGCACAGATAATGATTAATTTTTTTTCCCTCTTCATTGCTCTTGTTTTTTTTTTTTTTTTTTGTACTTGTATGTGTTGTCGCTATCTGCCTTTGTCGCTGCTTCCGCACAGTCAAACTCATCGCAGCCTTCAATTATTTTAAATTATGCGGCCATTGCAATTGCATGTAGCGGCAAATAAGTCGATATACATAAGTACCATGGCCAAAAGATTTTCAGGGATTGACTTAGAAATACTCTGCAAATATTTAATTCAGAAAAATGTCATCATTTTTGTAGATAATTTTATACAATTTTTGTAAAGAAGCGCATTTGATTAATATTACATTTTATGTAATAAATTTCTCCTTTTCTATCACATGAAAAAAGCAAAGGAATATATAGAAAAGATCTGGAAGAAGATCATAATTTTGATAGACAATTTTTATACAATTTTTAGAAGGAATCCCATTTGTCTAATATTAATTTGTATAGTACATTTTTTCCTTTCTGCAGTATTAAAAGAATGCAAATGAATATCTAGAATCTAAATATTTGTAGCTTAGGAGAGATTACCTAGACCAAAATTAAACAGTTTTAATTAAATAGCAGGAGATATTAATTTAGCCTAATCTTTGCATTTTTTTTATTGTAATGTTTGATTAGATATAAGATCACTATTCAATTTAAGAACAAAGTTTGGGAAAAGATAAATTATATTTTTGTATACATTTTTTTATTTTATTTGTCGTTGAATATTATTGCTATTATTAGTAGAACATCATACTTATTTAATTTATTTTATTTTATTTCAAATTATTCTTTAATTTAACTCTCTCTGATAGTGAGCATACCCCTTCAGCTTGTCCTTATCACTGCTTTCATTGGATATAAAAAAGTATTTGTACATGTGTGTATACATAAAATATATAAAATATTACATGAAAAATTATTGGCGCTTATTTATGAAAGTGACAAATGAAAGGATTCGCATATGCAAATATGATTTTGTAATTGCAATTGCCATGCATATTTAAAAAGCAGGTCATCGAATCAATGTTTTTGTATAATGGGTAAGAGATGAGGGCGGAGTGTGGGGGGAGATTAATGATTGATGTGCGAGGAATCGGTCTTAGTGAGGTAAATGATCCAAAATTTGTTATTATAATGTACAAATATTAATTAATATTAATACGCGGGCAGCAAATAACGATAATAATAGCTTATTGTCGTTTTATATTAAAATTGATATTCCATCATTTGAAATTAATCCACATAATTAGTTTGCTTTAATCATTGCGTAATTGTCAAATCATCAGGAATTAATGTTTGTTTGTTGAATTTTTGTGTGAGAAGCTGTGCTAAAGAAATACACTGAGAGAAAAAAGGTATTCAAATAGTGATTAGTTTTGTATAAAATTAAATTCTTAATTCAAGAATGAAAGTATTGATCATAGAATTCTAAATCCCAAAGCTAGAACATAATCATTATAACGATTAACATTCTTAAAAAAAAAAAAACACTGAAATAAATAAAGTCATCAAATGAGAAAAAGTTAAGTGTACAAATGTAAGAATATATTGTTAATTTTGTAATGAAAGAATAGAGACTAGATACATAAATACACTGATAGAAATAAGATCTTCCAATGCGGAATATTTGTATAAAAATTTATGAATATATTCTTAATTCAATAATGAAAGAATTGAGAATATGTAATTCTGAAATCATAGAGTTATATTATATAATACTAATTTTCTATATTCTATTATTTTTAATTGATATTTGATTGAAAAACATTTGTAATTAAACACTTTGCTAGATCTACTTTAAAGAAGGAAAATTTTTATCACAAATTGAACGCAAGTTATAACTTAAATTTACCTTGTTATTTCTTAGATTGATTTCCAAATTATTTATATGTATTCTAGTTTTTATAACCTAATATTTCTCTGAGTGTACATATATTAGATATAAGTTTTTCTCTTACATTTCGAGTGCCACATTTGAGTCTGAACATTTCAGGGATTTAATTTACAGTGCCTGCTTAAAGTTGAGACACAAGCTCAGCTCATTTTGTAGCTGCCCGAAAAAGCAACGTAAAAATCAAATGACATTTCAGACGCCAGACGGTTTTCCTGCTTGCACATTAGTGTAGAGTGCAAGAGATGGATAGATAAAATAAGAAAGAGAGAGGGATAGAGTGGGGGAGAATAAATACGCTCTGGACAGTGACTGGACAAGCACTCGAAAGCTTTACACTGAGTGCAATTAATTAAGCAAAGCTGAAAGTCATGCACACCAACGAGCATCCTCCTTCTCTCTCTCTCTCTTTCTCTCTCCCACACACACGCACAAAGAGAGAGAGAGAGATGCACACACAAATTTAATTGCTTACAAGTTGGAAACATGGCAAAGAACAGCAACAACTACAACAATTGAAGCAACAATTGTAATAAAGCGTCAAGAGCAAAGCAAGAAAAATTGCAACAAATGTTGAACTAAACCATAAAGTGTGATTAATTGAATATTTCTTATGCTGCACGTAGCAGCAAAGCGTAGACTTGCCGCTCCCCCCCCTCTCCATACTCCCCCTTTGTGCTGTCATGCTCCTATTCACTTAGGAGTTTGCCCTCAGAAGAGTACTTTGGCCAGTTGGCAAATTTTGTGTGCTGCTGCTGCTGTTGGAAAACTCTTCCGCCACTTCAGCATACCCCTTTGGACCCGCTACTTCGACGGCCCCATTTGGAATCCAGCACGGTAGCTGGGATGGCAATAAATTTAAATAAATATACGATTACGCGTGCGTATTAAGTTGCCCCAACCGAGACTGCTTTTCCCTTCCTCTTTCTCTGTGCGTTTCTTTCTCAGCATCGCTGCAGAGTCAACAATGCCGCCTAGAACAATGCCTGGTGGCAGCTCTCCGGTTGCCGCTTTGCCTTTCCCCGCTTGCCACACTCCCCCTTGTGGTTGCCTCGTGGCTCGTTATCTGCTGACTTCTAATTCAGCCACAATAAATCAATGCAACGTGCTGCAACGCCAGTAGCAACATTTTGTGTGTGTAAGTGAACTTGATGAGTGTTTCGCTGGCCAGCCTCCACTTCCCCTTCCCTCTTCCACAACTCCCCCTTCCATTTGCGGGTGCCGCATGACAAACACAAATTTTCTCGCCCGCTTGCCTAATCGAAATTTGTTGGCCATTTGTGCTCATTTCTTATATATATTCTATACATTTTTGTTGCCTGCCTTTTTCTTTTTTCCTCTTGTTGTTGTAATTTTGTATGGAATTTATTTATGTATTTTTCGCAATGGGCCGTGTCTTTGTTGTTATTTTTATTCGCTTTTAATTGGCCATAATACAAATTTATTGGCCCAACTTGTTAATGGCTCGTTAATGTTTTAAGTTTTGCTCTGATTTTTGCGCCCTCAAAAATGTTCAGCTTTCCTCATCGCTCTTTCCCTTATCATAGCAAATGACTGACTCAATCAGGCCTAGAGGCTTTAGTCCTGTAAAGTTGCTAAATTAATTAAAAAGCGAATAGAAAAGCAGCAGTTGAATCATATTCGCATCTTTTGATGAATACTCTACAACATCATTTATTCATATTTTAAGAAAAAGTCTATTAAATAATCTATTTGCCCATATAACTACATGACATATTCTTAAAGATCTTAAAGGCTACTTAATAGTCTAACTTAAACAAATAATTACATTAAATATTCTCAAAGTTCTACAAAAAAGTCCATTCAATAGTTTTATATCCTCATTTGCTCTAAACAATAATAGTTTAACAAAGATCCAGTAATAAGTTCTAGTAAATCAAATAATCTACAACATATTTTCACGACTACTCAAGTAATAACTGATTATATATTATATATATTTATTTATTCAGATTTTTTCATCTATGCAAAAGAAAGAATGTACACAGAGAGACAAAAATGTAGATTGTTTGATCTTGATTTAAAATTTCCTTAGTTCAATTTAAAGATTTTTCAATTCTTCAAACAAGATTATAATTTTGAATCTCAATATTGCGCAATCTAGATTTTTTGTAGATTTTCGATCTTGATCTTTAAGAATAAACCTTCTATGTTAAATTTTGATATTCAAACATTCTTGATTCAAGATTTTATTCTCGATTTTATCACATTTTTTCTTACATAATATTATAAAAAATTAAATCCTTTTTCACACAACATTATGCAAAAGAATCTAAGACTTTTAGCAGTTATTTATATTAAAAGCTTCTATCTAATAAGAAAATTATTAATAACAAAGCAGTTGTCTGTTTTTAATAATTAATAAATGAAAATAGTTTTTAATAAAATACAATACATTCCATTGATGACAGGTGTCAAGGGAAAAAAGTTTTGACATAAATTGATAAGAAACTAAAGAAACTACTTTCATATTTCGTTACATTTATCATAATGCAGTTAATGTTCTTTTCTTTTTTACTCATGCATTTGATGCATTTTAATTAATTGAAAACTGTTGCAACAATGCATAGAATTGCATAATTAGTTTGTGGATTAATATGTGTTATTTTTGCCATAATTTGTATTATTATTTTTTCAACAAACAAATCAAATATGAAACAAAAAAAAACAGTCGAATGATTGTAAAAAAATTTGCATAATAATGCCGGTCAGTTGCCTATCAAATGATATGTCAATCTCTGTAATATGATAAGCATATACAATAAAGTTGATATACATATTGTATATAATTACATACGAATTCATATTATTACGCTTAATAATCTGTTAACTCGCATTTGGGTGTTATGAATATAAATCACGAAAATTAAACGAAATGCATTCTGATTAATTTACTGACTTTTTATTTGCGCCAATTGCATCGCATTTCCACAGGCTAATTTACTGTAAAATATATTATTATTTTTACAATTTTTTTCTGCAGAGACACACATTGAAATTGATTGCATAATATCGGATTGTGTGAATTGCCATGATTTGCATTAAGGTCGCAAATGTTTTTATAGTATTTGTTACATTGTATCATTAATTTATGCTTACTAAAGGGAAAAGTTACTTTATGGATTTTTTTTGAGGAGTTTATTAACTTTAAATAATGCTGCAAATTATAGAATTAGAGTTTTTATAATGATTAAATTTGATTTTACAGAGTTACACATTTATTTTTCATAGTTTTTTTTAAATTTTAGTGTGATGAAATATTTGACAGAAAATGTATTTGTGTGTGATTTACTATGATTTTGAATTTATTTTGCTTGCAATCTATCTTGACTATATTCAGTATATTCTATATGCATATATATACTGATATATTTTGCACTCTGTGGTATGTTCAGTATAATCTATAATCTGGTATATTTTCATGTAGTACTATACCAATATACCAAACATAACATTTGGCATATTTTTAGTATTTTGCGGTATATTATTTTGGTATATTGTATTTTAAAATTAAAACCGCAGTGTGTTGCTTTTATTAGTATCTTATAACTTGAATTAGTAATCATGATTTGAACAATCCTGTTTACAATATATCTTGAGATATTAAGTACATTTTATTGTGGAAGATATGTACAGAAAATTTCTAGATTTTAACCAAAATTACCCCCTATCTTGGCATAAGAGGTAAATTCTGTAAAAGAATTTATTGACACAAGATTTCTACATAAAGAGACTAATTATCTCACTTTGAGAGGTCTAAAATTAAATTGAAAAAAGATTTCATATTTGAAATATATTGATAGGCCAAAAATTACACAATATAAAAATATTTTAATGTTCTATATGTAGAAAATGAAATCACAACACGAAAGAATTTAAGTTTTTTATAATTTGCATTGTCAAAGAGCCGATTACAACAAGATCCCTTTCGATAAAAGACCAGAAGCCTTTGCTTTTTAAATACTTCCTGCACTTTTACTTTCCCTTTCTTTGAACCTTAAAACTTTTTGAAGTAATCTTTATGAAAACGTGTTGAAACTGAGCTGCTTATGTTGCACAACATGTGCAAAAATGAATGCATATAAAAAGAGCAATTTAACATAGTTAGTCAAAGGTCTCTGACAGTGCAAAGGTGTTTCGTTTAACTGGTCAGATGGTCAGCTGGTCACAAGCAGCAGTGGCAGCAGCTGCCACTGAAATTAAATCCTCCAATCAATTTAAAAACACGCCGAAGGAGAACGCTTAAAAATCCACATTGCTGCAACCGGTTGTCGGTTGTCATGCAAAGCAGCTTGCAGAGACAGCAACAGCAGACTTCGAACTGAGACTGAGTCAAGAGTCTCTCCCTTTCTCTCTCTCCCTCTCTTGCAGTATCCATTTCCAGTCCCTCTCCTTCTCCCTTTCCTATCTTGTTGTCTACCTGTATCGAGGACTGTCGGCATCTCTTTGGGTTTGAGCACGCTCTGCAGAAGGCGTTCGTGTTTAAATGCGACGACAACAACAACAATAATAAAAGCAATCAAGTATAACAACAACAACACGGAGACCTTGAAGCATGTGCCGCTTGAGTCTTGCACCTGATCTGATGAAGTCGAAGACGCGTGCCAAATGTGACAATAAAGGATTTCGAATGTCTACAAAAAATATCGAACTTCCCTTCTTCTCCTCCACTTTGCAGCATTTTGTTGCGTGTCTCTCTCTGTAATTGTTGCAAAAAGTCAACGCGAGTTAAATATTTGATGCATTTCATTGCCATGAATCATTATTATTATTATTATGCATGTATTTATGAATGACATTTGCAGCTTATTTCTTTCATTTTTTGCGTGTCGAAATTAATTAAGACTGCACCCAGTTGGTCGCTGCCTCATGCCTCATGCCTCATGCCACTTGCCTCCTGCCCCCTGTCGGCACGTCATATGCTGCAACTTTTTGTTGTTATTTTTTTTTATGATGTGGAAACGCTCTTTAAATTTTTGAGTTATACTTCCTTATTTGCTTTTATACACTTTCGCTGCGAATCGCATGTTAAAGCGACCCTTGCAACAACAACATGCAACAACCCGCACAGACAGAAAGAGAGAGAGAGAAAGGTTCTTAACATACTATAAAGTTCAATTTTTGAATGCATGTTTTAAGCATTTATTTGAATGCTTTGTTATACTTTACGATCGTATTTTATTTATTTCTCTATTTGGTTTGTTGAACCCCTCAAATGCAGACGCAACATCAGACTGACAGCGACTCTTGCAACTCACGTGTGCTGCTGAGTCATTTGTGTCGCGTGCTGTCCATGTGCGGGTTCTGCTCTGTCCTGTGGGCGTGTCTGTGGTATGGTTGCCTTTCCTCCTCTCCTTTTTTTTGGGCTAGTCGAGTCACCACACGTGTGTCCTTGAGGGCGGAAAAAAGAAGAAGAGAAGAGTAGAGCCAAAGTACTTACCTATGAGTATAATGCGACTAGCCATAATGCAATTCACAATGATTATGTGTGGGCAGAACTCGACTGAAGCTCGTTTTGCTGGCCTTTGTCCGGCTGCTGCTGACCATGACTCTTCAGATTCTGCCAAAAATATGACATAAGTATTTAGGTGGAGTTGGGACAACAAGAAAACTTTATTTGATTTCCTTTTTCCCTATGTGTGTGTGTGTGTGTAGGAAGTAGTTTTCTCATAAAGTGCTTATCAATGTGCGATTGAGCGCGTCGTCTAGAGTAATTGCTTGTCTGCTGTTCTGCTTTGTGCGACATTCGCAAACGTTTTGTTGGTAATAGTGCTTAATCTTCAATGATTGAGGTATCGATTGAGCATTTATGTCAGTTCTTCTTTGTGCCCCATTCGTAAATGTTATAATTCTTCTATTTACATGTCTTTTGTGTTTAGCTGATTGAGCTGTCGATTGAAGACTTATTTTGGTTCTTCTTTATGCTGTATTCGTAAACGTTTTGTTGGTCGTGCTTAATCTTCTATGATTGAGGTATCGATTGAACATTTATAGTATGTCAGTTCTTCTTTGTGCTGCATTCGTAAACGATTGAATGACATAATTCTTATTTTTATAAGACTTTTGTTTAAGTATCTTGACGAACTTAATCTTAGCTGATTGAACTATCAATTGAAGATTAATTTTAATTCTTTGTGCTGCATTCGCAAATGTTTTATTGGTAATCGTACTTAATCTTAGCTGATTGAGGTATCGATTGAGCATTTATGTCAGTTCTTCTTTGTGCTGCATTCGTAAATGGTATTTTGTGTTTAGCTGATTGAACTATCGATTGAAGACTTATCTTGGTTCTTCTTTATGCTGCATTCGTAAACGTTTTAATGACATAAACCTTCTCTTTACAAGTCTTAAGTATTTAACTATCCTTCGTGGCTTAATCTTAACTGATTGAGCTATCGACTGAAGATTTATTTTGGTTCTTCTTTGTGCTAGCGTTAACTTATTTTAATAATTTATTTGTGCTTGACAATCATCTTTAAGATAATCATTGCTGATTGCTAATTACCGATCGAATATTTTTATTTAGTTCGTCTTCGAAATAGCGCTTACTTTTTAAAAGAATTTTGTGCTCGAGAATCTTGTCTTATTTGCTCATAGGAGTATAAATTCAATACTTTGTCAGTTCCTCTTTTGTGATTTACAATTTACTATGACTTAATATTTGCTGATGGATTGAATTCTTACATCAATTTGTGCCACGTTCGTAAACGTTTTATGAAACAGATCATACTTCTTAACTCTTCTTGACAATCGTATGTTGACATCGTATATGACAATCTCTAAGCTCTTTTTGCAGTTCCACTTTCGGCTGCCAATCTTAGCTCCTCTTTGTGCTATATTCGTAAATGTTTTACTTATCTATGCTACCTATTTGACTAATATTTCCCTTGTATGTTCTCCTCTCTACTTGAAGCTCTCTTCGTAATTGTTTTCACTAAAGCGTTTTATATTATTATGTTATTAAGTGTGTATTAAACGATGAAAAATAAGCTATTCAGGACAAATTCCTTGAAGTGAAACCGCTTAGATGGATTTAATTGCCGCAGCTGCTTGAAGAGCTTATAAATAATTAAACAAACTGAGCATAAGCATTCGGCATTCGGTATTCGGTGTTTGAAGCACTTTTGCATAACAATGCCATCAATAGCTTTTAGTGATTGTTTAGCCAGCAAATACATTTGTTGTTTGATGTCTTTATTTGTTTTGCCACTTGGCCACATTAAATGTCATAAGAGCCTTAAACAAAACACAATAATCAAATAAATAATCCACATAAACAGCACACACACACACACATGAAATAAAACGAAAATGAAACCGAAATCCAAATATCCCAAATCCATAACATACGCATTTTTGCTACTTGAGGCACTCGAACGAAAACAGGAAAAAAAATATATAAAAACACTCGTTGGATGAATGTCAACGAGTGTAGCTCTGAGTGTGCTTAGTTTTGCATAAGCCTTTTAATCAACTTTATTAATATTAATAAGCATAACAACTGTCGGGGCAACAAGCCCGAGGACAAAAACAACAACAACAACAGCGACAACATCGACAATAATAATTCTCCGCCCCAACAATTATACAATTACGACTGTTGGCAAAAGGCCCAAGGGGCAAATACAACAAACACTCTGCTGAGGGGGATTTTGCGACAGTACTTAATGGTAATTCAGTTAAATAATCATTAGTCAACATTTTTTTGTTGCCTCTCTACTCAACGAAAAAAAACCCTTTTGAACCGCAGTCCTTTTGTCCTCTCATGGGACTGTTTTTCTACCTTGAGAACTGAGAACTCAAGAACCCCGAAAGCCGGCAACCGCAAAAAAACACCGCCAAATCTACAACAACGGAAGTAATGTATTTTTATTTATAGCTATTTCTGGCTTGAATTTGACTCACGGCTCAGCTTGATTACAGTTCTGAGAGAGGTGGAGGAAGTGAAGAGAGGGAGGAGGGGTCAAAGTGTAGGCATTTCAATTGAAATTCAAGTGCGCACTTCATTTCCACTTAATTTCTGACGCTGTGACGCGTTGTTGCCTCGACAACAGCAACAACAACAACAACATTGAATACGTCTCTCCTCTGCACATTCTTGGCAACTCATTTGTGCCCCACAAGGGGGCAACCTTTGAGTGTATTTATTATTGCAACATTATTCCTTTTTTTTGACATTCGACAAAATCAGCATAAAACCAAACCGTCGACGCACTCGACACTTGTTTATTTAAAACTCGCGTTAATTTTGTAAGCATGATCAAATTCGACTACTAGAATAAGAAAAGTAAAGTAAAGACGACCTTGAAATGCTAAATTATAGAATTAATGGTGAAAAAAATGAGAATAATGCTAAAACATTTTAACGAAACAATCTTCAAATAGTTTGTAAGATTCATAAAATGAAAAGGAAAGAATTTTAATTGAATTGAGGATATAAATTTATTTAAGGAAGTAAAGAAACAGCAGCAGTCTAATATATTAATATATCAATATATATATAAACATACCATAATATATTGTGCTGTGAGATACCTGCTACATATTTTCGATAAAACCATATTATAACAATATACCAAAATAATGTACCAAAATATACTGAAATTTACCTAAGGCTATATTTGGTATACTGGTACTATATCGATATCAATATATAAAATATAGTCTTCGGTATATTTTTGTATGAATAATATACCAAAAAAATACTGAAATTCGTCGAGGGCTTTATTGGTACTAAATATTGGTACTATAATAATATCAATATATAAAATATAGCCTTCGGTATATTTTTTGTATTTTTGCAGTATGTTTTTATAAATATACCATAGACTACGAAATATACCAAATTGATAGCCAAAAGCAGCTAAGACCCGATTGCAGCAGCAGCTTTATGCCATGCAAAAGTATTTTCTTAATAACTTCTACCAAAAGTATAATATAATATACAAATTTTTTTTTTTAATTTTTATGAACATAATAAGAAAGAATGATTGAGGAGCTCAAAAATTTTAATAAATAAGTAAAAAATTTAGTTTGGAGGTAGTTTTTCAGTCACATTGTAAAACAGCTTTAGTATGCTGAGATCTAAAATTTGCCAATTTACGAAGAACTTAAATTTACATATAATTGGAAATTGCAAAAAGGATTCAATTTGCAAAACGAAGTACTGACAATTTATAAACAGTCGTATCAATGACATGGTGTTTATGGTGTTTTTTATAAATATTTGTTCACCTAAAAATCTTTCTATATTCCTTACATTGTTTTTCTTATATCACATTAACAATTTTAGATATAAAATGTCAAATTGGCCTTAAATCTGATTACCTTATTTAAAATGTTCTAAGCGCAAAAAATTAATACAACAATATATCATTTATAAATTACAATTTACGTAATAATAATAATGAGCAGTTGTCTTTAGACAAGTGTTCTCTTAAATATTTTATCCTCCATTACCTAATCTTTACTTAATTCCCGAAAAGCTTAACTTTTCTGTGCACAATAGAAAACTTTGTGCTTACATTTCACTTAGTTGGATGTCGTTTGTAGTTGGTTAGACCCACAAAGTGATTCATCGAGTTATCGAGGTGGCAGTTAGCTTGTTATACACGTATATTTATTACTCACGAGACCTTGAAGCCTAATGGTTTTCATGGGCGTGGCAGCTACGTGCAACGCCTCTCAATTGGGGGCGCAAAAGGGAAAAGAAAAAGGGATATCAGAGTTGTTTTTTGGCAATGCTGACAATGCCATTTGTTTGGCAGTTCCAGTCAAGGATCGCGCTTATCACTCACAGCTGAAGTTGAGGATGGAAAGTGAAGCTGAGGCAACCGCAGAATAAAAATTAAAACACGAACCAAACTCGGGGCAACCAAAATGTATATATGCTACATATGTCGAGCTGTCAATGTTTATCTATTTTGAAGGTGCCTCGTTGTGTGTTGGGCTGCCAAGGATTACGGTGTTGTGTGTGTGTTCGTGTGTTCCTGTTGATTTATGGGCACACAAATACCAATGTGTTTCAAATGTGATTGAAAACTGATAAGCGTATGCCAGGCAGAGACAGAGGCAAAGGACTCGAGCCGCAGGATACCGAGACCGAGACCCTGTTTGTTTAGGTTGTTGTTGCTCTTGGCATCTGCCAATGTTCCCTTCCCCCTCTCTTTCTCTCTCACTCTGCTCGTTATTAGTGTAACTGTCAGCTGGCGAAAGTGTTGAGTGCGCGTCTGTCAAATGCGGTTGAGGTTTCTAGGTTTCGAAAAG
Organism: Drosophila kepulauana; assembly: GCA_023558455.1. Taxonomy (NCBI): domain Eukaryota; kingdom Metazoa; phylum Arthropoda; class Insecta; order Diptera; family Drosophilidae; genus Drosophila; species Drosophila kepulauana. The sequence continues at coordinate 27,764,045 of CM042367.1, forward strand.
GGGGGAAAACTGTGGAGGGAGGAGAGCTAGGCTTTTGCTTTCGCTTTGACCCGATGACTGTACCACAAAATACAAGCAGCTGCAGCGCAATTGATGGCTTAATTTGCCACTAATTTGCGCTTATCGCCCAAGCCCTTTGCTTCTCCTTCTCCTCCTCTCTTCTCTCTCCCTTACTCCCCCTCTAAGAATCGCAGTCTGTCATTTGCCAACTGCAATTGCAGTTGCAACTGCATCTGTGACTCGCTCAGCGGCTCATAAAGTTGCAGTCTGCGAAGCCGACAAGCGTGCAAATTGATTTCGTAATGCTCGTTTATGGGAAATGGCAGCGCTTTGGGCTCCACCAGCTAGCTACCTGTGGCATGCCGCATGTGGCAAGCTGCGCTTCAAGCGTTCAGTGCCGACAAAGCGTGGAGCTGCTTTAAACTTGCACATATTTCACAAAGGTTGCCAGTGAGCACTTAAAAACAACAAAGTAATTTAAAGAACAACTACAGGAAAGAGTGAAGTGTCAATATATATTATATATGATTTAGTAAGAAGTGATGATAGTAAGAAGTCTGGACTGTACAAGGACTGTACAATATAGTATAATAAATTCAATGTATGAACGTAATCTGTGGAAGGTCTTAGTCGCTCTTGTTTATCTTATTGCAATTAAGAATTGTATTCGCTATTTTAATAAAATAATAATAATAATATGATTATGGATTTATTTTATTTGTCTTTCTTAGCATTTACCTTGAAAATGGAGATTTTGAAAGAGAAATTTACAAGTTTTGGGATTTACATTTGACATCTTAAAGGGAAAATTTTACAAAATATAAATATAATAATCTATTCATAATATAATAAACACATAAATATAATAACCTATTTAACCGATCTTCAAAAGATCTGTTGCATTCTTAAAAGTGAAGCTTATATTTAGCTATTAATGTCTTAATATGTTTTCCATTTCAACTCTTCTACTTAAGGATTTGAGTATTAGTCGGAAACTAAATTGAAAATTGTAAAATACTATTATAAATACTCTTCTTAATTTATGTCTTCCTAACATAAAGCTTTAAATTAAATTTCATTACTATCCAGTATAGTTTTAGCAATGCTTTGTCGCTTTTTATATATAGCAATTTTTCTTAGAAACTCAATTGATAAAATAAGATAAGTTTGTTCTTCGTTATTGTGCAGAAAAATTAAGAACTAATTTCTGTTGTAAGCTTTCTAATGAATAAAATAATATTCAATAATAATACAATGAATTATTATTGTTATTTATTTATTTATTATATTAAATCTAGCAGATAAATGGCTTCTGGGGCCTTCGACTCAATGCATTATTTTTATATAGATTTAGATTAGATTAGCTATAATATTATCCTCCGATGAAGGTTTAATATTGTTGCATTAAGTTTGAAATTAATTGAAAAGTCTTAGTTAATTCAGTAATTCAATCAAATATTGTTGAAAAATAAATATATTTGTATATTTAATGTGCTATGTTATTTGCTTAATTCAACAATATTGAATTTCGTATTAAATCAGAAAAATAACCAAATATTGTTGAATAAAACAATATTATAAAATATAATACTAATGAATAATGAAACAATAAATAAGTATATAATAAGTTTACCATGTATTAATATCCTCTGATGAACGTTTAATTTTGTTGAATTAAGTTTGAAAAGTGTTAGAAAGTCTTAGTTAAATTAATATATTTGGCTTTTTTTCCATGTTATTTGCTTAATTCAACAATATTGAATTTCGTATTAAATCAGTAAAATAACCAAATATTGTCGTTAGCAAAAAACTGTACATTTTTTTTAAAGTAGTTTAATCAATAGTTGTTTTCGACTAATTCTTGAAACTAATTGTGTGATGATTTGTTTTCAGATACAAATGAATTGTCAAGCAACTGTCGCCAGCTGCTTCAAAAATTTGAAAAAAGTAAAACTAAATGGTGCAGGACCAAAATGTGATGTGTTGACGCTGGAGCGTTGCCAATTGGCAACACAAAACAACAACAACAACAACACAGCACAAAGAGTGAGGAGAAGAGTCATGTGATGGGCATGCTTTTGGGCCAGCATAAACAACAGACTGACCTGGGCCATTGAAGCAGCCAAGCCAGCAGTCGAGCTCATAATAAAGCAATAAAAAACGAGCCAGGTAAATGCCAAACTAAAGAGCCGCAAAGGCAGCCTACAAAGGGGAGAGGGAAAGAGAGAGGGAGGTAGAGCATGCTTGTGTGCTCTTTATAACGTTTTTTTTTTTTTCGTCGTGCTGTGTCCTGTGTTCAGAGTTTCGTTAGGTGCATTTGGCCAGGTCTAATTTATCATCAAACAGCAGACACAAAAGAAGGAACACAGGACGAAAGTGTGGTCAGGGAACAGCTGGCTTCCTGGCTTCGGCTTCGGCTTCGTCTTCCAAAGCGTTTAACTGCGGGCTGTGTTAATAGTTTATGACTAAATTGAAACAGGTTGAAGCAGGCATGAACGAACAGGAAGAGACAGGAAGTCGCTCGACTCTCTATCTCTATCTCTGTCTTCAACTTTTTTCCAGCGAAAGGCGAAAGTCAGACGCTTGCCTGCAATGTCCTGTCAATTTGTCAATCAATCGTGCACTCAGTCTCAGTTTGAATATCTATTTACACTAAAGTTGAGCCGCTGCTCTTTCTCTTAAGTAGATCAAAGGCTGCTCTCGGCTGCCACTTGAGAGTGCTTATCCTTGTTTATCTCACTTACATATAATTGTAATATTATCCCTAATAAGCAAAAGATTGATAGCATTCCAGGGAAAACAATCAACGGGGCCCAAGTGTGTGCGGGCTCCGAAAAATTATTGAAATTGTTGCCTCAGACTTCTTGAAATCTCAGCCACACTCGACACCAGGACACCAAAAGGACACACGCATCTCCTTCTCTCTCTCTCTCTCTCTCTCTCTCTCTCTGTCTCTTTCTCTCTTGTTATCTCTGGTAGTTTTGTGTGCTGTCCAAGCCGCTGGCTCTGCTCATCATCACTTGAGTAAACAATGTCATAAAATCATCAATCAAATGTGTGTGCGAGGACAACGACGACGCTCGAACCTCGGACATCAACTCGCCTTTTGTCTTGCGTTATTTGTTTGTCCGTCCCGTCTCTTAACTGTTAAAGCAAACACACACAACGTTCCTCCCTTTGCGTCCTTCCCCTTCGCCTTCGTTTCGGTAGCTCTTGACCTGAGATTGGGTTGTGCCTTCGTCTTCGCCTCAGCCTTCGCCTACGTCTCGGACTTTAGCCTCGTTCTGTGCCTGCTAATACAATTAAGTGTTATATTTGTTGTCTTGGGTCTTTATGCGACTAGCAAATTGCTTTATGGGCGTGTGCCGCCTAACACAACAAACAGCTAAAGCAAGAAAGAGAGAGAGAGAGAGAGAGAAAGAGGAAGTGCAGTAGGCAGAGAGGAAGATGCAGTCAGCTTAGTGGCAGCTAACAATGTAGGTAACAAAAAAAACACGTTAGCTACTCTGATTGATGCCCGCTGTGCATATTATCGACAAGAGACTGATAAGAGTTCTTTTTCCCAGTAGTTGCTTTTGTTTCAGGCCACATAATGTATGCTAAATGGTAGAGCATATTACGTAAGAAAAGAAGAAAAGTAGTTAAATAGAACAGTATTACACAAGAAGAGTAGGAAAGTTGTTAAAAATTGAAATTTCTTTTACGATAAGTTGCTCAAAGCTTCTAAAAAATAAATCTAGTAATTTCATTAACTTTAAGCTTCTCAAAGCTTCTAAAAATAAAACTAGTACTTTCTTTCACTCTAAGCTTCTTAAAAAAGGTTTGCTTCTATAGATGCTCTATATTCTAAACTTATCAAAAAAATATATATAATTTACAGAAAAACCTTTAGAATGCATTCAAAAAAAAGTATTCTTTAATCCAACAAGTTGATCAAAAGTTTTCTAATATTGTTTATAAGGAATATTTTCTGGGCAGTTTGAGTACGACTCGAGTCTTAGTTAGTATGTTATCTTTAGGTTTTATAGGTTTAATCTTAGATGATCGTTCTGAAATTTTCAGAATATTAAGAATACATGAAAAAGTATAGATTTTTAAATTAAAGCTTTTACTATACATTTGTTTTTAAATGTTCTAAGTCTTATCCAATTACCCTGAAATTATCTGGACATCATAATAATATAAAAATGAATAGATTTCACAAATGGAATTACAATTTTTATGTTTCTATCAAGTCTAATATCTGAATGACCGTTCAGAAATTTTCAGAATATCAAGAAAATATGAAAAAGGTTAGAATCCAAAATTAAAATATTGACTTATACACTTGTTTACATTATTCCCAATTTGTTTCTGATTGCCCTGAAAATATGAAAATATCATAAAAATATAAAAACACATAAATTTTCGAAATGAAATTTCAGCTATACATTTTTTGTGTTTAACCTTGTTTCTGCAAGTCTAATATATGACTGATCGTTATGAAATTTTCAAAATATGAAGAAAATATGTTGACAAATAGATCCATCATTAGAAATTTAAACTATAGTTGCTTAAATTAAATTCTAAATAATATGAAATGATTTTATAAGAGGTTTATTGCTCTTCTGCCTGTGAAATGTTTAGCAGATATTTTTACTAGACAGTTTAAAAGTATAATTCTGCAGATAACGCATTCTAGACTATAAGAAGGATTAGCATCGACTTGAAACACACACAATGTTACACTCACACATGAACACACTTATTACACTGCTCAACCAGATCCTTGTGAATTCCCCTGAGCCGTTGGCTCAACTGTTTTTATTCCCTTTTTAAATAATTGCATCTCCACATTGGGTGAATGTTTGTATTAGTGCAGTAGTTGTTGTTGTTGTTGTTGTTGTTGCTCCCGCTGTTGCCTGGCTGTGCTCTACTTCTTGTTGTGGGCTGCATCTAGACCAGAAATTAATTACAACGAACAAATCCAGCAGGAAGTGTTGTTATCCCTTTAACAGCTGCCGGCTGCTGTGTTTCCCCTCTTCAAACTAGCGCGTGTTGCATGCACAACAGAGTTGTGCACTGTTAAACAGCCGCTAACAGCGTATAAGAGTGTAGTACTTGGCAAAATGCGATAGATGGCGCCACAGTGCACGCCAAACACCCGCAACATTCGGCATTGTCACTTCGATGTTGTTGTTGTTCCGCAGCATAAAAACCGCTGCAATGCGCTCGTGTCTGCGCCTCGTTTCATCCAGCCGAACACTTCGTGTGCTGGGCCGAATGCACATCGGGTGCTGCTGTCTGGCTTGCCTATGCTTATACTTGTATGATTCAGTCTGATTCAGTCTTTCACGACGCGTACATCGTAACGCAACGTCAGTCACGGACGCCGTACCCCAAAAAAACCAAACCAAAACCAAAAAAAAAAACGCACTGTGTGTATTATCAGTCCCCAGTATCAGTGTTCTCGCTATTACTTCGCTGTGTGTTCTACTATTTCTGGTGCTGCGACAGCCCAAAAAATTTACAGTTGGCTTCGGCTCAGCTTCGTGTGTTCGTTGTAATCGTGATGCTGAGCAGCAGCAGCCGCTGCAGCCGTGTCTGTGTGTGTGCGTTTTGTGTGCCGCCGTTTGACGGTTTTGTGATTTGAATTTCGAAAAATCCAAAAAAAAATATTAATCAAAGATGCTGCCGATCGGAAAAGCGCAACAAAAGGGCAAACGAATAACCGAATAATCGAATAACCGTCTAACCGAAATAACCAAATGAAGCGCATTTGTTGATAAATGAACTCAGATTAAAACGAGACAAAAATCGTTCACAAATTTGTTTTGCATCGCCCCATCTCGCTCCCACTGCTTCTGAGCTTGAGCTTCATTTCGTGCTTTGTGCGTGCTTCTATCAGCTTGTATGTGTGTGTGAGCTAGTGTCTGTGTGAGTGAGTGTGTATGAGCTTGTGTATTTTGTATATGATTGTGTGCCTAACAATTAATTAGCATTTAAATCGCTCATTTATCAGTTTCGGCCCAATCAAAAGCCAAACAGAAAAACCCGAAAACAGAACAAATTTTCTTCAATCTACTACAAGGAAAATTCATAACAAAAAAAGTTCCAGGTGAGAAATTTGCATAAGTAAATTATTAAGGGAAATTAAATTAAATACAAGAAAAATCTTGTAGTTAAATCCGCGAAAAAAAAGCATGTGGACGTTACAACAATGTTGGATAAAGCAAATTCTCCAGAAATTTACATTCTTGTGAAAGAACAACCAAAAAACAAAAAAAAATAGAAGCCGCTGCCATTCAAAAATAAACAAATATTTGCATTAAAATAAACACTGTTCCCAGCTCCAAAAAAAAAAAAAATAATAAAAAAAAATATTGTATCCCTGTATCCCCAATGCGGCTGTTGTCCCTTTTGTTTCTCTATTTTCTTTTTTTTCTGGGCTTTTTTTTTTTTTGCTCGGTCATTTGTCTTTTTGGGTCAGCAAATGCGTCCAATTTTTCCGCGCGAGATTTTCAACAGTTGTATATTTGTTTTTCAGCTTCTGCTGCTGCTATTTGTTTTTGTCGCTGTGCTCTGTGTGTGTGTGCGTGGGCTTTCCACAAGTTTTTCTCGATTATTTACACATTTCGCAAGGAAGAAATTTTCCAGCGAAAGATTTTTAAAACCCTTTTTCACTGCCCTTTGCTTTGTCTCTGCATAGAAAAAAAAACTCTAGTCATCACAATGTTGGTAAAACAACAAGCATTAAAATGAGAACAAAAAAAAAACGGAATATAACAATAGATTGCCCATTAAAAGTTTGATCTGATTTCATTAAACATTTCTTGCTTAGAAATGTCTCCATTAAATAAACGATCCTAAGCTGAGATTTCAATTAGATTAGCTCGGCATTAAAAAGGTGTTGAATGTGTGACGAACAGCTGGAAAATTAGCTCTAAAAATAAAAACATTATCTATAGCTTTAATCCATAAACAAGATCTAATTTGAATAGCTGAGCGATAAGGTTAAGATTGTATGGAAATGTGGGCGAGAAAGGGTTAAACAAATTGAGAAAAAATAGATTATGCTCTCATTGACTTTATAGATAAATCAACAATTAGTAAACGTGAAAATTATAATTAAAAATTAAAAAAAAAATTGGGTTAAGTAAATCTGAAAATTATAATTAAAGAATTAAAAAGAAATTGGGCTAAGTAGATAAAAAAATGAAATGAAAGATGAATAATTAGTGAAGCTGGATTCTATTATTTGAAATTAAAAAAGATTCCAAAAATGTTTTAGGTATATTTTGTACTCTACGGCATATTTAAAATGTAATACTATGTTGATATACCAAATAGAGCATTTGGTATATTTGTGGTATATTTGGAATGGAATATGGTTTTTATTGAAAACAAGTAGCGGTTCTCTCAATGTCGAGCACACTTGATTGTAGTCTTTTTTAATGTTCTCTAGTCAATTTTTTTGTAATATTACTTTTCTGATTATATTTTTGTTTATCTATTTATACTTTAAAGGCTGAAAGGATACTTAAACTCTTTTATTTCAAGCTTATCAGCTGTCATATACATTTTTCAAGGAATTAAGAGTTTATCTTTTACAGTTCTTACATTCTTTATCAATAGAGTGTAGTGAAATAAAACTAATCTTCTGTCAGAAATAATCTTTAAACAAATTTTATTTTTACAGTGGAAATATATACATATTTAAAAAAATGTCTTCACATATAGAAGCAAAAATATAAATATATTTTACAGTGTAAACATATGGTATATATTTAAAAATTAGAAACTTTTAAAAGTATTTCCCACATCTTATTCTTTGGCCAACGCTTTGATCTTTTACCTGCGTCACAAAGTGCAACGTTTTTTGAGTGGCTGCAACTCTTTTGTTCTCCCTCTCTCTTTCTCTTACACGCTCTCTAATTGACTTGACCCAATATGCAGCACAATATGTGAGCTTGACCTTCTCAAGACCCGCCCATATAACCCATGTAATGCTAATGCTCATGAGTTGCGCATTAAACAAAGCCCTTGACTTATGCATGTGGCACACTCTTTGCTTGCCTCACACACTCATAAAAACAAAGTGGAGAAGATCGAGCCAAATTGATCCCAATTGTCAACGATTCAACACAACTCGAACGATCTCTAGCGTCTCTGCCATTTGGCTATTAGGCTCACAACAAATTAACCTGATGGCCAAAAGGGGCCAAGATGAAGAGACCCCGAGTCGTTGTATCTTCCATCTACTGCGGGTGTTTGTGCCATAAATCTTTGGCAACAGCCGCTGCGCTGTGCTGTGCTGTGTGCAAATGAAAATAGCGCATTTCCAAAATATTTTCATTAAAATTGAGAGAAATATACTCGATATAGTAGAAGTAGAGGGCTGAAATAACAGGGAGACGACGACGACGACGAGACGAGACGGTCGAAAAGGCAGCATAAACATTCATCAATCTGTCAGTGGGGCCTGTCAGCTGTTTTAAGCACCCACAAAGTGCTGTTGAGGCAACAACAACAACAACACACTCGCAGTCACCGCATTTCAATAAAAATTGAAGCGCAGATGAGAAAAACCAAAAATGGGAAAACAGACCAACCAACAAAAAAAAAAAAAAAAAAAAAAAAAACTCGTAGCGAAAAATTGAAAATGTAAATGTTAAAAGGAAAATGTTTCATGCTCAGGCAAATGCATTCCTGTCTCTGCTTCGTCTATTAGGTTTTGCCAATTCAGACCCATAAAACAGTAAGAAAGGTACAGATGAGTGTGCCCGACTGTGAGATACCCGCTACCCATTGTGATTAAAAGCCAAATAGTTCGGTGTTAATTTTAAAATATACCAAAAATACTAAAATATACCGAAGGTAATTTTTGGTATATAAGCTGCAATTTATTATTATTAAAATAAGCCACCTTAATATACCACAAAAATACTAAAATATAACGAAGGGTATATTTGGTATATAAACAAACCAGTGAGGTATTATTCTTAAAATATATCAGATCAATATACCATAAAAATACTGTAATGTATTAAAAGTCTTAATTGGTGTGTGGACAAAAGAGTGTTATATTATTATTAAAATATACCAAATAATATATCACAACAATACTAAAATATACCGAAGAGTGTATTTGGTATATAAGCAAAACAGTGTTGTATTATTATTAAAATATGCCAAATTAATATACCGCAAAAATACGAAATATGAGCAAACCAATGCGGTATTATTCTTAAAATATACCAAATCAATATACCACAAAAATACTGTAATATATCAAAGGGCTTATTTGGTATGCGGACAAAAGAGTATGGTATTATTTTTCAAATATACCAAATAATATACCGCAAAGATACTAAAATATATAGAATATTATATTTGGTATATAAGCAGAGCATTGTGGTATTATTCTTTAAATGTACCAAATAATATACCGCATAAATATTAAAATTATACTGACGGCTATATTTGGTATATATCTGAAGTTCTATTTTCCAGATTGTTAGCCAAACGAGCTAAAACCCCGATTGCAGTAGGCTTAATTTCTCATATTTCTCTATCCCCCTCTGAGATCTAGGCACAAACTTATAACACCCTTCTACCCTATTGGGTAGCGGGTATAAAAACAAAAGGAAAATACAAGTACATTTTTTATACGTGGTTTATATATATTTTATCTTATTTTTTTTCCTTTGGCTTGTCTCGCCACGCGCAAAACGTGCGCCAATCAATTGGCCCAAAATCGAAGCCAGACGTGGTAAAAAAAATGCCGTGTGAAACTTTTCGACTCCCACGGCAAAGACAAATTAAAGTAAAGACAAAAGACAGACGACGATGCGCATCGTTGTCTTAAAATTAGAGCGAGACACAGGCAATTTGTCTTTGGCAATTGTTCAATACATCTGTCGAAGATGCGCTACACGAAAATGTATCTGCCAGATATATTTGATGAGCTGACTCTCCCTGTCTCTGTCTCTCTCTCTTCTCCCTTCTAAAGCGCACGTGTTGATGGATTTTTATTTGACTTCATTTCGAGTGAATTTCCAATGCGGTTTTCTCAATGAGTCCTAGCTAGAGTTGGAGTTGGATTTGAAGTTACAACTCAGCTGCTAAATCAATCGTCACTTGAGCTACATTTTTTCGGCATGTTTATTAATTACACACACACAGAGATACACACGCTTGAAGTGTGTCCCCCTTAGTAGCATAACTGATGGGGGCGTGTGAATATTCCCTTTCCTTCTCTCTTTCTTTTTCTCGCTGACTTTCTCCAACTCTTTGAACTTTTCTCAACACTCTGGTAAATAGATTTCAATGTCGCTATGCACTTAGACGCTGCTGCTGCTGCTGCTTTGCCATACAAATTGATTGATTTTATTTGCACTCCCCCGCTTCCCCGCCACACACATATGACTTCCACTCTCGCCCTTTGTTTACCCCTTCAAGATCCCCACAAATTGCTGTGCGTGTCTGTGGCTTTTAGGCGGGAGGTGGGAGGAGGGAGGGGAGCCTTGAGGTGCACTAGTTCAACACTGACATTTTGCGGTTAACTCATTTACTCAGTTGAAGCAACGTCATCGACATCGTCTTTACCCTTTTCGCCGCCTCTCTCTCTCTCTCTCTCTTTGCCCTCCGTTTACCACTGTGTTTGTTGTTGATGGACATGGCGGTTATGCTGCAATGACACTGGCTGACAGCAACCGCTCAATATTCGATTAGTTTCGCTGCGCCAATGGGGAATTATGTCGAGCACACGGTTCGAAGTCTGATGACTTTCTTATCAAATGAATTTAATCAAATTGTTTGCTTCTACAAGCTTTAATGTGCTTGCAAAGTTCTAAAGTGATTCCAGCAAAAAATAATATTATCTGATTTTCTATTTCTTAATTTAATACCAATTTAATACTTTCTCTTTTCTTAGATGATAAGTTATATTTCGATAATAAGCAGATAGTTTGGAGGCTGAGAAACTTTCCTAGTAAATAAGCAAAAAGAGAAGTTTTTAGCAAACTTTAATGTGCTTGCAAAGTTGTCTAGCGATTTGATTGATTTATTTTTTTTTTTATACAATTATTACTGATTTATGACGTCTTTCTCATCAATGAAGTTTCCTGAAAAATATAATAAGCTTTTTTGCAGCTTTCATCCGCTTGCAAAGTTCTAAAGTGATTCCAGCTAAATTTTCATTTTCTATTCATTCAATTCATACTAATTTCTTTTAACTCTTCTTAGATGATAAGATATATTATGACAATTAACATATATTTTCGAGGCTGAGAAACTTTCTTAGTAAATTAGCCATAAATGAAGTTTTTAGAAAATTTTAATGTGCTTGCAACGTTTTCTAGCAATCCCTGTGATTTGATTGATTGATTTTCTTTGGATTCAATTATTACTGATTAATTATGTCTTTCTCTATAATGAAGTTTCCTGAAAAATGTAATAAGCTCTCTGCAGCTCTCATGTGCTTGCAAAATTATAAAGTGCATTCCAGCAAAATTTATTAACATTATTTTATTTTATATTTCTTAATTTAATACCAATTTATTACTTACTCTTTTCTTAGATGCTAAGTTATATTTTGATAATGAACAGATAGTTTCAAGCCTGAGAAACTTTCTTAGTAAATGAAGTTTTTAGCAAACTTTAATGTGCTTGCAAAGATGTTTAGCGATCTTAGTGATTTGATTGATTCAATTATTACTGATTCATGACGTCTTTCTCAGCAAATGAAGTTTCCTGAAAAATGTAATACTCGTAAGCTCTCTGCAGCTTTCATGTGCTTGCAAAATTCTCTACCAATGCTAGTAAAATGTATTAAAGTTTTTTCATTTTCTATTTATTAAATAAACACTAATTTATTAATTAATGGATTAGAAAATAAGCACATTAGTTGACAACTTTCTTACTCATTATCATTGAGGAAAATTTGAAATTAAAATAGAGTGTTTCCATATGTGGAGCCTTGATAGTGATAAATTAATTGCCAATTATGGGATATTTTTGTATTTCGAATGATACAGATGTTTACAACTACATTTTTTGGACAAGTTTTTTCTTTTAATTCTAATTTCTAATTCGAAATTCAGTGAATTCTAATGGTGACCTTTAACAATCATTCTTAGCTCTTCGTCTTCTCAGAAGAAATATAAATCAATCTACTGCGTCTTGTGGTAAATTGAACGTTTTTATTAGTTTAGTTTTACTGGATACTTTCAGCCAGTATTTTTTTTATTACTCCTCTGCTTATTAATTTGATATATATTTAACTTTGAGGTCTAGTTATGAGAGAAAGATTCTGCATTATGCATTGCTGCATTTGTCTGGCTTAAAATGTTTTCACTCTTATTTCGTTTTCCAACAATTTGTGGCGTACACGAAAATTGTAATTGCATTATTGATGACCTGGCATCGACGATGATATGTTCAAGTATAACATAAATATGTGTGCCCGTGTGTGTGAGTGTGTGTAGTATAGTTGACTCGTCGTCGTGTACTGCTCATAATAATAGAGGTAAAAACAAAGCACAGAAAGAAATAGAGAGAGAGAGAGAAAAACCTAAAAGCACGTCGTCAACAATGGGTTGTGCACTCCTGAGATGCCAGGGTTGTCATGCATAATTGATGCCCGTTTCTATGACTAAAACACACACACATACACATACAGAGAGAGAGAAAAATCTCGACGAAATTTATGGCATATTCCCAATTGTCTAGGCCCTTTGCTTTTGGTTCTGACTCTGCTCTGGCAATTCATTAAAAATACTTACTCGCATGCTGAAAATCATAAAATGAAAGACAAATATCGTGCAGGCAATTAAGTTGAACTTGCCCTATGCACACACAAATTTCAACACACACACTCACACACACCCACACACAGATGGGCCATAAAAATGTGTGGCAAATGAGTATATTGAAAAATGCATGCATTAAGTGCTGCATTCAATCGAAATTCATTTGTTAGATACATTGATGATGAAAATTTTAGTCGAGATTTGTTTTTAGTTTGCTTCACATTTTCTTATTTCCCATTTCCCATTTTCCCATTGATAAAATATTAACATAGTTTTAATTAAACAACATTTTCATTTGCCCAGTTCAATTTTTAATACATTCCCCTCGCTTCTGCCACTCACAGTCAAGTGGCCCTTTGCACTCAAGGGCAACCTCTAGGTACGTTCAATAAACACAGTAAACACGAGTACTCACATCAAGTGCCTCAAAATTGTAAGAGCGAGCTCGTTTCCAAAAGTGTTCCAAAGAGGCAGCTCTATTTTACACACACTCTGAATTATTTAAACACAGATTGTCGTATGAAATTCAAATTGTAAACTCTTTTGTAGTTGAAAAGTTAATTGTTATATTTATAATTGCTTTACATTTTTTTATTCACTTCTTTTACTTTTTTCATTGTGGAAAACTTACAAAAATATATCGTGGAAAATTGGAACAAATAGTTAACGAAATGTTTGACAAAGTTTTTCTTCAAATTTGTTTTCATTTACATTTTTAATTTTGTTGTCTTTTAATTGTAGACTTTTAATTGTTTCTGAAGTCTTAAAATAACTTTTGTTTTAATATATTTTTATGCTCAATTTGTGGTAAGCTTAAGAAATAAATGTAACACAAATTTACAGAAATATTGAATATTTATATTTCTTATAAAAATGAAATACTAATTAAAACTAATATTGTGAAAATACTAGTTGTATATTTTGAATTGTTGCTGAAACCTTCACATAATGTTTTATTCCAATTACTTTTGATTAATTCTCTTTCAAATACAAAATATAAAATAAGTCTACAATGAGAAAGAGAACAAATAATGAAGATTTTTTGCAAAAGTTTTTGTCGCAAATTTTTTTGCAATAATTTGAAGCCAACAATACAATTCTGTAATTTTTAGCTGACATAGATTAAAAAGTTGAGTTGTTTTTAAAACCGCAATTCCTCTGGCAGTTGTTTCAATCTATTTACATAGACACGTTGTATATCCATCTATTTATGAAGCTGACACAGTTAAACAATCAATGCATTTATATTTATACGTATGGAAAAGCTATTGTAACTAATCCGAGCAACTGTAAAAAAATCCATATGTTGGGCAAATAAGTCGGTTTTATGCATAAACAGAATTAAAATGCATGTTGCGAATTATCATGCATAACACATGAGAATTAAACACGCTACGGCAAACAGGCGAAAATATCAAATAATAGAGAAAATAACAACAAGAAGAAAAAAAATGAAAAAATATTGAAAGAGGGCAATAAACAAATGTTTCATGAAATGGGGACAAAATGATGAAAAAGCGATGGGTAGAAAAATGCAACAACAACATTTTCCATTGATTGACAGTCAAATTAGCGGCAATCAAATGGAGGTCTCGCTGCCTTTTGCCTCATATGCCAGATAATTTATAAAATTATTGTATGATAGGCCAAAGCCAAATGCGGCACAGCTGAAAAGCCATATCAATCAAATAAATTATGAAGCGATGTGTGTCGAGGGGAGCGGAGAACGAGGAGAAGGCGAATCAATCGAATAGATACGAATGCAAATCAATATGGGCAAAATGTGTGCAGCAAACATTCATTCAGACAGTCAGTCAGGCAGTCAGTTGTCTATCATAGACACAGCCTCAAGTGCCTCTAATGTGCATAAACAGGGCCAAGAGAGAGAGAGAGAGAGAGAGATAGAAGTGTGACTAGTGCCAAAGTCTCTCGTTTGATTTGTTGACGTTTTGTGGAGCCTTTGAATGAGGCGCCACCGCGGCAAACTGGCAACTGCAACCTAATTTCGAATCCAGCAAGTGGCGCTACATCAAGCATGGCAATCATATGCTGTGAGTACTCACACACACACACACTCACACTTGCTTGTTCGCTGGCAGCTAGGGAATGTTTACATAGTGCCCATAGGCGCAGGCATCATCACTCATACGTCACGTTGCCTGACTACATATCAATTTGGCACGCCAAAGTGTGAGCTAGTGTGAGCGAGTGTGTGTGTGTGTGGCGTATGTGTTGGATGATTTGTAATAAAATACTATTGGCTGGCAACACCAAAAACTCAATTGCATTGACGTTTGCATAAATATTCAAGCCTCTCGCTCGCTTGCAACAGCTTTTCCCCCAGTTTATAAATTTTCAAATTTTCCCCCTTTGCAAACGTTGCTGTTGATTTTTTATGGCACTCACTGTACACTTGCTGTTGCTGTTGTTGCTGTTATTTCTTGCTGTGCATTTAGCACAAAATAAACAAATTAGAGAGTGTATATAAAAAGGAAAAAAATCAAAAAAAAATCAAGCAGTTTGTTTATAAATTTTCGCTTTGCCTCTTGTTAGTTTATTAGCTGAGATTTTTTATGCGCCCCTTCTTTTTATGGCCTTCTCTTCCTCATCATCGTCATCGCCCTTTTTCTTTTATAGCATTTTGTTTTGTTTATGTAGCGAGTATAGTTTTGAAATCGATTTGGCAACGCAGCAAGTTTTATTTTTGCTTAATTAAAACAAAATACATTGCGCATTTGATTTATCAATTGATTTTGCCCAACAGCTGAAGCTTGAAGTATGAGCTACTAGTTAATTAAAGATGGGTGAATTATGCATAAGCCGCAGTTAAGTTCATTAAATGCGTCAATGAGGTTTATAAACCGCACAATTTATCGACTCATTTGTCATGCTTAGAATAAATATATATGCAACGCTTTATATGAATTAAGTTGTTTATTCATTCTTATTAACGTTTAACAATGTTTTTTTAAGTGACTCATAAAATTAGCATTGACAAAAATACTCTGAATGAACTTTACATTACACTTTAATATAATTATATACTAAATGTTTTTTTTAACGCCATTTAATAAGTGAGTCTTGATCTTGACTTTCACAATGAGTCTTTTGTTAGAATGAATCTTTTTTTATAAGAAATTGATCTAAAATTTATTGTATCTTTAGAATGTAGTACTATATCAATATACCGAATATCTTCTTCAGAACATGTTATTATTTTTTGGTATTTTTTCGGTGTATTTGTAGAATATGCCCTTATTGATTTTATCTTTAAAATGTATTAGTATATCAATATTCCGAATATCTCCTTGGGAACATGTTAGTATTTTTTGGTATTGATTATATCTTTAGAATGTAGTACTATATAAATATACCGAATATCTCCGTCTGAACATGTTAGAATTTTTTGGTATATTTTCGGTATATTTGTAGAATATAGACTTATTGATTGTATCTTGAGAATGTAGTACTATATCAATATACCGAATATCTCCTTCAGAACATGTTGGTATTTTTCGGTATATTTTTGGTATATTTGTAGAATGTGGTCTTATTGAGAATGAGTAGCGGGTATCGCACAGTCGAGCACCATAGCCTTCGATATATGCTAGTATTTTTTCGGTATATTTTTGGTATATTTGTGCAATGTGATTTTCTTAAGTGTGTATCGGGTATCTCACAGTCGAGCACACTCGACAATAGCTTTCTTACATGTTTTTGTTAAGATTCTTTCCATAGAAAAAACAACTATTATGTGTGCTTAGGCTTAAACTTGTATATAAAATTCACTTTAATTATTTTTGTATTCCGTTTCATATATTTATATTTATAATTTTACATATTTTTTTATATTGTTTACACATTTTTAAATATTCTCTTGCATTTGCCCGTTAGTTTATCTTTAGTACAAAATGGTCGCAAGCGACGAACTTTTGAATGACAATGTTTATGCGCTTTCTCTATTAAAATTTCCTCTGCATAGAATTCTTCACATATTTTGCAACTTTTTGAAGAATTGAATCGTTTAAAAAATTGACAGCACTCTCTGTAGCGTTCAGCGCGTTGTAAGAATTCCTCTTGAATCTTGGCAGAAATGCACTTAAAGTTCTTCGATGTTACTATTATATTATTAGTATTTTCATCATCCCGATATGAATTCCCGAACTTTGTAATCCAAAGCAGCAAAGCGAACAGAAGTAATGTTTTCATCTTGATGGTTGAATAGCAACTGAGCAATGTACTTTATTCATTTGCTTCTTATAAAGAGCTTGACTTAGTCATCAGCGACTAGTCGATAATTTATTTATAAGCAATGAGTTTAAAGTATTTTCTTTTTATATTTATAACAAATCAGCATCATTTCATTATTTAAAGCACATTTTGTGACAGCTGTGATTTATCTTTAAGTTGAGCACATTTCGAAATGAAAAACCAAATTCAATTACAGCCACAAATGGTAATCTGAGCCAGAGCATCTGAGCAAGCAGCTGCCGAAGCTTTCACAGCAAATGAACTGAACTATAGAAATGATACAAAATATATATTCTTTTCGTCCCATTGTCTTTGGCAACATTTTTGTGTTGTGCTTTACAGTTGCCAAAACTCTCGAATAGCCATAGAAACGCACACATTTTGTACTTAAGTAACTTGACATTGTTATGCTAGCACCATTTTTATTAACACGGTCAAGAAAGGTTGTGACAAAATACAGTCGCAAGTTCCCCCTTGGGCTGCACTCACTTGCTTGGCTTCGAATTGGACATGGTTTAAATTACGTTTGAGACTCGTTCATTTTCATTTTCCATTTTTGTGTTTGTCTTTTTTTTGTTTTTTCATTTTTGATGAGCAGTTGAACGTCTAAAGTTGCGAGTGCCAAAATGTTTGTGTTACATTCTAATTACAGTTGAGGGGGAGCCATAAAAATAGCTGGCACCTTAGGTGCCTATCTAGCTCATTCGATTACATTTTGCCGCCACTTAACGGCCATATTATGCAAATTAGCCAAGACACGCGACTAGCAAACAGCGCGAGTTTTCCCTTCCCCTCCCTATGACTCTTCTCTCTTATCAGTCAATTGCATGGCATTTGCTTTGAAATTAGTTTGAGAAAAAAAGTAAAGAGAAACCAGACGTGTGTGCACCTGTCGGCCCGAAAAAAGAACCCCCGAAAAAAAAGAATTCGAACCATAAACTAGGGAAATTCGACACACCCTCGAGGCAGAGCAGTAACCATGGTAAATACCAAACTTAGGCCAAGGGGGTGGCTAACAACAACGACAACGACTAGTATCAGCTTTAGCTGTAGCTGTATCCAAGTATCTGTGTATCTGTCAGCTACACATGGATACACAGACCGATAGATGGATAGATAGATAGCTCGATGGATAGATAGACAGCTACACATGTATTGCAAGTCATTGGGGCATTTAGGGGCTAGTTAGGCTGCCCAAATATTGCATGCGATTCGTTTTTATTTCTCTCTCTTTCTCTCTCTTTTCTTTGACAATCATTTGGGCATAATATTTGTCAGAGTTTCAAGGCATATTTGTCAATCAGCAGCAGAACAAGGCAAACATGTCGCATATGTTCGAATTTCGACTGTGCTATGATGATCTCAATTTCAAGCGTGTATAAAAATAATAACTGGATATTTCAACTCATGCAAGTGAAATTCATCTATATGAAATCTCTAAGTGAAATTTAAATAAGAAAAATGATATTGAAAGATTTTATATAGATGAATTTCAGTAGCATGAGTTGAAATGAATTCATTTGCATAGAATAGAGTATTAACTAATGAGAAATGTGAAATTAGGAAGTTCCGAATATATATTCATCTTAGAAAACTTTATTCTGAAAATATATATGATTGATTCAAGATATTAGTAATGCCATAAGTAAATAAAAACTTGATAAGGAACACAAGATCTATAATAGGGGAGAAAGTATGTGTATATGAGGGGTATTGACTTAGAAAATAAATTAATGACATAAATAAATGTATTATAAAATGTGACAAATTAAGAAAATTCGAAAATAAAAATAAATAAAATAAAATAAAATAAAATAATAATAATAATAATAATACTAAAAAGAAGAAAAAGAAGAGGAAGAAGTAAAAAAAGAAGAAGAAAAAGAAGAAGAGGAAGAAGTAGAAGAAGAAGAAGAAGAAAAGAAGAAGTAGAAGAAGAAAAAGTACAAGCAGTAGCAGAAAATGAAGAAGAAAAATAACAATAATAAAAATAACATAAGCAATAACCATAATAATAAAATGAAGCTAAAAATTGACTAATAGTATTTTAAAAGTAGTTCTTTATCACCTCCACTTTCCAACTATAATTTGAACATAATTATATATAAATTTGCAAATTGGTTGCTCATCTTCCGGTGGTGCGTAAGCCAAACAATTGGTCATCAATTAGTTGGAGTTGGCCAGACACAGAGTGACTGAACGTATCTAATTTAGACAAACAGTTCAATGGGCAGTTAAAGCAAGCCTCATAGCCTCAGCTCCAGCTCTTCAAATTGGAACGGAAATAACTCATGGCTTCCAGGGAAACCAAAAGCAAAGACACGGAGTGAGGCAAAAGGTAGTCCGAGAAGAAGTGTAAGCTGAAATCAAAAAGGCAGGCAGGCAGACAGAGGTAGACAAGAAGATAAATGACCAACAATTAGTCACACCTACGATGACAATCAATGGAATGATTTTCAAATGAAATGAAAAGCCTCTGGGCGTAGTCGTCGATACCCAATTTTCTAGGCTGTGTGTGAGGATTGGGATTGTGATTCACAATTCTTGGACAATGGGGCAACGAAACTAATGAAAATTCTTTTTGTTTTTTGATCGGGGGAGAAACAAGCTTCATTTCAAGCGCCTAATTGCACTCCGGGATGAGAGGAGTGTAGAGTGTAGTGTATTCAATGTGTGTGTTTGGTGTTGATGGCCACATGTGCCACATGTCGCAAGAGCACACAGTGTGTGTTTGTGTGTGTGTGTGTTTTCCGTTTTGATTAGCGGCATGCCATGTCAAACAACAATTTGTAAGAGCGAATGACATTTGAATGATGACATCGACATCGACACAGGTGGCGCTTCCGCTTGACACTTGTTTTTCGGCACTGCCAGAGAGAGAGAGAGGGGGAGAGGGGAAGAGAAAGAGTCTCAGTTCCGTTGCGGGGGCTAAGCGTAATGTCTCTATTATGGCGTGCTAAACAAGCGACAAATTGCATGTGTCTGCCACAACAACAACAGCAACAGCAGGGGGGGCAGGAAGACATCATCTGTAGTCTTTGGGCGTGGCAGCGACACAAAAACAATTATTCGACTATCTCGCATTTGAATTTCCTTCTCTAATTTGGACATTCTTGTTCTCCGTTTCTTTGCAGATTTCAAGTGTTTTTTCGTTCGTTGATGCCAGTGAACAAAATGTTTGTCTGCTTCCATTTCGTTGCCGTGCTGCTCATCGTTGGCACATTGAAAGGTAAGTGGAGAGAGTACATTCAAAATGCATTCATATTTTATGTGCGGGGGTCGGGGTTCAATTATGCATTGCGCTTTGGTCAGCTTCATTTGTCGCGCAGCCAAAACGGCGTCATTCAATATGAAATTTCACACTTTGGTTGACATTTCAAATGGCGAATGGCCAAAATGGCAAAATCCAACGGGGGCACCACTAAAATGTGTGTATATAGCGGGGGAGTAGTGAAGTGGGGGGTGCAATGCGGATGACTACAACATGACCCTAGTCGCATAGTGTGCGGCGCCAAACGTTGACGCCGCATGCCTCATAAATTAATTTACACTTGAAACTCTGCGGCGCTGTGCAACCAGAAACAGCAACAACAACAACAACAACGGGATTCGCGTGTTCAGTAACCACAACAATAATGCTTAAAAGCTTAAAATCAAATGCAACTGAATCTGGTCGCCACCCATGGCGAAAATGGCATTGCAAAAGTCTGCTGCGGTCTTTTGGGCCAAGTGCAGTTCGTTATGGCCACATTAAAGATTGAACTCCATTTACAGTTGCTGTTGCTGCCTGACATTCTGCTGCACCGTGTTCCACAAAAGTGAGAGCGTAATTGAAAAAAGAAAAAATAAATTCAATTTGAACAACTTCATCAGCAGACACTTCATTGCGCTATTTAAGTCAACTGCTTTAAGCGGTTTATGGCATAATGAATTAATTATTATTCATTGAAGTTCGCAAGCATTTCGATGCTTATCTCGAAATGCCAATTATGCATTTCATTAAACAATTTCTTAAACAGTTCAAGTTGTTTTTGGACAGATCATATTGTTGAACTTGATTACAAAATTAATAGATTACAGTTGAACAGTTTCGATTTGTTTAGGTAGCTTATTTTGTGGAAATTGATTGTAATTTTTATTAAATAATTTCTTGAATAGTTGAAGTTGTTTTTGGATAGATTTTATTGTTGAAATATATTAAATATTATTAGTACATTAAACTGCACAAAGTTGTTGCATTTCATTAAACAATTTCTTTACAAGTTGAAGTCGTTTTTTGACAGATTACATTGTTGAACTTGATTACAAAATGAATAGATTAATAATTGCATTAAACCATTTCTTAAACAGTTGAAAGGTTTCGAGTTGTGTAGGTATGTGTATGTATTTTGTGAAAATTGATTGTCATTTTTTTTTTTTTAACAATTTCTTGAAAAGTTTAAGTTGTTTTGGGACAGATTTTATTGATGCAATAGAATAACAATTATTATGTATTTCATTAAAGAGTTGAAGTTGTTTTTGGACAGATTTTTCTGTTGAACTTGATTACAAAATTAATATATTAAAAATATTATTACATAATTTATTAAACAGTTCAACAGTTTCGAGGTGTTTAGGTATATTATTTTGTGAAAATTTATTGTCATTTGATTAAACAATTTCTTCAACAGTTGAAGTTGTTTTTGAATAGATTTTGTTGTTGAAATATATTAATAGTTTTTATGCATTTCATTAAAATGTTCTTAAACAGTTGAAAGATAGATTATTTTATGAAGAGAGGCATAACAGAGTATCACAAAAAATAGTAAATTTTATTTCTATTTATTTCCAACATTAAAAAATTCTTCACATGCTCAAAGTTTATGCGATTTCCCAATCTATTGCGCCAATCTATATTCTAATTTAAATGTTGTCACAAATTTATGAAATCAATTTAAGGCAACGAGTTTTCTCCTTTGTGTTTAGTGCGTTGTTTCAAGTTCTCTCCCTCGTTCCCTTTGCCAACTATCATCATTTTCCACGAGGGCATAATGTGGCACCCTCGGCTGTAAACAGGGGGCAACTGGGAAATTGTGAAAATTTCGATTTTCCGCCATGTTAGTAAGCTACTGTTCCATGGCAAATCTCATGCAACGTTCGTTCGGACTGCAGAGAGGTTTTGGGTAACCGCTGCCACCGAGTTTGAACCGCTTAGTTGCAAGTTGGGCGCGAGTTTTGACGCAGTGGCGTCTGCGGCAAAGATAACAAAACATACACAGAGGGAGGCTTAACATCATCATCATCGTAATCATAATCGTAAGCAATCATAATGATGATGATGACGATGATCATTGGCATCGGGCCACGCGTCTGTTTAATTGAAATTGACGCTTACTGCGTTTGGTTTCTTCGCGCTGAGAATTTGTTTATGAAGCGTCGACCCGACGCAGAGATGTTGCATGCAACAAATAAAGTACACACACCAACACACTCTTGTACTCTCACAAATTGTTGTGGTGGCGCAGAATAACGGCACTTTGTCGCCCGTCGTCGTAATAATTCTGCTGCAATTGAAATAAATTAAATTGCATGCGGAGCCCGAATGGAATCGGTGGCGCCTCCGCTACCAGTTTTACGTTCGTTGTTTGTCAACTGGAATGCCAAAAACCGAGTCGCATTGCCTGCCAACCTCGAAGCTCTCATCTCCATTCGCCATTCACCATTCGCTATATCCATCTCCATTGTGATCTCGGGGCCATGCAGATGCATAACCGCAAAACGGCGTTGCACTCAGCAATACGCCAAACGCCAGTCATCATCCTGATGTGAACATGTCACTGCGGCATTTGTTTAATTAACAAAAACCCTGACTGCCATACTGGGTGTCCATACTCGGAGTGTGTGAGTGTGTGTGGATTGTGGATACTAAGTGGTGGCAAAAAGTGTGTGAGGCTGACGTTGCAACTTCGCCTCTGCCGCTGGCCGTGTCAGTCATCGTTCGTTTGGATGCCCCGACTGATTAATGGGCTGTGGATCATATGCTGTGCATGCGGGTTGCGTTAGTTACACAAGTCAACACAAATTGTTTGGCACACTTGGGCGAAATGTGCTTTAAAATAAAACGAATTCTATTGCAACATTGTGATGCAAAGTCAAAAGTCAAGTAAATGACTTTAAATTTAGTTGTAAAAAGCGTGTGGATTGAGTGTGGAATGCATGAACTTTGGCAACATAGTGGGATTTTTCTATATAACACTGAAATGTTGAAGCAAGGCATGTGGGAGAAGCATTTCGTAGTCAAATATTGCATAAATTTAAGAAATTAGTGTTAAAATAGCTGTGGAACCCAAGTGGGTTGTATGTGGATTGCACTTAAATCTAAGAACTTTGCCCAAAAATCTCCACATATGCTCTTGGTTAGCCATTTTAACCAAATATCCATGTGGACCATATGTGGATTCCATGTGGAACTTGTGGATGTTAAGTTTAAATAAGTTTAAATATAAGAAAATTGCCGAAAAATTGTTTCCCTATCCATTTTATTAAAATATCCATGTGGAACGTATGTGAATTTCATGTGAAACTTGTTGATGACAAATTTACATCTGAAAGAGTTGCACAAATAGGGCTCAAAATACATTTCGTTATCCATTTGATGGACATTTTCTTGCGAAACATATGTTGATTCCTTGTGGAACTTGTGGATGTCAAGTTGAAGTTCTTAGTTATATAAAATATATTACACTATTTTCGGGAACTTAATTTATTCCGCTGTCCCACACAGAAGTGGCATCTAATGCTCGACTCGTGGCACTTGTTGACTTCAATATGGCAAAATTGCCTCTGGCACAAACTGTCGTGGCGAATTTCATATTCAAAATATGTAAAATATGAGTTTGCCGCCTCCAATTGCCAGCACAGACAGCAACAGAGTGCTATAGAAGCAGCAAGTCAGCAGAAGCAGCAGCAACAGCAAGTCAGCAGAGCGTTAAGAGCCACAAAAGTCGCCCGCAAAACTTTCTCAATAAAATGCTCAACAATTTGATTCAAATACAAACAGCAAACGACAAGAGGAGGGAAAAATGAATAAAAATAACAAGCAGAAGAAGCAAAACATTTGAACTGTGAAAAACTGTTGCTGACATTTTCGTAGAGTCAGCAGAAACGGAGGAAGAAGGAAGGAAAAACCAGCAAACATTAATCATTTAATTTGATAAGCAATAAACGAAGTTCTGATAATCTTTTTACGTGCAGAGAAGCTCAAATTTTTGCGAAAAACGGGGCCAAACCACAAGCCAAAACTAATGGAACTAGTGTGCTAGAAAGAGAGAAAGTAAGGGAGAGCAAAAGAGAGGGGATTATTGTGACTGTGAAAGGAGTAGAAGGACTTTCTCATCCATTTTGCTTTTAGTGTTGGCTTTGACTTTGGCGTGCTGATGACGCATTGCATGCAATTTCAATTGATTATGCTGCGCTCGAAAGGGTTTCACAGCGGGAGGCGGGAAGGAAGGAGGAGAAGCGAGAAGAAAAAAAACGATGAAAGACAGCTCTAAAGAAAAACTACTTTTGGCTTTCACTTGCACAGCCCTTGGTCCATGAGGGTTGGCCGAAAACTTGTCGCATGAAAATGCAATTCAATTGATTTATGTGCTCAATGCAATTACCCGAAAAGCTAAGGGGGAAGGGGGAAAGCGAAGAAGTCTGTGAAGGGGCTGCGTGCTTGCTGCCAATAAAAATCAAGCAGGGTTGCATTTGACAGCCGCATAAATTGCTCCGCGCCCCCCCTCCGCTTCTCACAGACACCTTGTCAGTAGGTGTGAAAATGGCTGCCAAAGAACCGGAGACGACGACGTTTCAGTACTCAGTTCATAGCCGGAGATGAAGCTGGAAATGGAGACTGGGCATGGAGACAACAGCAGAGAAGCACGAGAATGGGGAACAAAGTTGAAGGACAAAGCAAAAGGAGTGCGAGGCGAGAACGTAAGCCAAACAAAAGTCAGCTAAAGGAGGCGTCACATTTTAGGGGCGTAACTGCGGCCAATTAAATTTATTGCGCCGCTCTCTCTGGGTGCCTGCAAAATTGTTTTTAATTGTCCCGGCAATTAAAAACACGCCCAGCAGCTCTGTCTTTGACTCGGCCCGGCCCAGCCGTGTGCCCAGATAAACAACAACAGCAAGAACAACAAAAGGAGAAATAATGCCCGGAACAACAATATTAAAGTGTGCAAAGTTTTTTTTACTTTTTTTTTTGGGGGGGCACAAATTTATTAGCCAAAGGGTTCTAGCACACGCTGGCAAAATGATATACTCGCTGATATTGGAGTTGAATAGAAAATAATATGGCAAAAGGTGTAAAAGAAAAATGCCATCGCTCTTTGACCTTTTGTCAAATAATGACTCCAATGGGAGTGCTTTGGGCAGCATTCAAACAGACGGTGGGAAAAATGCGAAAATTAAAAGTGTTTGAGTTCATTTGAATACAGAGAGAGGATCTTTCAACTTACAAATTTTGTATTAATTTTAGTTGAATGAAATTTTGTTAATTACTCACTATTTAAAGATGAAGATTTATTGGAATAATATTTATAAACCACATTGAGTTGTTGAATGTTTTTTAGGAATATTTCATTTATTCAAATTATATTTAATCTGAACTTCAATTCTTACTCGTAAATTAGTCTAAATGAATGAATTTTTAAACTAGGAATTTTATAATAATTCGAATTGAGCTGTTAAAAAACGAAATACGAATTTTATACAATTTCGATTTGAGTTTATTTGATTTAGAAATCGATTTTATCTGAATATTGAAGACTTTTGAACTGTCAAAAATTCAAATTTTATTAGAATCTTTATTAATTAGGAAAGTAAATTAAAATATGTTAATTCCTTTCCTGAATTTCAATTGCGAATATTATTTAGTTATTATTGGATAATTAATAAACTTATGATATTGAAGATTATATTTCAATATTGCGAGGATCTTGAAACTGTTTCAAATTGAAATTTTTTATTTAAATTCGAATTCAATTTATTTGAAATAGGAGTGATCGATTTTATTTGAAGTTCTTCAAACTGCTAAAAATACGAACTTTATTAAAATCTGAGTTCAATTTTCTTGTGATAAAGAAAATTTAAATTAATTATAATATAGTTAATTTAAAGCAAAAGGTTTTGTTTATTATCTATAATCTGTGTTAGACAATATTTTCCCACTTTCTTTATTTATTTAATTTATTTATGCAATCAGAGTTTTTTTTTTCTGTCAAAAAATTCAGTGTGCAACTTCTTGCCAATCCTTCTTGAAATATTGACAAGCCTAATTTGTGTTTAGCTGCACACAAATTCGAGTCTCTCATTTTCCATTCAACACAATATTCATTGGGATTTCAGTGGCACCTGTTTCTGGCAGCAGCCGCCTGCAGCTTAAACCAATAAAAGTCTTTTAAATTCTTCTTGTTTGTTCTACCAAGCAGCTCAGCAGCATCAGGCGCAACAGCAGCAGCAACACAATAACTTAGAGCTCATCTATGGTATGCAAAAAAAAAAAATAGCAAAGTTTTTATGGACTGTCGACCAATGTTGGCATTTCTTATAGCTTCAGGGGAACTAAGAAGCAGTGGTGAGGTTTCTTAGCTTAAGCCACTTGCAGGCGAGCAGCTTCAGACTATTTATTTGCAGTCTCCATTTCCCTCCCACTTTCTACTCTATCTTTTTATCTATGTATTCTTCTTTTTTTTTTTGTGCTGCACGCAGTCTGTTTTTGCATTAAGTTGCAGCGATGAGATGATGAGAAATCCACAAAATCGACATAATGCAATTTTAGCTATGGAATTTTTTCATCATTTTCTTGCTTGGCTTGACTTGGCTCCCTTTTTTTTATCTCTATCTCTTTTTCTCGTTTCGTCGTTTGTCGTTTGTCTTTTTCCATTTCCAGGACTTCAAGACTTTTGCAGGCTGCGTTGTTCATTTTAGCTGCTGCCCCATTTTGTTGCAGTTTTTTGTGCGTAAATATTTTCGCTTGATGCGCAGATTAAGTTGCCAACCGTTGTCCGCTTGCAGCTAAGCAAATTCTCAGGCAGGCATAAATCAAAACTCTTTGCCACAAAATGTCGCAGTTGTTGTTGGGCTAAAAATCAACAGTGTGAAAAAATGCAACGTGTTGCTTTTGCGTCTCGTGGCGACAAAACACAGCACAGCACAGCACAGAATGATGCCGTCATAACTTTTCATTCTTCGCTCGCTGTGAAAACTTTCGTTTGCCCAAAACAAGCAAACAAATCATCAAATCGCGTTTTGCATACCTGGTAGTCAAAACGGTAAAAAGGGAGGAAATGTTACGGTGACTCATGGCAGAAAAAGTTGGTAAATTCATGCCGAAAATTTGTAATGGAAAAAGCAGAGGAAACTTATTAAAATTTTACATGACAATTAAATGCAAAATATATATGGTAATTCATTTCAGATAAAACTTAAAATTAGTATTGAATTCGAGTAAAAAAGATGATGAATTCTGAATATCACACTGCTGAAGAATTGTGTTGTTAGGTTGCGGTTATTTTAAATACAAATTAAATTAATACAAAAAAAAAAATCTTTTTGATTACAATACAAGAAAAATTTTGAGTTAACTTAGTTAGTTACTAAAATTCTATATTGCCATACAGTTTCAAAAATAAAATGAAATATTTTCAAACGAAGTATGTTATTGAAGCAGAAAAGTTCTTAATATAGTTAAAAAGTTACTATGTTAATGAATTGTATTGTTAGGTTCCTTCCATTCAATTGCATAAAGTTTGAACTTGTTACCCGCTACTTAAAATAAAAAAGTGCGGTATTAATTTAAAAATATACCAAATTAATATACCACAAAATACTAAAAACTGACATTTTTGATATATTGATATAATTGCGTATTCAAAAAATATACCACAAAATACTAAAAACTGTCAATTTTGGTATATTGATATAGTTGCGTATTTATCCAATCCTTACAATTTCCAGATGCGTATCTTTTAGTGGAGCAAACTCTCTTTCTTCAGAAAAGTTTTTATTGTTATGTTTCTTCCATTTAAATAGTGCGGTATTAATTTTAAAATATACCAAATTAATATACCGCAAAATAATTATATAATATTTGATGTATTGATATAGTAGCCTTTTTAAAATATACCGTATATTGCCAAATATACCAATTCTTATAATTTGCAGTAGCGTATTTAAAATACTATATACCATAGATAGTAAAATATGCCAATCCTTACAATTTCCAGTCGCGTATCTTTCAGTGGAGCAAACTCGCTTTCTTTCTTTACTTCATTAATCAAAGGCATATAATTCATGTAGAACTAATTGTAATTATTGGTTGCATGACTAAAATAAAATATATTCTAAAATTATTTGCTACTTTAACTAGTATCTTTTAGTCGAGCACACTCTCTTTGACTTATACTAGCTCTATTTATTTTGATTTAAATTCCGCGTGCGCCGTTTACACAGTGCGCTGTCTGTTTATTTGCTACCGACTATGGATATTATTTCATTTGTCAGACACAACCCGGATATTTTAGTGCGCCCAGCAATTGATTAACATTTAAATTGCTTGCAATGTGGCATAGAAATGAAGCCATATTGACCAAAAAAAAAAAAAGAAAGATAGGGAATCGGGCAAATGGAATGGAAAGAAAACTCACATGTGGCTGACTGCTGACTAAACAGATGCCGCCAGCGTGCTGCATGTTGCAGCTCGATGTTGCTGTTGCTATTGCTGTTGTTGTGTCACAGTTGCAAGCCCCATTTGCTGGCAGCAATGAATTGCAAATAACGCATTGACCGCACTGCACCTTTGGTGCCACCTTTTGCGGACAACTAAGGCGAAGCCTAACCTCTCGCTTCCCCTTCCCTTCCCCCATCAATAGCAACCATGCGCGATATCTGTCGGTCTATATGCATGTTGCTGCCGGGCGAGCAACATAAATGCCAGCGGCAACATGCAATGCGTTTGCCGCCAAAAACAGCAAACCAAACAAAAGCAACGAAAAATAAAACACACACACACATACATACTCGCAAAAACTGCAAAACACGAGCGTAAAATTTTTCATGAATTTGTAATTTATGTGCTAAAATGTTATCGTTGTTATCGTTCCTTTTGTGTGCAACCAGCAACAACAACAACAATCGCTCTTGTTGTAAAAGTGCTGAGCACTTTTGGCTTGCCATTAAGAGGAAAGTTAAGGTTGCAACTACATTCGAGTTGCTGTTGCTGTTGCGGTGGCTGCTGCTGTGGTTGCTGCTGTTGTTATTTATTCTGCAAAGCAAATACTCGTTGTGTACTTGAGCATATGAATAATAGTTTTATGAGAAGTTTATTTCATTGAAATGAAAACAACAACTCGATTCCCATACACATAAATTACACGCTTTCCAAATGAAGGAAAGAACTCGAATTAGATTTATTTGTATTGCTTGTAGAACACGATAAATTTCTTGCTTCAAATTGAACAAGCAATCGATATGTTCTCTATTAATTTCAACTCATTCTTAGCTGGTACTTTTTAAGTGATAATGTTATTTGATTCCTAGAATATAGTAACATAAATTAGAAATTAATTTGAAACAAGTGTGGAAAAGTAAGATGATATTATAAAACTGACAAATTAATGCATAAATGAAATACCAGTGAAGTTCTAGTTAATGTGAACAGATTGGAGGAGATAAATTAAATTGAAAGATGTTTTAAACATGAACATTGGAATGATAATTAATAGATAAATACAACAACAGCGAAATTCTAGTTATTGTTAACAGATTTTTGAGTGTTAGTAAATCACAAATTAAACTGAAATACCTGTAGAACATTTTGATGTCAACATTTAAATGCAAATTCAATTGATAAATGAACAGAAGTGAAATTGTAGTTAATGTTAAAGAGGTAAACAAGGTGATGATAAATCAAACATGAAATTGAAACACGTGTTAAAAATTTAGACATTTATATTTAAATGTCATATTAATTGAATAATGAAGTTCTATTTAATGTGAATCGTATAAGAGTAAAATGAAATTAAAAGAAATTCGCTTAAAACTTGAATGTCAATGTCTATGCAACTAAAGCTGTGTTCATTGAAATAGCAGTCCTTACGAGCAACACATTTAAAGAATACTATTAAAAACATTGATTCAAGACAACATTTAGTTATAACAGCTTAATGCATTTTATGTTTAATTAATTCAACAGTTACTTCAATTTGGGTAATTCAATATTTTAGCAAATATTGATAATAACAAACGAAAATAGATGCCTCAGGTTCACTAGTTCATTGAAATAGCAGTGTGAAAATAAATATATAATAAATATCCAAATAGCTTATATTATTTATGTTATGACTCAACAAAATTCGTCTGAATACAATTTGTGTTCTTATTCATTTCTCTATTTCCATTTCCAAAGAAGTGCTACAAAGTAGTTCATGTTCAATTTCCCTTTTAATTTCATCAATCATTTCTTGCCTACTGAAATTTGAATAGCACAGAGAAAAGGAGTGTTTGCTGCTGCTGATGTGTCAACTCATGACATCATTTGCAATATTAATCCCTATATTGAAATCAAAGACCAATTAAACAGCCAAAGAGTTCGCTGAGTTTTTGTACAGCTGTTGTGGCTACAACAATTCAATTTCACTGTTCTGTGAAGTTAAAGTTGCCTTGCGAATCGTTTGCCTCTTCACTACGCTTGCTTGTCGCTGTGGTTATGACAAAACCACGGACTCGGTTCGAACACGAATCCCGCCGGACATGGAGAAGAATCGTTGCCGGACTGGCCACAGGCCGGAGTTGCCACGACAGAGAGAGCTCGAAGTTGGACTCAGTCGACTTTGTCGTTGAGCCGCCAGTTGGTCAGCCGCAATATTCAATTAAATGCCTTCAAGCTGAAGTATGGGGGGGAGAAAAAGCACAAAGTAGAGATGCGGGCACACACACACATTCTCACACACAGAGTGAAGTGGACAAATGGACAGCGTGATATATTCTATATATGTTATATGTGATATCTCACATTCGAGCAATGAAACTTTCCTCTGGCTGAATGACGTCATCGAGGTATAGTCAATGTTAAAAAGTGATGAACTTCGAAAGTAAACGGTAAGATTTTTGGACTTAGTTTGCAACCGACAATTAAAGAAAATCTTAAACTTACTTGTAAGCTGAAAATAAAGAAAATATTAATTCAGTCAATAGAAAACTTAGTAAAAATGAATCTACTTGATAAAAAGAAAGTCAAATGCCTTGCTTAAAGATGCGAATGCTATTGAAAAGATACGAAAATTCTCAGAGCATCAACAATTGTGAGGACTGAGAGAAATGATCTACGTCGATCACATTTGCAGTTGTTTTGATGTAGTGTATCACTTAATTATCCGTCGACATCTTTGTGGGATGTGGCTTAAACTTAAACAAGCTCAATTTCATCATTGATGCCCAGTTCACCGTTGCTCTCGCCTTCGGTGTCAATGTTGGAGTCACCTTCTATACAACAGTCTATTTGTGAGTCCGATGCGGATTAACTATATACTATATTCAATAGCTCATCGATAACGCGATAATTACTCTCTTCTCTGTCACTTCAGTGGACAATCAGAATCAGTTGCAAGCGTTCGATTCGAAGTCGTTGATGCTCAGACGAGTCGAGTTACAAAGGTCAGTACAAAAGACCTAGTCTCTCGCTCTCTCTCTCTTTGTCTCTCGCTCTCAGTTTATATAGCGCATGTCGCCGTCTGCTTAAGTAAACCGATCTGCGGCGCATCGCATAAAACTTGATAATGAAATTGAAAAAATGCCATGCAAAATAACCAAAAAACAAAAGGGGAATATAATGAAGTGAACTTAAACGAAACTTTCAATACGCTGCGAGCAAGAATTTCAATTGGGGAGTATTAAAAATTGAATAAGAATGTTATAAACTTTCTGTATGGTATATTTTGAATGAGGTAGTATATCATGGATATAAATATATAGCATTGTAGTTTTTAAATTTATTCGGTACTTTTGTGTGATATATTTTAAATATAATATATTAGTATATCGATAAAAATAGCTTTAAGTTTATTTCAGTATTTTTTTATTGTATCAATTTGATATATATTAATAATAATACCACACTGAAAATGGGTAGCAAGTATCTCACAGTCGAGAACACTTTAGAATCCAAGGCTTTAGTTAAAAGCTTTTAAAATACTAGAAAACTGTCTTCGTAATTGATTGAAACTGATGAGCATAAAAACTCGCTATGCAAATAGTAAATCCCATCAATCTTGACTGTTGCATACGCATCCACAAAGTTAATATAACTTGGAAACAGTGTATAACAAAGCAATATACATATTGTGGATATAGACGCTCCATTTGTGCGTGCCACGATGTTTTTGCTGTTGTTGTAGTTGCTCTTGTTGTTATTTGTTATTTGTTGGTGTAGCATATCCATATCCATATCCATTAAGCTGCCGGCAGCTATTCATGTGTTCACGCTCATGTCCAGACGTCGCCGTCGTTTTGCTTAATGCAACGCCAGTTGACTCCATGCAAAGTGACCCCTTGCTATCGCTCTCTCTCTTGCACTCGCTTCCTCACGACAACATCGTAAAACTCGCTTTACTTCCAAGTTGTTCTCTGCTTTGCACTGTTCTTCTTTGTTCACTCTCTCTGTGTTTTTATACCCGCTTCACATAGGGTAGAAGGGTATTATAAATAGTAGAAGAAGGCATTTCCTACCCTATAAATTAAATATATTGTTGATCAGCGTCAACAACTGAGACAGTATAGCCATATCTGGCTGTTCGATGTGGAAGTTCTTTAAGAAATACTTTTGTATAGGTATAAAACTATGAGTCTTAGTAGCTTTGGCTTGGTATCTGGTATATTTTGCATTCTATGGTATATTTGGTGTATAGTACTGTATCTTATACCAAATATGAACTATGATATATATTTTTGTATTTTGCAGTATATTAATTTGGTATATGGTATATTTTGAAGGTAGTACTATATCAGTTCACCAAATATGGACTTTTGTATATTTTTAGTATTTTTTGTGCATATTAATTTGGTATATTTTGCACTATATAGTATATTTTTAATGTAGTTCTATATCAATGTACCAAATATATCTTTTGGTATATTTTTAGTATTTTACAGTATATTCATTTGCTATATTTTTAACTCTAGGATATACCAATAGACCAAATATAATTTTTAGTATATAGTTAGTATATTTGCAGTATACTAATTTGGTATATTCTGTATTAAATGCTATATTCTGAATAAAATACTATATAAATATACCGAATTATAGCCATTTGATATATTTTAAAATTAATACCGCACTGTTTTGCTTTTTGTTTTAAATAGGTAACGGGTATCTCACAGTCGAGCACCCTCGGCTTTCTTACTTGTTTTTTTATATTGCTTGGGTCGCAACGTTGTCTTTGGTGCCGGCAATCGTAAAACATTTTTATAATGCGCCAATGTCGCGTCTCCACATTGTAGCTGCATCTGCATCTGCATACTCGGTATCTGCATCTCTGCATCTGTTTCTGCATCTGACAGTCTGTTGGGAGAACGTTTGCATTTTTCGTAGGTGGCTCAATCAAATATTGAGCGAGTTGAAGTGACACTTTACATGCGCATTTACACGTGGAAATTCACCTACATTTTCCCACACAAACACACACACACCTTTATGAGTCAGCAAATGCTTTCAGCTTAGTAGCCACACAAAAGTTTTACTCGATCGTAAAATACATTTCCATTTTATGTGCTCCCATTCTGTGTCTGTCCATTGATTTGTTGGCATTTCTTGATGAGAAACCGTTTCGAGTCGATTGACTAATTTTATGATCTGCGCGATCCGACTCACTTGCCACCTAGAATTGTACAATCAATATATATTCTTTGTATCTATTGTTTAGTTGCAGTTCTTAATGTTTATCTTAGATTGGCTGCTCTTTGATCTGAAAACTCTGTGTGGCAAACTAATTAGCCTGTCGTCGTTTGGTTTTACGTTTTTTTTTGGCTATTGTACAATTTGTTCCGGTTTCAACAGTTTCAAACAAAATTCAAAGTTGTTTGCTGCGTCTGCCGAAAGCAGCTTTCGACAGCTTCCTCGCACACACACACACAGCGGAAGCGGAAAAGGGCTTTGTGTTGTTGTCGGTGATGGCATCGGCGTTTAAAAAAGTTGTGTGTGTTGTCAGTGTTGCTGGCGCCTGTCAAGCTGCGTGAAATGCGATAAAAATCGCAAGCTGCTGCATTTGCCACACCTTCAGCACGGAAAGTATTCTCAACATTTCCGTGTTGACAATGCGGGTTCGTTCTTTCTCTCTCTCTCTCTCTCTCTCTCTGCTTTTTGCATACTTTGAGGCGAACAATAAAGCTGTCGCAGCGTGCAAAAAGTAAATATGTATTTAGATAAGTGGCGCTTATCGCTGCCAAAAGTGTTGCCACGTCTCTTAACTCTCTCTCTATTTCTCTCTCTTTGGAGTACTTCAAACTGCCACGCAATTAATTCCTTTAATTGAAATTGCTGTCGCTACCCGCCTAATTGGTAGTTACTCTTCAGTAGTCTTTCTTCCATTGTAAGCGTGCATTCAACATTGTCGTTGTCGTTGTCTTGGGGGCTGCAACTGAATGCTGCAGGCTGCAGGCTGGAGACTCGGGCATATCAGTTGCATGCGCAAGTGGCGTCCAAATGAATGCAACGCTCCGACTCCAGAGTGAAAAAGTGGAAGAAATATATGAATGAATTTCCAAAGGCATTCGCACACTGATACCAAAAACTTTAGAATTTATTTTTAATAGCGCACAGTCATAAAAATTAAATTCCAGTTTATGATTTTGTTTGCTCGGCATGACAATAAAAATTATTTTACGCACAGATACGAGACAACATTTTACATAATTATATATTTTTACAGACGTAGTCAGAAAGAGAAAGAAAGCTTGTGTGCTTTATGAACTGTCTCTAGCTTTTTATTACACTTTAACCCATAAACTATTAACCGATGATATATGCAGCGAGTATTTTAGTTTATTTCTATTTAATGTGAAAATATTTCAAATTCATAACAATAGAATTTTCGAAATTTGTCAATTAATTTATTCTGGGAGCATATTAAATATAGATTTTTGATTGCAACAAAGTTTTATAGAGAGAAAACTTATCAAAATTCTGTTATAAATTAATTATGATTCAAAATTATTAATTTTTGGGGCAAAAGTTGAAGGATGCTTTCAAGATAGATTGATCAGAAAGCATTTTATAGAATGTCTTAAGAGGAAAATGTTTCTAAAGATGTAAACATAAGTATGTTTTTGAATTTGGCAAGCTATAAAAATATTAATTTATATCATAAAAATTGCCTTTAATAAGGAAATAAAAATGATGAGAAATTGAAAGAGTATTTAGAAATACATTCCCCGTCTAGACATATTTATTACTTTCGAATATGAGAGCGTACAATTTTATCAAGAATATCTGATGTAATTTTCTCAGTCTTGATTATTCGCTGATCAACTGTAGACAATTTATCGGATAATAATCTCTCATTCCTTTCCATTTACAAAGCTATATTAAAACCGAGTGAAATTTGGATGAAACTTTAAATATATGTATACATATATTATATTTATTTTAATTTAACAAAAAATCGTAGTTTTAAATAAGTTTGCATTAGACTTTGAAGAGCTATAATAATATGTAATTCAATCTTAAAATCGTTTAATATGGATTAAGCAACAAAGAAAGGTTGTTGCACATAATGATTAATAATAAAAAACCTTATAAAGAAAGTGTCGAAAGCTAAGGAAATTACATACAATTAGTATGATTTGAACTTTTAAAAAGCTTTACTAATAATAATACTTGAATTTAGTTGAATCTGAAAAACACTTGTGAAATTTATCAAAGAAAGTATAATGCATATTATTATTTTGTTTTAAACGAAAGCTATTTTTAATTGTGCTTCTTTTGGACTTTGAGAAATGATTCTTTAAAATACTTTTAAAATAAATTTGGCAGAAAAGTGGTTTTATATATGCTTATTTTATTTAAATAAAATGAAGTTATAAAATCTATTTATTTTGGGAAATTATTTAAAATAAATATAAGTAGATTTATCAGTGAAAACCTAAGATAAGATATAGTTAAACGAAACTTATTTATAATGTTGCTTGCTTTGGCCTCACTGTGCAGCCGGGTGGCAACTGAATGAATACATGAATTCCATGGCAATTGGGCAGCAGCAAAAGCAAAGTGTGTAGTTAAGAGAGGGAGAGAAAGAGTGAGAAATGCAGTAACTGGAAAATTGCGCGACAATTAAAGATTTTGCTCGCCGTCGTCGTCGCCGTCGACGTCAACCCAAATGTAAGTCAAGTGAGGCATGAAGTGCGTGGAGGCAGCAATGTGTAGGCATTGCTGCAAGCGATGGAAGATGGAAGATGGCAACTTCTGTTGGCTGGGATGAGACTGTTGTGGGGTTCTAGCTGTCGCGTTGTGTCGCTTCTGAGTTGCGTTCTGTTGCGTTGCCCTAGTCAACTTGTTGCGGCGGCAGAACTTGGCTGACAAAATGCTAACAAGATGATGTCTCTGTGACGTTGTCGTTGTCGCTGCGTTGGCGTCCCTTTCAGTGCTTTTGTTTCATTTCTTTTTTTCAGCACTGTTTGCAATTTGCTTGCAACAAGCGGGTGGCGAACAAATGACCAAATGTCTGCCAAGTGTCAGAAATTGTGGACCACCCAGCAATCCTTTCTGCTTGGCAGCCAACTTCCAGTTATTTGCATCAAACGGTTTTCTCCTCGGTGAAAATTTATGAGCAAACGCGGCGTATGCGCAATTTTCCATTTTCGGCCGTAAATCATGCGGCCAATGCTTGACTTTTGTTTTCGGCCTGCCAGTTTGTCTGTGTCTGTGTGTGTGTGCGCGGGTGTCAACGCCCACTTTTTGCACGCTGTGGGCGTGTGTGTATTTGTGCGTTAATCTTCAGTGCAGTTGCCGTCGCCGTCGCCTTTGGTCGCTGCTGTCTCCAGTTGCTGCCACTGACAGGCAGCGGCATTTAGTTTTAATTTATGGCGCATTTTGTTGGCATTCTTTTTTTTTTCGCCTTTAGCCAGCGGCCAAAAGGGCCGCTTGTCAGTGTCTCAAGTGGCGGTAACTGCACAACTCATTTGCTATTTGGCAGCTTCCATTCTGCTTCTCGCCTTTTCTTTAGTCCGCCCATTGATGCGAAATGCGAATGCGAAATTCTTCTGCCCCTTAAGTCAGCGCCCATTATCGACTCGAGACAAGAGTTAAGCGCCATTCGCATTGCTGTTGACAGCCGCCACCTTCACCTCAAACCAAGGGGCCAACAGCAATGACAACATGGACATGCTGCCTTCATCATCGCCATCGTCACGATGATCGTGGTCAGCGTCGTTGCACGTCGCCTACATTGTGATAATTGCGCCTAATAACTTTTGATGGCTGTAATTAATTCCCATAAGCGCTGGCCAGCGACGCTTGATGCATGTGTGGCAATTGTTGTTGTTGCTGCTATTTCTGTGGACAAGCCAAGAAGTGGCAGCAACAACAACAACAGCAACAACAAGGCATAGCTATGGCTACGACAACGGCATTTCAAACGGTTTGTCAGCCATGAAATTGACACGTCTTTGGTATTAAGTGGCACATTGAATTGTGCAAATTAATACTGATGCTACACGTCTCCATTGTTGCTGCTGCCTCAAGTGTGTCAGTCTCTCTCTCTCAGTGTGTGTGTGGGGAGCGTGACAGTTGCCCTAGCAGCAACTTTATGTCGCAAAAGCAACATTTTTTTGACTTGCTAAAGCTCTCAGCCTCTTCCTTGAATTCCATGATTCAGAAGTTTTGTTAAATTTTTGCCCAAACTTTTTTTCTCGTTTGTTATTTCATCATATTTTTGGAATGCCCCTTTTGTAAATTTTGCTGAGAAATAATATAAATGTTTTTCCTAGAATTTCAATTATCATATTTTTAAGAGACAAGTGGATTTAATTGGTGGGAAAATATATCGATTTTCGGCAAAAGATAATTGAATTTAAAAAATTTTGACTAATAAGGAAATATAATACATTGTGAGGTAAATTCAATTTTATAATAAATGGGAGAAAAACGAAATTACCTTTTGCTGGAATTTATTTGCTTTAAATCGTTTCTACGTTGCTTACAAATTTTATTTGTTATTCAACATTTACAACTGGATTTTCATATTAATTTTCTTGCATTACATTTCTCTTGAAAACATTGACAAATTTGAAGCTTTAATATTGACAATTTTACATTAAATTGCTCTGAAAAATATTAACAAATTTGAAGTTTCTATATTCACAACTTTAAAATAGAATTTTCTATCAGAAGCTCGTGCAATATTTGTGCAAATATTTGAAATGCGTAGGTCCAAAAATTTTGCAAATGTTTACCAATTGTGGGGGGGCCGAGTGAGTCGGCGATTTCAAATTTCCAATCAATTTAAAGTGAATTGCGGCTGCCAGCAAATCTCGTATAACGCAACCCCAAATAGCAAATTACGTATACGATTGAAACAGCGTTTCGTTTTCATGTAACCCTAATGAGATTCATTTAACGAATAATCGAAATTTTCGAATTGTGTGTGTGTTTGTGTGCGTCGGACAAAAGCTGAGTGTGTTTAAATAAAGTTAAAACCACACACACACACCGATACAGAACAGGCCTCAAAGCCACAAAGCCCATTTGCACACACCGTTCGGCTGTTGGCAGGATTCGTAATAATTTCTGTTAGTGTGCAGTGGAGAATCTTTCAAATTGTCGCCGATTGCGTAATTACAGCCAAAAACTTGAATGCTGACGCTGGCAATTGAAGCGTCGCGTATCCCTTCAATCCTATTAACGACATTCAAAAACAGGCAGGCAAACAAGCTAGGAAGATGGACACGAGTATTGACTTTAGGTGACCCTTTTCTTAGGTTTTTTAATTACGTTTCAATATAAAATCTTCTTTGCTTATTCTTTTAATCCTATTAACAATATACAAAAACTGGCAGAAAATCAAATTATAAAGTTAAAGAGGAGTATTGACTCAAATAGACCCTTTACTTACATTTCTTAAATTCATTTCTGATTAATAAACTACTTTACTTATCCCATTAACAGCATACAAAACAGGCAGTTTTTTAAAGATTTACCGTAAACTTTTGTTAGTTTAGAGAGAATTGAGAGTACTTTCGGAGGGTATAAGACTTAATTTCACTGGAGTCACTGTTTTGAAAATAATTAATAAAATTGTGACGTGTCGCACGCTAAGTGGAAGTTCGTTTCAAAATTTTCATTTCAAACGCAATTTTCAGCGAATTCTGCAAAATAACTTATGAAAGTTAATATCCTAAAGAAAGTTAAGAATATTAGAGACAAAAACTGATCGTTTGTCTTAATAATGAAGATTTTTAGCAAAGCCGACCCATTGTGTCGCACGCTACGTGTCGCACGCTACACTTTTTCCGCTGGCATTAACATAAGATAAAAATCTTTTTATTTAAACTAAACATTATTTATTAATTCATAAATGTGCTTTACAATTATTTCAACGCGATTTACTTTTGATTTGTATGTGAGCCCAAGCAGAGGCAAAAAATTGTGAAGAATACAAAAGGGATTTGAAGGTGTGCGCAGAGCACGAATTTAAGTAAAATTATGAAAATTACAAATAAAATTGGGTTTGATACAAATTTTTTTTATCGAAATTTCTTTTTTGCTTTCAATTCTTAAAATTCGATATCTACTTTAATGCTCCATATAGAAAAACATTACAAAATGTGAAATTTAAAAATTGGTCGCTGGTGGACTGTTTCTGGGATTTGCCCATATACAAAAACAGGTAGAATAACAAATTAGAATGTTAAAGAAAAACTCATATAGACCCTTTACTTTCATTCCTTAAATGCATTTCTGATTAATAAACTACTTTACCATTAACAGCATACAAAAACAGGCAGCAAACAAGTTAGAAAGTTAGAGAGGATTATTGACCCTTTAGGAAAATTAGAGTCAATTAAATTATATTTCTGTTTTAAATTAATATGGAATATGGAAGTGTGTATTGGCTTTCATTGCATGATAAATTATATTTTCTAACATTCAGTTCATAATAGAAATTGTATATTTAAGGACACATTTTAATATAATAGCTCGTAAATTATGTTTATTCATGGTAATTGTTATAAAATTGAAGTCTGAAACAAACGAAAAGTAGTTGAGTATAACGACTTCAGAAACTGAATTACATTTCTTAAACTTAATAGACCCGTTTTCGAAAACTTAAAAGGGTCTTGCAAATCACCTCTACTCCACTTCCATAGCGAAGTTTCCTTCTCCCCTTCTGCAATCACTCTCCCTCATTGATCGAAAGAGTGCTAAAACAATTAGAAACAGCCGCGTTTCGTCCCATACTCTGACTGTGGCTGCTGTTGTCCATGGCGTGGTTGTCATTAACGCCAGAGTTCCCCTCTCCTCTCCTCTCCCACTCTTTTAACTATATATACTTGGCCTCGCTGCTGCTGATGCTGAACATAATTTGTAATTTTGGTGCAATTTTCGTGGCAATTTTCGAAAAAGTTCACAAAATGTTGGCTGCAATAAACGCAGACAGGCAAACTGGCCGTGAAGTGGGCGTGGCATATTGAAAACATTTGCTGTGTCGTCTCCCAATCGAGAGAGCGAGAAAACTTCAAGAACATATTTTTAAAACTTTTGGCTTCACTTGCTTTATAGCCTGTCCTGTCCGTCCGTCCGTCCAGCTGTTAAAACCAACAAAAGCGGCGACAAAATTGCGGCGACGTGTTGATTGAAGCAATTAGCAGTTGTCGTAGTGTGTGTGAGTGTGTGTGGTGTGTGAGGGTTGCAGCTTGCAGCTGGCCTCGACCACGGGCAAATGTTTGTCTAATTACTTTGCACAGCTTTCAGCAAGCAAGCATATGTCTTCATTCTGTCACATTACAACAACAGCAGCAGCAGCTTCTCTCACTGTTTGTTTGTGCTTGTCAAACTGCAGCAGCAGCCAAAGCGAAGGCAGCAACAGCAGCAGCAACATCTCGACAGGCACGCCAGCAACATTCACGACACGCCAGCAACATCGACAGCTAGCAAAAGAAAAACTGAACTAGAAAATGCTGCGGAAATTAATGTGGCCCTTTTTCGAGCAGCCTCCCAATTTCCAGTTTACTTTCGCGCTCCCAATCATCATTCAACTGGCGGCAACTTCCTCGTTGCTGCTGCTGCTTTTGACATTTTGTCGCCGCTTTCGAGGTTGCAAGAAGGCGCCTCCAACTTTTGTTTGCGATTCTCTTTTCTTTCTGTGTTTATGCCATAAACTTGCATTTTATAGCGTGTGCCACAACACAGTGTTATAAATAAGTTTACGTTCCAAAATGTTTAATTACGAGTATTTGCACACAACGATGGGAAGGAAGGTCTTTCCACTCCATAATTGTCAATGTGCTTGCAGCCGTCGATGGTTCTAGGAAGGCTGACAAATTGATTGATGATCAGCTATAAAATGTCTCGTTTGTTGTAAATGTAACGCATCATAAATTCGCAAAATTATGGCACAGCACAGCGTAAATGTGGAGCAGCCTCTAAAAAAAACCCAGACAGCATCTGAGACTGCGAAGTGCGAAGGGCTCCTCCAGTATGTGTGTGTAGTTATAATTAAAAACATATGTGCCGGAACCAAAGCAAAAACGACAACGAGCCAATGAGCTCAGCTAACAATGGCAGCTGAGTCAGCAGTCAGGACAACTAAAAACCAGTATGGGTTAATTAGACGGGTGTTGAAGGGTTAAACGCCAGCTGCGGCTGCTGCGTCAAACGATATTGGGGGCGTCTGTCCTGGCATCAGTTCCCTGCTCTCTCTCTCTTCTCTCCTCCACTCTGACGCCTTGTCATTGTGAAGTGTATAAAATAAAAAGTTTGCAATTGCCAGCACATTGAGTGCATCAGCATGGCCAAGGTCGAATTCCCAGACAAGTTGAATTCCCAAACAAGAGTTCTCAAATTTATAATTGGCAAACATTTTTGGCGAGCAACAACATGTTTTATAATTTAGCGAATAATTTGAAAATTTGCAATTAAAAATTCTATTATTATTCAGACAAATTTAAAGTTGAAACTTATATTAGAAAACCAACAGTTGAGTATGGTCAAGGTTTAAATCCCAGACAGGTGGGAAAATAAGTTTCAAACTTTATTTAAAAAAAAATTTTATGAGCAACAAAATGATTTAAAATTTAAGAATAATAAAAAATTCTCTTGGAATTTGTCAGAATTTAATAAACTATATATTTATATAATATATATGAATACTATATACGTTATATTCAAGTTTGGGATGAACTAAATGTCATTGACTTTCAAAACAATATTGAAAAATAAATTTCGGAATTAAAATTTATATTTTTATTTAGTCATATTTCTACCAGAATTTCGTAGTAGAAAAATGCTTAGGGCAAGGTTTATAAAATGTATGTGTATCTTATGATATAATTGTTAGTTAGCTTGGAAATATTATTACTTTTGTGTGTTTTAGCATATTTTTCTACAAGTCAAAAATTTAGTATATTTTGAATGTAGTGCTATATCAATATACCAAAGATAACATTCGATATATTATTAGTATTTTTATGGTATATTCATTTGGAATAGTTTTAAATTAATATGGTTGGTGTTTTTTAGTATTTTCTGGTATATTGTTTTGGTATTATTTTAAAATGAATACCGTTGGTATATTTTTAGTATACGGTAAATCAATATGATTGGTATATTTTTAGTATTTTCTGGTGTACTATGTTGGTATTATTTCAAAATTAATACCGTTGGTATATTTTTAGTATTTTTGCCATATTTGTTATATTCTTAAATTAATACTGTTCTGCTATGCTTTTATTCACATTTGACTGTTTCTTTCTTACTTGTTTAAAGTAATATTTCATTACACAAAATAATTGTACTATATTCACAATGTAGTTGCTTTACAAATATTAGGTTGGCCAAAAAGTCTTGCGGTATTTTTATTGAATTTTCAATTGTTCATAAAATTGGTTAGAATAATGCGATTTAAGTCAAATATGCGCCGTTTTGTTCGATGACGAGTTCCCAACGAGATGCCAACTTCATAATGCCCCTCTTATAGAAGCTCGCTTTTCTATTGGCAAAAAACTCGGAGAGCCAATTTTCACAGGACTCTCTTGTGGCCAATTTCCGACTACCAAGGTCGTTCGCCATGGACAGAAATAGGTGGTAATCACTTGGTGCGAGATCCAGACTATACGGTGGATGCAAAAAAACCGCCCATCCGAGCTCCCGGAGCTTCTGGCGAGTCCCCAAAGATGTGTGTGGCCTGACGTTGTCCTGATGGAAGACAATTCGGCCTCTGTTGATCAAAGATGGACTCTTCTGCATGAGTGCTGCATTCAAGCGGTCCAGTACAGGTCCAAATTGAGCGTTTGGCCATAGGGGAGCAGCTCATAGTGGATGATTCCCTGCTAATCCCACCAAACACACAGAAGAACCTTCCTGGCTGGTAATCCAGGCTTGGCTACCGTCTGGGGAGGTTCACCGCTTTTCGACCACAACCGTTTGCGCTTCACGTTATCGTAAGTGATCCACTTTTCATCGCCAGTCACCATCCGCTTCAAAAACGGGTCGATTTTGTTGCGATTCAGAAGCGATTCGCATGCATCCATACGGTCAAAAATGTTTTTTTGCGTCAAGTCGTGTGGCACCCACACATCGAACTTTTTTTTTAATCCAAGCTTCTTCAAATGGTTTAAAACGGTTTGATGACTCATGCCCAGCTCTTGGCCGATGCTCCGGCGCTACTATGCCGATCTCTTTCGATCAATTCAGCGATTTTATCGCAATTTTCGACGACAGGCCTTCCGGACCGTGGCGCATCTTCGACCACCTCCGCACCAGAACGAAAACGTTGAAACCATCGTTGTGCGGTGGAAATGGAAACTGTATTGGGTCCATAAACTGCACAAATTTTATTGGCAGCATGAGTTGCATTTTTGCCTTTATCGTAGTAGAACTGTAAAATATGCCATATTTTCTCTTTATTTTTCTCCATGTTTGTGACGCTATAATTCACGAACGAATCAAAACAAAAAAAAATTAAATCAAACACGTGTTAGCGCGTGAAAAGAGCTTTCCAAAAAGGTATCGCATGAACCGATGCGACGAATAGAACTAGAACTACGCGCTTGCAAAGACACCTATCGGAAATACCGCAAGACTTTTTGGCCAACCTAATATGAACAAATCTGTTATACTCTGTAGCATCTAAATAGGCACACTTTGTATTAAACTGTCGGCTTTCTATCAAAGTTTCTTACACTGTTGTTTGATTACAAATTTCTCTTTGTCTCCCTTTCATGGGGTAGGGGGAATGTGAGCTGTTGGGTCGTAAAGC
The DNA here is from genome assembly GCA_023558455.1 of Drosophila kepulauana. Classification (NCBI taxonomy): domain Eukaryota; kingdom Metazoa; phylum Arthropoda; class Insecta; order Diptera; family Drosophilidae; genus Drosophila; species Drosophila kepulauana. The sequence goes on from CM042367.1 coordinate 27,808,581, forward strand.
CTTACACATGTCTATCATGTTTTGGTTATTTCTCAACAGAAGCAGCAGCAAAAACAAGAGAAGAAAATCGATGTGCTCGCTCGTATGCTAAAAACTTATTCAGTTTTCCGGCTGTCTTATCAATGTGCTGCTTTCACAGCACAAAACACAAGAAACGATATAAAACAAGCGCCATTGACAGTCGACAGTCGACAGTCATGCAAGGCAGGAAGCCCTTTTTGCTCTCCTTTTGCGGAAGAGAAAGCGGCAAAGTTTCACATGAGGATGAGAATGAGGAACGAGTACTCGTAATTCACATTTTTCACACGCCATTCGTTTTCAATAACTTGACGCGAAATTAGCACAGCGAAAGATGCCGTATTCCGTATATATATTCTTTTATAAATGTGAATATATATTTTTCTGGGGCAACTGAATAGTCATGCTGACTGTCTCAAAGCGTCGTCAGCAATGCCACCATTACCAGAGAGTTGCTTCAGCCGAGTTGTCTCAGTCTCAGTCTCAGACTCTGAATCACCGGGAATGAAATGGCAAAGTTTATGTAAGGCGACGCGTAAATTTTGCAGTCAGTGTGAATATCCTGACGCCCCCTTCGATGTCGCCTTCCTTGCCACACAGCTTGTTAACGAATTGAACTACAGCAACGCTCCACCTTTTTCGCGTTTGGATTTTCGGTCAGGACTCCAAAGGAAGCAGCAACAGCAGCCTCAACAGATTGGCATAGCTTGCCGTGACGCTGCCAAAAAGGATCAGGCAAATGTGAAAAGCAAAGTAAAGGAAATCAGAGCGAAAGTATTCCCATATAAGCAAACATGCGATGTATAGCTCCAATGTGAATCCCCATCTCTCCTCTCTCGTGTCTCGTGTAGTCACAGTCGCTATAAAAATTACTTTGTTTGCCTCATGCAATTTTATTGAGCTTGAAGCGCACACGCGCTGCCAAAAGTTTTCACACAGCTCGCGAATCTCGGCAACTGTAGAGGGAGAAGTGGAAGCAGGGGGGTGAGTTGCAAGTCGGAAAAGATTTCTCAGTTGTATTGCGCTAGTTTTCAAGCAATGAGCCGCCAGCAGCAGCAGCAACAGCAATAACAACAGCAACAACAACAACAGCAGCAACAACAACAAGGGCAACTATTGCAAATACGAGCAGATTCTTTTTTATTGCTATATAAACCAAAATCGTAAAAGTGATTTTGCGACGATTCAGCAAATTCCGCAAAGGTGCACAGGTAGAAAAAAATAAACATTTGTTCTTTCGCCTGAACTTTTTCCATGGCATCAGAGAGGGAGAGGAAGAGTGTGAGACCTGAGCTTAAGCTAGTATAATATAATGAAAAGGATGCGCGAGAAGAGAAATTGTATTGGGACCACAATAAATGTGAATGTGTGCAAATAACTTGCGTCATTTACAGATGTACCAGAAATTGGCTCAGCTGGCTTTAATGCCTTGCCCCCGAAAATCGAATAAACATATTGAAACTGTGGCAATAAAATGGATAAGATAAATAAAAATATATATAGATTTTTTCTAGTAGTTCAGTTTGTCAATATAGACAACAATCTTATTGTGTCTACATTAATGTTCTTTGGCCTTTCTCTGACCTATTTCTTTCATTAAGATCTTCCCTTAAAAATATTAAATTTACTAGAAATGAACATGGAAATGGAAATTTTATAAAATGTATCTAACAGATTAAAGAGAAACACTATGAATGTTACCGAACTCACTTATAAAAAACAAATACAGGCTGGATTGATATTAATATTACTTCATTTTTCGATAGTCTCTTCTTAATTTAATAAACTTTTACATACTTTTGATATACTTTTGTCTATCTCATTCTTGGCCTCTTCATTACCTAAATACGAAATTAAGAAAAACTATATAGGTCTTTATTTAAAGTCGTATCTATGTGTATATTAATATGAGTATTAATTTCTCTACAACGAAAGAAACATTTTTATGAAATAATTCCAACAACTCAAGGAATTTGTTCTGTTGAAGGGAAATTGTATGAACATTAACATTAGGTTTCTTCATTCTTTAAAGTCTCTCTCTTCAATATGAAATTAAATATAAATATTAAAATAATATTTCTCTATCTTGTCTAATTTGTAATATTGTCTTTCATAAATAAGAAAATTAATGAAATTAGTCGTTAGTATTTTCATTCTTAAATAGAAAATTTAATACAATTCTTTGGCTATCTACTTAAAGCTATCTCAATCCTTTTATAAACATGGCATAGATGTCCTTTTGACTTCAACCATATTAATATCTCTGGCTTATCTTTAGGCCCAACATTCTTTAAGATGCTATACGTGTTTATATAAAGCAATATCAACATTTCTCTACCCAATCGTTAACCGTTTCTTTCATTAAAGTGTTCACTTTAATATAAAATTAAGTAAAAATATTTAGATGTCCATTTAAAGTTGCTATAATTTTCTCTACAACTCCATTAATATTTCTCTGTCTCGTTAGCTGTCTCGTCTTTCTTTTAAGTGTTCTATTGAAAGTCATTCCATAACTTTATAAATGCCTTTTTTGCCTGTTCCTTGTCCTCTTTGATATTAAATGTGAATTAAGTGCGGCATGCCCCAAAAACATACTTTGCCCCAGTTCAGTTGACACTTGCCGCAGCAAACTAATTATCCGTAGTCCAATTACTTATATGTGACAATCGCATCGAGAGCTGCCTGCTTGCTAACTGAGTCAACTCCAGTCTAGTCAACTCAAGTTCGCCCAATCCCAATCTCAATCCCAATAACGAAACTCTTGCCGCACGACTCTTGTTGCAGAGGCACAAATGTACAACTGATAACTGACTCGAAACTCGCAACTCGCAACTGGAAACTTTGCAACAGGATGACTCAAATTAGGTTCCCAAAATTAGCAAACTATTCTCATGTTATGCGCACGGACGGAGTCGACTAAAGGAACAACAACAAGGGCAACGGATTGTGGCAACGATTGTGGCAGCGACTTCTCTGTGTGTGTGTGTGTGTGTGTGTGTGTGGCACAGGGACAGTTGCCGGAAATCTTTTAGCCGAAAATATTTAGGCAAATTCAAACTGTTGCGCCGGGCGCCCCACAGGCTCACTTTAAGCCCAAGGCAGACCGGAAAGAGCGCAAAGCGATAGGGAAGAAGAAGAGGGGAGAGGAGGAGGAGAGAGAAGAAGGAAGGCGCACAACTTGGCAGGCATATGCGATAGATGCGAGCTGTGTGGCAAGTTGTGCCCCGAATGTTGCCACTTTCAAGTGTGAATTTCGCAAGGAAGTGAGCAGCTGAGTGGCAGGACGCTGTTGCCAGTTGGCGGCTGTTTGCCACAGATTGTAGCAAGAACGAAAGAGTGAGAGAGAGAGAGAGAGAGAGCGAGTGTGTCCACTTGTTGCACTTGGCATCCGCTTGGCGGCTTGTTGGCCTGTCGACTTTGGCGGCTTTGTGCAAACGTTGCGCATTTTTTGTGTGTGCAATTTTTTAGCAAATATTATTGGCAACAACGGGGCAAAAATTGCCAAGATCCTCCACGAACAACGCTACTGACAATGGCAGCAGTTGGAGTCGCCACAGCAGTTGCCTCGAGTGTGTGTCTGAGCTTAACATCCCTTGGAGTGGATGTTAAGAGAGAGACATGGCCGGATGAGGCAGCTGAAGTAGCTGCCACTGTTTGTGCCACACTTTAAATGCACTCGAAAGTGTTTGCTTATAGCACTCCACCAACACACACACATACACACACATACAGAGACTGTGTGACATGCCTTTTAGTTGGGCGCTCTCGCTCTTTTCATGCTGCCCGCCTTTAACCGGTTTGTCGGTTTCTGCAACATTTTCCTTTTCTTTCTTCTTTTTTTTGTATACATTTTTATTTCAGTTTATTTTATTCTCAGCGCGCTGACTTGCCTTGCATTTTAAGTGCATTTCGGCACACACATTTCACTCGATGTTGCAACATCTGTATGTGTGTGTGTTTGTGTGTGCACCTTTTGCTGAGCCATTTTTAAGTGACTTGCCGACGACATTTGCCACCGTCGTCGCGACAGCCTTCCCTCGGTAGTTCTCCACCTTCTCCTCCTCAAAATTTCTCCCATTCTCTGCTCTGCAGTCTTTGCTCACTTCGCTTGTGCCACGTTTTTGTGTGTTGCATACTTGCGAGCGCTCTCGTTGGCAGCCATAAATCATATGTGAGTGCCATAGTGTGGCAGTCTTAAAGTGTTAACTCAGCACAAAACGGCAACAGACGGCAATAAAACTGCACAAATGTGCGAGCCGTCGCCTCCCCTTCCCCTTCCCCACCCTCCTAGCACCCAAATCACATTATATGCTAACGAGAATGAAATATATTTTATACCAGGCGTACACAGTTTGGTTTCGCAGACTTATCAAGAGCTCATCATGACAAGCGAAACGGGCATGTCGCATAATTTCTCGATTATTAGTATTACCGAGCTAAACTTGAGAAGCCTGCTTACATTATTACTTTATTTGGCTGAATGTTCTTTGGTAGTTTTAAGGGTATTGTAAAGTCGTTGAGTGGGTTGACAATTTAACGAATGAACTGCTTACTCGTTACTTATTTATTCGTCTAATAATTGAATTACTTACTTTGTTTAATGAGCTACTCGTTAGCCTACTCGTTACTTATATACTCGCTAGATATTTCATCACTCTTTTTGCTCATTTTAATGAAGTAAAATAATCAAATAATTTGGTAGCTTTTAGGGTATTGTAGAGTTGTTGAGTGGGTTGACAATTTAACGAATGATCTACTTACTCGTTACTTAGTTACTCACCTGATAATTGAATTACTCTTCATTTAATGAGCTACTCGTTAGCCTACACGTTACTTATTTACTCGCTAGATATTTCTTCATTCTTGTTGCATTTCGTATGTTAAAACTGTAATGTTATTGATACTACTCGTTAGCTTACTCGTTACTTATTTACTCGCTAGATATTTCCTCACTCTTTTTGTTCGTTTTAGTGAAGTAAAATAATCAAATAATTGAATTAACTATAAGAGCTACTTTTACTCCTACTCGTTACATGTTTACTCGCTAGACAGTTAACTACTCGTTCTGCATTTAGTATGATAAATTTGTAATGTTACTGATAAATTAAGTCAGTCCACTAGTTACTTATTTACTGGGTATATAATTTTATTCAACTTTTCCGCATACTCGTTACTTATTTACTCGTTAGATGTTATATTAATACAACAACTTGTTTACCTACTAGTTACTTAGTACAACAATTTGCCATATTACTCGTTTCTTTTTTACTCGTTTGATATTTTATATTTCAGATATTTCAAACACTTTTATCATAAAGTACTTATTCGTTACTTATTTACTCGTTATTTATTTACTCGTAATTATTTACTCGTTAGTTGTTAGATTACGCGTTGAAGATTCAAGAGATATTTCAAACAGTTGTATCATCAAGTACTTACTCGTAACTTATTTACTCGTTAGTTGTTGGATCACTCGTTGCAGATTCTAGTGAAACTATTAATCAATATTTAAAATTACAATATGTCTCCATCATAATTGTGTAATACAATTTTATTTTTTAATGCTAAAGTATAATATTTGTAATCATTTTTCTCGTCCGTCGATTTTATTCGACACTTTTAAGTATTATTGTTCGGGCACAATAAATTTAAATTTCAACATAAAACGTCAAGTCTAAGCTATTCAACTTGTGGTCAGATTGATGTATGGCCACTCAGGCGGCAAATGGCGAGTAACTGCTTACGAGTATAATTAAATTCCGATATGTATAATATACGCCCACTGAAACTCACTTTGCTCACTACGCTCCATTGGCAATCTGATAATGTTAATGCTAATGCTAATGCTCTTTCTTTATGCCGCCAGCTTATGGAAAAATGTCAACACACTCGTAAGCATGCGATTATGTTTAGCATTGTTGTTGTTCTTGCCACTTGTGTTGCTTTTGCTACTTGTGTTGGTGCTTTTGATGCCAGATGTTTTGTCGCAGCAGGCGAAAGGAGGGCGCCTAATAATCTGTACGTTTTGCTGCAAAGATTTATTATCGTTTTATGCGGATAAAAGATTTACGCATATCAAGAGGCGAGAGCGGGGTGAACTTCATCTTCATCTTCATCTTCATGTTCATCTGCAATCCGATTCTCGACTTGGTCTCAGTTGTTTTCTATGTTTATGGATATATGGAATATGTCGTGTTGTTTGGAGTGACATAAAGAGAGAGGGAGACTGCAATGAAATGAAGTCATTTCGGTCGCTGATTTGGTTATTTATCATTATTCCCTTATGATGCCAGCATGTGATACAATATTTATTGCGCTTCTCTGAGTTATGGCAGCCATCTGACATTGACATAGTTGCATAAATCAGCTGCTTTTGCTGCTATTGCAAACCCTTTAACAATTACCCAACTAATGTGGCTAAAAAATATAATATAAATCCAAGTCTATTACAGCTGTCAATAAACGGCAATCAAACGTAATTCGATGCCCCCTGAAATGAGAGGGATCAGTTAGCATTAAGTCCAGGGTTTTTGTCGACCTAGAAACTTCTAATGCCAATTGATTTAAATGTGCGACAAATTTCCCGGGACCCAACAAAAGGGCATTAGACAGATTGACAAATCTGTCGAGTCGAGTTGAGTTGAGTTTCCCTCTGCACCGACAAAACTATTAGCATATGTGAGGAGGAGGGAGGAAGACAGAGGAAAACGGAGGAAGCTCAAGCCCAAGGCATGCAAAAACTTTCAGCCAAGTTAATCATTTGTGGGATATTATCAATCCATTTTTGGGTTTTACCCGCAGCGAGCACATGTATTATACATATCGAGAGTGTGTGTGTGTGTGTTGGTGTTTGTGTGTTTGTGTGTGTGGGGGATTTAAGCACATCATTACATAAAATTCCCCAAAGTGAGGCGAAGCTCAGACGCCAAGGCAAGCAGGTCGTTGGGGTCGTTGGATCTACTGGTTACCATAATAAAGCTTATAACACTTTGCATTACACTAATGCAAATACAATAGCAGTATGTGTGTGTGTACATGTGTGTGTATGCTTGTTGTTGTTGTTGTTGTTGGGGTAGTTTCGGTGCTTGCCTCGCCTCTGCTTCAATTATGCCATATGTCTGGACGCTTGGGTTGACTTGGCCTAAACAAATTTTGTTTAAGCTCCAGCCTGGGATTAAAATTGCTCGGCTGAGCTCAGCCGCAACCTGGGCACATCCCTGAAATTCCCCTTTTTCCTCTCCTCCCTTCCCTTGCTCCCTCTAAGAGCTGACTCCTTGCTCGACCGTAGATAGGCAGCATTTGGCTAGTGTGGTCTCAAGTTTGCTGCTGTTGCTCTTGCGGTTGTTGCTCCTTATTGTTGTTGCTGTCGTTGTGGCTGTGGTCGGTTCTGTATTGCCACCACTCACACACACACACTCTCATACTCTCACACACATGTAGACACACACCAAGGGATACATTACCTGGGCCAAGCAGCGATTGCCTCATTATGCGAACATGCCAAAGGTATTTGCTGCATATGCATTCCATATTCCATCTGCAACTGCAATATTGGTTATTGGCTTATTGTTCCAGTTGGCTAAGGCTAAGGCGTCTCAGCATTTCACACACGCACACACACACACAGCTTCAACTCAGTGGCGAGCTGCAGGAATTGGCTTTGGCGTTGGTGGGACTCAAGTCGATCTGAATATTTGCCGAAAATTTACGTTATTCATTTAAGCATAAGTTGATTGTCAGCTCAGCAGATTGCAAATAACAAAGACATATTCTGCAAATAATTCAATGAGATTGCGTTTCTTCAAGCTAAGCAAACTGGAGAATGCGTTTCGAAAAGCGAATACCAAATTTATATTAAATTAGCTTAATTAGGATTAGTATTGGAATGTTGCTTTTAAAGCTAGATATTTCTTTCTTTCTTGAGTCAATTCAGCTTCTAAAGCTCATTAAATCTTGCAACTTTAAGCTTATTAAATCTCTGTGACAAGGATCGTTCAATAAGTTCTACAGCTTGAAGCTTTTTAATCTCATTAAAGTTGGTTTGAAACAATAAAATATTATTTTTTGTGCTAAATAGGTGATATTTCTTTCTCTCTTGAGTCAATTTTAATTCTGCTTATAAAGCTCATTAATGCTTTCAACTTTAAGCTCACTAAAGCTCTGTGTCAGGTATAATAAAATTTACATTCCGCAAATTGAAGCTTTAAAAGCTCATTAAAACTAGCTTGAAACAATAAAATATTATTTTCTGTGCTAAATAGGTGACACTAAATGTAGATGGCTTTAATAGTTCTACAAGCCGAAGCTTTAAAATCTCATTAAAACACATTAAAGTTCTTCATGCATATTAAAGTATTACATTCTTTTCTATTTTACTTATCTCATGTTAAGAATGTATAAATATTGGCTAGCGAAAATGCAAATCTTTAAAGCACGTTACTTTGCTTTAAATTATATGCAAATGCAATTTATTTTCGCTGCGAGTCAGCACTCTTCAGGGCATGTGCTGCGCTCTAAATTAATCAAAGCAGACAGCACTTTAGTCGAGTCAGGAGAAAGGAGAAGGGAGTCATCCTTTTTGTTCTTTGCTAATTCCACGCTCGCAAATCTCATTAAACGTTGGGCAAGAGTCTCGCTCTCTCTTCTCTTTAACATTTAATTACGTCCCATATGTCAGCTAACCGCGCTCCGGCAGCAATCAAAAAGTTAAGAGCCAAACGACAATTCGACCACAAACTAATTTATTAATCCCGTTGCCCATTTCTCATCTAACACACACACAGAGAGAAATAGACAAACAGACAGAGACAGACACTGACCCAAACTTTAAAAGTCAAGCCAAGTTGTAACCACGCTTGTCGTTCCGCCTTTCTCCTCTTGCGTGCTTTATCCTTTTTGGTTATCCTCATCTCGTCTGTTGCCGCCAAACCGCTTTTTGGACATGGCTAAAATATGCAAAACTAACATAAATCTCAATTTAGAGATTTATGAAAAAACACACACACTCACTCACTCACACACACACCACACAGCAAAGCCAAAAACCAGAAACTGAAAAAAACCCGCAAAAGTAATAAAAAAAATTGTTGTAATTCCAATTCAGTAAACGCCAAAGCCAAAAATAAAAGGGGCAGAGAACGAGCAAAAAAAAAAATGAGTAAATGGAAACGAAAACTGAACACAAAAGTTGCTCAACGCCAAATATCACCAAAATACCACAAACGGCGTAACAATATAACAAAAATCGAAAACGTATGAGTGCAAAAAATGGTGCAAACACAATGAGAACAGCCAGCAAAAAAAAAAAACACAAAAACAAATAGGAAAAAATAGAAAACAAAGTTTAAAGTTCACACTGCAAATGCTGGCAAAAAAAAGTGCTTTAAAAATCAGTGCAAAGCCGTTGCACATAAATGCCCAAAATGCAAGAGATTGAAATGCCAATTGAAAGTGGAGAGCGAAGAATACACGACTTGCTAATACCCTGTAGTTAAAGAAAACAATTCTTGGTGATTTATGTGGGAATAGGAAATCAAAAATATTTAAAAAATAATATTTAATAAATTACAATTTTTAATAACATAAAAGTCTTATTAGTATTTTTAATATACTCCAAAAAAAGAATAAAAAGACACAAATTACAAGTTTTTATAAACATAAAAATCTTTTTAGTATTTTTATATACTAAAAATGTTGAAAAAGTAAAATGCCACAATGGAAATTAAAAATATTTAAAAAATAATATTCAATAATATAAAATTTTTAATAACATAAAAGTCTTATTAGTAATTTTAATATACTCCAAAAAAAAAGAAAAAGACACAAATTACAAGTTTTTATGAACTTAAAAATCTTTTTAGTATTTTTATATACTAAAAATGTTGAAAAAGTAATATGCCACAAATTTATTTATTAACAAATAAGTATTAACAGCATTTTTAAAATACTACAATTTTTTAAATTTTGAAGAAATACCATATATTAAAAAATACCATAAATTAATAGTTTCTCTTAGTCATATAAAAAAAAAAATAAATAAAACGTTTCTTTCAAATGAAAATTCCCAAACATATTTTCTCTTAAAATGCCAATAGCTAAATGCAGTTTGTCAACAGCAACAACAACGAAAAAAAAATACCTTTAAAATTTGAAAGGCATTCATGAAATTCACAACGAATACCGCAGGATGAAAGGGATCTAATAACTGCAGCTAAATGGTTTTGCCGCTGCGAATGCAAATTTGTTGTGCAAATTGAAAATCGTGTATAGATTTCAATGTTTGGCGCCGTGCGGTGAATGTCAACGAAAAAAGCGCTCCAAAAATATTGAAAATAAAGAAATGAATTTAAAATGAATTAAAGTAGAGGCAGAAATACAAACAAACACAGGCAAGCAAAAAGCAGACCAAGTACAGTATCAAGATAAATGACTTAATGTAAGTTGGCGACGAAGCTGCCGGTGCACAACATGAAAAATGCAGTTCAAGAGAAAAAAATGGAACGGAATGGAATGATCTCGCAGACGAAGGGAGTTGAGAGAGACAGAGAGAGAGAGAGACAAAAGTGTACAAGGAGTGCCAAAAAAAATGTCGAGGCGCCATGGCTAAACAGACAGCCAAGAGTAAGAGTAAGAGAGCATGGAAAAGGGTTTCGCGCTGGCCGCATTTCTTATGGTGGAGGGGGGATGAAATCCCATTCTCTTGACTCCCATTCTCTTGACTCCCATTCTCTTGACTCCAGCAGCTGACAAACGTCTCGTGCGTAGGGAAAATCTGTCGCAGCCTCGGCTTCAATTATTTTTTACACAATTTTCTTGTCTCTTTCGAGGCGACACTCATTTTTTTTTCTTTTCGTTTTTGTGTGCTTCTTGCGACGATCTTCCATCTCTCTTTTGTCGTCTGCAGTTTGTTGTTGTTTTTTGGTTTCTTTCATTTTTTCTCCTTACACATTTTTGGTGCTGCTCATAAATTTTGAGCCGTCGTCTCGTTTTTTTTCGGGTAGTGTGGAGGGGCTTCGTAAAGAATCACTGCTGTTATTCTAATTTTATGGAAATTCCTACACTTTTTCTTGCCTTTTCTTTTCAGCGCACGGATTTGCGTTTGAGAAAAATCTGTTTGTCATACGCTTCGTTGCGCCTCATTTTGCAAAAAACCAAAAGAATAAAAAAAAGGGGGACGAGCCGACACAAAAATATTGTTGGGCCTGTCTTACAGCTGGCCAGAAAACTCTGCCATTGAGTAGCTGGCCACTGGCTGTTTTTTATTTTTTTTCTTTTTTTTTCTGCCACCCACTGAAAAGCCAAAAGAAGGCAGCTAAAGAATAAAAGAAAGAACTTTTCACAACGCATAAATTTACTGCATTAGTTTTGCGCCACATAATTCTTTGCAGTGAAACATATGGAAACAGGCAACAGACACAAATTTGATTTTAAAGTGAATTTTGATTGGACAAACTACGATTACTTCAAGTGTTTGTTGGAAGATTATGATTACAAACTTTAGTTTTACTACTTTAATTTAACGCTTGAATAGAAATGCTAAAGTGAAGCATAAAGAAAGCACCTACTTAGTTATAATCTCGAAGAGCATTTTTTATGGGGCGATCTGCATAGTTTATTGTCAGTTTTATGACCCGAGTCGCCCCCGCTGCAGTTTTAAATGCTTGACGATCAGTGTTAATGCCATTCGAAGCAGCAAAGTCGTCCCCCCTCATTAAGTGGAGCACAACACTAACAATAATAAAAGCAAAAGACTAACAGCGCACACACTTTTCTCACCTATTCCCGATTCTCTCTCTCTCTCTCTCTGATTTCCATTGGGGTCAGGCCAGGGCCTATTAACTTTTTGTGGTCGGCGACATCCGTCGAGTGTTGACAAAATTAGAAACGAGCGTTGGCGTTTCGAGAAAGAGTGAGAGGAATAGTGTGGAGTGTGGAGTGATGGCTAGCAATTTCTTTTTACACACTCTCTTCCCCCCTCTTTGAAAGAAAGAAGAGCAGCAAAATTAATTAATATCATAAAAATGTCAAACCTTAATTATCATAAAATAGACAAATGACAACAAATATTACACGTTTCATTTGTTTCAAAGTGCGAAAAAAAATATATCGAAAACTTTTCCGTTTACGTTTTCTTTTTATAGTCGCCATCATTAGTTAAGGACAGAGAGCTGACACTAATTTGTTGGCATGTCAATTAATTTATTAAATTATCGTTGGCATGAATTCGAAATTAATTTTGTGCTCATTTTCCAAATTCCATTTGGTATCTTAATGATGTGTGGAGAACATAAATTAGCAACGTTGTTAAAGTTTCACATATTTAATAGCTTTTTATTGTATTAATTTATATTTATTTAAAAAGTTACATATAATTACAAGTAACACTAACTCATTTCTAAAGCAGGCATGTCCAACCCGATTGCTCTCACTCCGCCTTTGTTGTTGCCTTTGCTCATTGATATAGGCAGAGCAGAGTCATGTACATGTGTTGCTCTTAGCATGTGGAATGGCAATTACAATAACAATTTTGCGTGCTCTCCTTATTCTCTTTTTTTTTTGCTGCCTCTCTCGACGATCTAAGCAACAACACTTGCGTTGTATTCATCATTAGCCTCACCAGACCGAAGGCGCTTTGCCTCTCTCGATAAGCTAAGCCTCTCTCGGCTAAGCAACAACACTTACATAGCATTCACCTTTAGCCAAAATATTCCGAAGGCAATGCGTTGTTCGATTGCCGAACTACTAACTCATTTCTAAAGCTGGCATGTTCAACCCCATTGCTCTCACTCCTCCTTTGTTGTTGCCTTTGCACATTGATGTGGGAAGAGCAGAGTAATTATGTGCAATTACAAGAACAATTTTGCGTGCTCTCCTTATTCTCTTTTTTTGCTGCCTCTCTCGACGATCTAAGCAACAACAATTGCGTTGTATTCATCATTAGCCCCACCAGACCGAAGGCGCTTTGCCTCTCTCGGTGAGCTAAGCCTCTCTCAGCTAAGCAACAACACTTATATAGCATTCACCTTAAGCCGAAATAACTCATTTCTAAAGCTGGCGTGTCCAACCCCATTGCTCTCACTCCTCCTTTGTTTTTGCCTTTGCTCATTGATGTGGGAAGAGCAGAGTCAATTGCATGTGCAATTACAAGAACAATTTTGCGTGCTCATTTCATTCTCTTCATTTTCTGCCTCTTTCGACGATCTAAGCAACAACAATTGCATAGGAATCACCGTGAGCCGCAACAGAACGAAGCCGCTTTGCCTCTCTCGGTGAGCTAAGCAACAACACTTGCCTAAGATTCACCGTTAGCCGAGATATTCCGAAGGCAATGCGTAGTTGAATTGCCGAAAACTTCTCACTACAAGAAATCACTTCTTGTTTTCGTGTTTAACTTCGCAACGCTGAATTTCTTCTTCAAATAACATTTTCTTTGCGAGCAGCAATGCATTATTTATATTTTCAGTGTAACGCCTGGAACCGAAAAAAAAACTCTCGCATGGACATTCCTGTTCTGAAGCAGAAGTATTCGTGTTATTGTATGCATTTATTCGCTTCGGCTACTTGAATAATCAATTGCATTGATTGAGCCAAACAGTGTCTGGCAATGCCAATGTCAATTGCATTTGTCAACACACAGTTCACAAAAACTATACGAGTTATTTTTGTATACACAAAATCGATTCACCCCAAAAACTGTCTGCGAGGCAAACACACGCACTTCTGACACATGTCAAAAATAAGTACGAGCAAAGAAATCCGTTTTGAAAGCGAAAAACTGAAAAATAAAATAAAAGTGTCATAAGGCAAATGCAACAGCAAGTTCGAGACAGAGAGAAGCGACAAATAAAACTGTCAGTTTTAATAACTAAACACAGCAACAACAACAAGTGCTCTTCACTTGCTGCTGGAGCATTCATCAATGGGAAGCAAAGACCGCCCCGGCAGAGAGCACTTGCATTGTCTGTCTGTCTGCTTCTCCCTCTCCCCTCTTCATGTCTTTCTCGTCTCGCACTCGACTTCTTTGCCCCTAACTCTGTCCCACTGACAGATTACAGCTGCGATAAAGCGCCAGGGTTGGAGTGGAGTCGAAACTAAAATATAATAATATTCCAACTTTTGTCTTCTCTCTCTGTTCTCTCTTGCATATGCACTCTTGTGTTTTGTTTTTAGTTTTTTTTTTCGGGGGCATTTAACTTGAATATATTTTTTTAATTAAAAGTAAAGCAAAGAGTTGAATGCATCACAAGCGCTGATAACTTTTTGTGTGTTATGCTTTAATCTCGAAGACACAAAGCAAGAGATGAAGATGAAGACAGCTCTGCTGATGAGAGCTCATAAATATATCAAATTTTATTTTTATTTTGGTACATCATAGAAAGAGAGAATCTAGCTCTCTGACTTGATTAGGGGTCGCTGTCGTCTTATTGATAATCTCTGGCAATTAGGTTTCAACAAAATTTATGTGACTGATAGTGCACCCAAAAAAAAAAGGGGGGAAAATTGAAAACAAAATTCAAACTCAAACTGAAACTTAAACTTTAATGCAATTTTCTCTCTTTTCTCTCTCTTTGCAGGTAAGTTTACGAAAAAAAAGTTGCCTGCCATGGCCAAGAAGTAACAAGTAAGAAATAACAAAAACACACACACACACACACTCAAGTTTGCACACGAGTCTGAGGTGACGTTGCTTGCCACAATTGTGTCAACGCTGGCGTGAAAATCCATTAGAACTAAACTATGTCAATCGATTGAAACAAACGAAATGCGGAATGTGTGAAAAAGGGGGAAAAGAACGAAAAAGAACAAACACAAAACCACACGAAAATTTCTAACGCATAAAGAAGAGCATAAAAATGCAAGCAAAGACCCAAATACACAAATACACACAAACATATACATATTCTTATGCTTTTACATATACATATGTAGATACATTATCGATGCTGCTTTTGAGGCCCGTGTGGCAGGCATGAATTATTTAGCTGCCTTCAGTTTCAGCTTTAGCTTCAGCTCCACTCGCCCAAATGCATTTCTAATGTTTGTCCATCTCCCTCTCACTCTCTCTATCTCTACCTTTCTCTATCTCCAAGTGCAAATGAAATTTGCTTTCGGTTTTTCAGCTCTAACTTAGTTAGAATTCACCCATGCCATGACAACCCCAATTTAATTAAGTGTCCGTTTGCCAATGGACTCCAAGTCTCCCTCCCCTACACTTCACCCCTCCCCATCACTCCACTTCACTCTCAGCTTCAGGTGGCCAAAAAGTCATGTGACGCACGTGCAACTTTTTTTCGTAGTTGTTGTTCTACTTGTTCTTGTTGTTGTTGTGATTTACCACTGCCCTTTTTGTTTGGCCAACAAACCTTAAGTGCCTTTGCCTTTGCCTTAGCTTCTTCCTCACTTTCGGTCTCAGCTCAAGTCGCACAATAACAACGTTAAATTAATTTCAATTGAATTTAATTGACATACATCGAGTAGACACAAACATGAATCGAACAAACCGACTCGACTCGACTCGATTGACCCACTAAATTGTTCAGTTTTGGCTACTCCGAATTAAAGTGGACTCCAAATAATAGATAACTTTGCTTTTTCAAATGTCAAACTTAATGGATTAATATATTAATGGAGGGAGAGAATAAAGTTGCCCAAAGATTTCAAGCAACAAATAATTGTTAATGAAAGGTCAGCGAAGTAAGGGCACAAAAGTTAAAGCAATATTTGTAGCTGTTTAATTGGATTAGAAAAAAACATGGTGCAACTTACTGCATATAAGGAAAGTAGAGTTTAATAATTGTAATGTAAATACTTTAATAGAATACTAGGTAAATGAATCTAGCAACATTTCATTAAAATTGTAAAATCGAACTTGATCTTTTCCAATTTTAAGAAAGTCTGAAATTCGATTTCTTTATTTTACTTAAAATTGAAACATGAATTTCTAGGGAAATAAAGAAAATTGTTGTATTAGTTGAATCAACTATAACAAATTATAAATCGTTTTTGATAGTTTCCCCTTTTCCTAAGCAATAAGAGTTTAATAATTGCAATGTAAATACTTTAATAGAATACTTGATAAATGAATCTACCAACATTTCAATAAAATTGTAAAATTAAACTTGACCTTTCCCAATTCCAAGAAAATCAGAAATTCTATTTCTCGATTTTACTTAAAACTGAAACATGAAACTTTAAGGAGTTAAGGACAATTATTGTTCAAATTGATAGATTATTATTTACTTATCGTTTATGATAGTTTCTCTTTTTGGTATCTTAAGCAAATTTCAATTTTTGGCAAGTTCATTTTAGAATGCAACAAAATTTCAACTTTTATCTTTTATTTGAAACATAAATTCCCGTATCTTAAACTTCCATGCAATCCTTAGGCCTTCGAGCTTCGCTTAGATAAACTAAACAAACTGTGCTGCCAAAAGGTAAACGTAGCCTGTTTAAGCAGCTTGCTTCAGTTGCTATTCTCTCTGCGTAGCAACTAAGTAGTTATTGTTTGCGTTGAGCTAATGTATCTGTTAGATACTTAGTTGTAGTTGCATTGCCAATCAGTTGGCAAACAATCGAGTTGCCTCATCAGCCAACTATACGGCAAATGTGGCACTTTTGATTGATGCCATGGTGACAGAAGGAAACCTTTACCTCTCACTCTCTCTCTCTCTCTCTCTCTCTCTAGTTCACTCTCTTCACCTTCTCTTTCGCTGGTGTTGTCTGTCAGGCAGCTGTTATTATCAAATAACCGCGCATATCAAATAACAGAACAGAACCGAGACTTTTGCAAGCATTGCACAAAATGCAAGAGATACTCTGAGAAAAGAGAGAGAGGAGAGAGGAGGAGAGAGAGAGAGAGAGAGAAGAGATGAGTTCAGTAGCTGCTTCAACTGCTGTGTCTGTGGCTTTGCTCTATGCACAAATAGACTTAAATGATGTTTACGAAGCCGCAGAGATGCTGACGTCGACGTCGACGTCGACTGCATTGGTTGCCAGTTTAGTTCAGTTGAGTTGAGTTGCAGTTGCCACTTCATCTCTCTTCCTTCCCCTCTCTATCTCTCTGTCTGGCTTGTGCTCCTGCGACTTGTGTTTGCACATTTGTTTGTATTTGCCAGATATTTGTGTATCTTTTTCCACATGGCAATTGTCTGTCTGTAACTGAGCATGTGTGTGTGTGTGTGTGCGAGTGTGTGTGCGAGGGTGTGTGTGTAGAAAAGTGCAATTTGATATTATTGCCAAATAGCAAATACTGTTAGCGCCACATGAAACAGTTTTGTCTGTAACCGGTCGGGATTTTCAAATACTACAACCTGAGTATCTAGTATATCTCGTAGTATTTGTATTTGTGTGTGTGAGCATCCTCTGCTCTGTGCTCTTGTGTGTGGAAAATATTGCCATTTTGTCACATTTACTTAACTGCTACAGCAGCAGTTGAAACAGCAGTTGAAACAGGAGCCAAGCCAAGCCAGGCAGCTGTGATATCTGTGGCATGCGGCTGCTGAGGTTTTCACTTCTTGTATTGTTCAAATTGTGGCATGTGGTTTTAACTCCTTTCGCTCCTTTCGCTCCTTGATCCTTTGCCTCGTTTACGCTTTTCATTTTCCACGCTAAATATGATTAAATATTTCGTAATGAGGCTGCGGTTTCATGACGTTGACATTGTTTGTTAGTTTGGGGCACAAACCCGAAACGCGTGTCAGCTTTCAGTGCCGAAAGGCAACAGCATCAGACAACAACAAAGCATCAGACTGTTTATGCGATGTAAGGATAACATTGAAGACAGACTGTTTTGTAGGCTGGCTAATTGACAGTGGAGCTGTTGTGGCTTGGCTCAGTGTTGGATAATGCCAAAAATGGGGTATATGCACAGGAAATTGTTCTTGAACAAAGCCTAAAATAAGGTAAATTTTGTGAGGAATGTTATTAAGAGATAATTTCTTAGATTCCTTTGTAGTAGGATAATACGCAGCTGTGTTCTTTCAAATAGCAGTGCCTATCATACGTCCACACTTTTAAAAATGAAAATGATCTATAATTCTATAATACTAAAAATACTAAAATACTGTAATAGTTAAATACCATTAATACTAATTAAATACTAAAAATTCTAAAAATACCATAAATACTAATTAAATACTGAAAATACTATATATACAATAAATATTAAAAAATACTATGAATACAATAAATGCTAAAAATTCTATACTATAAATTCTATACTATAAATACTATAAATACTATAAATACTATAAATACTATAAATACTATAAATACTATAAATACTATAAATACTATAAATACTATAAATACTATAAATACTATAAATACTAAAATACTAAAATACTAAAAATTCGATAAACGCTATTAATACCTTAAATACTATAAATACCATAAATACTATAAATACTATAAAATATAACAGCTTAATGTAATGTATTTTATAATAATTCAACAATTTGTTTCCATTTTTTTAATTAAATATTTAAGTGAATAAGGATAATTACATAAGAAAACATTTCTTGCTTCAAATAGTATTACTATAGTAAATTCTAGTTCCTAGTTCACTAAGACTTTATTTTCATAGCCCAACTTCAGCATTCCCTCACTAATATAGTCCTCAAAAAGTGTTAACAAAAAATGTAATAGATACGTTATGAGAAATATCTGAAATTTCTTAGAAAATGTTGCGCTTAACTCGAGGGAATTCTCAGGATTCAGAATATTTCAAACCCACGGATTTTCCTATGAATTTACTCTGAATTTATTTAAATGTATAAATTTAGCTCACATGAGTTGGACCTACCTCAATGCGCTCCAAGGGCTCCAAGGAGCTCGCATCCGATGGCCTTGTCAAGGTCATAAATACACACACGAACACACGTACACACACACACTCACATACACACACTCACACACACGACGCGTCGTTTTGGGGTTTCCATTTTCAGGGACAATGTTTCGGTTGAACCGATTAAATTGTTTTTCGTATAAATTTCAATTTAACAAGCACTCGGCTCTGAAAGTTTACTGATTTATTTTGGATTTATATTACTTGGTTGCGGCACACGAATGAGTTGACAACGAGGAGAGCGGAGCACGAGAAGAGCAACAATCAGGACATATGAAACCCTTTCGCTTTTGCTCTCTCTCTCTCACTCTCTTTCAATATGTCTCTACCGCTCGCTCTATCCCAACCCTACGCAAAAAAAAAGAATTGGAGCGCCAAGCTTTTTATGAGCTCTGCCTTGATTTTCTCTCTACGTTACATTTTTTCTCCATTTTTTTTTGTTGTGCCACCGAGGCGACCCTTTTTCTGCATCGGATCAAAGGATTACGAAAAGTTTGGTGATGCGTAAAATGAGTTTGATGTTGATATAAACATGTTGATGATGTTTTAATGTAAATAAAACTGCAGAGCAGTCAGCCCAACGAATTGAGCCCGCACACACACACACACGCACACACACAGACACACACACACACTCTCTGGGCTTCGTTTTTGGGATGTCGAAACCGCAACCCTGTAATGATGTGTAATCGTCTGCGGCTAAATTTGTTGTACACTGTGCTTTATATACGTGCGAAACTACAAAATATGGCTTATCAATGCATACATGCATCTTGAAGACAAGTCTATTTAGAAGAAAGTGTAGAAAAGGCGACTAAAATATACCCTGTAAAGTTAGCTGAAGATTAGATTAAAGGAGAAAAGAATTTATTTGATAACAGCTTAGAAAACTTAAGAGTTGCTTAGAAAAAGGTACCAAATATTATAGTTCATTACTAGCAAAACTTTTTAAATCAATTTCATTAACTCTAGAGCTTAGCTTAACCTTTGTATAGTATTTAGAAGAGAGTGAAGAATAGACGACTAAAAGTTACCCTGTAAAGTCAGCTGAAGATTGGATCATAAAAGTACAATATTTCTTTGATCACAGCTAAGCTGAACCGTAACTCAGTAAAAGGCAACAAATATTATGGATCATAACTAGGAAAACATTTTGAATCAATTTAATAAGCTCTAGAGTTTATGTCAACCCTTCTCAAAATACTCTCTCCACTTATATTTTGTGTTTGCTTTAATTTTAATTGGTTTATGAATAGAATTAAGTCTTAATTGTGTTTGACTTAAAGTACATTATTAGACCATAGCCTTAGCATCTTGTTGTTATAAATTCAATCTACAGCAAGTTGTTAATCAGATAGATGTAAAACAAATCGATATGGAAAGTAAGTGTTTTAAAGAAAATAACTTTCACTCAGTTTTAAGACTTTAATCAGTTGTCAACACAGTTTTCAATACTCAAACTTTAAGAACTGTCGAAGGTAGAACATACATTTCATTCACTTCTAAGTCTTCAATCAGTTTTCAATACACAAACTTTAAGAACTGTCGAAGAGTATTTGACAGGTAAAATGACAGACGAATGTTGATTACAGATCGCATTTGCTTTGTAGTGTTTTTTCAAGCATTTAAATATCAAACTCCAGACTGAAATTGAAATGTCAAAGACGCTTAAGTGACAGCAACAAAGACTCGAAAACACTTTATTAAGTGAGTGTGCGAAAGAGAGTTGAAGCGTTTTTTATTCTTTCTCCTTTTCACGCACGTTTGCTCCTTGATCTCGTTGTGTGTGTGTGTGTGTGATTGGCGAGGAGTATGGAGAGAGCATGGGTTACTCCAACTGGGCAGGACACATGCGAAATTGATGCGTGACCGCAGCACGTACGAGTTTTTGGCTATAAATTCTCAACACTCTGCCAAAAAAGTGTTTTAAAAATGTTTATAATTTTGAGTGGCAACGACAGCAACAGCAGTTGGTTGTCTGCGCCACGTCTGCACCTTTGTGCCATTGGGTCGTGGCTCCTTTTGGCCTCGGCACGCGCCAAACGAACATTCCTTCTCCTCCCTCAAATAGTAGGGTTCAATGTCCCCAAGGCGTCATCGTTGTTCTCATCTCAATAACGTACTCTGCGTTTGCTTTTCCTTACGAAACGTGCGTAGTTTTCTGTATGAATTGGCACTCACACACTCACACAGAGATAGAGACTGCCTCACATATTAGCTGCTGTCTCATAATGCGCTTATTACGATGGCACATAAAATAACAATTTATCTGAGCATTACAAATTTCGGCCCCCAAACGCGCGGCCCTTTTATGTCAGCTCTTGACAGCAGCTCTTAGCTCGTAGCTCAGTCAGCTGCTTCTTCCATCCTTCGTCTTTGGCTGTCATTATGCTAATAGTTTTATTGCCACAGACTGCTGCACTTGCTGCTTCCTTATTTCTCCCTCTCTTTCACTCTCTTGAATGCCTAATGAATTTATTAGCACGTGCAGCCCTGGAGTCAGGAGATCCTTTAGCCATATTGATGTTTGTATTGATTAGTTGAGCCTCCTGCTACCTGAAAATGTATATGTGTGTGTGTGTGTGTTTCACTTACCTTTTGAGCAGCTGCACCTTGTACTCTCTTCTCCTCCCTCACTTGCTGTGGCACAGCTGCTTACTAAAAATATAAGACTAATAAATGCGACTATTTTTATATCAAGCTGAGCTCAATTGGATGGCCCATTGTCAGGGCTAAAAATGTGCCGCTGAAGAGACATGTTTCTATGTATAGCATAGACGGTTTATTTATTTCCTAATTGACGTCAAATAAACCCAAATTAAGGCCAACGACGGGGCTCATCATAAAATGAGACATAAAAATATCGATATTAGTTCAAGAGCTCACGAAAGGTTCGAGTATGGACAAAATAGTATATTTAAAAAGTCAGCTTAATATACTCAGCTTAATTAGTTGAAGATAGATATAAAAAAAAAGAAATAAAAATTTGAAAAAAGAACTATGTTTAAAAAAAAACCCTATATTTAATATAAAAAATAGTCAAAAATACTATATTTAAATAAAAATACTATATTTAGTGTATTTAATTGGGCATTTAATACACCAAATAAGGAAAAATACTGTGTCTGTAAGAATATAATTTAATTAATTATAGTATTTTCTTTTAATTGTATGATTTTTCAGTATTTGGTATGTTAAATGCCCAAATATTTACATTAAATATGGTATTTTCTTTTGAACGTAGTATTTTTCGACGTTCTTTAAAAAAAATACTTTACTTAATTCAATCAGTTGGCTATTAATTACAAAAAATATAAAAAAAATACCATATTTAAATGAAAATACTATATTTAATGCAATTAGTTAGGCATTTAATATGCCGAATGAGGAAAAATACTATATTTGTAAGAAACAACTTTAATGAAATATAGTATTTTCTTTTAAATGTATGATTTTTCAGTATTTGGTATATTAAATGTCGAACTACATATTTACATTAAATATGGTATTTTCTTTTCAACGTAGTAGTTTTTGGTATTTTTAAATAAAATACTTTATTTAATTTCATCAATTGGCTTTTAAAAACAAAAAATATGAAAAAATACTATATTTAATTTAATTATTTGGATTTCTCATTTAAAATATGTCCGTACAATTATGCCACTTTTAATTACGTCAGCTCTTTAATGGATATGTTTATTATAACCGACATTTACTTTAATGGATAAAGCACAAAATTTGTTGAAATATTTTTAAACTTCCCAGCTTAAATCGTATATACTTACCATTTAAATGTTATTTTGAGCTGTAATCAAAGTTGGGCGCTTTTTAAAAATATCTAAATTATTTCTACGAAATACTCATTGATCCCATTTCTATTTGGAGTATCGTTAATGCTATTATTAGAGTGCTGTGTATTTGACTTACACAGCTGAACAAAAATTCATTTAGCCTTTTTTTTTGCTGTCGTTCTCGTTCAACTTCGAACATCCCTAAAACCTGCTGCTGCCACAGAAACATCTGTTGTAAGCGCATTAAAGGCTCTCGTCACAAAACGGTCAATGTCCTGCTGGTCAAAGTGGAGGGTCAGAGGGTTATTTGCGCTGAAGATGACACAATTTAGAGGCAGACAGAGAGCGGGCCATTGGTCAACAATCAAAATGCGAAGCAGTTGGGGGAGGTTGAGCCGAATCTTATGGCTATTTATTAAGCCTTCAGCACATGCCACATTCATCAGCCTCGCCCCGCTTTAATTGCTGACCTTCTGCCGTCAGCCAGCCTGACCTTTGGCCAGGAGTTCCGCTTGAGTGCGTTACGGCTTTTGGGTCTCAGACTGAGACTCGAGAGTTAAATCGGGTGGGTGAATTTGTGACTGTGTCTGGTCCAACCCCTCTTTCGTTGACCACCCACTCAATGGTTGCTCTGCTCTCGTAATTCAATTATAAAATTCTCATGGTCAATACGCTTTAATTGCAGTTTTTATTTGGGCGCGTGCGGATTAGGTTTTGTCACAAAAAGAAATGAGAAGTGCCAGCGAAGCGTATAATGCGCTCTGAAACTAGTTTGCCTTCTCTCTCTATTGCCATTGGGGTGGGCGTTGCTGTTGGGCTGTCAGTGGCACCAAAACTCATTTAAGGCCCGAAAATGGTGTCCCCATGGAGCATTTTCAGACTGCGTCTGTGTTTTGTGTGTGTGTGTTTGTGTGTGTCATGTCCTGGCACTTCCTGACGCTGGCACGCACTCTTTTTTGTCTCCTGCAACGGACATTTCCATTTACCGCAATTTCCTCCCGCCTCCCGCTGTTTTGAACCCCTTTTGGGTCGGTCTATTAAATCGAAAAACGATTACAAACTATAATGCTGTGTATTTGTATTGTTTTGCCCTGTTTTTGTGATTGTGTTTGCTTTCCCTCATGTGTCACGCAATTGCCGTCTAGCTGCAATTATTGACTTTGTCTGGTCAACGCATCTGGCCGAAAAGCGACATCTCCCTTTTCCCTCTATCCCCTCTCTCTCTCTCACTCTTTCTCTAATGTCAATTCCACCTCTCGACTTCCCTGGGCATTAAACTTTTGTTAGTTTTTCGCTGTCTGTCCGTCCGTCTGTCCGTCCGTCTGTCTGTCTGTCTGGCATGGCTTTTGTGGTCATGTCATTGTTTCATTTTCACACGCAACTACCAACTACTGACTGCAGAAGCTGTAGCCAGCAGCGTGGCCCACAGCCACTTCCCCTTGTGGGTTGCCAAACCTCCTTCTCTCCCCCCTCTTATGTATATCCCATCCACAGCTGTTAAATTGCGTTCATTTTTATGTGCAATTTCTGTTTTATTTGTATTTGATTGTGATTTTATCAATATGTTTTGTTACTGCAGCCCAGCCCCCTCAGGTTCGTCCTTAATTGAAATGTTCAGCGAGCGTAATATTGCCAGAAAGTCGCCTCGCATGTTTGGCCACATAATTCCCCTCCTCCCGTCCCCCACTCATACATTGCTCTTAACCCTTATGCAGCTACATACATACAACAGCCCACCAAACTCAACCCCAGTCAATTAATAATAAATTATGATTTTCATTGGAAATGAGAATATTATACAACAGTTGTGGGCGGCTTCAATAGTTTTGGTTGTTATTGTTGTTGCTGCTGCTGCTGATGTTGTGTCTATGATTAGATTCTTTGCAACAAATTAGCTCAGCTCAACTCAAGTGTAGACCACACACAAACAATTTATGTTAAGTTTATGTGTGAGTTAATTAAACTCAACTCACAAATAAACGAGAATCAAAGGAATTTTCAAATTCACTTACTATTTTCAGTCGCTTCTTCGCTTTCATCAGTATATTCAAGTTTTGCTTAGTTATTGCAGTATTAAATGTTAAAGTTGAGTTCAATATTAAATGTAACTGCAATTATTGTTTGGTATATATTGTTTGGTATATACTGTTTGGTATATACTGTTTGATATATACTGATATACCAAACAGTTGGGTAATTATTGTTTGGTATATACTGTTTGATATACTTTGTTTGCTATATACTGTTTGGTATTTACTGTTTGGTATATACTAATTAGAATATACTGTTTGTTGTATATCCTCTGGTATACACTGTTTATCATATACTGTTGGTATATACTGTTTGGTATATATTATTTGGTGTATACCTTTTGGTATTTACTGTTTGGTATATACTGATTGGTATATACTGTTTAGTATATTCTGTGTGGTATATACTTTTTGGTATATTCTGTGGGTATAAACTTTTTTGTATATACTGTTTGGTATATTTTGTTTAGTATATACTGTAGGTATATACTATTCAGAATAAACTGTTTGGTATATATTATTTGGTATACACTGTTTGCTATATACTCTTTGGTATATACTATATACAATATACTGTTTGGTATATACTGTTTAGTATATTCTGTGCGGTATATACTCTTTGGAATATAGTGTAGGTATATACTGTTTACCGAATAGTTTATAGAAGCTGCTATGTATTGAAATAAAAATCTACTAGAAAATGTTAGTATTAAAGAATTAAATAAAACTGATTATCCCTCATATTTTAATACCATTTCCTCCTACTCAAAGTACATCCTTTAGTCATTACTTCCTTCATGTTCATCATCATTGATTTTGCCAGCTGCAGCTGCATTTTATAAGCTTCCAAGTTGCTTTGTCTGCACAACGTTATCGCATTCAATATAAAAAATAATTGCAAAGTCTTACAAAAAAACAAAAAGGGAAACGAAAGACAAATTGTAAGGGGAGCAAAAGAAAACATTTCAATGATTTAATTTGCAAGACTGTCGCTTAATTAGTAAATGATTTTTATCTGTTGCAAACATTTTGAACTCTCTCCCCCTCAATGGGAAAAATATGTGTTTAATAAGATAAAAATCATTTGCAGCGTTTCAACGTTTCAGCGACTAATTCCAGAAATTGCCTGACAGCGAACAAGGCAAGCAACAGCAGCAGCATCAAGAGGGGGGAGTTGAAAAAAGTGTCAACTATAGTTGACCTCACAGCGCAGCAAGTGGCCAGAAGAAGAGCACAAAATGTCAGTGGAAGAGACATCAAAATGATGTTGCACGAACGAGAAAATAGAAGACAATGCACACAGCACAGCACAAAAAAAAAAGCGAAACGAGGCAGTGCAAATGAAGTTGTTGCTAAAGCTGCTCCCAGGCTCAGACAGCCGCACTTCTAGTTGTACAACGAGTTGTTGTTTATCCCCTTGTTGTTGTTGTTGTGGGCAATTACAGTGGCTCAAATTGAAACTGTGGAACGCGCGCTCTCTTAGTCGATGTGCTCAGTGTGTGCAGTCACGAGATAAACAAGTTGGCAGCCCTGCTGCAAGTGGCAAGTGACTCCCAACTACGACAGCGTCTGAATCTCCGGGACAAGTCTCCTCTCTCCACACTCACCTCACCTCCTCCTACCTCCTCGCTTGTCATTGCGAGCTTTACGCTCATTTTCGCTTTTCGCAATGGCGGCATTTCGTTTCCTCCTTCAACCATTTTTTCGAGTGTATGTGTGTGCTGCTCGAATTGCATTGTTACGGCCCAGGGAATGACATTCAGCATTCAGCGTGGGCGTGTGTGTGTGTGTGCTAAGTATCTGTGTGTATATGTGACTTGCGGTTCGACAAGCGTAAGACATTTTCAATTACAGTTCCCCAATCTCGATGCCATGTCCAGTCACAGTCACAGTCTCGATTCTCAGTCCCCGTTGCAGTTTCAGTTTCGAGGATTTTGGCTGCAGCTTTTGGCATTTTGAGCCATGTGGCACACTCGTTAACATCAAGTTGCAGGTCAGCCACGAAATGCGTCAATTAGACAAAATTGCAATTGCTCAAAGCAAAAGGTTTTGCCTTCAAACTCGACATAAATTCTTCTTTACTTTTATGAGTGATAATTTGTGTTTAGACTTAGACTTTTTTTCCTCGTTAAGTCGCTTACAACAATCATTTGCTTATCTACTATTTATTTATAGCCATTAAAGTGCTTTACTTCGTACATTTTCAATACAACAATTTAAAGTGCATCATTTATTTAAATTGCTTTGTTTTGATTTGTTTTGTTTTGTCTCTTGTGCAATTCATAAATCTTGTGCATATTTATTTATGCAAAAGCGTGCATGAAATTTAAAATATTTTATTGATGCACTTTGGAATTAGCTTGATATATTTTTTTTTTGCTCTCCATTGTTTCACTCTGTCAACAATCGGATTGCACAATTATGCATTTTTTACATTTGCCTAAAGCTGTGCCATTTTTTATGCGCAAAATATTTAGCAGATTTATGCATTTTTTAGTTGGCAAACAAAGTAGATTGATTAAAATTAATTTGAAAACCAGTTGAAGGCGGCTTTCGGTGAAGGTTTTTTTCTATTGTTTGATCAACGTAAAGTGAATTTAAAGGGGACTTCAACATGTAAATTTAAAGTATAAATTTTGCATGAGTTGAAAATCCATATTTGTAATAATTTCAGACTTTGTGTAGAATTTATTTTCACAATTTCTTTTAGGAATGTTTTAGTTCGCTTATTTTAATAAGCTGTAATGCTTTATCTAAGTACATATGGGTGTGAACATTGAAATAGCAGTACTTCCGATGCGTTTAAACGCAACTTGAAGGCAAAATTGAGTTATAATAGCTTAATGCATTAATTATGAAATATTTCAACAATTTTTTCATAATTAGTAACTTAATAGATTAGAAAAAGAATACATTATGTCTATCTTTGATTCATTCCCATTTCATATTTATCAATTAGTGTTAAGCGTTAAATATAGATTAAAATTATTTGTGGTTAGTTTTATTCTTGTCCAACTTATTATATAAATTACTGGCAGCAAAATTCGAGTTTGATTCTGAATTTAAATTAAGTACACTTTGGCTTATATCAGACTATTTCTATGTATATGTTTTTTTTATTGATATTAATCAATTCTATTGATATTAATCAATTCTATTGATATTAATCAATTCTGATATTAATCAATTCTATTGATACTAATAAATCCATTCTAAATTTTATTAATCAATTATTTCCATTTACTCATAAACTGGGTGTTGCTAGCCAAATAAGTTGATAGTCTTCAATAATTTCTTAGATTTTTCCCGCAGTTTGTTTTATGTTAAAAGTAGTTTGTTCTATTTGAACATAACAGTTTCTCATGTTTCTCCACTTGATGTTTATCAATTAATTTCCTTCATAGGGAAATGTGGGTGTTGCTAGTTCCTCAACTAAAATTACTCCCGCTGAATAAGTCATCTGTCAGTTGTGTGTGTTCCATTTATTTGCCGCGTCTCTTATCAGCGCATTGCACTCTTCGGTGTACCGTTAAGTTTGTAGTCGATCAGCCGCACTTAAAGTAGAGGGTGCCATAACTGCTGGTTGCATTAGTGGCCTCACCTCGTGGGCTGTTAAGTATCAACACCCGACTGCGTTTCAAGTGCAATTAGGAGTGCAACTTTATGAGTCACTATCTAGCACTCCAGCACAAAAGCAACAACTATGCTAAGCTATATATGACCGCGACCCTAAACCACAAAGCAGAAAGCACGACCGCGATCGGGGTCGTCAGTGGAGAGAGGGGAAGAGGGGCGGGGAAGAGCAGCGACCAGAAGTGAGGAAGTGAGTGAGAGACGACGCCTGTCAATCAATCGCCTTCGGGGTACTTGGGGCATGCCACGCAAGTGGATTGCTGCAGCCCGAAAAAAACACTTTAGTCATAAATCAATTAAAATTGATTTGCGGCTGTCCCTGCTTCTTCTTCTCTTTACTTTCCATACTTTTTCTCCTTCTTCTTCTTCTTGGCTTTCCACTTGGAAGCTGACAAAACGCAGTGCGAATTACGAGTTTCATTTCTATATAAAATACTTCTTTTTGCTCTCTGTTCTTTATGTTGATTTTCAAGCATTTTCTAGTAATGAATCGCAGTGCTTGAAAATTATCTAGCATCTATTTGCTGTCTGTTTGTCTGTCTGGTTTATGCCACACAGTTTTGCCACTCTTCATTTCTTGCTTCTTTTCGTTTGAGCGATTTATATGAAAGAGTCGAAAGTTGCCTTACCCCATTTAGCTATGCGGCATGCTGCATTCAACATTCAACATTTGCCGCTATCTGCCGCCGCATCTTGCAGCATCGCTTCGTCTTCTTCTTATCTGCCGGAGACAGCGTGCGTGGCAAACGAAGCATGGCAAGTCAGGGTCGTCGCAAGTTGCAAGCATGACTTGCCACAGTCTGTATCTCTCTCTCTCTGTCTCTGTCTATGGCTGTCTCTGCTTAACATATATTTTAAACATTGACAGCTATTTGCCAATTGCCTTGACTACCTCAAAGGGTTTGCTGTCCTTGCCATTTGCTGCTAACTCTTTTCGAAGCATAAATAAAATTGTTTTCACTGCCAGCTGCAACAGCTGAGAGTCCTGCCATTATTATCACATGTATGTATATAAATCGAGATGCACAGTGTCCGATAGCAGTCTTCTCTCACTCTCTCTCTCTCTGCACAATTTTCATAAATATTTCATTTAGCGTAACTTATACACTTACCGAAAAACTTTTCGCTCTACTCTTGCTGGCATTTTTGCTTAGCTTATCTTTCGGGTTTGCATCTTTTACTTTGTTGCAACGCTGCTGCAACTGGCAGCAGCTTCCTTGCCATTGTGCAGCTTGTCATAAATTGGCAACAAAAGAGCTCGACGCAAAGTTATTTTCTTTCATCTTTTTTGACATTTTTGTGCATATCCGTAGCTGTTGCTTTAACTCTGAATTGATTAGAATGCCAAGCTATAATCATAGTAATAACCTTTAGCTCTCTCTCTTGGTTAGCTGCAACAATCGTCTGTTAATTGGCAATTCGAGGACAATTACAGAGCAATTGAGTGACTCGAATGTAGCTTCAAGCACCTGCTAATTGAATCTTATTTACAATGCGCCTTCAATGTGACTTAATATGAGCCAAACGTTGTCTTTATTTCAACTAAGCGAATGGCAGATGCCATTGCCTTGCTTTTGGGCCAATTGCAGTGAGTTACGAGCAGAGCAGCCAAGGGACATGGCCGGGATAATGGCTCGCTTAGCATACATTAAAATACTAATTTCCATGAAAGTAGCAAAAAGCGGTAAGCGAATAGAAGCAGTTGCTCTTTCTCTTTCTCTCTCCCTCGATGAAGCTGCCGCCGTCTGTGCAGCTTTGTGTGGCAGGCGTTGCCTTTTAATAGAGCCACACTAATTACATGCCGTTAGAGTGAACGCCTGAGAAGTCAGTTCTCTCTCTCTCTCTCTTCATGTGGGTGGCTTAACCAGTATCTTCCTCTCTTTATCTCCCTCGCGTTTTGGCAGCATAACGACATGGCATTTGCTGTTATTCCTGACGGGCTGTTGGCTCTTTGCCCGCTCGCCAAGTCAAATTTGTAATTAAAGCAACGGAATTTATGAAACGTAACATTTTGTAAACACACACCAGCACACCAGCACACACACACACATTAAGTTTATGCGTTGCCAATACGTGATCTTTGCTTAATTTCAAATCTCTTCAATCCAACTTAATTGTTATGCGCTTTTTCAATATTTGCATTTTGGAAGTTTGCTTTAATCTTTTAATATGCAAAGCACTCTAGAAATTAAGATATTTTCGCTTATTTCAATTTGAAATATTCTTATTCTTGTACTAATCTGAATCACAGATTTGTGTAACTTCTTATTGAATATCTATAACTTATGATTATGAATTATTCACAACGTACTGTTCAAAATACTTACATCAATTTTACGACTTAAACTTAGACTTTATAACCTTTTAGCAGTACAGAATAACTCAGAATTTATTGCTTTATTTCAATAATCAAAATTTTCTCAGTAGTTACGCAATATGTATAGAACTTATATATTAAATTCCGATAACTTATAATTGTAAAATATTTTAACTAAATATATCAAACTTATAGATTCTACTTAACTTTACATACTACATATGAATATTATGTAATGTTTGGAAATTTAAAATTTAAGATGTTTCAATTATAAAACTTAGGAAGTTAAAATTAATGTTTTTAATTTTAAGGGTTTTTGATTTTCAGCTTATTTTTAATATATCTTACTTTAAACTATTTTTACATCATTTGACTTACAAAATAGTTTCGGGGTATTTTAAAAATTCGTTTATTAAGATGTTAAATTTTCATTATTTAATTGAATGCATTGTTTAATGCCTTGCTGTGACTTATTACTAAACTTAATTAGAGAGTTAAAGTATAAAATTAAAATCCTCAAATTGTACCTTTCTTTTAATGTTTGCTTAACAGTTTCTGGAATCTTAAAGTCTTTTGCTTAATACTAAAATTACAGATAGAAGGTAGATAGTTAGAGTACAAATTCAAAATCTTTAAATTGTACTCTTCTTTTCTGCAATCTTAAGGTCTTTGTGCTTTATCCTGAGCAGCAAGCTTATCGCAATTAAGACAACTGCATAAACCTAATTAGGTGCTCTGCGTCTGCAGCTGTTGTTGCTGTTGCTGTGTTGTGCTCATTTGGTTGCAAGTGCATTTCATGTTGCCTCCCCCTTTGTGTGTACGCAAGTTAATTTGGCGCACCGCTTTTTTGTTGTACTCTGCTGTGTTGTGCAGTGTAAGAGCTCAAAAGGGAAATTGTTGTTGCAGAGTCTTTTTTTTTTTTGCTTTTCCACTGTCTATTTTCCTTTTGAATGGCTGGCTGACAGTGTATTTATATGCGGCATGCTTGTGTGTCCTGGCATTTATTCTTCCTTTGCACATGCTGCTTGAGCGACTGAAAGAGAGCTCTTCAAATTTTATGGCCGCATTACCATCGCCATCAGCCCATCAGCAGCTTCAATTCTAGCCAAAAAGAAAAAAACAGTTGCCACAGTTGCTTCTCAATGGACAGCGGTCAGAGTGGGCAGCAATATATAAAATTTATTAGCAGAAATTATGATTATTTCGTTGCTCTTTGCCGCGTGTATTTTTAATATCCATTTCGCATTTTTCTCTCTCTTTCTCTTTCTCCACTGTGTGCTCCTTCTGTGCATTTTAATGGCCACTGCGTCTGTCTTTTGCCAGCTGCATCAATTCCGTTGGCTCCCTTTGTTGCTCCGCTTTTTTTTCCTCCTCCTCTGAGTGGCGCTGGTTAAGCTCGCTTTAATTTTTACTTGAGACCATAATTTCTCTTGCTGCTGCTGACTGCAAAAGGCAAAGTGCCACATAATTTGTGTGAGTTTAATTGTGGCAAAAAATGTTTGACTGACGTTTCACTTTGGCCAACGAAATTGCTTCAGCCTCAATGTGTGTGATTGCACTCCGCCAGCTTAACTTGATTTGTGTGGCAAATCAAATCTAAAGCTGTCAATAAAAATGCTTAAATTCAATCAAGCGCAAAAGGTGCACAAAATGCTTTAACATTGCAAAAATGGCTTAATTAATTTTGCGCATTTGTTTAATTTTTCAATTTGCGCACTGACGCTTAATCAAAAGCACTCAGCATAAAAATAATATTATTAAACGATTAATAAACAAGTAAGAAAGCTGCAGTCGAGTGTGCTCGACTGTTAGATACCCGCTAGGCATTTCGAATGAAAGGAAAATAATGCGAGAGTAGTCTTAGAAATATACCAAATTAATATACTGAAAAATTTAAAAATATACTAAATGCTATGTTTGGTATATGAATATACTATTACATACAGAATACTATAGACTAAAATATATTAATTTTAAAATATGACAAATTAGTTTACTGAAAAACACGAAAATATACCGAATGCTATATTTGGTATATCAATATACTACTGCATACAGAATATACTTCAGAGTACAATGTCGTTATGCTTAAAACGTAGCAAATTATATTATAGAAAAATACTAAAATATACCGAATGCTACATTTGGAATATTAATATACTATAAGATGCAGAATATACTATAAAGTAATGCATAATATTCTTATATTAAAGAAATTTAGTATACTGAAAATATACTAAAATATATCGTAGGATATATTCGGTATATTAATATACTAACTCATACAGAATACTTTAGAGTACAATTTCGCTATGCTTGAAACGTAGCAAATTAGTTTATACAAATACACTAAAATATACCGAATGCTACATTCGGTATATTAATATACTATAATACACATATATACTAAAGTGTAATGTATCATATTTTTAAATTAAAGAAAAATAGTATACTGGAGAGATTCTAAAATATACCGAAGGATATATCTGGTATATTAATATAACTATAGAGTACAAAATATACCACATTGCCAATCTAATTTAAATACCCTTCTACGAGCATTAAAAAATGTTGAAGCTGGCAGGATTTAAAATAGATTTTAACTTAATGCAATTAAGTTAACTAACGAGGAGGTTGAGAATAGGAATTTAAAGTGGGCTTAAAGCCAATTTCGCCTGATGTAAATCAGTGGCTACGCTTTAAGTGCGTCACATTCTAGCGCATCGAGCACATTTGCCATAATCGTATTTAATTTTGCCTATATGCAGTCAGTGCTCGGTATTTGTATTTGTATTTGTATTTGTGAGCCAAGCGCTGCCCTCGAGTGCTGGCGTCCCTATAAAAAAAAGACAAATGACCCATTAAACGCAAAACTTGTGCACTTTCATTGCAAAAGGCAAACGCAAAAGGCGCAAAAAATAAAAGAGAAAGAGAAGGAAGAGAGAGGCAAATGCAAACGGCAAAATGGTGAACGGCAAAGCAAAATATTGCCCCGCAGCAAAGACAACAAACTCTTGATTTTTATAGGAGCAGAGCAGAGAAATACCTGCTACAACGACGACGACTGCTGCAGCTCCTTGAGGGCAGGGTTGAAAAGGATAACGGGGGCATAAAACGCTAAGATATGCGCAAGGCTTCACGCAGCGTCTATTTTTCACTTGGTCGGACGGGTTGGCGGGAGGCGGATGGCGGGAGGTTTGTCTTAGGATTTGTTGTGTTTATGAAAGCATTAAACTTTCCTCATTTAAGGCAGCGCGCACTTGAGTTGCCTTTTTTACTGCAATTTCGTCCTTCAGCAGCGAACTCTATGCTGCTCCCCAAAGCGCTGCTCCCCGCCCCTCCTCCTCCACCTCTTCAACTCAAACCTGACACGCCCCGCTCGTTGTCGTTGTCGCTGTCGTTGGCGTTCGCCTTGTCGTCTGATTATGGCGTATAGCTCACAGGCACTGCCTTCTTTGATACCCTGTAATAGGGATTAACAATGGGTTGCTTTGAAGGGATTTGTCATTTATTAAATTTGTACAGAAGTGAATTCCAAAATGATCAAAGTAATATTGAGCGAGAAAAGTGAGTTTATTTTTAATTGATATTCTTTTTAAATAAACAAAATGAACAACTATTCAAATAGAAAAAGTGGTGAAAAAATATAAATTTATAAATAATTAAATAGAAAAAAGGAGATTTTGTAAAGCTTGAGTTGCTTAATATACAAATGAAACCGAAATAATTGTAGTGTTTGGTGATATTTTTATTGTGAGCTGCAAAATCTAGCTTTGACAATTACTTCCCAACTTAATTCAAATCTTGAAAATGTCCGACAAAGTGATTAATAACTCTATCGAGCCCTGTTTTTAATTTTTGCTACCATTAAAACACAATACACTGAAATAATTGAATGAAGTATGCACGTTAAGTATACGAAATGTGTGCCAAAAATTAGGTCAGATTGAACTAAAATTGTTATATTCTAAAATAGTTTAAAATATGTGTATTCACACCATATAATTTAAAATGTGGCCAATTTAAAACCAGAGGCAACACTAATCAGCATTGGTTAATTCCAAATGACCTTTTTAATTTAGAAATGTGCGAATTTGTGGCTGCTAAATACAATAAAATCCACTTTAAATAATGCATATTCTTAAAACAAAGAGTAAATATCCAAATATATTGGCTAACCATTTATAAAATTATCATATTAAGGATTAACTATATGAAAGTGAACTATCGACAACATATTCTTAAAACAAAGAGTATCTTCAAATGCTGCCTTTTATCATTTCTGCCTAACTATTGTCTTTGCTTGCTTAACCCGATATGCGACACTCAGATCTATGTGCGTGTGTATGTGTGTGTTTGTTGAAAAATATTATGCAATTTCTACACTTAGACAATCTACACGCTTCTCCAGCATTTTTGATGGCGCCCCGCAGCGCTTTGGGAACGCTAAGGCTTTGCCATATCTTTTTTTTCGTTTTTTTTTTGTTTTTTTTGGGGGGCGCCATCAAAAGTGAGCTATAGAGGGTGAAAGCGAGGGAGTTGATGAGCTGACAGTGACTCCCACACACACACACATGTGTGCCTCGCAATTATAATAAATGAATTTTGAAACATGGCGCGTTGTTTGTTGTCAGCATGTGGGCGTGGCAGCTTACTCTCTCCTCTTCTCTCTCTTTTTTTTGTGCATTCTCTCGAGTTCGTTTTTTTTTTCGCTTTTTGGTATTTTGCAGCATTATAATGCTTTTTGGTTTTGCTGTTGTTGTTTGTGTAGCCCTTTGTGCCAAGCGACTTCCTTGAGGGATTTTGAGTTGTGCCACGTCTGCTGTTCTGCTGTTCAGCTGTTTGTCTTTGCTTTTGCCCAAGCTTCTGCTCCCTCTTTGTTTGCATTCTGTAATGTAAGAGCAAAAATAGCGCTCAAGCAAACAAATAAAAGTCTAGCACTAAGAACTGTGACGACTGTTGAACTTTTACCGAGGACTCTCTCTGGGGGCCGAGTGCGTGCAACTGCAACTGCAACGGCAAGAGGCAGCTGCAACTGCAGTTGCCTGAGACAACTAAGCCGCTTTGGCTTACCTTTGGCAACAGGATCAACGTCGCAGTCGACAAGTCAGCGAGCGAGCGCGTGTCTTAAATACATTTGATGTGCAGCACAAATAACAAAAGACACAGCTGAGGCTGCTGAGGCAGCAGCAGTGCCACTGCCAGGGCTTTTCCTTCAGCTAGACACGTTTTCCACCAAAAAAAAGAAAAACACAAAAAAATATATATGTATATGCTGTATGTAAAAAAAGAAAGTAGAAGAAGTAACAACATATTTAGCTCACGGCGCGACGCTCATATTTGCTTTGTAAAGGCAGCGGCAACAATAATAATAATAAAAAAACAAAAGGGAATAAAACAACAGACAGGCAGAGGCGAAGGCAGAGGAAAAGCAGCAACAGCAACAGTGACGATGACGTTGACGTTGAGTGCCTGCGAGGCGAGGCGAGTCGAGCCGAAGAAATAATAATAACAAAAAGCAAACAGGCAACGCGCTTCCCTCCCTCCCCCAAAGACTGCTCCACGTGTGGGAATTTTCATACGGCGCGTAGCAATTTTACACATTTACATAGTTAAACACACACACACACACATACAAGCCCACTCTTGGTTGCTCTGTGTGTGTGTGTGGAGTAGCAAAAGTGTCGTCGCATAGCGGAAGTGAAAGAAGTTGTTGCTCCGAATCCTCCGCCTCCTCGTTGTCAGGGACGTAAAAAAGGCGCAAATTATTCCGTTGTAAGGCGAAGGCAAACACACAACAACAAGAACAACAACATCGAGCGTTGTGTATGTTTGTTGTTTTTATTACAAATAAACAAACAAACAAACGAACGAACGCAACTCGTGCACAAATGAAATAATAAAACGGACACAAGCCAGAAATAGATTCACACATCAAATGATTAAAGCTCAGCAATTGCAATTTTAATATTTATGGCCACTAAATATTGCAAGCAATTTAAAATAGATTTATATATTTTTTTATTAAGTGAAGAATCTATACAAAATGAAAAGGATCTCAAAAGTCAAGAATATAAAATAAACAAGAAAGACAGCATAAAAGAGCGGTATTAATTTTAAAATATACCAAATGCATATACTGCAAAATACTAAATATATACTAAAGAACATATTTTGTTAAATACCATAGAGTGAAAATAAGGATAAATACCAAGTTAATATACCACAAAAATACTAAAAATATACCGAAGGATATATTTGGTTGCTATAGGATTCCATCCTAAATATACCATAGAGTGAAAATAAGGATAACCAACAAATTAATATACCACAAAAATACTAAAAATATACCGTAGGCTATATTTGGTATATTACTGTAGTGCTACATTCAAAATATGTCATAGAGTGAAAATAGGAAGAAACAAAAATTTAATACACCGCAAATATACTAAAAATATACCGAAAAATATATTTGGTATATTGCTATAGTATTATATCCTAAATATACCACAGAATGAAAATAAGGATAACTAACACATTAATACACCATAAAAATACTGAAAATATACCGTAGGCTACATTTGGTACATTGATGTGCTACATCTAAAATAAGTCGTATATATACCGCAAATATACTAAAGATATACCAATGACTATATTATACCAATGACTACACTTAAAATATACCATAGAATGTAAAATACACCAGATTATCAGCCAAGGCAACTAATACAAAAGTGTTTCTTAAATAACTTCTTTCGGGTGTAAAAAAAAGACCATACGTCAATGCAAAGTAAGGCGTTTAATTGTTTAAGGGTCTATCTGTAAGCAGTTTTCTGTCTGTCACTGTATTGTCTTATGTGCCTAGCAATTTGCTCTTCAACAGAATGCACTTTAATATATTGTATATTTGCGATATATAAAGCTCAAACACTAGACGCCCTGAAAAGTATGCTACATTTTTGCCGGCCCGTCAGATTGTCAACAGTCGAGATGTCGAGACATGCGACACACACGCATAAAACATAATTCACGCTGTGCGCAAATGCTATTAATGCTCCTCGGTGTGTGAGTGTGTGTGTGCGTGGGTTGTGCCCACATGACGTATGAGTGACTTTTATGTTTTAATTGCGCCACAGTTTAAAGCGTTCGCTTGGGCGCAGCTGGGCCAGTCAAGATGCTAGCTCTAATTGACAGTGGGGAAAAAAGGCACACGCAAAAAGCGTATACATTACAATAAAACAGCAATTTTTGTAATTTTGTACATTGACGCCGCTTCCCCTGTGGACTGGACTGTGCTCATTAAAAACGTCCATAAAGATTTGCATAATTAATTGCATTTGGAGTAATATTAGATAAATTATATTTGTGGCGGAAACTATTTTAGCGTTGTGTACTCGTATTGTGTGTCAAACAATGTGTGACAAATTGTTTTTATATTCTAATTAAAATTGCGTGTGCAGTAAAATTGTAAATTGAAGGTAGCTCGACGGCAAGGTAAAGCTTTAAAATAAATGACCCGCAGCGGGCAATTTTTCTGACATAGGCAAAAGGCAAAGGGCTTCGGGCATTCGGGCGACCCACACACAAACACAAGCAAGAGAAAGAGAAAGAGAGACACACAGATACTCACACGCAGACACAAATTAATTAAATAAGAAAAAAGGTAAACCAAGAAGTTAAATAAGAAACAGGAAAGACAAACCGTGCACAGTAAGTGAAACTTGAAATTGAATAAAGCCCAAAGCCCGGGACGACAGACGCCACGGAAGTGAAACCAAGACAAAGGCAAAAAATAAAAAAAAATAATGTAAAACAATGCCAAAGCAGAGGGATGACTACGCTCCTTTCCACTCACCTGCTGTCCATATTCCTCATATATAGTAGAGACTATGTGCTATATATATACACCACTCTCAATGCTTAGTGCTCTTGGTGGTGCACTTGGGCAATTTCTTGCCCTTGGGGACTCAGACTGGGCATTGAGCGCTGCACTTTGGCCCCGAGTCGGGCTGGGCTCTTTATTAGACTGGCAACCTACAACGACGACGACGACGACGCCCACATGATTAAGGTTTCACAATTTATCTAATACAATTAGTCAAGAGAGGTAAAGAAGTCTCTTGGACGACTCGACTGCCGCTCCTTTTGGATCTGGCTCTGGTTGGTAATCGTAGACGCTTGCCTTGGTGTAATCGTACTTACCTTACATTAATGTCAGCCACTTCACAATGTCGGAGGTGTTTTTCGTTGTCGACTGTCAAAAGGTGCGACGACTTTTGAACTTTTGACGCCCGAATGCAAATCGAGGGGGCGGCTTCTCATCGTCTCTTCCTTTCTTTTTTTTTGCTTTTTTGTTAGGCGTACAAAGCCACAAAGTTTAAGGGGGGAGAAAAACAAAGGTAGCTATTTGGTAATTTGGTTTTATGTGCAGTTTGGCTTCGCCTTAAACTCATATTCCTGGGCGTATTTGTCGACTACTAATTGGGGCTGCACAAAATTCCACTCAGCCCAAGCATGAGTAATTCCATTAATGGTTTTCATCGACTGTTGCAAAAGGAACGCTCTCTCTCTTTCTCTCTCTCTCTCTCTCTCTCTCTCTCTCTTTCTCTTTCGCTCCATTCAAAATGCACTTGAACACTTGCAAACACAAAAGTTGCAGCTGCAA
The DNA here is from genome assembly GCA_023558455.1 of Drosophila kepulauana. NCBI lineage: Eukaryota > Metazoa > Arthropoda > Insecta > Diptera > Drosophilidae > Drosophila > Drosophila kepulauana. The sequence goes on from CM042367.1 coordinate 27,847,885, forward strand.
AATGCAAATAGAAAAACATTTTCGAGCAACATTTGTGAAGCATTCTCGATTTTTGGAGTAGAATTCGCTCTTTCTCTTTGAAGCAGCTGTTGCCTTGCTTTTCTTTCTATAAACACAAATAAAAATTGCTTGTCGAGTGCACCACAGGTGCTTGGGTCATTTAAAAAGTAATTGAATGTAGTTGAAAATACAAGTGGCGAATTAACTGAAGAAAATCAACAAAAAGCACAAACAATGAATGAGTAAATTGCTGAACTTGAGTTTACAAGAAAAATATTCTGAAGAAAAAACAAGTAAAGAAACTACTGTCGAGTGTGCTCGACTGTGAAATACTCGCTACTCATTTTTCTAAAATATACCGAATTAATATTATTATTATTTAAAGGTTAGTTATAATTACAATTAATACTAGCACTATTGGTAAAGCAATGGTAGCGAAGGCCTTCAGCTTAATACCGAATTAATATACTGAAATATACTAAAATATTGGTATACCAAAGACAATATTTGGTATATCAGTAAACTGTGATATACAGAATATACTAAAGAGTACAAAATTTATTTTTAATATACCAAATTAATCTACTAAAAATACTGAAATATACCAACAGCTATATTTGGTATATTTATGTAGTAGTTCATATAAAAATATATCATAGAGTACCATAATATACCAAATAGTCAGCCATATTAATATTTTTAAACTGACAGAATTTTCTTTCTTGTATCATTTTGTGAACTTTTATGATTTCTTTAGAGTTTGCTCAACATCATCTGAATTTTATATATTCTCGACTGAATTTCATATATTTCCAGAATGTTTCATTTATTGAATGTTAATCAAATATTATTGAAGTGAAAGAGTTTCCAAATTTTATTCCTTTGGAGAAAAGAAAAGAATTTAAACTATTTTCTGTATATTCTAAATTCATTCATTCTATATTTTTAATATTTTAAATAAAATCAAACTTCTGGGAGAGAATTTTGTGTTTCATCTCTTATTAAACACTTAGTCTCTTAAGTGCCTTGCATCCATTTTGATGAGAGTTTTAAAAATATTCTCGTCCCTGCAGACTATTGTTTAATAGTCACACCCACTTGTACACACACACACATATGCACATGCACACACTCATTCACTCATTCACAATCTGAGCCATAAAAGTGACCCGCTCAACTTGTCCATTAAAAAGTGGCCAATGCATTCAGTTGTCAACTGTTTTTCTATTTGCTGCCCGCAAACCGCAAAAAGCCAGCAAACTTTGTTCTCCCAGCATGCGCGCTGTTGTTGTTTATGGATAGCTAACAGCTGTAGAGAGGGGGTGGAGGAGGAAGGGGAGTTTGCAATGTTGGCAACAACTCGCCCACAACTCAATGCACTCAATCAATGCACACAAACCGCTGCAGCAAAAGCAGCAACAGCCGCCTTTTGTTCCAAACACTCAACACAAAAAGCTCTCATCAAAAAATAACAACAAACAAACAAACTCTGGACACTACACACAAAAAAAAAAGCAGAAACAAAACAACAACAACAACAACGAACAATTTATAGTGCTGCAGATAAGTTTGTGGCGCAAAGTGAAACGCCAAAATGGAAATGGTCAAATCAACAAACAATTTTTGCACAAACAAAAAGCGAATAACGAAAAGCAAGCAATCAAAGTACAATAAAAACTGCAGTCGAAATTTTGTTGTTGAATAAGTATCTGTAAGATACATTCACACTCACACTTAACCAACAAGAAGAAGTGTATATATAAGTACATGGTTGAGTATTTACTTAGTTATTTTACTGTGTGTGTGTGTGTTGTTGTCTCCTTTGGCATGCCCCAAAGTGTTGTTAACAAATTGATTTCGCAAAATGATAATGTGCTTTAGCTCCAGCTCGTTGCCAAAGCCGCAAAGCCCCCAGAAACAAGTAGCAACAACAACAACAAGAACAACAACGTTGCCAACATTCACAGACCATTTGGCGGCTTAAGGTTCGCATTGGGGTTATCGCCTAATCGCATCGCTTGCTTTTCACCAGCCTCAACTTGAACTTCCTCATCTCGGCATCTCGGTATCGGTTTCGGTTTCTCTCTCTGTTTTTTATACAAGTATATATAAATTTTATGCTGTCTGTTTGGTCGACGCTTTGGCACAATCATTTTTCAATAAACAAACAATTTCATGGGCGGCTTGTCTTTTGCCAAATCGGATCTAAGCCTCAATAAGCAGGCAGCGACAAGACGCACTTCCTGCTCTTGCTCCTGCTTTCGAGTGGAGGAGGTCACTGATGGCTATCACGATTTCAACCAAAAGACAAAAAATGAAAAAAAGACTCTTGCTTTCAGCCTATCTGATTACAAATTAGAATTTGTATGCGTTTAAGGCGATTTGTATTTGACTTTAATTAAATCAATTTATTGTAGTTATGCAATTGATTGATCTGAGAGGGCGATTGATTAATAATTGCTTTGTGGCAGATACGTGACTTGCTGCTTGGTTGTTTCGCTTTGGCCAATATCCTGACAAATTTCAAGTCAAACAAATGGCTACAACGACGAGATCCATGAAGTAATTACAGTCCCAAAAGAGAGCACAGACATAAAGAATGAACTAAGACACAGAGAGAAAGGCAAAAGATACAGAGTCTGCTGACAAATGAAAAATTAAACAATTTCCTAGTTGCCGCTGGCTGTGAAGCTTTCTCTGGCAACGAATTGCCAAATTTAACTGAAACATTTATTCTACAGAGAGCACTAAATTATTCCAAACTGCAGTCGGCTTGCCAACAGAGAGAGAGAGAAAAAAAAAAACAGTAAGATAAAGAGATACAAAATCCTAGTTCAACTGTGAATACTTTTACGTTAACGTTTAACAATTGTGAACTGATGCTGTATCTTAGTTCCCCCTTTTTATACCCGCTACCCATAGGGTAAAAGGGTATTAGAACTTTGTGCCGACAGGAAATGTATGTAACAGGTAGAAGGAGGCATCTCCGACCCTATAAAGTTTATATATTCTTGATCAGCGTCAACAGCCGAGACGATCTAGCCATGTCCGTCTGTCTGTCTGTCCGTCCGTCCGTATAAAACACTGAATCTCAGAGACTATAAGAAATAGAGCTATATTTTTTTCGACAGCATTTGTTATGTTTGCACGCAGATCAAGTTTGTTTCAAATTTTTGCCACGAACACTTCCGCCCCCGCAAATCAAAAAAATCGAGTAACAAGCCTAATTTTAAAGCTAGAGTTGCGAGTTTTGGTATATACAATAATTACTATAGTAGTAGTATATATAGTAGTATAGTACCGCATTCAAAATATACCATATTATTTTGAATTGTGTATGTATATCGATATACCAAATATACAATTTGGTATATTTTTAGTATTTTTTCAGTATATTCGGTATATTTTGAAAATGATACCGCAATATTTTGCCTTTATTAAAAGTGGGTAGCGGGTATTTCACAGTCGAGCACACTCGACTGTAACTTTCTTACTTGTTTTCCTTCTCTCGTTGTGTGTTTGTATTCATGTGGCAAATCGGCGACATTATCGTCATGCTCATCGTCATCGTCATCGTCATCAGCATCAACAGCTGCTGTTGCCATTCTGACTTCGACTCGTGCCAAAAGTCATAAAAAAAAACTGAAACGAAAGCAAGAAAAATACAAGCGGAAGCTGCCTTTATCCTTGCACTCGACTTGGCGCCTTTCATTAATATGCGCAAATTATAACGAGCAACGATACGAAAATCACAAATTTTACAGTCGAAATGTGCTGCGATATGAATACTCAGCAAATTCTTGTAGTTGAGATCGTTTGCTGACTGCTGAGCAGACTCAATTTAAGCAGTGATTATAGGGTATAACAAACTGTCAACTGTTTGTGTTTGTGTTTGTGTTTTTGTGGCGCTGAAAGACAACTTCATTTACTTGACTTGGCTCTCTGGTGTGGTGGTGTGCATTCGTTTTATTCGTTATTCGTTTCATTCGTTTCGTTCATTCGTTACATTCGTTTTCATTGTCGTTTGCCGTTTTTCGTTTGCGTTTGCGTTTTCGCCAACGTAAGCGCTTTTAATTTTCAGCTTGCATGCACAAAAGTATGCAATATGTTTTTTCTTCTTCTCACCCACACACACACACACAGAGTAACAGACGATGCAATTGCACTTATGCATGCATGACATCAAGCTGTCTCCCTCGCTCTCCCTCTTGCACATTCACATTGTATGCCTGACAATGGCTTACATAAATTTTAAGCTCCATTAGCAAAATGTTACAGCCACCGCACCCGAGGCAACGTGTGTGTGTGTGTTTGAGAGTGTATGTGTGTGTGTGTGTCCAAAGTTCAAGTGCAACAAAAGTTGGTTATTGTGCTCGGTCTGCTCTATTATAATATGAAATGCATATTACAGCCATGGCAAATTTTGGACATTGAAGAAAACTTTTTGCTTACCTAAGGCGAACCCTGGCTAATTTCTATATAAATTAGAAGACATGCTCTGTTGGCCTTCTCTCTGAATATGTGTGTGTATGTGTGTGTGTTACCTTAAGGTAATTTATGCAATCAAGATTACGAGTAGAGACCAAACTTGCACAAAACTCTAACTTAAATACATTTACAATTTATTCAAGGTTCTACACAAAAATAGTTTCCTCTCTCTCTATATATTCGTTATTAACAACAGAAATTTTCGAAAGTACATAAAACAAACTTATTTTCGAAAATATTTAAATTGCCAATTTACTTGCTAGTGGAACATATTTTAATAGTGTCGTAATTAGCTTTCAGTTCAGTCAACATTAGTTTATGATACTTGTAATTTATTTAGATGTTGTTGTCTTGCCTCCTTTGCTCTCAATCTGTAGAGCGCTCTAATGAAGCTGAGTGCAGAGAAAAAAAGAAAAGAAAGCAAAACACAAAAGCGAAAACAGAGCTCAACTAATTGCAAATAAATTAACTTGGCTTTTAATGGCTTAGGCTCGGCAACAGCAACAGCAAAAGCAACAGCTATTGGCCTCGGTCAACGGCGAAATAAAGAAAAGAAAATAATTATTTTGTGCTTAAATACGCAAAAGTTGAAGCCGTGTGGCCAACATGTGGCATGTGGAGGTTGGTTTTGTGGCATGTGGCGGCATCAAAATCAATTCGACAAACAAGCAAATGAGTTGCGGAAACTATAACTTACGACTCAGCGCTCTAGCTGCAGGATCAGCCACAGGCGTAGAAATTTGGCCAACTCAAAGGAGGAAAAGGGGAATGAAGAGAGGAGAGGGGGAGAGGAAGCGGAGGTTGGTAACATGAGCCTGGGCGGCGCACAATGAATACAAATTGCTTGGTAAATAAACAACATCTCAATAAGGAGCAAATTACTGACGCCAACCAGCGAAAAAATAAACACACACACACATGCAACTATGTACACGTGCATACATATAAATATAATCACACGCACACACACACAAAGACAACGACAGAGCAAAGCAGATAGGCAGAGGAGAAAAGCGAGAGAGATGAGGCAAAGGGAAAGTCGCGCACTGCATAACAATAGCAACAATTTGGTTTTGAGCGTTCCATGTGTGTGTGTGTGTGTGTGTATTGTGCACGTGTATGTGTGTGTGGGCGCTAATGAATATAATGGCGTTACATAAATGGCGGCATTGGTCCCTGTTTTTGGAGAGCTCTAGCAACCATTCTAGTTGCTGCTCCTTGCTGCCATTGATATGTGGGAAATTTTATATACACCAGCAATTGCAAATAGTCTGAACAGAGAGAGAGAAAGCAAAAGAGAGAGAGAGAGAAAAGTATGGGAAAGTTGCTGTAATTGTGTATGCGGGAGAATAGCAAATAATGAGCGTAAATCATGGTTTAACGATAAACACAATACACAATACTTGTACGATATATGGACAGCAAAAGGTTCAACAGCCACATTGAAATTCATGCACAGAAAACGCACATGAAGTTCGCTCCACAATATTCAAGCTCAACTCATTTCTCTCCTCTCCCCTGCCAAAAAAAAGAAAGGAGTGAGTGAAAATTAATTAAGGTGCTGCGAAAACTGTTTTGACAGCAACAAATATTAGATAGCAATAGCACACTTCATTTTCATTTTCGTTTTCCTTTTCGTTGAGTTGGGGCAACGAACCAGAACCACAACAATACAATTCGAAACTCTAATTAAATATTAAATGCCAGAGTTTATCAAATGCCAAATACCAAAATGCTGCTTACAGATTAAAGCAGCGCTTCGATTTGCTCAATTAATAGATGAGTGCAAGTACTTGAATGAATGTTTGTAGTTTGGTTTTAAGAGAAAGATTACAAGACATATAAAATGTGAAATACAAAATATTTATCGAAGTATGAATATGAATATTTTCTATGCGCTCAATAATAGATTTGTGAAAGAGCTTGAATATTCATAGCTAGATATATTATTTGATACGATTATTTTCCATCTGCCAGAAATATAAAATGTAAGAGTAGTTCAATAACTTAATAACTACTTGTAGATACTAAAATTTTATTTCTAATCACTTAATTAATTATTAATTAATTTTATTGTTCTCTCTCTCTCTAAAAAAACATTCAAAATTTCCGAATAGTCCGTTCTTAGCTGCTTTGGTTGATAATCTGTCATACTTTGCAATTTATGGTATATTTTGAAAGTAATGGTATATCAATATACCAAAAATACCAAAAAAAGGGTATTATTTTGTGTATAAATACACCGAATTAAAACACCAAATTTGTAAAACTTTTAAGTATATTAATTTACTGTAACTGTAATTAATAGTTCAGGCTGTTTTATTTTTCACACTCGATTGTAGGTTTCTTCCATTGTTTTAGACTTAAAAAACTATAATAACATTTTCTACATTTTTTAGTTAATACACCAATAATGGGCAAATCCCAGAAACAGTCCACCAGCGACCAATTTTTAAATTTCACATTTTCTAATTTTTCTTTATATGGAACATTAAAGTAGATATGGCATCTTAAGAATTTAAAGCAAAAAAGAAATTTCGATCATTATAAATGCACAAATTTGTATTAAACCCAATTTTATTTATAATTTTCATAATTTTACTCGAATTCGTGCTCTGCGCACACCTTCAAATCCCTATTTTATTCTTCACAATTTTTTGCCTCTGCTTGGGCTCACACACAAATCTAAAGTAAATCACGTTGAAATAATTGCGAAGCACATTTATGAATATAATAAATAATGTTTAGTTCAAATTAAAAGATTTTTGTCTTATGTTAATGTCAGCGGAAAAAGTGTAGCGTGCGACACGTAGCGTGCGACACAATGGGTTTACGGCTTTGCTAAAAATCTATAAACATTATTAAGACCAAACGATCGGATTTTGTCTTCTAATATTCTTAACTTTCTTTAGGATATTAACTTTCATAGGGTTTATTTTGCAGAATTCGCTAAAAATTGCGTTTGAAATGAAAATTTTGAAACTAACTTCCACTTGGTGTAGCGTGCGACACGTCACAATTTTATTAATTATTTTCAAAACAGTGACTCCAGTGAAATTGAATCTTATACCCTCCGAAAGTACTCTCGATTCACTCTAAACACATAACAAAAGTTTACGGTAAATCTTTAAAAAACCCCCCAAAAAATTGATTTTCATTAGCTAAAATCGTGCGAATGTAGCGTGCGACACGTGGGATTTGCCCATATAGTATTTATTATATTTTTAATATTTGTATTATATCCATTAGATATATTTTAAGAACAATGCCGCGTTTTTTTTCGCAGGGCACTCTCAACTGTAGCTTTCTGACTTGTTTTTCATTTAAAATTCAGAACACTTTAAACACTTTAATGCATAATTCAATAACTATCAAAGAATATTCATAAACTAAACCACATATTCAAATTGAAAAGCAGTTGGCAATAAGCTCTCACATGTCCCCGCTAAATTTGAAACTATGTGAGAAAAGCTCGAAGCTTTTCAAAAGCTATTCCCAAATCAGTTAACCACAAACCTTTTTTGACTTTATAATTATAGTAGAATATTAGCTAGTGTCATTTGTCATTTGGAATGCACAAGTGTCCGGGGCAGAAGTCAACAGCCTGGGCCTCGATATTAATTCCCCTTTGTCTACTGACCCAATCACAATTATTTGATAGCTCCATCTAATTAGGCCAACAATTGTCTTATCTTCGGCCAACGAACGGCAACGAAGCAATTAAATATTAATGCAGTGCAGTTTTTCCTCTCGAGTGAGAGGGAGAGACAACAGAGACAACAGACAACAGGATATGAAAACTAAAGGACCGCGAGATGCCTAGCTTAACCTACAGTTGAACTCACAGTTGGCCCGGCGGCCACTACTTAAAGGCGCCATTCCCCTCACGCTCTCTCTTTGGCATACTTCATACGCCATGTTGTCTGTTTTCTTTTCATTTTCTATACAGTCTTTTTGCTGCTGTTGCTCTGTGCGCTTATTTTCCATTTCCCATCTTTTTTTTTTGTATGTGTGTGTCTGTTGTTTTTTTCGTTTTGATGTTACCCTGGGGAGCGCTGAAGTAATTGTTGCGCTTGCCACGCCCTGCGGCCAAGCGAGCTATAGAAAGAGAGAGAGAGACAGAGAGCTGGGCACAGCGCACATTAAAGTCACGCCGGGTCCCAGTCACAGTTCCCAATCCCATTCCCAATCCCAATCCCAGACCCATTCCGTTGGCCATTCGCATTCCCATTCCCATTCCCAGTGCCATTTCGATGCGAGTGAAAAGCGTGAAAAACTCGGGCATATTTTCTCATTTTGTGTTGCGGCGCATTGCATTGGAAAGCAAGAGAATTCTCGAGCACGCCGCGGACGCGTAATAGTAGTCAAATATTTTTTCATTTTCTCTGCATTTTTTTCGTGTTCTGTTCTGTTCTGTTGTGGCAATAAAAGTTGTGCAATTTTATTGAGGCTACTGATTTGAAAATGGGCAACAGCAAAACACAGCAAAGCTCTGTGTTAGTTTAGGATAACGTGGTGAATCAATTTCATTGGGGGATATTTTCAATTTGCCATTGGTATGCATAGTTTGGCTTATTAAATTTCATCAATTCGATCGCACAAAGATGCAGGCTGCAATAGTTTATGCCAAGCCAAGAGAAGCCAAGCCCAGCCAGGACATCTTATGAACTTTTACGTCTCCATTATATGCAAATGATGAAAGCAAGAAAACAAATATTGCTACCTCGGGCGATGGCCACAACGGCGCACACACACAGCCACACACACGCACAACAACATGAACACATGAAAGGCATTGTTTGGCTGGTGAGCAGGGGAGAAGGGAAAGGGAGGGGAAGGGGCAACAGGATGCGGTGTGCGAGGCTCATGTGCAGACATTTACATAAGCAAACAGCTTCTGCTTTTATGTGGCAGCAGTCCCAGCAGACGACGATGCTCCGGCATTCTCCTGACGTCCTGCTATCCTGTAGTCCTGCTGTCTGTCCGTCCACACACACTGTGTGTGTCCTGTGCACGAACTACTAATAAACCAACAGCAACAGCAACGGCAACGGCAGCAACAATGGCAACGGATATTAAGCTGAAACTGCCCCGAGGACAACAGCAGATTCCTCACCGAAAAAAAATGCAAAAAAAAAAAAAAAAGTTGAGATGAAGTCAAGTCGAGAGGACGACGACGATGCTAACTTGGCCCAAAGAGCAAAAAGTGACCGACATTAAGGACGACGCCATGCCAATAGGCTCTTTGCATGCTTATCAACTGATAGCGACCCGGGGCTCATCCCTCTCTCTTTCCACCTCCCCTTTCCCCTACCCTTCACCTAGACTAGTTGTAGCAACAGTTTGATGCGACAGAAAAGGCTGCGAGCTGTCGAAAAGGGTAAATTGCCATTCGACAAAAGTTGCCAGGCAGAGAGGCAAATGATTTGTCGTCTGTCGACTGTCAGAACTTGTTTCTTCTTCTTCTTCGTCCTATCATCATAATCAGCATAATCAAATTGTGCGCGGAACCAACCGAAGAAGAAAAAAAAAAGAAAACGAACTTTTTTTTGGCAACAATTATGCGGCCCACGACGATGCGTCACATGTGTCTTCAACTTTTCTCTGGCTTTCCTTTCTTTCGCTCTTGTTGTGCAAATTTAATCACTTAACCCCAATGAAGTATAAAAGCCGGCGAATGGCGAAAAAAAACTTTTGCCGAAGCGGCGAAAAGTTGTCACTGAATAAGAATATGGGGAGATGGAGGAAATTGATTTTTCACTTGGTCCAAGGCATGAGCATATTAATACAGCCACGCCCAGTTTCCAAGTTTCACATTGTGTGTGTTGGTTGCTCTTTGTGTGGCAAGTTCGTGTGTGTGTGTGTGTGTGTGTTGCAAGTGTGTGTCATCCAAATGACACAAAGTTACTTAAATTACCAGAGAAAACTTTAGTTGCGCTTACTTTCGGCTTCGGCTTCGACTTCAACTCTGACTCTTAAGCAGAATTAATGAGTGGAGAGCTTGGTTTTCCTTTCCTTGCCTCACATTTTCTTTTGTTTTTTTGCGACTCCCAGCAGCATTCACTTTAAAAACCCAAAAACTCGAGTGAAAGTTTCTATATGTTTGCCATATATGCACATTGCACATGCTGCAAAACTTTTTTTATTATTCCTATGCGAGTGAGTGTTCAAATGTGTGTGTGTGTGTGTGTGTGTATGTGTATCCTGACAGCAGTTTCCTGCTCACACACACAGAGGCCCGGTTTCTTTTTAAAGTTGCATCGACTCATGAATGTCTTTCACTTGCACTTGATACGCCAGTTGTTGTTGTTGCTTTTATTCTCCTTGCTGTTGCTGATGTTGTTACTGTCATTGTTGATGTTACTGAAAAGCACTTTCCGGGTCCCAGCTTGTTGTTGTTTTTCTGTGCTGCACGCTTCTATGAACTCTGTCTACCCATCTATCTATATCTATTTATATCTATCTATCTATCTTTCCACATCTGCTGCCAGATCAACGCCTTTGATGCATCTCTCTCTTTCGAATTTACGCAAACATGCGTTTACAACTTTCAACTTTGCACAATTATTTTGATATTTATGCTGAGAACATATTTTAATGAAATTTCCAAAATGCAATTTATGATTTGCCTGGCCAATCATTTCATAAATTGTATTTGCAATTAAATTGCTCACTGCTCACTAAGCAACTTTTTCTAATCAGCTCACAAATTGCATTCAAATTGTTTCTATTCCACGCTAAATAAAATTAAATGCAGCAAATACTTTTTTGATATTTGGCTGCAATTGCCAAATATTAATTTGATTTGATTTCCATTTTTACGCATATTGTTTGAATTGCAATTTACTTAAAAGTTAATTTAATTGCTGATTAAATTTTGGTTATAGTTAAAAATATATAAACTACTTTTTTACTTGTTCGTATTTCCAAATCTTAGTTTGACTTAGCATTACATTCTTGTTTCTATTTTAAAAGCAATATATAGTATATATTTTGTCACTAATATCTTTTTTCTCAAGTTCATAAAAGTTGACAAACGTTCTAAGTATATCTTTAATAAAACTGAATGCCCCTTAAATCAGTCCTTTTAAAATCCCAATTTAATTCCTTTCTACTTTCAATTAAATATAGCAAATTTTTATACACTTTTTTTAGCTTTTTCTCTTTGTCACAAATTTCCTTGAAGTTGATTTAATTACTTTTGTTTTTGTGGTGTGTGTGTTTGTGCGTTAGTTGTGTTCATATATTTTACTTGACATTTGCTGGGCTCTTAAGCTGTCATCGAACCCCCAAAGGACATGACATTGCACTCCGCCTCTCACTTCACTCATTTTGTTGTACAACAAGAAATGCAATGAATTCCATCGGGCTGCTGCACGAAAGCCCTTTTGCAGAGGCACCATTTGTTGGCAGCTGAAGAGTCTCCTCTAGCTTCTAGCACAATAATATCCTTTCACATTTTATTACACTTGTAATGTGCAACGATTGGTTGCTCTTATGAGTGGGAAAGAAGCAACAACAGCAGCAGCAGCAAAAGGTCCTCTTCAATCCTGAGAATGAGCAGTCAGTTGAGGATGTTAAAGTTGTAGTTGTTGTGCTGTTCTCTGTGTGTTTGCCTGCCCAAGGCTCTCTAATAATATAATACACGCACAATGACCTACATGTGCCACTAGGTGGCAGTTCTCTATCTGCAAATGTGTGTGCGACTATGTGTGAGTGTGTGTATCATTGTCAATATTGACAATAAACAAGTTTGCCATAAAACGTTACATGAGACGAGACGAGTGGAGTCAAGGGGATTCCAAGTGGCGCACAGCACAACAAGTTTAATGTGCCCCAATGAAGAGAGACCGAGAGTGTGAGAGAGAGAGAGAGAGCAGCACATAAATCATGCACTCAATCAAGCTGAAGGCCAAAAACTGAACCCAATCCGAGCCCTCTCAGTCCACATGTCATCACGTTGACTTATTAATCGAGAGTTTGCGCTCTCTCTTTATAGATTATATATTTTATACTGTACACATTATATATCATCATCATCATCATATATTTTCGAGTAGTTTTGTGTCCTTTTATGCAGCTGTGCACTTTTGCAAATTAAAAAAAGAAAACAGAAAATGCCAGCGAATATAAATAAAATGGCCTCGACTCGATGATAAAATGTTATTATAAATTATATTAAATATACATAAATTGTGTGTTGAATTACAAAAGCAGAAAAAGGGCCTCACACAATCAGTCATTTGGCCGATGGCCGATGGGTTGACATTTATGCAGCACACAGCAAACACAAACTTTTATAATTAATTAACATTAAAATAACAAGGCCCGGGTCTCTCTCTCACTCGCAGGCAATTTGTTTAAGCATAAATCAATCATGACTAACAGCATTAAAAATTTAAACAAACGCAAGCCTCATACCAACTATTTCGTTTTCGTTTCGTTCTTTGCAGATTTCACAACCGGACTGCGTCTGGTCGAGGTGCGCATACCAAATTATGTGATTAAGGGCGCCTCGGCGCAGCTGGAATGTCTCTACGATCTGGATGGCGAAGCTCTGTATTCGGTCAAATGGTACAAGGATGGCAATGAGTTTTATCGCTATGTGCCCAGGGATAATCCGCCGGCGCAAACCTTTCGTCTGCCAGGTGTTGCCGTTGATGTGAGTATCCCTTTTCCTTTTCATTCTCTTTTTTTGTGAATACTTTACGAAAAACAAAAACAAGTAAGCAAACTAGAGTGGAGTGAGCTTGACTCTCAGATACTCGCTACCGAATTGGAATAATACAGTGCGGTATTATTCTGAAAATATACTAAATTAAAATACTGAAAAAATACTTCAAATATACTGCAGATGGGTTTGGTATATTGATATAAAACTGCAATCCTAAAAGCACTACTGTGGTATTTTCTTAAAATACACCAAATTAATATACCGCAAAAATACCAAAATATACCAAAGTCTACATTTGGTCTATTGATATAGTACTACATTCAAAAAATATACCCATTTCGAAGGAGATCATACAGCGCGATATTAATTTTAAAATATACCAAAATATTATACTGCAAAAATACTAAAATATACTGAACTCTATATTCTGAGTATAAAAAATATACCCATTTCGAATAACATTAAACCATGCGGTATTAATTTTAAAATATACCAAAATAACATACCACAAAAATACTAAGAATATACCTAAGCTTATATATGGTATATCTTTTAAGTATTATTTTCGAAATATGCGATGATATGATCTACGCACCAAATTGAAAAGTGCTGTCGAAAAAAAGTATATCTCTATATTTTAGAGTCTCTATGATCTCTTAGATCTAAGTGATAGCTCCTCCTGTCTATTACATAAATTTCCTGCAGGCACAAAGTTATCATACCCTTCTACCCTTACGGGCAGCGGGTATAAAAACAAAGGGAGATATAAAAGGTAACAGTGGGTTGAATGGTCTGTGTTTTCCTGTGTGTTTGCTCTACAACTAAACATTAAAACAACATTGCATACTTTGCGGCGCTGCCAGACAATGCCAAACTACAGCTAGATAGCTGTCTCGCTCGCACACTCGTTGTGCTCTCTGCTGCGGTCTGTGGCTGTACTTAAAATGAACTGCAAGCACAACAAATGTTTATCACTGCGTCGAATGTGCTTCAACCTGGCAGACAATGCGCCACCTTGGCCAACTCGCGACCATCTCGCTCTCTCTCTCAGTCTCTCTTCCTCTGCCCTTCTGCATGTGAATAGAAAGTGTGTGAAAGCATGTGTGTGCGAGTGTGAGTGCGAGTACTTAATGCCGTAACGTCAGACAAAGACTGTTGTGATACAGAACACAAGCACTTCAAGCTCTCGCTCTTGTTTTTAAGCAGATTGACTCGAAAAAGTTTTAAGGCAAGTTTCACTCAAATTTAGTTTCTAACAAAATGCGGATCAATGTCAATACGCTTATCAGGCAAACGCAGAGAATTTCAACTAAATTCAAAATGAAATAAAGCTAGGTTTGATAAAATGAAATCAGCATATTAACTATGGAGAGTAAATTATATGTACTATATAACGAGGTTGTTTTATAGACATACATTGAATTTGAATTTCTCGTATTTTAGTTACAAAAGTGAAGTTAGAGAGACAAAGAAAAAGTTGTGATATGCCAATATTATAAATCGATCAAGTTTTGTATTCAATTTTTGTGTATTTTTTGCTTTACATGACTATAAAACAATTATAGCTTTTATTTCACAAGAATAACAATAACACAGTGATACGTTAAATAAAAGAGGTGCACTAACGACAAGTTTTTGACCCCATTTTGAAGTTGTTTAAATTGGAGCCTAGAATTTAAATATATGTATAATAAAATAATACAATATAGTTAGAGGCACTTTGTTTTGAGACTGTATGTACTTTTTTTTAATTCAATTATTGAAGTACGAGTTCAAATCACAACTAAAACTTACTTGAAATTATAAACTCAATTGAAATCTGAGTTGTTTTTTTTTTTGATTTACTTGGACTTTAACTTAGACTTCAGCAAAAATAAAGTCATTCAAATAAAATATTTATGAAACATATATCTTTAAAGCAACATTAATATTATTGTATAGCATTGATTGAATAGGAAATATGATTTTATGATATATATCAAATATACATCTTTAAAGCAATATTGTGTTAAGCATTGATTGAGTAAGAAATTTGAATTTGTGAATAGAAAAAAGCAGGATTTAGAAATGAATTCATAACTTCACATGCGTTGATATTCAACTCGAATATTTTACCAATATTGATTTGTTGTGGTACATTTGAATGTTTGTAGTGATTGAACATCTTTAGAAATGAAGAGGCAATTTATATAGATGATATTTCTGTTTGTTTAAAAACACTTCAAGCAGCGTCTGCTCTCAGAGTTAAATGTGAAATAAAAAGAGCCATCAGTTGAAGTTTAGTGTCGTGTTAGGAAGTACACAAGCCAAATCGAACAATGATCATTGAGCAAACTGAATGGACTGACAAGACTGACAAGACACCAGACTCCAATAGAGAGGAGCAGCAACAACAGCAATAGCAATTGGCAGGTGAAAAGGAGTCTAACTGAATGGGGAAGTGGAAGTGGGGCACTTAAATGGCATTGCTCCATTATTTTTGCCACTAAAACTTTTGCACGTAAAATGCGCTGCACGTTACCGTTTGGGTTACGGTTGTTCCCCATCTTCCTACTCCAAAGAGAAGAGGAGGCGAACACGTTTAGAGTGCCAACGGCTGTGGCAGTGTGGCACTTCCAGTGCTGGTAAACGCCTCGCTGAGTTCAAGATAAGCACGTGAGCAGAGAGTCGAAAAAGTGCGGAAGAGAGAGTGGAATCAGACTCGAATATATATACAAACTAGCAGCTCACACTAATCGTGTGCCGAAAAAGTGAAAACTGCTTGGCATGCATGTGCTACACACGCCCCCTCTTTCCCCCTCCCTCGATTGCTGCTCATCCTGTTTAGTTCCTGTTCCTTAACTCTACATGTGTTTTGTGAGACAGAGTTGGAGTGCAATAAATTGCTCAAGTTGCGCTTTTCACTAGTGACTGGCTGGCGGCGTTTGCTGGGCGTATCCCGAACGTGTCTATAATGCGCGTTATAGCCGCACACACACACACCTACACACACACACACATACGTACGCACTGCGGCGGACGGTCTTGGCAACTTTGATGTTCGGCCGCAGATAAGAGGCGAAACATGTTGCAAGAGATACAATGAGCGCGATAGCTGAGCTGAGCTTTGGCTGCCAGCCAATGCTAATGGTTATATCCATTCAACTCTGCATTGCATCGGATATTGTTTTAGCATAATCGATTCAAGTGACTGACATCGTTGTCTTTATTGTTGTTGTTGTTGGGTGAAACAACTTTTTCGGGTTCTGTGCTGGTTCTGTTTGGATTTCGTTTTGTTTTATTGCAGTTGGAAATTGTTGGTTGGTTGCTTAGACGTGAGCTTTACCTAAGGGTCAGATGTGTTAGTGTGTGTTTGTGCTAGGTAAACTATAAATTAGGTTAAAACAACAACAGCAGCAGCTGAAGAAGCAGCAAAAGCAGCAACACAATGAGCACAAACGGATAAAAAATGCGCAATAAAAGATAACAAAGTGCACTTTTCGTTGGCCAGATAAACAAAACCCATTCGACGCTGCCAAAACGGACAACCAACAACCAAACAGTTCGCTGCCAGCTTAATGGCTTAAAGTTCAAGTGAAATATTTGCCTAACATTTGCTTTTGAGCCCCAACAACAACAACAACAACACTGTGACCCTTAAAGTGGTCAGCGAAACAGCACTTTAAGAGCTGCAAAAAAAAATAAAACGAAAAAGTAAGAGGAAAACATTGAAAAAGCATTTTGAAAAACGTTGGCCAAAAAACAATTACGTTACATTAACGTCCAAAGTGGCCTGCTGCCTGTCGTCGAGGGGGCTATTGAAACTGCCAACAGCCAACAGTCAACAGCAGCCAGTAACAACAGCAACCGACAACCAACAACAAAGTATTGGGACGATCCTTCGACACGGACATCGACGACAACATTCTTCTGCACTTTTTATACCCGTTACCCATTGGGTAGAAGGGTATTATAACTTTGTGGCGGCAGGAAATGTATGTAACAGGTAGAAGTAGGCATCTCCGACCCTATAAAGTATATGTATTCTTGATCAGCATCAACAGCCGAGACGATCTAGCCATGTCCGTCTGTCCGTCTGTCCGTTTGAACACCTAGATCTTAGAGACTATAAGAGATAGACCTATAATTTTTTTTCGACAGCATTTGTTATGTTTGCACGCAGATCAAGTTTGTTTCAAATTTTTGCCACGCCCACTTCCGCCCCGCAAATCAAAAAAATGGAATAGCAAGCGTTTTGTATTTTTGAATTTTAGTATTTTTTTTTAATTTTAGTATATACAATAACAACTCTAGTAGTTGTGATTCCTGAAAATTTGATTGCGATCAGATAAAAATTGTGGAAGGTATTAAATAAATACTTTTGTATTGGCAAAAACGACTTCTTACTGGAGGTCTGAGTTGCTTTATCCGTCACTCTAGTATATTGTGTCGTCTATGGTATATTTTAAAAGTGGTACAATATCGATATACCAAATATTCCATTCAGTTTATTTTTTTTAGTATTTTTGCAGTATATTCGGTATATTTTGAAAATGATACCGCAATATTTTGCCTTTATTAAAAATGGGTAGCGGGTATCTCACAGTCGAGCACACTCGAATATAGCTTTCTTACTTGTTTTTTTTTTTGGCCTTACAACTTTTGCCACTTTTGCTGTGTTTTGTGTTGTTTTTGTTTCTTCGCGTTATTCACGTTTCGCGTGCGCTGGAACTCAACTCATTCAACAATTTTTAATTGCAGTTGCACAACTCGAGCGATGCGATTGTTAACCTCCACAACGTCAATCTACAGTCGGCTGGCCGCTTCCGATGCGAAGTATCCGGCGAGGCGCCATCCTTTCAAACAGTCACCGAACATGGCGACATGGTTGTAGTATGTAAGTATGCTTTATGTTTGCTCCTTTCTTAAATATATTTTATTTATACTTATGTACGAGTTGTGTGTGCCAAGTGAAGCGAAAACTTATAATTCTAATTAGAAATAACAAATTGAAGCAGCGCTCGTTGCAGGCCACAGAAAGTTCACTTCACAAATTGAGAATTGCGTTTTGGCTGCACTAAAGTGTGAAGTTGCATTTGTTAGTATTAGTTTAGAAATTTAATTCATAGTGGAAGTGTTTGTAACAACTTTCATATCAAAGCAGTTCAAGTGTAGGAATTTATCATTGCTAGTTGAAATAATGTGAGAAATTCATCTTTGCATTTATCATTTGAATTTATGATATTGCAAAAACTATATTCAAAAAAAGTCCAATTTCCAAAATCAAGAACCTAAAGTTGAGAAATTCTCAAAATAACACCAGAAATATTTGATTTAGTTTACAAAATTCGGAAATCAATCAATATTTTATCTTTCAATATGATTTGTTGATATTGAAACAATAAATTTCTTCTTCTTCTAGTTGTGTTTTCTAACATTACAATTTTAATGCTCTTCACGCACTTTTTAGACAAGAATTTTTAGTACTAAGAATCGAAATTTCGATTTTCATTGTGTTGTGTCTGAGCGATCAGAGTTGTGAAAAGAGAGAGAGAGAGACATATATACAAAAAAAGCATCGAAATTAAATGCTAATATTTTGTGAGACATTTGTTCTATGACAAACACTTCTCTGAGAGTAATTCATGAATACGTTCTGTGCTCTAAAATTCCCCTAGACTCGTCTCTCTATTTGCCGCTTATCAATCTTCATTCTCGAAATTTCATTTACTCAATTTTACGGCACTCAGAGCAAAGCAAAGCCACTTCTCGCATCTTGTGAAATATTGGAAATAATTTTGAAAAACAAATGCTCGACAATGAAGTTACTCCAAGTTTCAATCATATTTCTTCTGACCTTGAAAATCTGCATTGGGCGCAAGCTTATTTCCTTCACTGAGGCTCACAAAGATCTTTCCTTCACTGAGGGTCACAAAGATATTTCCTTCTCTGAAAAGAATGTAAACAGAGACGAATACTCGTATGAGTATCGTACGACTAACGCACCAGACGTAAACCTTTATTATCCACTTGTTCTAACTGGGTGTGACATGCCGTGTGTAATCAGAAATCGAATGCGAAATGATTAAGCTAAATATGGAAAACCTAAATATGAAAAGCTCATAAGTAATAAAATTGTATCTTCATGCAAACTTTTCAAGAACGCTTTGAATTATTTACATGTTTCTAAATGATGATTTTTTCAGTGAAAATTCGTAAACTTATTACTAACTCTTTGAAAATGTATTAATTATGCATCCTCAGCGACAAATAATTTGATTCAAAAAAGTATCGTGATTATATGTTTCGTGAGACATTTGTTTTATGGCAAACATTCTCTGAGTGTGTTTATTGCCCAAATATTTCCCTATTCTATTTGTCGCTTATCAGTCTGCATTTTCGAAATTTCTTTTACTGGCTCTCAGAGCAAAGCAATGCCAGCTCTTGCATTTTGCGAAATATCGCACTCAGTAATATATTAAAATCAATTTACCAACCAACAGTCTTAAAACAAACGCTCGACAATGAAGTTACTCCAAGTTTCAATCATATTTCTTCTGATCCTGGAAATCTGCATTGCGCGCAATCTTAATTTCGATGAGGGACTTGAAGGAAATGGAACTGAAGAACGAAGCTTATTAAAACCGAGCAACAAACGCATTCCTAAAATATACATCCCGGAAGATAACATGTGTCGTCCACCATTTTTCCGCACTTGGTTTAGTACTGGAAGTTTATCACCGTGTGATATAAGTGTTAAATTCAGAAATCAAAATACGACTGAAAAAAAATACTAAGTCAAATATTTAAAAGGCAATTATGAGAAGGTCTTAATTAATAAAATTGTATCTTCATGCAAACTTCTCACAAACGCTCTAAATTATTTACATGTTTCTGATAATTATTAAGCTCGTAAGTTTTACTCTTAAAAAAATAGGCATCATCAGCGACAAGTAATGCAAATGTGCAAAATTTTGTGGCAATTCTATTCTATTTACATCCGTGACAAAACAAAAACACAATCTAAAACATTCGCTTACCTTGACCTGAGGTCACGAGACATCCGTTGCATTATCATTTTCGTTTATGCGGTCACAGTGATCGCAAGACGTGTGTCACATTATTATTTTCGTTTATTCAATCACCAATTGTCTCTCTGCCTTTTGCAGATTCTATTTATATTTCTCTCCGTAATCTGTTAGAGTCTCTCTCTCACATTTTAAGTTGTAGGACATATTGACATACAGCTCTTTGAAATAACAAATTGTGTGCGTCAGTTTTGTTCTATAAATTTCATGACATCAGCTTGTGATAATTGAAACTACCTTTTTGAGTCAGTGATTTTTAAATAGCTTCATTTGCATAGAACAAAACGTGTGGCCTTTGTTTTTCATTTGGGCCTTGATAGCACAACGTTTTGAGAGTGTCGTTCAGGTTAATTCAGTCCATTTGATCTGGGCAATTGAATCGCTCATTTGGCTGCTCAACTGTTTAACTGCATTTGACAGGCTTCATTTGATTTCACGTTTATAATAAGCTTAGGCAAACTCAACTGAACTCAACTGAACTCAACTCACAACTGTCCCCCTAAGCGTTCGTCCTGGCATCGTCTCCGTTTTGTACTAAACTAAATGTATGGTGGGTGCTGGTTTCTGTGTGTATCCTTAACCTGCCAAAGCTTAGCATCTAACTCAATTTTGCAACTGTCTGTCTTGTTCAACAATTTCCTGAGGGCACAGCAACAGCAGCAGCAACAACAACAACAACATTATTTTGAAGACGCTGCGACAAACTCGAAATGCAAACAAAACAAAATTTTGCAGCTGCTTTAAGTGGACAGAGGAATGGCACAACTACGAAAGGAACTCAGCTAAGTGGGGGACGTCGAGGGTGGTAAAGGGAGGAGAAGGACTTCATCTTCTATCCGGCACAGGATGCGATGCTTATTGCCACGGACAACGTCTCACACGTGGGCCAGGCAACCGGAACGCTTTGAGCTGGCGTTGACATTTCGTTTGTTCAATTATAAACTTTTGCGTGGGCGTTGGCATGCCCCCCCTCTCTCTCTCTTTAGCACCCTCTCCCTCTCCCTCGCTTACAGCCATTTGCTGTCTCACTCACATGTGCTTTGTCTTTGGCTTTGTTCTAACGCGCTTTTGTTGTGCTTTGTTTTTTTTGGTTTTTTGACTTTTTGCTGCTCATATTGTGTACGCTGCCTGTTTGGCTTTCAATCAAAGTTTTTAAAAGCTTCAACAACAAACTGCTGCTGCTGCTGCTGCTGCTCGTCGCATATGCCACACAGTGGCTCTCAGTGCTCTCTCAGTCTCTCTGAGTGCTCAGCACTCTGCGCCCACAGGCAGCTAACGTACAACAAAAACAGAGCAGAGAAAAATCCCATTTCCGTTTCCGTTCGCATAGTTTTGCTGCTCAGCAAACAACGATTTATAGTCTTCGGGCGGGTATTAGAACTTTGTCATGAAACACACTCAACACGACACAGGAAGTATAAAGATCAGCTCTCTCTCTCTCTCTCTCTCTCTCTCTCTCTCTCTCTTTGATATGATCGATGGACAAACTTTGGCGCATTTCCACATTAGCAAATGTGTTAGAATTGTTGTGAATTTATGGCATTTTGGCACTTGCATTAAGATATTTGAACTTTTAGTTATGAGCATGAATTGGATTAAGATTTCAAAGAAAGAAGCAAGATACAACAACATTTTAGTTCTTCGTTAAAGCTCCACAGTCTGAGAACTACATGCAACAAATATTGCTAGGAAAAAAAGAATTGAAATAATAATGTTTTAAGTTATATTTTCTCAATAATAAGGCATAGCTATAAAAATAATTATTAATAGAATAGCAAGAAAACAAATTTGCCGATTTAACGTGACTGATATTACAAAAAGAATGAAATAAAATAAAGTCATATCCTAAAAGTATACCATATTAATATACTGCAGGCTATATTTGGTAAATTACGTTCAAAATATATCATAGAAATAATACAATATACCGAAGGCTGTAAGTACTTGTATACTATACCGTTTAAAATTTACCAGTTTGTCAGCCAAGCTAACTAAGACCCTATTTGGCGTTTTTGGCCTATTACATTAATTTCCAATGTTCCACAAAGTTATAATATTCTTCTACCCTATATGTAGGTAGGCTAAACTTACAAAACAAATAACTTGAAAAGATTCTTGATTTTAGAACTACATCTTTCCATTGTGTTGTGTCCGAACGATCAAACTAAGAAACAAAATGCTTGTGAAGAGAGAGAGAGAGAGGGAGAGACGTATATGCAAAAAAAAAACCATAGAAATTATACGCGAATATTTCGTAAGACATTTGTTTTGTGACAAACATTTCTCTGGGAGTACTTCATGAATATGTTCTGTGCCTAAATATTTCCCAAGGCGTTTCTCTCTCTGTTTGTCGGTTATCAGTCTTTATTCTCCAAATTTCATTTACTCAATTTTACGGCACTCAAAGCAGTGCTAAACAACTTCTCAAATTTTGTGAAATATCGCACTTAGAAATAATTTGGAAGCAATTTCGTCGCCCAGCCGACAGTCTTAAAACAAACTCTCGACAATGAAGTTACTCCAAGTTTCAATCATATTTATTCTGATCCTGAAAATCTGCATTGCGCACAATCTAAGTCTCGATCAGGGACTTAAAGGAAATGACACTAAAGAAGGAAGATTATTATTGTAGAATCGGACAACGAACTAATTCCTGAAATAAGCATCCCGGAAAGTTCCATAATCAGATTTCGACGTAATTCATTACCACCGTGTAACCAAAAATGTAAAATTATAAACATATATAAATTTTATAACGATAAGTATAAATTAAATATGGAAAAGGTAATTATAAAAAGTTCTTAAATAATAAAATTAAAGCTTTTTGCATCTTTTCAAAAACGCTTTGAATTATTTATAAGTTTCTATGTCATATTTCCTTCAGTGATAATTCGCAAACTTATAGGTTTAACTCTTTGAAAATTACGCATCATCAGAGACAAATAAGTTATAGAGTAACTTTCCTACTTCAAAGCAATACGAATGTGTGAAATTTTGTGACATTTCCATTTTATTTAAAAAGTATAGAGGTTGTATGCAAATGTTTCGTCAACATTTGTTTTATAGCAATCATTCTCTGAGTGTGTTCAGTGCCCAAATATTTCCCTATTCTATTTGTCGCTTATCAGTCTTCATTTTCGAAATTTCATTTGACGACACTCAGAGCAAAGCAAAGCAATGCCATCTCTTGCAGTTTGCGAAATATTGCACTCAGTAATATATTAAATGCAATTTATTAATCACCCAACCGACAGTCTACGAACAAACGTTCGACAATGAAGTTACTCCAAGTTTCAATCATATTTATTCTGATCCTGAAAATCTGCATTGCGCGCAGTCTTAATTGCGATGTGGGAATGACAGGAAGACTATTTAAAACGAACAACATACAGGAATGCAAATGTGTACGAATTGATGTCCTTTTCCAACATGGAAGTTTAACACCGTGTGACAAAAATGCTAGAGTCAGAAATATTTTTTTAAATTAAAAGGTCTTAAGTAATAAAATAGTATTTTTATGCAAACTCAAAAATTCAAAACGTTTGGAATTATTTATACGTTTCTACTCGTAAGTCATATTTCTTTCAGTGATAATTATTAAACTTATAGGTTAAACTCTTTGAAAATTACCCATCATCAGCGACAAATGAGATATAGAGAAACTTTCCTTTTTCAAAGTAATGCAAATGTGCGAAATTTTGTGACAATTATATTCTATTCACATCCGTGACAAAAAAAAAACACAATCTAAAACATTCGCTTGCCTTGACCTGAGGTCACGAGACATCCGTCAGATTATCATTTTCGGTCATGTGTTCACAGTGATCGCAAGACGTGTGTCACATTATTATTTTCGTTTATTCAATCACCAATTGTCTCTCTGACTTTTTTCAGATTTTATTTAAATTTCCCTCCGTAATCTGTTAGATTTTCTTGCTTATAGAGTTCATTAGTGTAAAATTGTTCTCTCTCTCTCTCTCTCTTAAGTCATTTGTACTTAAGTTACTTGCTGTTGATAATAACACTTTAGCTCTCATACTATAGTTTTCTGTCAACTGTTCCGCTCTGATCCAAGTGTTGACTCTGGTTTACAGAGACACTGAGTTTTTGAAAGTGTAAAATAGTCGAATTATTGAATTCCAACAACCAACGGAATTTCTGTTGCGTTTGGTGAAAAAGTTCGCTTAAACTTTGGTCATATTATAATTTTAACATGTATTTCTGCAAATCAATCTTTTAAACATTGTTGTAGAAAGCGACGACAAAAAGATAGCCAGTAAGTAAGTTGGCCTGTTACATTAATTTTCAAAGTTCCACAAAGCTATAATATTTTTCTACACTATATGTAGGTAGTCCAAATTTAAAAACAAAAAAACACTTGAAGAATTCGACTTTATATTATGAAATACATAAAACAGAACAAAACAACTTGAAGAGCTCACTTAACAACTTTAAGAAAATATTAGTTACAAAATATCGGTAAACAAAACTATCGGATAACATTTATCATATTTAAATTTATTTTAGTTTCTCTTTTTCATTTATCTTTCTCTCTGTGAGTGTATTAATATGCTCGTTGCTTTCTCAAGAATCGATTTCCTCATCATTGCAATTTTATTTGTATTTTTCTTGTTATGTTTTTTTTTCATTATTTGTTTCCTTTCTTTGTACATTTTTTTGTGCAATTTTATCAGCAGTCTGTCAGTGCATCAGCGGCTGGAACTTTTATTGAATTTCCGGCTGGGCGCCGGCGACTTTTTGTTGGTGTTGATGTTGGTGTTGGTTTTTGGTTTATTACGGCCAGTTTATACGCCAGCTTGGCACTAGAATCCGTTGGTCAGACAGTCAGATAGTCAGGCATCCATCCGTTTAGCTGAGAGCTGAGCTGTCGGCTGTAAATTACATTTTGCGCACACACAGCTTGAATTCGTTGGCCAAACACTAACCAATTGCATATGCTTGCTGCATTTTCCTTTTATTTTCATTCTTTCAGCCCTACCGGATCAGGGACCACCGAAAATAAGCGGAGGACGTCCGCGTTACCAGATTGGCGACTGGGTGCGCATCAACTGCACAGCCGGACGCTCGAAGCCCGCTGTCAATCTGTCGTGGTTCATCAATAGCGAACCGGCTGAGCCGCAAAAGTTACGCAAATACGACACCATCGTCTCGGGACGCGAGGGACTCGAGACCTCGGTGTTGGGATTGCAATTTCGGGTGGAGCAACAGCATTTTCGCAACGGTGACATGAAGTTAAAGGTGAGAGAGAGAGAGACTACATTATTTAAAATGTATTTCATGACTAATGAAATTTCCCCTCGAATCTTTGCAGTGTGTGGCCTCGTTGTCGACGTTCTACTGGCGGAGCAACGAGGAGTCCGTCGAGGGCGATCGACCGCAGAAAGCGCCGGTCCTCGAGTCGCGCGAAAGTGACAGCGCCTTTGCGAGTAATTCGCGCGCCGATCCGGTGCAAGGTATGTCATACCGGGAATTATTTGTAACACAATTCTTATCGCTTTTCCTTCAACCTTCAAATGCAGCCAGCAATACGGAAATGGCCCGTGCACCGAGTGCGCTGCTGTTGCTAGCGCTGGCCACCGCTGCCACCTTGGCTGGCGTCACCTCAGTCACATCAGCTTGTTGTTGTTGCACCTCAAGCACATCAAGTTGGCCAGCGACACGGCACAGCAGCAAGGCCAGATCGATACGCGATCGATCTAAAGTTCATGATAAGGTTGAGGAGAAACAGAAACAAACTCTAGATAAGAAAGGGAAGCCAGTTGTTATCGTTACCGTTACCGTTGTTGAACTGCTCAGCGCAGCTCGGCAAAAGTTGAAGCGATTCGTTCGATGCTCGTTGCTCAATGTGGCGAGGCAGCAACAAGTCGTGTTGTCTGCGCGGTAGCTGCATTAAGTCAGCCTCGACTCTCTGCTCATGCCCGCCCATGCATTTCTCAGCCCCGCCCACACACACACAATTTCCACTGAATTTTCCGTCTTCGCTTCGCAAAAAAAAAAAACAGAAAAAAGATTGCAAAAAAAATAACGAGAATTGGCAAATCAAAAAAAAAAAAATCAAAAACACAAAAATATAAATTGAAAATTGAAGAGAAACCGATAATTTATTTATGTCGTTAACAAAAGCTTTCTTGAATTTAATTTGTATAAACAAAAAACGTAATGATATGCATATAATTAATTACATTTAAACAAAAGCGAATCGCAACCATAAAAAGAAAATTGTTTTTAGCTGCCACAAAAACAAAACAAAAAAAAACAACACAAAAAAAAAGAATTAAAAACAAAATTGTTAAGCGTATTAAATGAAGAAAACTGTAAATAGTTAATACTTAATGTATGTATTGTATGTTATTAATTTATAAGTATTTAGCGGCGCTGCACTAACTAAAATGTAAAACAAAAACAAAAGCAAAACAATGGTAAAATGAAATTAAATCTGAATAACTGAATAACAAAAGATGAAGCTCAACACAAAAATCAAACAATTTCAATGTAGTGCATTGCAAATTAAACAACAAAAAAAAAGAGTTTAAAGAAATACACACACACACGTAAAAATATATATATTTATTAAAATCTAGAAAAGTAATTGTAAGCATTCTCTAACTAAATAATAATATTAAATATTAAGCATAGACATTTCAATGGAATATTAAATACGAGTAACGAGTGAATGAAAAAAGAAAAAACAAATTTTATTGTATAATGTAATATTCATTATTGATTCAAGCACATTTCGCATTAATTATTTAGACTATAAATTCGTTTTCGAAAATGTAAAATGTAAAATCTCTCGATATTTGATTTATTTACCATAATATTAAGAGTAAAATACTTAAAAAAAAACAATAATAATCATGAATATGGGAGAGAAGCAAGCACACGATTTATATTTAAAAAAAAAACAAAAACACAAAATGATAATGATGAAACTCGAATGAAATCTAATCAAATGTAGCATCTTAAAGCTGGTGACTGTTGAAAAGTCTTAAAACTAACAAAAACATATCGTAAATTTATAAATTGCCAAAGTTTTTATGTACATGTATGTGTGAACTCAATTACGTATAATGAATGCGAATACGAATACGAATACTAATCGATATACGAAGCATTTTAATGGAACTATTTACTAATTAAGTAATACCGATGTTCAATCCGTTCTCTGTCCGTATTTGTTTATTTGTTCTTATAGATTTAAAAACTAAACAAATAACAAAGAAGGTTGAAAAAGTGGAAAGAGTTTAACTACTAATAACATTCCATGTTATTTTCGCTGTCATCCATTAACAAAAAAAGAAAAGAAAAAGAGAAAAGAGCGCTATCAATTGACAAATTGTTGAAATGTTAACAGTTTAGTTAGCCAATTTTAGAGAAACAATAGCAAAAGTCAAACAAAAAAAAAAGGAAATCGATAATGAAAAACCAAAACAATAGCGAAATGATTGTGATTAAGCCTTAATGAAGAGTTGAAATTAATTCAAAAACACACACACAATGAAAATCTATATATATATATAACATATTATGTAAATAGCCCGAGAGCAGCGCCACATAAAATGCTTTGTCCATTACAATTACAATTACAATAACAATAACGATTATTAATGCAATTTCCATGCACAATATCAATTGTACATACAAACTACAGATTCATTTTTTTCGTCGATGCATGTTTCTATTTTGATTTCCGATTGCTGATTGAGCGCATTTTAATTATAAATATATAATATTCGTCATGCATATGCATTTTATGTGTAAATATTTCGATTTAATGCTAACTAAATTAGTATTAAGATGTCAAAACAAAAAAAGTAATGCGCCAATTTTATTGATAAGCGAAATCTATAGATTCCTTCGGCTAGCCGAAGACCAAACACCCTTGCTTTTTTCATTTGATAAAATGCAACTTCCATTTAAGCTAAGTAAATGTAAATTCCACAACGTTTTCAAGGGTATAAGTGAATGAATGAATGAGTGAGTGTGAGTGTGAGTGATTTATATAATACATATACACAAAAGTTTAATAACAAAAAATACGTGTGCATTGTTGTCAACTGTAAAACTGTTTTTAAGTCTCACTTAATGTCGAACGCTATAAACTACAATTAACATTAAAAAAAATATTAACGATACAGAAACACACATAAAATAATAGAATCCAATTTAGGTCGAGCTAAACGATCGAGTAAAAAAAAAAGCAAATGAAATAACTGTGTGCTAATTGTAAGTGTAAATTATTTGTGTATTTAAAAATCAATTTTTAGATGTATAAAAAGCGTAAGATAAAAATGCATTCGCATATACGATAATACAAAAATAACAAAAAAAAAAGAAAACACATAATGAGCTGCATACTAAAAATACATAAAAACAAACAGAAAAAAAAAAAAACAAAAAAAAAAGAATAAACAAATGCCATAAAGTAATTTAACTTGAATTTAACAACAGCTAAAGCCAACAACAAAACAAACTCTGTAAATATCTTTAAGCATAAATTCTATGTACGATACGAGTATCTGACACAGACACAAATCAAACAACAACAACAGAAATTATGAATGAAAACATCTTGAAGACGAATTAATAAAAAACAAAAATAATATTTGTTTCAAAATCAACTGACGGCTTTTCGCTTTCATGTTCTTAAGACCATTTATGTACCAAGTCAAATTGTTACTTCAAGAGGTAACGCACAAAATTGGGTAATTTTTGAAAAATATTTCAAATACGTGAAAATGTGCGGCACGAACGTGACAACTGCATTCCAACGACTGTCCAGCTGCAATAATATGGCAAAAGGACAACCCAAAACGTTTAGCAGTAAAAAGAGAAGGCACAAAAAAGTAAGATAAGGAGGTAAGAGAAACAAGTAAGAAAGTTACAGTCGAGTGTGCTCGACTGTGAGATACCCGCTACCCATTTTTAATAAAGGCAAATATTGCGTTATTTTTCAAAATATACCGAAAATACTAAAAATATACCAAATGGTATGTTAGGTATATCGATATAGTACACCATTCAAAATATACCATAGACGGCACAATATACCAGATTGTCAGCCAAAGCAACACAGACCCCCAGTAAGAAGGCGTGTTTGCCCATACAAAAGTATTTCTTTAATAACTTCCACAATTTTTATCTGATCGCAATCAAATTTTCAGGAATCATAACTACTGTAGTAATTATTGTATATACCAAAATTCTAGCTTTAAAATTACACTTGTTATTTGATTTTTTTGATTTGCGGGGGCAGAAGTGGGCGTGGCAAAACTTTGAAACAAACTTGTTCTGCGTGCAAACATAACAAATGCTGCCGAGAAAAATTATAGCTCTTTCTCTTATAGTCTCTGAGATCCAGTGTTTTATACGGACGGACGGACAGACGGACAGACACACAGACGGACATGGCTAGATCGTCTCGGCTGTTGATGCTGATCAAGAATATATATACTTTATAGGGTCGGAGATGCCTTCTTCTACCTGTTACATACATTTCCTGCCGGCACAAAGTTATAATACCCTTCTACACTATGGGTAACGGGTATAAAAAGTTCGAGTCTTACTTGAAGTTGGGTAAGTAAATAGTTGAATCTCTTTGCGCATTGCTTTGTATCTAGCACAACAATGTTTGCTTCTAATATTCTCTAAGTCGCATTTATGTTCGTCTTATCCGCATTTTCTTTCGGGGCTAATAAGCTGCCAAAAATAAGCACATTTGATAAATAGATGACAAAGCCAAACAAATTATAAGAGAGAGGAGTGGGAAGATGCCAGCACATTTATCGCCACAAATGAGCTGACTTCCAGCCAGCCAGGTGAGGATGACAAAAAAGAAAAGCTCTCCCCCAAAGAAAAGCCGTGTTGTTGGTCAAGCATCTTGGCCATTTTGCTGGGCTATCAAATGTCACATAAATCAGATTTGTCATTTAATTACAACAACAACAACAATGTGTGAGTGTGTTTGCGTAAATTCGTTAAGGAAAAACCTTGTCTACAAATGTAGCTTAAGCCTGAGCCTAAGCTGCTATTAGCCAGACGTTCTGCTACTATCAACATTGTTTGCCTCATTTCCGCTTTTCCACTTAAGCTCCCAGTCGAAGTGAATATATGTAAGAGAGTTACACATGTAAGAGAAGAAAAAAATGGAAGATATATATGTAGACGTAAGTTGGCCTTTTGCATATTAAGCTCAATTGTCTGCAGCTTAAAAGTTTCATGTTTGATTTCGCACAGATAAGACGGCAGCACAGGTAAAGTTTTGATTGCCTTAATGATAAGTTGAACTACGCATTAAGGCGGCAAGTGGCAATCAACTTTCCGACCCTTGTCAATTTCTGATATCGACTCGTTGTACAATTAAATCGAGTGCTTCACTTCACTTTAAGATGAGCACATTCTCATGTATTGCTTGCACTTGGTTCATTTGGTTTAACGCTCTGTTCTCAATTCTCGATTGTCACGCAGTTTTTCCGCAACCAGTTGCCTTTTGTTTGCACTCTCAGACATTGTCATAAGCTCTCCCCTTTCTCTCCCTTTTCAGCCCTTTCTTTGCCTTTCTTTCATTCAATTTCTATGCAACACAATGTCATGTCTGCTTGCTTGCTTGCAGGTCGTTTCAATTCGTTTCGTTTCGCTTCGTTCTTTTGTTTTGTCTTCTTGTTGTTGTTGTTGTTGTTATCATTTGCAGCATTTGAAATGATTTGCAATAAAAGTGTCTGTTGCTGTCCATTGGCCACACCCCATTGGCAAATTACGTGCTCCTCTTGCTTGTAAATATCTGTCTTGGTTGCCATTGCCAACACCATCGACAACACCATTGCCAACACCATTGTCATTGCCATTGTCATAGTCCTTGTCAGCGTCACGTAATTTCATTGTGTTTGTTTATTTATTTTTTGTCTATATCTATTTGCCTTAATTTCTCTGGCACACGGATTGCGGGCTAAAAGGCGCCCAAGAATGCAGTCAATAATTATTCGATCTGTGGCTAAAAGTTCTCTTTATAAATCTAGGAAAGATGAATATTACAACTTTATGCAAATGATTGAATAACTGACACGTGTTGTGAAATGTCTTTTCGTAATTCAAGCGCCCGTTTGTTTGCGCTTATCGATCAAGACTGACCTCGTTTCTCAAAATTACTTATTCGGAAGTACAGAGATTAGAGACTGACACAGAGATCAAAACTAACATTAAGAGAGAGAGTTGTTAGAATAGCCGAGAGAATATATGTACGAAATATAGCATTTCGTATATTTTTAGTATTTTGCGGTATTTTAATTTAGTATATTTTAAAACTAATACCGGATTGGTATATGCTATATTTTGAATGTAGTACTATTATAATATACCAAATATAATCTTTGGTACATTTTTAGTATTTTGCGGTATATTAATTTGGTATATTTTTAAAAACAATAACGGATTGGTATATGGTATATTTTAAATATAGTACTATATTAATATACCAAATATAACCTTTGTCATAATTTTAGTATTTTGTGGTATATTAATTTGGTATATTTTTAAAAACAATAACGGATTGGTATATGGTATATTTTAAATATAGTACTATATTAATATACCAAATATAACCTTTGTCATAATTTTAGTATTTTGTGGTATATTAATTTGGTATATTTTATAATTAGTACCGCATTGTATTGTATTAAAAATGGGTAACGGGTATCTCACAGTCGAGCATAGCTCTCTTACTTGTTTTCATATTTGTTTTTATATAGAATTTCCATACTTTTCTCAGCGCCCAAAGCTTGACTTCAGCAGCTTCACTCCTGTGCAAATATTTCGAACAAAGCATAAATAAACAGCGCACCAAAGTGGGTGGGAAAACAATGCAAGAAAATATAGAATACTCGCAGATACAATCATAATTTTGTTGTGTAATGCAATAAAAAATGCGTGGCCGAAATAAAAATGCTCATAAAATGCTGGCTGCCAATTTCTGTCTGGGGAGACAGGAACGCAGACAGACAGACAGAGAGACAGACAGATAGAAAGACAGCTCGTCTGCAATTGCAGGCACATAATGTGGCATTGGCTGTTGCCATAAATTATATAGATTTTTGCACAGCATTTTTTTTGGACAGAATGTCGACTGCTTTGCTCTGGACTCTGTTCTCGATTGGATTGAATTCAAAGAGCTGCGAACTCTGTCGAGTTGTTGTCGCAAAGCCAAGGCGAGCAACTCGCATGTTTGGCCATTAAAAGGCATTTTAGGCCTGGTAATGGAAATGGAAATGATTTCATGTCATTGCAGTTACGTGATGTGAACTGTCACGGCACATTCCAAGCTTAAAGTCCAAGCTTAAAGCAGCAGCTCGCCTGCTGTTGAAGTATCTTCAGTATCTTCAGTATCTTGCAGTGAAGTCGAGCGGAAAAGTCAATGAGCTGCAGTCCAGAAATTGCCAAAAAAAAAAAACTACTCGACTTGCAGTTGTTGAAAATTGTTAAGACCTTTTGCACTGACAGCTAATCGATGACAAAACTTTGAAGAGGTAGCAACAGCAGCAGCAAGCTGAAGTAAATTGTTTCCAAAGCGAAAGTAAACAACAAAAATGCAATAGCTACACTCTTTTTTTTTATTTGGGAAACACTTTCATTTCACTACGAACATGCCATAAGTTCAGACCAAGTTTCAATAAGTTGAAGATACTTTACAGCATTTTGCCAATTAGTTGCACTCGAATGTACTTGCCACTTGGCTGAGTAGATGTTTTTTACTTTTTTAATCTCCTCCAGATTTTAATTGCAGTTTAATTTAAATATGATCAAGATGGAACATAACTTAATAGTTCTGTATTTAATTGTAGACTGTCGTTTGGTGTTGAAATTTATAGTTAAGCTTACTATGCAAACGATTGAAGTCAAGTTGCTAAAATTAAAAGAAAAGGCCTTGACATAAAGTCATCAACCGATAAGCGTCTAATAAACAAACAGTCATGACTAGATTGATCCGGATGTTGATGCTGATTGAAAGAATTCATTTGAAGTCCACAATATGTCTCAGTAGCTAAATTCTGGTCAAAAATTTATAAATTATACACAATCTCTATCTGCGGATAATGTAAAATCCAAATATTTTACTTTATTGTCAAGCAAATTATATGATCTGTTTTTTATTCAATTTGCTGATGCTTTTTGTTGTTGTTTTATTGTTTGTTGTAACTCCAGGATTCTGCCTATGATTGGTTGATCCTCACCTAGCTTCGTCAACGGTCCACTCATCAGTTCGTCATACAAATCTGGTGGTTGGAACCAAGTTCGAGACTCAATAATAATGAATCCTTCCAGCAACAGAATTAATATGATTAAAAGTAGACGGGACTTCATTGTGGAGCTTTTACTTTAAGACTGTTGGCTTCGGTTTTGAAATTATTACTAACTACAAAGTGTAAAACATTTCTATTTTGTCTAACAATTGAGTACAAAAAATTCAAAATTTGAGAACAATTTTTTTGGAAACTGATAAGCGTCTCATTGAGAGAAACGAGTAAAAAAAATATTTAAGCATAGACTTTTTCATAGTTCTCGCGAGAACATATTCTTCTGCTTAACTTTCTTAATAAAATATTCGCAAAGATTTCTCTTCATAGAACAAATGTGTAACGCACAATTTACATATTATCTCGATACCTTTTTTTTTTTGTTTTTGTGTATCCCTTTTCATGTCTGTCTGCCTGTTTGCGCGTGTGTCTCATTATTGTTTGCCAGTTTTATTAGCTTCTAAAGATTTTCAGGCTGGCCAGGCCACACATATCTTTTGCTGATTTCACCAGTAAACGACAGTAAAACGCATTTCGTTACCTTGATTTTGATAAATTTAGAAATAATGATAATGTAATATTCAATATTTTAGTTTATTGATAAACAAATTATACGATCTGTTTTTTATACAATTGGCTGATGGGCAACATTTTGTTACGGTTCGTTATTACGAAAGATAACTCTCATCTTTGTATCGTTACTAATTGGTGTGAGAACGGTACAGTTTTTACAATCATTCAATATGATCACACTCCCCTCTGACGAAATATGCTCGAACATAATGCAGGCTTGCAGAATGAGAATAAAAATGAAAGAAACTAGGCGTGACGTCATCGTCGAGCTTACGTTTTCGCACTGACGAATGAGAATTTGAAATTGTTTGTACTCACTACAGAGATATTTTACATATTGCGAGAGAGCACATCTCTAAGCTCCGAATTTTGTACACAATATTTAAAGCAAAGGTCTTGCGTCAACTGATAAGAATCTAATAAAAAACAAAGCTCAATTTTAGTATTTGAGCACCTAGTAGTCTAAAGTTCACTAAAAAAGAAAACAATGGCTTACTTTCTACTTTAAACTTTCTAAAGTAGTATATCTTTCCGAATTTTCATAAGTATTTGTAACGGATCACACAAAGCTTAATATTTTTACATTTAATATATTCATCGAGCATTATAGTTCAATGATTGGAAAACTAATATGGCATTAAAGGTAATTACTTTTGAAAATAAAAAACATATCACAAGTCAAATTCCTGACACAAATTAATAAATAATGCACACTTTTCGTTAGATGATTATGGGAATATATTTCATTTTATTGATTATTCAAATTCCGCTTAGTTTGCTTGTTTTATTCATTGCAAAATGTAAATCTATCTTTGTAAATTTTGTTTAGACTTAAAGCCCAATTTGGTTTCTTTAAATGTGGTATACACGAAGCTGTAGACCCAATAATAATGCATCCTTCCAGCAGCAGAATTAATATGATTAAAAGTAGACGTGACTTCATTGTGGAGCTTTCACTTTATGACTGTTGGCTTCGGTTTTGAAATTATTACTAACTACAAAGTGTAAAACATTTCTATTTTGTCTCCTCTCTGCTCGGTAACAATTGAGTACACAAAATTCAAAATTTGAGAACATTTTTTTGGAAACTGATAAGCGTCTCAATGAGAAACGCGGAGAGGAATATTTTAGCACAGAATATTTTAAAGTTCTCGCGAGAACATATTCTTCTGCTTAACTTACTTAATAAAATATTCGCAAAGATTTCTCTCCATAGAACAAATGTGTAATGCACAATTTACATATTATCTCGATACTTTCGTTTTTTGTTTTTTGCATATGTGTATCCCTTTTCACAGTTATCCCTTTTCATGGGCTGTCTGTCTGCCTGTTTGCGCGTGTGTCTCATTATTGTTTGCCAGTTTTATTAGCTTCTAAAGATTTTCAGGCTGGCCAGGCTACACATATCTTTTGCTGATTTCATCAGTAAACGGCAGTAAAACGCATTTCGTTACTTTGATTTTTTATGACCCCACTTTTCGAACACACACATACACACACTTCTCAGAGGTGGAGTATTTGTGTATGTGTGTGTCGGGCCAGTTACAAGTCAAACACTCTCTGGCAAATCTTTTTTTTTTGTGTTGTGCTGTTCTTATCTGAGGCACCAGAATGGTTCATTACATTTGATTTCGAACCCAAGCCCAAACTCGAACTCGAACCTAGAGTAGGCCAAAGCCTGAGTGGCTGCTGTCCATTTGTTGTGCCTACGCAATGGAAACTCAACCGATATTTGATTTTTTATGACTCGGCTACTTTTCTTTATTTGGTCTTTGGTTTTTGCGCTTTCCTTTCCTTTCCTTTTGCTACCTTAACCTTTTCCCCCTCGGCACATTGTTGGTTGGCTGCAGCGATTTCGCTTTTCGCTTAAAATAACAATTTCAAATGGATTTTATTGCCTTGGGGTTAGATTTGTGCTGGCTTGTCATGCTTTTATATGGATATGTCGCCTCCTCCTTGACTCCTCTCGACTCGACTCGAGTTTTATCGTTTTGCATAAGCGCCTTTTACCAATTTTCTTTGCTCTCTGTCTCTCTGGACACACACATGTGCCTTTAATCCTGCCCTTAAAGGCCGACAGTCAAGTGCATTACACACACTGCACTCAACAACGGGCAAACAACGGCTGAAAAACATAATAAAAACGACAGCGCTCCAAACTTTTTCCCAACAGACAATAATTGAAAATGCTGTGCTGCGTTTGTTAGCCAAACTTTTGTGCTGCCATAAAATTTATGTTAATTGAAATTTATGTGCAACCAGCTAACGTGCTCTCTCTCTTTCTCTCTCACACTCAGCAGCTGCCAAATATACCAAACTTTGTGGCAGACGCATCAAAACTTATTTGACTGTTGTACAAACATTTATTTTTTGTTAATAGTTCCTTTGTCTATGGTTAACTATAGTTCGTTAGATCTTATAGACAAACAAATATCGATGATTAACTTAAAGGAAATAGTTTCATTCTTTAATATTCCTTTTAACATTGACACAGTTGGCGTTGCCATAAAACGTTTTCCGCTGCTGCAGACTTCGATTGCATTTCGGAAACGATTTTCCGCACATTATTGACACATGTGGAAAGGCATTATGCAAAAATTTATGGCGGAAGCATTTAGGCAATGAACATTTATGGCTGCGGTACTTAAAAGTGCAGTAAACGCAACGGACGTGGCTTAAATTAGTTAATTTTATGCCGCCT
The DNA here is from genome assembly GCA_023558455.1 of Drosophila kepulauana. Classification (NCBI taxonomy): domain Eukaryota; kingdom Metazoa; phylum Arthropoda; class Insecta; order Diptera; family Drosophilidae; genus Drosophila; species Drosophila kepulauana. The sequence goes on from CM042367.1 coordinate 27,884,695, forward strand.
CCTTTCTCTCTCTGTCTCTCGCTCTCTCTCTCTCTCTCTGTCTCTGTCTCTCGCTCCCTCTCTCTCTCTCTCTCTCTCTCACTCCCTCTCTCTTCACCGACCAGAAAAACATTTTAACATTAAACACTTCGGCTCGTATGTGGAAAATGTGTTTCGAGTTTTTTAAACCGTCTGATAATTACGAGCTCTCTTTATGGGCTGTTGGCAAAATATATATAAGTACTTGTATATACAATAATGTGTGGGTGAGTGTATAGAGTGGGAGTGGGTGCCTTAGCCTGTTTACCATAATTACCTGTTTATAATTAATTAAAATGCAATAAGCGTAAATTTGATAAAACCGGCACGCACATGCTTACTTTGCTTCGCGTGTCAGCAATTTTTGCAGGCACTGTGCGTGTGTGTGTGTGGGTGGCCAAATTAAATGAAATTGATAAACTAAATTACAATCGAATAGATAAAGCGTAATAATGCGTTGCAGAAATTAATTCATAAATTATTCAGTGAGCAGCTGAAAAGTAGGCAACACTTTTTTTCGTGCACTTTTACATTTATTGCAGTCCAATTTTCTGCATTTGCTGACACAATTTTCGGCCTCAATGGCGTAAACGTAATTTGGTCTGCAAGCCATTGAGCCTCACAATCAGTTAAGTTCAGCTGGTTTCTATGTGAGGAGAGAGAGTCCTCGCTCCTTGCCTTTTACAATTTGCAATATAAACACATTGACTTTGACAACAATAATACCTATGTTGAGTGCTTGCTGTTGTTGTTGTTTAATTTCCATTGCATTTTGCTTTATGACCACATCGCATGCACGCGGCCCACGCTTATTGACCATGAATAACCAACGGAAATGCAATACCCGCTGCGGTCCTGTTTCCTGTCTGCGCCATGCCAAAGCTCTCTTGATGAATCATATTGTGTGTTTGTGATAGAGAATGAGTGCGGGTGTGTATTTGTGTGTGTGTGTGTGTGTCTGATGGTGTGCACTTTAATTGTGGTGACGTTTTAATTTATGACTAAACGTTAATTAAATGACGTATCGTGCACGTGGGGAATAGTTCTCCTGTTGATATCATTTCACTTTTTTGTGCCTAAGTACTTTCGGTTATTTAGTCATGTGGTTCAGTTGCCTAAACCAGTCTTAGGCCTAACTAAAAATGTTTTTTTCTATTCCAACAGCAACTACAAATAAAATTTGCAATTTCAAAATATAGGTTTCCTTGATTTGAAGTGATCGAACTCCCACTGTTGCCATTCACAACTTAAGAAGAATACGTAAAAAGGAACTGTCCAATGACAGCTAAATCCAGCTGGTTCCCTTTTGCTTTCCATTTCAAACAATTACGATATAAATATTGCTTCTCTCGCAATAAGTTATTAATATTCTATTTAATTATGTTGCAAGTGGCAACAAACTATCTCATATAAAACAAATTGTGTAATATATGTACTCATGTAAATAAAATTTATATTTAAATAAAATGATGATGTATGATTTGGCATTCTATATAATCGATCAACCTGTTTATGAAATCAATCAGAAGAGGTAAGTGATTAAGTATTTTTTAAATAACTAAAGTTCCTTTTGCACCCTCAAAGTATGCTACAAAAATTGAATTTTTAGAGCGCCAATTTCAAATTAAACATTTGAAAATATTATTCTTTTGTCATATCACTTTAAATTGTTAAGGCTTTGACAAGGACATACATTTTTGTAATCAGGGTAACCAGGACTCTCATCTGGCATTCAAGGATTTTAAGGATCGCGCCATAAAAATTACCTCAAATTTTTTCAAGGGGTAGGCATAGAAAATTTGGCAAAAACTCAGAAAATCCGCCGTATCTCGGCCATTAGTAGGACGATCGGGAAATCCTTTGGCACAAGGACACTTCCAATCAATAAAAAAATATTGGTGTACCAAAAAGGACGAATGTCCTTTAAACAGCCAAGTTAGAAGGACTTTTTTAAATACAGAAAATAGCATATATATCAGCTATATCCTGCCTGATCCTTGCGAGTCCTGTGTCATACAAGTTATATTGATGCGAGCTATCATTGTGCCAAAGGACATCCCAATCGTCCTTGTAGTTCTCAAGATATCCTGCAATTGGCAAATTTTACACTTTCTTCATGCGCCGCGGACCAAAAAATTTCAAGTGTTGGATTCTTATATAACCCTATAGTTTTTTGATGCCAATCGATAGAGTTTATAGTGGCGATCTTAGCAATATGTGTCCTTAGAAAATCTATCAGGATATGGCCGAGATTTAGCTTGTTTTCGTAAATGAAAATCACTGGCGCATCCTAAAAGTATGCTACAAAAAATTTCATTTTTAGAACGCCAACTAAAAATTTTAAATTATTATTTTTAGTTATATCTCTGCCAAATTCTTAAGAATCTGACAAAGACATACCTTTTTGTAATCAGGGTAACAAGGACATTCGAATGGCATTCAAGGATTCGAAGGACATATCTGAGATATAGCCTATTGTCGAAAAAGAGCCTTGGCGAAACCTCAAAGTATTCTATAAATTATTAGGCGCCAATTTAAAATTTGAAAATTACTGCTAAAACTAAAAATGCGCTGAAATTCAACAAATAATGTAGCCCCTAAAAGTATACTATAAAAATTAAAGTTTGCAGGTTAAATTTCAAATTCGAAAATAACTGACAAAAAAAGAAAAATCTGTTAAATTTGAAAAATTTATATTCCACCCTCAAAGTATGCTACAAAAATTGAATTTTATGAGCGCCAACTTCAAATTTGAAATTTGAAAATAACCCACAAAAAGAAAATCCGTTAAAATGAAAGAATCATTTATGTGTATTACTTTTTGTCATATCTCTGCCAAATCCTTAAGGATCTGCAAAGAACATACCTTTTTGTAATCAGGGTAATAAGGACATTCGACTGGCATTCAAGGATTCGAAGGACCTTTCATGAAAAATTACCTCAAATTTTTTCAAGGGGTAGGCATAGAAAATTTGGCAAAAAATCGGAAAATCCGCTGTATCTCGGCCATTTGAAGGACGATCGGGATGTCCTTTGGCACAAGGATAATTCTAATAAATATAAATATATTGGCGTACCGAAAAGGACGAATGTCCTTGAAACACCCAAGATATAAGGACTTTTTTTAATAGAGAAAATAGCGTATATCTCAGCTGTATCCTGTCTGATCCTTGCGAATCCTGTGTCATAAAAGGTTTATTGATGCGAGCTATCATCGTGCCAAAGGACATTCCAATCGTCCTTGTAGTTCTCAAGATATCCTGCAATTGGCAAATTTTACACTTTCTTCATGCGCCGCGGACCAAAAAAATTTCAAGTGTTGGATTCTTATATAACCCTATAGTTTTTTGATGCCAATCGATAAAGTATGTCCTGGCGATTAAAGCAATATGTGTCCTTAGAAAATCTATCAGGATATGGCCGAGATATAGCTTGTTTTCGTAAATAAATATCACTGGCTCATCCTAAAAGTATGCTACAAAAAATTTTATATTTAGTGCGCCAACTAAAAATTTAAGTTTATTTTTTTTAGTCATATCTCTGCCAAATTCTTAAGGATCTGACAAAAACGTACCTTTTTGTAATCAGGGTAACAAGAACATTCGAACGGCATTCAAGGATTCGAAGGACCTTTCATAAAAAAGGACCTCAAATTTTTTCAAGGGGTAGGCATAGAAAATTTGGCAAAATCTCAGAAAATCCGCCGTATCTCGGCCATTTGAAGGACGATCGGGATGTCCTTTGGCACAAGGATAATTCTAATAAATATAAATATATTGGCGTACCGAAAAGGACGAATGTCCTTGAAACAGCTAAGATATAAGGACTTTTTTTAATAGAGAAAATAGCGTATATCTCAGCTGTATCCTGTCTGATCCTTGCGAATCCTGTGTCATAAAAGGTTTATTGATGCGAGCTATCATCGTGCCAAAGGACATTCCAATCGTCCTTGTAGTTCTCAAGATATCCTGCAATTGGCAAATTTTACACTTTCTTCATGCGCCGCGGACCAAAAAATTTCAAGTGTTGGATTCTTATATAACCCTATAGTTTTTTGATGCCAATCGATAGAGTTTATAGTGGCGATCTTAGCAATATGTGTCCTTAGAAAATCTATCAGGATATGGCCGAGATTTAGCTTGTTTTCGTAAATGAAAATCACTGGCGCATCCTAAAAGTATGCTACAAAAAATTTCATTTTTAGAACGCCAACTAAAAATTTTAAATTATTATTTTTAGTTATATCTCTGCCAAATTCTTAAGAATCTGACAAAGACATACCTTTTTGTAATCAGGGTAACAAGGACATTCGAATGGCATTCAAGGATTCGAAGGACATATCTGAGATATAGCCTATTGTCGAAAAAGAGCCTTGGCGAAACCTCAAAGTATTCTATAAATTATTAGGCGCCAATTTAAAATTTGAAAATTACTGCTAAAACTAAAAATGCGCTGAAATTCAACAAATAATGTAGCCCCTAAAAGTATACTATAAAAATTAAAGTTTGCAGGTTAAATTTCAAATTCGAAAATAACTGACAAAAAAAGAAAAATCTGTTAAATTTGAAAAATTTATATTCCACCCTCAAAGTATGCTACAAAAATTGAATTTTATGAGCGCCAACTTCAAATTTGAAATTTGAAAATAACCCACAAAAAGAAAATCCGTTAAAATGAAAGAATCATTTATGTGTATACTTTTTGTCATATCTCTGCCAAATTCTTAAGGATCTGACGAAAACATACCTTTTTGTAATCAGGGTAACAAGAACATTCGAACGGCATTCAAGGATTCGAAGGACCTTTCATAAAAAAGGACCTCAAATTTTTTCAAGGGGTAGGCATAGAAAATTTGGCAAAAAATCGGAAAATCCGCTGTATCTCGGCCATTTGAAGGACGATCGGGATGTCCTTTGGCACAAGGATAATTCTAATAAATATAAATATATTGGCGTACCGAAAAGGACGAATGTCCTTGAAACACCCAAGATATAAGGACTTTTTTTAATAGAGAAAATAGCGTATATCTCAGCTGTATCCTGTCTGATCCTTGCGAATCCTGTGTCATAAAAGGTTTATTGATGCGAGCTATCATCGTGCCAAAGGACATTCCAATCGTCCTTGTAGTTCTCAAGATATCCTGCAATTGGCAAATTTTACACTTTCTTCATGCGCCGCGGACCAAAAAATTTCAAGTGTTGGATTCTTATATAACCCTATAGTTTTTTGATGCCAATCGATAAAGTATGTCCTGGCGATTAAAGCAATATGTGTCCTTAGAAAATCTATTAGGATATGGCCGAGATATAGCTTGTTTTCGTAAATAAAAATCACTGGCTCATCCTAAAAGTATGCTACAAAAAATTTTATATTTAGTGCGCCAACTAAAAATTTAAGTTTATTTTTTTTAGTCATATCTCTGCCAAATTCTTAAGGATCTGACAAAAACATACCTTTTTGTAATCAGGGTAACAAGAACATTCGAACGGCATTCAAGGATTCGAAGGACCTTTCATAAAAAAGGACCTCAAATTTTTTCAAGGGGTAGGCATAGAAAATTTGGCAAAAAATCGGAAAATCCGCTGTATCTCGGCCATTTGAAGGACGATCGGGATGTCCTTTGGCACAAGGATAATTCTAATAAATATAAATATATTGGCGTACCGAAAAGGACGAATGTCCTTGAAACAGCTAAGATATAAGGACTTTTTTTAATAGAGAAAATAGCGTATATCTCAGCTGTATCCTGTCTGATCCTTGCGAATCCTGTGTCATAAAAGGTTTATTGATGCGAGCTATCATCGTGCCAAAGGACATTCCAATCGTCCTTGTAGTTCTCAAGATATCCTGCAATTGGCAAATTTTACACTTTCTTCATGAGCCGCGGACCAAAAAATTTCAAGTGTTGGATTCTTATATAACCTTATAGTTTTTTAATGCCAATCGATGGAGTTTATAGTGGCGATCATAGCAATATGTGTCCTTAGAAAATCCAGCAGGATATGGCCGAGATATAGCTTATTTTAGAATAAAGATCCTTATTACACCCTCTAAGTATGCTACAAAATATCCAATAAAAAATGTCGGCGCCAATTTCAAATTTGAAAATTTATGACAAAACAAAACATAACCTTCTGTATTAGATTGTAGTATTACATTTTATAACAAGGGCTTTAACTTAATGAATAGAATAGTTCAATTTCATTAAATAAATGTCTGCTTCTTTTGGTTTATTTGATTTATACTTTACAAAGTAATCTTAAACATTTTACTGTCTCTTATACAAAACCAATTAAACATAACAGTTAAAGACTGAACAGAACTTCTGATGAGTCCAAAGAATACGTGGAGGATGTGAATTAATGTTCTTTTACAGTTTCTTTTGTTAATTTACAACACGCACAATTTTTAGCTTAGATTTAATGGAGAATATTTTCGAGAAGCTGCTTCTGCCGCTGCTTACCCTTCTTTACGCGTAGTTGCTTATTGACTATCATCGAAACGCTTAACGCATTTTGTTTACATTTTGCATTTATTTACAAGAACATGTTTTGTCTACCCTTCGTTCACCGTTCACCTCAATCTGCCAGTTAAGTTATCATTATCATTATCCAATATCAATTGTTGCAATGCCAAGCTGCATGTGTCCGTCCGGGGCTATTTGGACGGCTAATGCTAAAATACGAGTGTGATAAGACCAAGCAGCAAGAGGGAGCGGGTGTTAAGCTGTTTTGCGTGCTTCGCAACTGTTCCACTTGGCCACAATCGAACGCCTTTGTATGCAAATGAGCTGCAAATGCAACAACAACAACAACAATAACAACTGCTGCATGCCACCTTCCCAATGCATTGCATTTCTCACGTGCCACACTCGCAGCTGTCAGGCTGCTTGCGGGTCGAGCCTGTGGCATGCTAAGGCTTTAGCCTTATGAGTCATTTTGGCCCAAACCACGTTGGCCTTATTTGTTTGTCTTGGCTCGAATGTATTATGCGGTTTGCTGCACACTTTCGTGTTTCGCTTATTTCTTTTGTCAATGTCCATTTTTGGACTTTCGTTTCGTTTCGTTTTCGGTTTCGGTTTCAGTTTCTGGTACAAATTGTTTCACAGGCTCAAAGTGGGTGTGAGATGTTGTTGGTTTTGTCGGCCTTTGTGACTCAAGCTTACAAAATTAACATAAGCAAAATGATTGTTATCTTGGCTTAGGGTATAAGACTCAAACTGTCAAGTGATTTATAGGTTTTGCGTTAAAGTGAATGATTCACATATTGCTATCGTTTGCAATTTATGAAGTTTTTAAAATGGAATAATAATTGAACATGCATTTAAAAATTTGAAACTTATTGTTAACAGACAAACTTTAGCAATCATTTGAAGATGAAAATGATTTACGAAATCGATTTTAAAAAAAATCTTTTATCATTCTGCTTTTACATATTATTTTCATAGTGGATTGGACTGACTCTTGCAACTTGACATTGATTGGATTTTACACAAATGTACACATAAATACACATTTTTAACACTAATGACAACTGTTCCTTCATTGGCTATTTACAGCTTTACTTTGAGGATAAATTGTTTAGCTTTTCCTAATCGATTTGCTGCTTTGATGTTTTCATTTGGGATTTACTAATTGGGCTGGCTTTACAATTTTCTTATGGCTTAACTTATGGCCTCCTTAACATATGACTATTTTTTTTTGGGGTGCATTCTTAATCCTATTAGGTTGTAATTATATTTAAAGTTTAGTTTTCAAATATGTAGATCGAAGTATGTGTGCGTTTTATACAATTGAAATGTTTAAATTTGATATGCGCCAAATGCGGATAAATGTCTAGTGAGATGAGTTAGAAAATACAATTTAGTAAAAATAATACAAATACGAGCAAGAATTTACCTAGATATATGAGAAAATGATAACAATTTACTAGAATTTACTCATCTTTGTCATTTGTTGAGTTGATTAAATTTGATTTAAACATTAAAAAAATATATTTTACAGATTTTAACTAATCGATTATTTTTACACTAAATGAAAATTAAATTTTCATAATATTTCTTTGAATTTCTTTTGAGTTTTAACATGTCATATCATATCGGTTTTTGTTTTCTTTCATGTGGCTTATTGTTAACACTTAATATTTACAAGTTCTTATGATATACTTAAATGCTCAAATTGAGTAGTTCTGCGTCATGTAAATATTTAAATAGTTACATAGTTTTATAGTATTTTTATGTTTTTTTTTTTGTTGTTTTCTTTTTGTTAGTTTTATAATTTTGAAAGAGTTTTTGTTTTGCATTTGCCTGCATATATTTAATATTCATACACACACATCAATGGAATTTAAATATATGGTATGTATATTTAATTTTAGCGCAACGTACTCAACGTTAAGTGTATGTAGATTTTTCTATGAAATTTGGCATAGGATATGTTTGCTTTTACACTTGAATTTTCATTTCATTCTTTGAGATATGACAGAGAGCTGCTCCCTTCTAGAGTTTTGTGCAACATTTTAATGCATTTGATTGCACATTTACTATCATTTCACTTGCTACACGAAAAGGGCGTTCATCTTAGCTTAAGCACGAGCCGATGAAGTCAGTTAACTGCCAGCGCCTTCGGGGGGCCAACGCCAGACTCCAGCCAAGGTGCCAAGGAGCAGCAGCAATGTTGGCAGCAGCGAGATGAGATGCGAGGGTTGTCTTGAAGCAGCTGCACCTGTAAGAATTTACGCTTTAGTAATTTGCTCAACACAGTTAGTTTATAGCATTTCCCCTCTCAGTCTTTTACCAATTGTGCTGGATTTGGCAGCCACAGTTTCACGTGATTCCAAAGCCGGCGCACGCTGTTGACGATCGCTCTCGACGCTCTCCTCATTGCTCTGCCAGTAGAGCGAACTGATCTTTGCCACACACTGAATGTTGAATAGAATTAGTTAACTATAAAGTTCGTTTGCTTCATTTACTCACCTTGAGCTTCATGTCGCCATGCTTAAAGTGATAGCCACGCACACGGAACTCGAGGCCCAAACGCGACATCTCGAGGCCATCTCGATTAACACAACTTTGTCAAACTGCTTGAGATGCTGCTTCTGCGCTGGCTCCCCATTGATCAGCCAGCTCAGGTGGCAAGCGGGCTTGGACGGTGACGAGGTGCAGTTGACGCGCACAGTGTCCCCGATCTGATAGCGTGGCTGTCCGCCTGTTATCCTGGGTCCATGATTGGGAGTCACTGTAAGTAGAGGAGCATTCATAGGTTTAAAATAGAGCGAAACAACATTTGAATACAACTTGTTGTCAGTATTAAACGAGTAAGAAAGCTACAGTCGAGTGTCGTCGACTGTGAGACACCAGCTACCCATTTTAAATAAAGGGAAAATAGTGCGATATTTTACGAAAAATATACTGTTAAAAAACTAAAATATATTTAATACATAGGTTAAAATAATGATCTGCTTTATTCTTATAAAATACCAAATTAATATACCGCAAAAATACTAAAATATACCAATGGTTATATATGTAATTTCGATATACGATTATTTTCAATAATAAGTACTGTCGCAAAAATACTAAAATATACCAAATGCCATATTTGATATATAAGCCAAAATACTCTAGATTGTCAGACAAAGCAACTAAAACCCCACAACTTGTTGTCAGTATTAAAGAAGTAAGAAAGCTACAGTCGAGTGTCGTCGACTGTGAGACACCAGCTACCCATTTTGAATAAAGGGAAAATAGTGCGATATTTTACGAAAAATATACCGTTAAAAACACTAAAATATACAGATGATCATATTTGATATAAAGGTTCAAATAATGATCAGCATTAATCTTATAATATACCAAATTAATATACCGCAAAAAATACTAAAACATACCAATGGTTATATATGTAATTTCGATATACGTTTATCAGCAATTATAAGTGCTGTCGTAAATAAATATAGCTCTTTCTTTTAAAGTACACTGCAAAAATACTAAAATATACTAAAGGCCATATTTGGTATATAAGCCAAAATATTCCAGATTGTCAGACAAAGCAACTAAAATCCCATTGCATTAGACGTAATATACAACTTTTACTCAAATAACTTCTATAATTTTGTTCAGATTACAAGAAAATTCTTAGGAATTATAAATACTGTAGGTATTATTTTGTATACCAAAATTCATGGATTCAGAGATATTAAACACAAAGATTGTAAATTAATTTGTACTTATGTTTTGCTTCACTTTTGCAATTATTCAAGTGCTATTTATCTAAATAATTACTACAGAATTAATTTATACTATTTCTGTAAACTTAAGAAGAAGTCAATCAATCAAATAAAGTTGAATCAAAGTGTTCTTTAGCATTTAAAATTATTCAATTGATTTTTAACTAACTAACAAACTTTTTTTTATTATTATTTTTAAAGAAATATACCAGGGCAAAGTTTAAAAAGTGTAGAAATTTAACTGAAGATACAAAAGTATCTCATGGCGTATTCATTTCCTGGCAAAACAATTTACATATGAATGATTTACTATTTCCACTCTTAAAGGTCAATCATAAAATCTTAAACAAAGTCAAAGTCTTAAAGTTGGTCACGAAACTTAGTAAACGTTTTCATAAATTATTAATGATATTTTCTGTTCATTAAGGTTAAAAGTTCCAACAAGAAATAGTGCTAGAAATGTGCGCCTTCAAATTGGTTTGAGTTGCGTTTGCTTGAACTATTTTCAATCGCTTTATTTAATAAACCCTTGTAATTAGTTTATTTGTAATTTGCTCGCATATTTACCCCGATTTCCAGGGCGAGCAAACACAGAACAAAGAAATGTATTCTTGCCTTTGCTCCTTACTAAACGTAGTTATTTCATTTTAATGAGCCAAGAAGATTGAATATTTTGTTTGGCCCTGCAATAGTGAGTAAGAGTATAGTAAAGCTCCTCATTCTGCTCTGGCCAGATGGCAGTTTACTTGAGTTCCGTTTGTTTTATTATTTTATTTGCAGCATACGAGTATTTGGCTTACTTTTGTGCCCATTTCGTTGCCATAATGAAAGCCATGTGTGGAGTATGTTGTATTCTGGGGGGTTGGGGGGTTGAGACTTGGACTTTGGAGCTGGGGCATACTTAAGATTTATGTTGAGATTTGTGCCAGTAAAATACAAAACACGGCACACAGACCCACAGAGGGGGCGCACATTTTATACGCATACGAAATGCTTATTCAAAGTTTATTTTAGCGTGTGTATCTCAGTCTCCTTCTCCTTCTCCCTCGCTATGTAGGCGTGTTGCTGTTGGTGTTAAGGCATCTGGATATGGCTAGGACTTACGCCCACGACCACTTGGCCACACGCTCGCTTCGCTTCTTCGCTTGCTCGCTCATTGCTTGGCGCTTTTGGGCATACAACAAGAAGAAGAACGTGAAATGGAAAGAAAGGAATCAAGTCAAGTGTGGCGCCCCCTGGCGTCCAGTTAACGCCCACTGTGAGACGCAGTCGAGTGTTTGTATGCATTATAAATATATACCATATATGTATATATCTGTATATGGATGGTACTATGCCAAAACCAAAGACTCACACTGCAATAAAAACTGGCGTTGGATTTCTTGTTTCATTTTCATAACATTTCCACAGCTGCCCCTTACGTATGTGTGTGTGTGTGTGTGTGTTGCTTGACTCTGCCATAAAATAAAATTAATTTTTAATGGTTTTGAAAAAAAATTAATTTTCTTTAGAAGTTGCCGGAGTTTTTGTTGTGGCTTCTCGGCTCAGTTGAGACAGCCACTGGCCGCATGACAGGCACAGGCTCAGACCGAGAGTAACCCAAAGCAGATATCCCAACATACACATATAGAGGTTATACTATATTGTATGTACAACAAATATAAGCCAACAGCTCCAGCTCCAGTTGTAGGTCAAAGCGAAAGAGAGAGGTTCCAGGTTCTCGTTGCTTATTTGTAATTTATAAAGTGAAGTTTACTTTACTTTGCTTGCTCACTTTTTTTCTCCTCTTTTTTTTCTGTCCAGAATTTCAATTTAGTGCAGCCGACTCTCATGTGTGTGTGTGTGTGTGTGGAGTGGGCGTGGACACATGGCCATATGGATAATATGAAGCTTTATAAAATATGACTATACATGTGTGTAGCATACAATATATTTGGTATATACTATATACTGAAAATGGCACTCACAGTACGAGCTGCGTGCATTTTAAATGCCAAATGGCAAAATGGCAATTGCATTTGGCTTGTAAATTGCATTTCTGTTTGACTACGGTTGAATTAGGCTTGCATTTGTAAAAATGTCGAAATTAAATTCACCGACAAATTGATTGCAGCCTCTCCCTCTCCTCTCTCCACATATTCCGATACAAAAGTATTTCGCAAAAAGAAACTCTATTACGATATTAAGCACAATGAGATTACAACATAAATGTAAAATGAAAAGCCAATTTTCTCAATATCTGCAACTAAACAAAAGCTCACAGCCAATTGAGTTTTGCCAGTTTTGCAATAAATTGCCTTGGATTAATATGCAAAGCATATTTTTCATGAGATTTTGTTTGACATTGTTGTTAATTTAAATGTTATTTTGTTAAAGTAATTTAATGTGTCTGATTTTTAATAAAATTACATGTTTTCTTGTAAGAAAAATTTGCTGTGAATTTCAATATTTCAAAAAAAACTTGTTTGACATGAAATGCTTCTCAAATTAAATGTAATTTGGATTGAAAATTGTAAAATTTTAAAGTACTAGAAATTGATATGTAATTTAAAGGAAACAGACTCAAATTAAATTAAAATAGAAGCACAAAGAAAACTTGTTCTTATCAAAAAATCATTCAATTTAATTAAATGTTATTTTTCTTACAATATTTTAGAAATTTGTTAAAATGTAATGCAATAACCTGTACAAATTTTAAGTCGTATAACTTGAATTTAAATTACCAAAAAAAAAATAGTTTAAAGAAACTTTTAAAAAACTTTACAATTAATGCTTAATATATCATTAGCCGACAAAACAACTATGAGACAAAGTAATTTCGATCACTAAGTCTTTATTGCCATCAGAAGTTGAATTGCTATTGGCTGCAATATTCATTTGAACATATAGAACATATTTAAATTGATTTTGGTGGTGTTATACTTCCTATTACAAAGATATTACAAATATCTTTAATATCTTTTGAATCTAATTTCCTTTCAATCTAAATAATTTTCCATTTAATCAATAATTTATTTCTTTGCAACTTAATTACAATAAATTAAAAACCGCACAAACTTTAAAACTTTTTTTTTACATGAAAAATAATCAAGTTGAATAAATTGTTTTATTATATGAAGGAGCTCAATGAATTTAACGTGTGTGCAAGATTTAATATACCAATAAAATATAAAAATGATGTCAACTTTTTTCGGCCAATTCTTTTGCGTTCCGGCAAAACTATTACTTAAAGTTATTGGCCAATTGTTGGTGGCACTTTAACTGTCAGACAGTTAAGATCAAAAGACTTTTCACGCACACACACACACACACACACACACACATACCTACCTCCCAGGCAGCTTTTGATAATTGTTTTCATATTATATGGCTGGTTTTTTAAGCCAACGCCATATTGTCGCACTTTAGTTTTATTTGTGGCATAAATCTAAAGGTGCTCCCCACACACACAGACACATGTGGCCATGTGTATTGGTGTGTGTGTGTTGGTGCGTTGCGAGTGTGTTTACAATTTATTCGGGCAAAAACTTTGCACGCAACGACAACACCAACAAAATTATTCGGACCTGCGGCGACCGCAGACAGAGGAGTGTCAGAGAAAGGAGAGAGGGGAAGGAGAGGTGGAAAGGGCAGCTGCAATAAGTCGAATGCTGTTTGCTGCTACTGAAAGTGGGGCTGAGGTGAAGTGTGGCGAGAACATGAGAACATGGGAACATGGCTCAAGCATTTTCCTATGACTAAGCAGTTTTCGGCATCGCATTTTGGGCGGCTGCCTCGTTTGCTACCTTTTGTGCAGCCAAAAGGAAAACGTAAACGAAGAGCAGCAAAAAAAACACACACACACACACACATCGAGTTGGAAAATCATGGCGAAAAGGTGAAAAAGCAGCCCAGCTGCCTGCAGGCGACCAAATGCCAGCGACAAGCACAACAACTGGGAGCATTTTAAGTGGCAAAACGAGCTTGAGAGCTGATGGAAGGGGGAGAGATGTGGAGAGGGGGAAAGGATGGGGAACTGCTTTCAAGCTGCGCATCTAGTCAACACACAGCTGGGGGTGCCTTTTAATATGCTGCGGTATGTTTTCCCTTCCCATATTATTTCTATTTTTTTGCTTCCTTTTCTATTCCTTCTCTCTTTTTTTTGGCAGGTAAGCGCACTTTGCAGCTGCTGTGGAGCTGGCGATAAGCTGGGCCAGAGGAGGAGAGAGCGGAAAGAGAACTCCACCACTTGATCTATATGCAAAGCCTGTCTATGTGTGCGTTTGGATTATGCACATGTTGGGCGCCTTGAGTCGCAAATTCTCCGACTTGTTGTTAAGTGTTTCTCGACAAAAACAAAAAAAAAACCGAAATTTTAATAAACATTTGCAGCCATGAATTATGTGAGTGTGCCGCAAAATCCGAGTGCTCATCTGAATGGTCATTGAAGAAAACAAGTGAGAAAGCAGCAGTCGAGTGTGCTCGACTGTGAGATTTCCACTAATCATTTTTAAGAATCGCAAGTGCGGTATTATTCTTAAAATATATCAAGTGAGTATAGTAAAAAATATTAAAATATACCAAAGGCTGTAAATGTTGTTTTGATGTACTATTAAATTCAAAATATACCATCAAAATATGAAATATACCAAATAAATATACCAAAAATACTAAAATGTACCATAGTTATGTGAAATATGCCAAATTATAAAATACTGAACATTACCGAAGACAATATACGTTGTTTTGATATCACATTCGAAATATATCATACAAACATATAATATACCAAAATAATATACTAAAAATACCAAAAATGTACCATAGAAATGTAAAACATGCCAAATTAATATACCGAAAAATACTAAAATGTACCGAAAGCAATGTACGTTGTTTTGATATACTATCACAATTTAAAAATACCATATAAATATAAAGTATACCAAATTAATATACTAAAAATACTAAAAGGTGTCATAAAAATATAAAATATGCCAAATTAATATATCAAAAAAATGCTAAAATGTACCGAAGACAATGTACGTTGTTTTGATATACTATGACTTTTGAAATATACCATACAAATATATAATATACCAAACAAATATACCAAAAATTACTAAAATATACCCATTACATTAAAAATATACCATCAAAATATAATATATAATAACACATATATCATAATCAATCAACCAAAAAATACTAAAATATACCCAAGTCTTTTTCTGGTATATCAATATACTACATGATCTTGATTTACTTGATCTACAATAACAAGAGCTGTTGGAAATAAATTATATTTATATTTCCTATAGTATCCGAAATTTAGGTGTTTATACAGACAGACAGACACAGTTGTATTGTATCGGCTGTTGACGCTGATCAAGAATATACATACTTTATGGGGTTTTAGTTGCCTCTTTGTGACTGTTCTACCCTTCGGGTATTAAAACACCAAAATCTGGCAATAAATTAGGCGAAACAAAACACTTAACAGTGCCTTAAAGTTAACGTGCCTCGGCGCATAAAATCTCATTTAGTGGGCATTTAAACTATAAGTTGACCTTTTGCCTTGTAACATTTCAAAAGTTTACAGCTCATTAGCGGAGGGGGAGAAGTGAGCAAAGAGAGAGAAAACGAGAGCAAGCAGAGACAACTACTATAAATATGAGGCTGTAAGTGCTGCATGGCCACTCAAAGCTCATAAAAATCACATTTACTTTTCCTTTTCTCTTATATATGTTTTATTTCCTAGCTGAGGGAGGAGTGGTGAGGAGAGGAGAGGGGAGGGGAGGCAATTGCTTTTTATATTGTAAAATCGATAAGCGATCACATTATGTGTGCATGTGGAACGTGTGCGCGAAAGAAGAAACTCAGCAGGAAGCAGCCAAGTGAGTTATATGTATGTTTGTCCTTTAAAGTGCACTTAACCATAAATTCACACACACACACACACAGACACGCATGCACATACACATACACATTGCGCTGCTTGGGGGACAGGACATATGTATGCAGCTGGATGCCCTTCTACGGCTTCGGCAGCCTTGCGTGCTCATTAATTATAAAACAACGCGTGTTACTTTTATTTCTGGCGCGGCGCAGCGCAACGCAGCGTCAGATACAGATACGGCAAGGACCCGGATATGGAGACGAGGACGAAGACGGGGACGAAGAAGGAGAAAGCGAGGGCTATGGAATAACAGTAACTGTAACAGTAACTGGTTACAGTAATGTTTTCTTAACTCAAACATGCCCTCAACGACGACAACGCGACGCGTATCGCACATTAAAAATCGTTGCCATATGTAAAAGCAAAGATAACAAACGGACGAACAGCGCAACAAGGGTGAAGAAGGGGGGAGAAGAGAGGGGAATAAGTGGATGCCAGCACTGAGCTGAAGAACAACTGTCGCGATTTTCGCTGTGCACTCTGCTCGCTGTTCAGTGTTGCCTTTACTTGAAGTTGTCGCCAATGCTCCCGCAGCGACGCAGCAACTTCAGCCGGCCACCGTGGCGTATGAGTAATGGATGCACCACAACGCGCCACAGAGCGCAACAGAGAGCAAAAAAGCTGAACGCAGCGCGACATATTTTGACCGCAACAGCAGCAGCAGAAGATGAAGCGACCAGCATAATGTAAATTCCAATTGGCTGGTGCCTCTCTAAAGGAATTCCGACAGGACTTGGTTAACCAGCAAGGGGGAAAATGCCAAAGAGCTGCCAGCCAGCATGCACATGGCAAGAAAAAAGCAATTAGACAAGAGGTGAAAATCAAAAGATGAGTAAAATAATTTTAAGAAAATTTAAATGGCAAAAAACAAAAAAATAGGTAAATTACAAGACTTCAAAATAATAAAAGAAAATGTAAATGTAGTTCCCAAGAAATAATAAAGGAAAAAAAGTTGTATCATTACATCTTTGCAGATGAACATTTAAATTACCATTAAATAAATGAAGGAATACATTAAGTTAATATTTTGAGTTTTTGTTAAGATGCAGAATATGATTTTAAACGCATATAAAGTTATTTGTACGAGCTCCTAACTCTCTGTCTTCGTTGTGAAAATATTTGTTCTGATTTATTTTAAAGGATATTGAAAATATATATGAAAAATATATATTTTTTGTAGCATTAAAAAATATAATATAATATAATATATATATATATATATATATGGATATATATATATATATATATATATATATATAATATAATATAATATAATATATATATATATATATGCAAAAATTAATACTATATTTATAGAATAGTTTCTTTATAGTGTTTATTAATACTATACACAGTATATATCGTATATTTTTGTGGAGAAATAATGAATACCTAATATAGTATATAGTTTATATATGGAAAGAGTTTACTTAGCCTTATATATATTCTGTTTTCATATCAAAAATATAATTTTAATGTAAAAGAAATAATAGCTCAGAGACAAAACGAACTAAAATAAATGCGATGTGGAAAGATGACTTTTGATTAGAATGAAGCGATTAATAAAAGCGATGACGATGAGCGAAGCTTGGCAGCAACTACGAGTATAACAATAAATTGCACTCTAATTCTTGATCACAATTTGGCTGTGGTTTTCTCTCCACGATATTAAGTTTTATGCCCACTGTAGCTGTATATATAGCAGTAGCTATGGATATTGCTGTCATGGCAATGGGGCTGTGGGACACTCGAAGTAAACGCACTAAAGCATATTTTATGGCTCACTTGCAGCAGCAGAAGAGCTAAGGGCAGGAGAAGGAGAAGGAGAGGGAAGCAAGAATGATGATGATGATGATGCTGGGACGCAGTTTTGTTGCTGATGATGAGTCAGTTGCCCCTTTTTGGTTCGATTTGCAACGCCCACAGCTCTTCGGGGGCTGTGGGAATAGAAGCAGCCTTTTTTTTTGTGCTTGTTGTTTGGTTTCAGTTCAGTTCAGTTTTTTTTTTTTTTTTTTTGCCATTTCTCGCTCTCTTGTTGTTTGCTGGCTTGAAGCATGTCGCAAAATTGGCAGCCGGGCACATTGTTTAATATGCAAAACCATTTCCGCAGCAGCAAAGCAATGCGTCTCAGAGTCTCAGACAGAAGAAGAGTCTTAGTTCTGAGTCGGAGATGGAGTTGAGAGTCGTTGCTGTTGAAACTGTGTCAGTAGCATGAGGAATCGCCAAAGGCTGCCAAATCAGCATGAAATGTGCTTAGTGTGGGCGTTCTATATCTCTTCTCTCTCTCTGTGTGTGTAGTATGTTAATCATTCTCCAAGTAATCATCATAATGATGATGCTGCCAATACTCGCTCATAATGATGAGCTGTTTGCCTCGAGCACCCAAGGGAGGCGACGTGGGGTTGAGGGGTTGAGACTGCTGCTCTGCACACATATTGATAACTGTTTGATTTTTTATGAGTTTATAAATTTGTGATTAACTCTCGCGCCACTTTTGATTGAGTTGCGTTCGCTGCCCCCCCCAAGCCCCGAAGCAGCCGCCTGATGTGGTTTTCTTTTTCCACTTTTTGCTCAACGAGCGCAATTCAAATAAAATTCTAAGCTCGCTCTTTACATACGGCTGCATATAAATGAAAGTGCGGCAAGTGCTCTTTGCCGCAGCAGACAAAAGAAACACACACACACACACCACACCTTCCACTGGGGAAGAGTTGGAGCGGGGGAAAGGGAAGAGAATTTTATTTTTTTGCCAGCTTGCGCCTTTGTCTTAACCCATTTTTTTACTCAACTAAATCGCACGACATGAAAACATAATTTTACTTCAAATTGCAATGACAGTTGCAGCAGCCACGCCCACACACTTGCTTTTATCCACACACATACACACAGCTGCATTTAAGGAGTCACATTCATATGTGAGTGCGCTGCTGCCTTTTGTTAGAGCGACGAAGGCAAAAATTCCATTTCAATTGTTTGCCCAGATTATGCAGTTGTATTAAGCAAAAAGCAGAACAGACGCTAGCCGAGGAGGATTGCCAACTACAAACAGTAAAAAAACGCTACAGGGGAATCTGGTCAACTATAAAATACCTAAATATATTTTGTATGTTCAGCTGAAGGAGTTTGTAGCCGGTGGTTCAGCCATAAGTTTGTCTAAATTTAATTTACATCGAAGTATAATAAATAAATATTGTTTA
Organism: Drosophila kepulauana; assembly: GCA_023558455.1. Classification (NCBI taxonomy): domain Eukaryota; kingdom Metazoa; phylum Arthropoda; class Insecta; order Diptera; family Drosophilidae; genus Drosophila; species Drosophila kepulauana. The sequence goes on from CM042367.1 coordinate 27,904,072, forward strand.
AGTAACTTGCAAGTTCATTTAGAAAATGAAAAGAAATTCTTATCATTGTAAAATAAAAACATGTTAAGAGTATTCTTAGTCAACGTATATACAGCATTTTAAAAATATATAGTAAATATATCATAAATATAAATATATTACATTTTTTTACACACGGATAACAAATCTTCTATATTTTCTTAAGTAAGTTGAAATTTAGGCTTTCGATCTAAAGAAATTGCCAAGAAATTCGAATATTTCACAATTTAAACTTGAGAATATATAGAAAAATTATTGCATATACATATGTAAATATGCCATACATTCTTATGTGAATATTCTATATATTTTTAAAGTGCAGTATATATTTTAAAGAAAAATTCTAAATAATTTCAAAGTGCATTATCTACTTATTATATAGATAAAACAAAATGAAATATATCCCATTTAATACTAATAACTAAACAAAACATTTTGTTGTTAAAATATATGCAAAGGATAATATTGGGATTCACTCAAGTAATTTAAATTCTAGATTCAAATTTTAAGGAATTCTTATTTGAGAGCTTCCACTATAATATTTGAGTATAAAGATTATTTTTATTAATTTGATTTAAATTGGTGTTATTTATACTTGTAGTCAATCTTGATGTACAAGACGAAGAAATACTGTCAGCCTATTTACAAAGTTTAATTTTGTTATCATCTCTGAGATATCACTTTGATTGCCAATGGTCGAATAGATAAAAAGACAACTCTAAAGCTGTCAACTCTAATTGAGAGCAAACTATGTTGCTTAATATTTCATCAATGTCTCTTTTTGCTCTTGTAATTTCTTATTGCATTTTCTCATTTAGTGTTGTCACAAACATGTTATACCCCTTTACTTTATGCTTAACAGGTATTAAAAATGGTGGAAAAACTATGTTTAAAGCCTGGCGACCATTTGGGTAGCTGGAGGCAGAAACTCTGACTCAGGCTGAGGCCAAGGCAGCAGGAGTAAAGAATGCATTCCATTGTGCGACACAAGGTCTCAACAGCAGCAGCATGGCCCAGAAATAATTAAGATATTTGCCTCAAGTTGCCACCTGCATATTTTGTTCTTCGCTGCCAGCTGGCAGCTGTGTGTATGTGTGTGTGTGTGTCTCTGGGGCAGTTAAAGTTGATCTCAAGGTACTTTTAAGCTGCATGTAATATCCTGTAAATCTTTTCTGTTCTTTCTGCCTTTCTCTCAGCCTGTCATTTTGTGCTTTCAACTTATGTCAGCTTTTCTTTTTCGCCCCGCACAATTATGTTGCACATCAGCAGTCCACTTGACGCTGTCATTCAACAACAACATTGTCGACTTCGCTCTTGCTCTGAACTATTAGCATTTTAATTAAATTTCGTACACACATTCTTCCACTCTCTCTCTTTCTTTGTTGTTTGCTACTGCACTTTTTGCGAGTGTGAAAATTCCATTAACAAGAAAAATCTTCGACTTACCCACAACGGTCATTGTCTCCGACTCGGCGACGGTGTTGAAGGCGGGCGCCTCCCCGGACACTTCGCATCGATATAATCCCGAACTCTGGAGTGTAACGCGCTTCAGCACCACCTGAGTGTCCGACGAGTTGCGTAGCTGCATGGAAAATGGAGAATGGAGAAAGAGAAAATGTTTACTTCAATATTTGCAAGTCGAAATTCAAATAAATTACAATGCCATGACTCAACAACACAATGAGGGCAATTAGATTTACAGATTTTCACATTTTGGATTTTCAGATTTTGCGTGGTGAGTGTGTGAAGAATGAAGATTGATGATGATTTGAGACGTTCTCTGTTCGCTGTTTAGTTTATTATTGTATTATTAGTTTAAGCTACAGCCCAAAATGGGCGTGGCACAGAAATGTAATTTGGTCAAGAGCAAAAGCACAAGTCATATGCGAGTGTGAGAGCATGAGAGTCATGAAATATCTAGAAACAATCGCACACCAAGTGGCATAAAATACGTACGCAACTCTGTAGCTGAAGAACAACGCATGAGAATGTGGGTGGAGGGGAGTAGGGGGCGTGGCTGTTGTAAAAGTCACTCAACATCTTTGCCAGAAACAATTGCAGTCAAGTTCTTTAAGTTGCAGTTTTATTATCACACACACACATACACACTCCCATACACACACACACACACACACACACACACACTCGCACACACACACAGTTGTAAGTGCTGGCAAAAGTTTTCATTTCTTTCCATTCTACTTGACGGCGCTTCCCCGAAAAACTTGTCGAGCAAATTTTTTATGAAAATTCTTTTGCTCCTCCTTCAGTTTTATCTTGCACTCTTCTTCTCTCTCTCTCTCTCTCTCTCTCATCATCTCTTCTTTCACTGTTGCTCTGCGCAAACAATCACAAAAGTCACGTTCAACATTATTTTTGGTTTGTTGCTTGTTGCCCGCATCCCTCAGCCTCCTCCTCTTCCACCTCCTGCTCCCTCTTCAGAAGCCCTTTCACTGCCTGGTTACTGCCATTACCCTGTTACAATGACTGCGAACTGGCTTTTGTTTGTGTCTTTCTAGTGCTTAAGCCGATTCTTTCTGCAACAAGCAGCAACAACAGCAACAGAGGAGAAGACTTCTCTTCTCGCTTTGCCAATTTCTATGAACGCTCAAGTTGTCAGCGTGTCCGCTATACAAACAGCAAGTTGAGGGAGAGAACAACTAAAACTCGCCTCACCACAATTCAAATTGTAGACGTCTTTTAGACAGGAGCAGGGGAAGGGAAAGGAGAATGGAGCACTGCCTTTGGCCACTTTTATTGCATTCCCTTGTTACGTGCGAGCGCCATTTTGTTTATGATGGCTGCAACAAAATGCAATTCACACAATTTATTGTGATTCCCAATGCGTTCCGACAGTCGACAACACGATGATGAGCTTGAAATTTAGTTCACTTTCTAGACAGACAAAGCTCAAGTTGAATGCAACACGGGGCAGTTATTGTTTTATAGACACATTTAGTAACCCAAATGGCCTGTTTTAACGATTGCGCGGTTAAAAAGTCAATGATTAGTTGCAAAAGTTGTTTGCGGTTATCAAATGAAGAAGCGAAATTGTTTTGAGCTGTGTAAAAATCAAAACATTATGAGAAATAGTATTAAAAAGCCAATACAATTGAACAACAAGATTACGAGGATCGATTTGGTTAAATTCACTAAATTAAATTTCATGTTGAGTATATATACTTTAAAGTGGAATTATTTAGCTAAGGCCTATAATATATACTATAATTTTATACTGCAGCTGGGTATATTTCGAACTCTATGGTATATTTTGTATGTAATACTATACTATGTTTAAATACCATTATACCATTCGGTATATTTTTAGTATTTTTTCGGTATATTAATTTGCTATGTCTATTTTGCATGTTAAGCTATAATGAAATACTAAATGTAGCCTCTGGTATATTTTAGTATTTTTTATGTGCATATATTCATTTGGTAGATATATTTGGAAGGAAACACTACATTGAAATACCAAATATGGCCATCGGATTTTTAAGTATTTTTGTGGTATATTCATTTGGTATCTACATTTTGAATGTAACTCCATATTAATAAACCGAATATAATTTTTGGCATGTTTTAGTGTTTTTTCGGTATATTAATGGTCTATCTGTATTTTGCATGTAAAACTATAATGAAATACTAAATACAGTCTGTGGTATATTTTAGTATTTTTTGGTATATTGATTCAGGAAAATATATTTGTAAGGTAACACTATATTGAAATACCAAATACAGCCATCGGATTTTTTTTTAGTATTTCTGCGGTATATTCATTTGGTATATATATTTTGAATATAACACTATATTAATAAACCGAATATAACCTTTAATATATTTTAGTATTTTTGCGGTATATTAATTTGGCATATATATTTTGAATGTTGTGCTATATCGAAATACCAAACATAACTTTAGTGTAGTTTTGTATTTTGCTGGTATTTTAATTTGGTTTATTATTAGAATTATACAGCACTCTTTTCTTTTTACTTAGAATGATATCTCACAGTCGAGCACACTCGACTGTAGCTTTCTTACTTGTTTTTATCCTTCGTTAAAGACACGAACTTTACACACTTAAAGTTCACTAATTTAGATTAGACTCCAGACATTCAATCTACTCCCATTAGTTTAATCAGCAGTTGGTCTGTCTTAAAGTCAATAAAAATCACGCACATGTCGCTTTTTTCGTCTAGTCTGGCTAATGGCTAGCTAGTCTAGCAGCTTTTTATCGCAGCTAGACTGACTCGAGTTAAAGCCTCCTTGTCTTCCTCATCCAAATGATTGGCGGCATGTTTATGCCCCAAAAAGCCAATAGATATACATTATATATATGTATGTGTGGCATGTTGTTTGCCATTGAAATGCATACTGTATGAGCTTAAATATCCATAAAGTGCTAGCAATTATCTCGACAACAAAAGCACAATCAATGCCACTTGAGTGCGTTGGCACCCGAGTCTGCATTGTTTCGATCACGCATGGAGAACACAGCCGAGTGTGTGTTTGTGTGTGTGTCCATAATTATCTGTGAGAAAATGGGGCCACAACTCTTTCATGTCTAAATGCAGACATTTACGCCTACAGGCAACAACAAAGTATAGCCAGCAGAATGAAGAAGAAGGAGGAAGAGAAGGAGAAAGATGCGGTATGGCACGCACAGCTCATAAAAGTCGCGTTGTGTTCGCATTGCTCATACGCCGCGTTGGCCGTACGTCAATTGCGGACTTTGCTTTATTTGCCTTCGTCTGGAAAGTGAGGGACGACTATGCGAAGTGGCTATTGGCGACGCGCCTGTCAACAAAATGCCACACACAAAGTAGACGCGCTTAAGTGCTTTAGCAAATTATTATTATTAGAGTTCGGCTTCAGTTCAGTCGGACCAGCAACAGCAACGGCAACGAAAGCAATCCCCAAACGTTGAGCTGCACAGCAACTACAGAGTAAATAATACGGCGAGGGAAAGGAAAGCTTTGAGTGGAGGATTGGCAGCTTTAAGTGATTTCGGTTATGGGGGCAACCTTTTCAATCGCAATTCAAACGGACTGACGTGAGCACACAAACATAGAGAGAAGGAAGCGGGAAGGGGGAATGCGGATGAGACCGCAACGTGACCTAAGCTAACCCCCTCGAAGCAAGCAAGCATTTTTATGGCCAACAAAAAATTACATCAACATTAAATTAAAGTTAAATGGCAAAACTACGTGGCAGCAATTTCATTTTGCGACGACGTAATCAGCAAACACAAACAGCAACAACAACAATAATAACAATGCAACGCCATGTTTGTAGCTGCTTTGGCAATTACATGCTTTAAAAATAATCATTATGATAAGGTCATAACACTAAATTTAAGCCCCTTCCCTTCCCCTTTCCTTTCTCCACTCGACAACTCCAATTGTAAATTGCAATAAAATTCGAAATTAAATTTTTGCCAAGTGCCAAACACCTGTTGCATACTCACATCGATGTTGACGCCGGGCAGAGGGAACGCCTGTCCAGGTGGCTTGTCCCGCGGCACATAACGGTAGATCTCGTGTCCATCCTTATACCATTTCACCGAGTACAGCGACTCGCCATCGAGGGCATAGCGACAGCCCAGCTGGGCGCTCTTCAGCCGCATTATGTGATTGGGTATCTTCACCTCGGTCATTGTCAGCGCGCTGGTAATGTCTGCAATTAGTGCGAAAAGGAAAATACACAGTGAGAAAAACGTTAGCGATACTCATAAGCTATTTTTAATGCAGCCACATTTAGTTTTTTCTTCTTCTTCTCTTCGCTATCTTTAGTTCAGGTAACGTTTCACATTTATGCTCTATATTCTTTCCCATTTCTTTCTATTTTTTTTGTCTGTGGCAAGCGTTAACTTTTAGTGCTGACCATGTTCGCTTAGATATGCCCCACATGCCACACATAGAACGTGGCACACATTTCACTTTAGCGGGGGAGGGTGGCTGAAATATCCCTATATATCATATGCCATAATCATAAGGATTTAGGAACATGTGTGCGAGCGTTTCTCTTGATGGAATGTGAATATGCTAATGCCACAGAATAGAGTTAGCATTACAGCTACAGCTGACGATCGATAATGGAACGCTCTGTTTGTAAGCTTTACGTAAAATAGGCTAATGTTTAATGTTGTACATTAACTTTGTGCTTACAAAATAAGTGTATGCTGTAAGAATTAATATGTTAAGTGTATTTGACAAATAATTGAACTGAATTGAATTGATTAAACCGAAAAGTGTTTTTTGATTCCCTGACAATGCACGTCATAAAACTTTAAAAGTTGTAAGGTAAAACAATTAACTTTATAATATTTTAACTAACTACAACCATTAATTATTGTAAATTAAAATTAGCTAAGACACAAAACAAAGCAGCATGTGTAACAACCTGTGCTTATTCGCAGACAGGATGAAGCTGAATTTTTTAAACATATTTAGATACTTTAGACAAAAACAAAAATTTTATATTTCCGCAGTATAGTTCGTGTTTAATATTTAATGAAATACTTTAATTAGTTCACACACGACGCTTGCAATCTAAAATTTCTTGATATAATACATTTAGCCAAGACGCAAACCAAAGCAGCATGTGTAACAAACTGTGCTTATTCGCAGACAAAATGAAGATCAAGTTTTTAAACATATTTAGATACTTTAGACATAAATAAACAATTTTTATTCTGGCAATATAGTTCATGCTTAATATTAAATCAAATAATTCAATGAACACTCGTTTTAGCTTAATTGGTCCACACACAAAGTTTGCAGTGTAAAATTACTTGATATAGTAAAATTAGCGAAGACACAAACCATAGCAACCTGTCTACCAACCAGTGCTTAATGAAGACACGATGCAGCTGAAGCTTTTAAAAATATTTGGAAATGTTGGCTAGTAATTAATGAATGAAAGCAAACTTAATATTTAGGTACAATAATTAAGTTGAAAAATTAAAAATATTATTGAGCATTCATGAGACCTTCTAAAAAAAGTTAGATGTTTTTATAAAAACATTTTATTTCTATTCTCCTTAGAAATGAAACAAAGACTTATTTATAATTTATAAACGATATTAATGTATTTTTAAAACCTTTTATTTCTATTATCTTTAGAATTAAAAAAAAAACTTAATTATTATTCATAAACAATTTTAATGTTTTGTACAATTTAAACATAAATGTATTTATATTTCGGAGAAGATATTAATCTTTTAATAATCTTCTAAATATGTTATGTCAATGTTATTTTATTGAAGTAGGTTAAATTTGACTGATCACAATTTAGAGTATTTAAAAATATTGCTATGCAATAACATTCGCTTTTAATAGAGATGGGAATGTCATGAAATAAAGACAGATTTCGCTGCAGGAAGCAGAGCGCACTGATCGGATTAACATGGACACATTCGATATACGAAGCTATAAGCTGACGTTTGGGGTGCAGAGAATATTCCCTAGAAGTTATATCAATGGTTATTTGCAATCCGCGATGGAAACCAAAACAACAGCAACAGCAGTGAATTTATCTACAATACGTTGTTAGTCTTTTTTTTCTTTTTTTGGTGGTTTGAATTTATGCCGAGTGACCAGTGTGACCAGTTGACCATATTTTGCATGTAAAATAGAAAGTGCAGTGGAGCGAAGAGAGAGAGAGCAAAAAGCTCTGCCGGCTGTCACATGAATTATGCTCGCACCGCTGCATATTCCTATACCAATACTATATACTAGTATGCAATATGGATATGAAGTTGTAGTTCGTAGTTTGCAGTTTGCAGTTTGCACTTGCCTGCGTCATTTTTTTGCTGGCTTGAAGCAGCCATTATTACAAATCGGTTGAGCCACCGAAAAAAAGTTGCCTAGAGGCAAAAGCCCGTTGACTGTCGTCGCAGTTGACGATATCAGTGCCCTAGGCAATAGACGACAGTCAATTGCGACTGCAGTCTACAATTCACAGACAGAGTCACAGATAGGGGCAGAGAAAAAGAGAGAGAGAAAAAAAACCGTCAATAGCAAAGCGTTTAAATCACACACAACAAAAAAAAGAAAAAAAGAAAGGGGGACTTCTCATATTTGCTTTGACGACATTTTGGCGCGTTGACCGTTTTCATCGTTTTCACCGTTTTATGATTGCACGGCAATTGCAGCCATAGCAGCAGCAGCCAGTTTGTGGCATGTGGCATGTGGCATGCGGCTAGCATAGCACAATTGGCAGTTGCCGTTTGCCAGTTGCCAGTTGGCATTGCCATGACATGGACACACCTACTTATTTAATATACTGTTACACTTTTCATTTTTCAAACTTCGCTCAAAGGTGAAAAAGCGAATGAAAAGGCGCACAAAACAAACGTGGAGACTGTGCGTGTGTGTGTGAGTGTCGCAGTGGAGCAGCGCACACATTTGTTGCCTGATGGCTGAACGGGGTAACGTTACGTTACGTATACGCCGCGTGTGGCACACATGAATTTATCACATTCACATGCAAATTGCGCCAAACGACCTTATTATGCAAATTGCCAACTGCAAATGGAGAACGAAATTGATTTTCCTGCATTTCTACAACAACAGCCCAAGACGACGACGAACCGAAGGAGTTGCGCCCACATGTGAATGCCAATGGCCTCCAAGTGTATGTGTGTGTTGTCTGTTGGTAGCGCTCAACAGTTTTGCAACATGGGGGCAAACCACAGAACACAGAGCAGAGCTGAGCGTACACCTTGCCTGCTGTGGGCGCGAACGACGGCGACAAATGGCGAATATATTGAGCTGTCACACGCCCAACTTCCAGCCCAGCCCAGGACACACACACATTCGCTTTCACATGCCTTTAGTATTGAACAATGTGCACACAAATCGACTGAGCAGAGGCCAAAACTCATCAGATAGCATAGCGAAAGAAAGAGAGAGCAAGGACACACACAAAAAAGGTGGCAACCACAAAATGAGTTAGTTGTTTGCCAGTTTGAGCGCGTCTTTTTGCAGCCACTGTGTGTCGTGCATTTGCGTTTTTGGGCCACAAATTTATGGCAGGCATCAGCTGAGCAACTAACAAAAAAAACTCAACGGAAAAAAAAGGATAAGACAGCGAATACATTATAAATTCATTTCCGTTTATGTATTTTGCACAAAGAAGAAAGGTTTTGCATTTAGCTTTTTGATTTCGGCTTTTGTTCAGCTGTCAAAAACGAATGGCACAACAAACGGGTTAAAGTAGGCAATAAAATGTGCTAATAAGCACAAGATTTGTGTAGCTCTCTCTCATTTGCATATTTAATATATATGCGACACATTTAATACATGAATTATTTATTTGTGCCTTCGTTATGTGATCTACATTTTCAATCGGTTTCTATCTATCTCTCTCATTCACTCTCTAAACTTTGCTCGTTCTACTAAATGCGCCTTAATTGCAGTTACTGACATTTGACTTTATAAATTGGCTGGGCTGTCAGCCCCTTCTTTGGCTCTTTTTCTGCTTTCTTTGCTGCCTTCTCGAGTGCAATGCGGGCTGCGTAAATGGCGTGTGTCCTTCTGCAGCCGCCGCTGTCTTCTAGCCTCGAATGTGGCAAAGAAAAAATGAAGAAAAATACAGAAAAAAAAACAGAAAAAAAGTCGAGGGCAAGAACAACTGACTGCACATTAAAAATTAAAAAAGCCAACGACGACGTTGACTCGCCTTCGAAGAATCAGCAAAGGCAAAAAGCTAAAGGCAGCGGAAAGGGGGAAGTGGCAAAGCTAAAGCTAACGAAAAAGTTGAAGCATCAGAAGTTTGCGAGCAGCAGCAGCAAAAGCAACAGCAACAGCAACATAAAAAAGAAGCAAAGTAATTTCATGCATCGTTTAATTTTCATTCGGGTTTAATTTGTGCAACGACACCGCCCCCCGCCCGCCCTTCACCCAGTGTCTGCTGCCTGCCACAATTGACAAGCCCAGCAGGAAAAGAAAAAAAAAAAAAAACAACAACAACAACACTCCATATCCATATGATGGCTGTGCTTATTGTTGTTCCTCGTCGTGTTATTCCTGTCGAGCTGTTGTTGTTGTTGTTCCTACAATGTTGTAATACCCCATTTAGACTTAATACCCAACAGCCACTTCCAGCGGCAAACTCACAATTGAAACGGCAAATAAAATAAATGCCAACAGACGCCAACTAAACAAAACTCTTTCTCTCACACACACACACACTCTTGAGTTGAAATTGACGCCGAAAATTTTGAGACAAATAAAATTAAATGAAGCGCACCCGGAAAAATGCTCATCCCTTTGACTTTGACTTTCAGGCAACCCTTTTACAATGTTTCCACTTGCCAGCATCCGCATGCGGAAGCGGCATCAGCTGCGACTGATTTGAGGTGATTTGCCACAGCAAAAAAAAGGTAGGCTGAACTACAAAAATACTTTTTTAAAAGGTTTGAAGAGTGGAAAGAGAATTTAACACGTGCATATTTAAGCTAACTATCTAAAAAGATGAGTGAAATTCATGTAAACATTTAATGCTATAAAAACAAATAATTTAAACTATAATTTATAACTGAAAAGAAAAAAAAACAAAAAAAATATAAATATATGAATTATAAACAATTAATAAGCAATTTAGTATAATTCTATCATCTTAGTGTACCTAGTAAATGAAGTAAGTGCTAATGATAGTGAATATGAACTTTAAAATACATTAAACACATAATAATTTAATAAAGAAAATGGGGAAATCCAAATTTCCATTTTCAATAAAACCATATTCTAAAAAGAATCCAAAATAAACCCCAAAAAATACTAGAATGTACCGCATGCTATATTTAGTATAATGATATGTTCAAAAATATACTATAGAGCATAAAATATACCAGATTTGCAAGCATAGCAATGAATATGTATATTCAAATATGAATCATAAATATATATTAAAGACATTCAGATTTATTTAATAAAGAAATTGACGAAATCAAAATACAAATTATAAACATACTTTTTAGACTGAAAAGGTTAAACTAAATATTTTTCTACTATCGAAAACTTAAATTTTCAATACATCTTTTTAATTTTGTAGGATGTAATTATATATATTCCAAATCTGTTCACTCTCGTTATTTGAAAAACTTTCAAGTTATTTGTGATCACATTTGATATTGCTAAAATTCTATTTAACATTTCTACGCACTAAACGCTAATGATTGTAATTAAAATATTGTGAAACTTGATTCTCAAAATAGTTTAGCAATGCAAATCAAATTTTGCGAAATGCTTTTAAAACTGAAATTCGAAAAACGAAAAAATAAATGTGAATATGAATATTGAAATATGTGTCATGAAAATATATTAAAGACATTCAAAATCAAAATTGGAATTATTAACATACTTTTTAAACTGATAAGTTTATATTATAGATTTTTCTACTATCAAAACTTAAATTTTCAATACAGTTTTTTTAAACTTGAAAGATGTAATTACATATTTTCCAAATCTCTTCACTCTCGTAATTTGAAAAACTTTCAAGTTATATTTGATCACATTTAATACTTCTAAAACTTTATTTCTACACACTAAACGCTAATGATTGTAATTAAAATATTGTGAAACTGAATTCTCAGAATAGTTTAGCAATGCAAATCAAATTTTGCGAAATGCTTTTAAAACTGAAATTCGAAAAACTTTTCGCAACGCTTATCACTTAAGATCTCTGGCAATTTGACATAATGAAAGAACTCTGTTTGCTGTTCGCTTCTCAGTGGAAACACTGCATTAGCGTTGGCGTTTTCTCACTTTGTTTGGCATTTTATACTTGTCATTCTCACACGTCTTCTGCTGCTTTTCTCTAAATTCTTTTGAAATTTAATGAAGTCAATTTGAGTGCGCCTGCCTTCCAACGCCTCCGCTTGCTTCTCTACCCCCCTCTTCTCTCCTGCTCTTGGCTTCTTCTTCTGCTTCTGCGATGCCATGTAATTGAAATTTTTATAGTTGTCGCCGTCTCGGGGGCGAAACTTTTATCAGCGCTTGGCGCACTCTTAAAAACAATTTTTAGTGTCGCCTTCTAGTGAGTCCCGCCCTCGCTCTGAAACCCGTTGAATGTCTTTTACTCTGGCAACAAATTAATCCCTTTATTTGCATAATTGAAAAACATCAAGTGACGCTGGCAGACAAATATCAAAATGGCAACTTCGCTAGCCAAGCAAAATGGCCGCTGGCAAGTTTCTCTCCTCCCACCCCGCAATTTGTCCTTAACAATGGAGGGGTGGAAAAGAGAAGGGAAAGAGGGGAGTTAGCTGAACCAACTGTCGCCACATTTTAATGTCGCGCTGCCTCCAGGGAGCTATTTAACATTTTTCCAACACTTTGATAATCGCACTTTGCGGCCAGATTAATTATTTACGAGCCTGCGCTACCTGTGCGACGTCGCGTCGTTTAACCCGCAGACCGACACTCGACAGAAGACACACACACACATACAGTAGTCACACACACACACATACACAGAGACAAAGATAGAGAGGAAAAGCCTGGGAAGTTGTTGTTAAATCTTGGTAATGCCCAAAGCCGAGTCGGGCCACGGCGCTCAAGTATATTTGTCGCCGGTCTTAAGAGATTGCGGCGCACAATTTCCGCGCCTCTCTCAGCCACGCCCCCACTCCTGTGTTGAACCTGGCAACCTGGCAACCTGCCTGCCTACCTTCCGTGGCAACTCCAACGACGACGACGACGACATCAAAGCGCGCACAGAGTCACAAGCCAAAAGGCAAAGTAACAAATGCCATTGCGACACGGCTCGCTGACTGTCGTGCTGCAAAGCTGCGGGCAGGTGGCAGCTAGGAAGGGGGGCAAGGCAGCAGGGGAACTGCTGGGGGGCCCAGGAGTTAACTTGGCTACCTTGTCGTTTAAATGGGCGACAGTTATCAAACGTAATATTTCAATTGTGGCGCTTCAAGTGGCGCTAAATTGAAAAGAAACAAAAGCCAAGCACTGCGTGTATGTGTGTGTATGCGTGTGTGTGTGGCATCTTTAAGCCAAATCTGTGGGCGTGGCTAAAAAAAGTGCAGTTCACAATTAAGAAGCCAGCGTCAAGGATTTGCTGTGTGATTTTCGTTTAAAGCAAACTTAGAAGGCAAATCCAGTTTGTGGGCGAAATTAATACGCTTAATGCAATTTGTGGCTCAAAAGCGCGGCTCAAAGCGAACCATTGCGGCAACGGTCTCAACCGCCCACTGAAGAGCTGAGTTGCCTTTGACTTGGTCGCAGTTCTTTCGCCCTTTTTGCTAGCAAGCAGTTAACAATTTCTAGCACTGAGTGCGCGGATTAAACTCGAGATGGAGCAAGACTAAGACGGACTTATACGTGTTTCTCATTTGCCAGTGAATAGTCATGTTAAAAGCAGCTTAAATTTTGCGCTGCTGCTGCGTTGATTTTGAGTTACAGCTATTAAAAAACAAAAAGCACGAGTGCGTTAATATTAATGAATGAAACGCAGCCAACGCAAAAAGCTAATGATAACTTAAACGACTTACTAGAGGCGAGGGAAGCACTTTCCAAAACGGTTTTAAATTATAAATAATTAAACGCGTAAATTAATCCATTAGTAGATCAGGCAATAAATAAATATTACAAGAATAATAGATAAAGTAAAATGAATAATTATTAAAAGAAATAAAGATAAACTAGAATAAATAAAAAAAAAAAATATTACAAATTATTGACTAAGACTTTAAAAATTGAAACCTAAAAAAGTAATAAATAGTAAATACTTAGCTTAATACATTAAAGAATGTATAAGTAAATTTCTAACTAATGTACTAGTAAAAAATTTTATTAAAAACTACAGGCGAGAGCACACTTGGTATATATTATAATTTTTAATAAAAGCAGAGCATTGTGAAAGCGGTAAATATACTAAATATTATATATGTATACAGAAAAATACTAGAGTAAAAATAACGAATAAATATGCATCAAATACTGTAGTGCTTTAGTATACTAACCAATAAATAGAAAAGTACAGTCTATTTTTATATCTTACTACTTAGATATACAGACAAATATAATGGTATTTTCAGTATTTTTCTGTATAAATATTAAATACGCAGAAAAATATATTATTTTTAGTATTTTTCTGCATATTTATGCTGTACATTTTACTATAAGTAAAACAATACAAAAGAAGTAAAATATACTTAAAACCATCGAGTTCAATATTTTTCTGTATATTTATTCGCTATATTTTACTGCCTAGAAAATAGTTCAGTATTTTTCTGTATATTTAGTCGGTATATTTTATCCCTAAGAAAATAGTTCAGTATTTTCTGTATATTTAGTCTGTATATTTTTAATGCTTTCGTACTGCCACTTTATTCCAAAAGACTGCAATCAAAATATATAATAAAGCATTCAAAATATACCATTTTTATTATTATTAACTATTATTAACTAAAGCAATTAAGAACCAAAAACTACAGCCAGTTTTTCAATACAAAGTTATTAATATATGCATTTATATATATTTATCAATAATTAGTTATCAATAAAATATGTGAGTAAACGCCTATTAACTATTAAATTTAAAAAGCCAATACTTAAAATATGTAATAAATGCATAAGTAACTAAAGATGAACTTGACAAGCTCGAAATCTCAATAGTGTTATTTTTTTATAATAATCGCTTATTTAACATAACTGCCTTATTTTTTTTATAGCAATAGTATATTTAACTGCCTTTGCCTCGCCTTCATAGTTTACTCTAAAGTTCTTCACATTCTAAACACGCATAATATCTGTATAATAGCTTCATTATAATCCACAATTGAACACCATTGCGGTATAAACAACCCATGTGGTAATTGTGAAAATCGAGCACACGTGCATACAATTTGCTCATCGTCAGCTCGGAATTTCAATTAAAATTTCATAGATGTATTAAAATTAAGCATTTTATTGCAAATCTGCTTAGCCTGGGCACTAGATGAGCCAACAACAAAGGCAAAAGCAAAAGCAAATCCTTGTATTTCGAAATTCAAAAAGAACTCTCTCAATGGCCATAGCCCAAGTTGCCTAATTGAGGTGTAGCCTATTTTAAATATAAATAGATGTGTGTCAGTGTGGTTAAGCTCGTGTATGAGTGTGTGTGTGTGTGTGTTAGAGTGTGTGTTAGAGAGAGTTTTCCTAAATATACCAGTTAAAATAAAGGCCAAAGCGAGCTGACATGCTCGTTTTTTTGGCTGCTGCTGCTGCTAACGAAAAGTGCTACCGGCATAATTTGCAGCACTTCCTTCTATTCAAGTTTGCCGAGAACCAAAAACAAAAAAAGGAAAAAGAGGCGGACTGCACACATTACCATGCTCATGCCCGTGCCTATGTCGGTGTCCGTGGTGTCCCTGGTCAGTCGCTGTGCATGTCCATGTCGGAGTCAGAGTCAGAGAGAGAGAGAGAGAGTATGTATATTACGTATACGTAACGTGTATTATACTTGTACATTTCTTTGGCCCAGAGTTTGCTGTGTGTGTTCTGTATATAAATAATTCAGTGGGCCAAGTCTGCTCGGGGCGCTTTAATGAGGCCAAAATGAATGAAGATTGGCAGTCCGGCCATCTGAAGTTTAAACAATTTATGTAACTTTCATAAGTTGAACAATTTGAAATTTATGAAAATTTAACACACACACACACACACATCCACAAAGCCAGACAAATGGACAGAAATTTCGAAGGAGACGAGCAGACACATGCGAATGGAAAACAGAGGACAAGATGGACATGAAAATCACTTCAAGTCCCAGAGCTTTCGTTTTCTTTTTTTTCACTTTGCTGGCAAGAGTTGAAGTTTGAAGTCGTTAGCGCTGCCTCCTGAAAAGGTAAATACACACAAGCAGAGCATGCAAATGCTGAGAGGCAGAGGCAGAGGAAGGAAAAGCATATCCTGACTGGCTGACTTGTCTGGCGGAAGTGTTGGGAACGAGAGAGAATGCAGGAGAGAAAATCAATTTCATATAAAAATTCAAGCAAATTTTATGCGAACCTTTTGCTGAAGCCAAAAGTTATTGCCAATATGTCTGCGACACGGTGTGAATGGATGTCTACAGAACTCTGCTTGTGTGTGTGTATGTAAAGTAGAGGTGTGTAAGTGTGTGTGTGAACTTAATGATTATGCAAATTGTTGTATAAATCGATTGGCAATCGCCACACAAATTGTTGTTAGTTCGACCACCCAAAGAAGCTGCAACAGCAACTGCTGTGGCACAAATATAATAACTCATGCCTCCCTTACTCCCCACCGCAATGTCGTGCCCCTAATGGCTGGTGGTAAGCTCGTCAACGCACTATAAAAATGTCATTATCAGTGCAAAAGTTTTGCTTATACTCCGGGGCTATCAAGCATCAAGTGTAACACAAAAAAAATTTGCATATTTCAAAAGACGAAGCTAGAATAAGGACCAAAAGGGACCAAGACATAACGCCTTCTGTTGGCGCTGAAGTTGAAGTTGAAAAATGAAAGAGGAACACACACACAGACACACAAAGACAGAGCAAATTGAATTGGCAACGTAGCATTGAGTTCGGTCCACTGATAACAGTCGCCGCTTATCATTAAATTCAAATATCAATCAATTTATCATAAACCGAACGAAGGCAGCCAGTTCGGTTCGAAAGTGACAAGCAGCCAGCCAAAGGACGATAACTAGTCAGCAAAGGAGAGTAGCCAATGTCTGGCAATGTGGCAAGCTGACTCAGTCAACAGTTGCAGCGGAGGTTGACGATGCAGCTGGAGTTGCAGCTAATGATAATGCTAATGCTAATGCAATTGACAGTTGAGCTGGCTAACGAGCTTATTAGCCTAATGCCAAATGCCCGGCTGTTCAGCGACGGCAAAGGTGACAAAGATAGAGTATGCAAAGTCTAGAGGAAGAGAAAGCACGTAACTTCAAATTTATAGTGAAGTAGTAATGACAATAAATGGGAGTCAAAATGGTAAATATAAACGAATTGAGCAATAGTTGTTAAAGAAATTAAAATTTCTAAGAAATGTATGAAATATCAATAATGAATCTTACATTGAAGAAAAGTTTATTTAACGAAAGTAAATAGAACGTCAAGAGTGATTTGTAGTGAAATAGTAATGACAATAAATGGGAGTCAAAATGGAAAATACAAAAGATGAACGAATTGAGCGCAATTGTTGTTAAAGAATTTAAAATTTCTAAGAAATATATGAAATATCAATAATGAATCTACACTGATGAAGAGTTTATTTAACGAAAGCAAATCGAATGTCAAGAGTGAAAATAAATATATAATGTTCGCATACGAAAATGCAGTATTAATAAAATAGTCAAAGTGATATAAATATTTTAAGAAATGCACACACATTCTCTTCCTAAAACTTAGACAGCAAAACGAACAAGTTTAAAGAAAAATTGTAAGTAAAAATATTAAACTTTAAAGCAATATGAACCACAGTGGCTTTTGTTGTTGAAGAATTGAAAATTCTGCACTTTAAATGTCGAAGAATTATTTTAAATATCAATAATGAATACAGACTGATACAGACTATTATAAAGTGAAGTCAAAAAGAAGACAAAAAGATAAATTGTAATATCCTTGCATACAAAAATTTGATATAAATGTATTAGGAAATAAAAACAGATTCCACAAAATAAGCAAAATGCAATTGTAGAAAAAAATTCCTTTTAAAAATAAAAAAAATTTTTATATTCTGAGAAGACAAATGATTGTTAAATAATTGAAAACTCTTTACTTTAAAATGCCGAAAGTTTTTTTAATATTTGAAAAATGTTATAGATGATAAGGCAAATAAACTGATGACAAAAGGAAGAGGCAAGTTAATAAAGTTAAAGAGATATACTAAATGTATTAACTACTGCAAAAAAGCTAATCAATATAGAACAATTATAAGAATCAAATTCAACATGAGTGTCAAAACTCCAAATTCAGAAACGATGTGAAAAAAGCAATCGTTATTAAACTCTTCGCAGCTGATGTAAAGCTAATTATGCTGATGCCAAAAGAAAGGCAAAATGCAAAATAATTATATAATTTCTGCACTTAAAAATGAAATATTTCTATAAAGTCGAATTAATATAATTGTATGAGAGATAACTCAGAGACAACTAATCTATAAATAGCAGTAACGAATTTTTAGGGAAAATCTATATTTATACTCATATCTATTCAAATCGTTGGATTTGAAAATCAATTCCGACACTTTGGCGTTGCGAAATGTAACCATAGACAATAATGGCAAGATATAAGCATTTTATTTATGTTTATCATCCATTTGGCGCATAATTAAAATATAAAGAAGCATAAAATCAACAAATATGCGAAAAGCATAAAAACAATAACAAAAGTAATCAAAAAACTGGCCCACTTTACGTTTTGCCCGTTGTTGTTTGGTTTGCCCGATGTTGCCCCTAGCTTTATTTTTTTCCCCGTCTTTTGATGATTTGCCCGAGATGCGAAGAGGAGAAGGGGATGGGGAAGGGGGGGAAGGGGAAGGGGAAGAGAAGCTCAGCAGCTGTTTTTATAGCTCATAAATTCGTAAGATGCTGTTTGCGAATTGGCAAAAGGCACTGGCAGCCAGCGAGTGGAGTCAAGACATCAGAATTCATTGCCTTTTGCCAAGAAATTCTACGTATACGTAATATATATAAATACGTATGCGTATGTATGTATGTATTTATCCTTTCACTGAGAATGGGATTGCTTGGCAGGGGGGAGTGAAGAGTGGAGAGCGTTGAATCAATACAAAATTGATGAATACAAATGATCATAAAAAACAATAAAAAGCAATGCCAAAAAGCATCTGGAGTTTGTTGGCAACAGAGAACAGAGAACAACAGAGAAGGAGAGAAAACAATGCGCCAAAAATTGGGGCCACAGCCACTCGGTTAGAGCGCAGCCCCAGAGTCCTGATTTGGTTATAAAAATCCCAACCACGTATTTTGTGTTGTTTTCCCCCCCTACTCCATATTTTGTTTTGTCTGTGAGGAATGCGATTTAGGATTGGGCAACTTAAAGACTAGACAAGAGCAGCTAAAAAAAAAAAAAATAGCAGTGGAATGTCGTTTGTTGCTTTTGAGTTTTCCACACAAATGCATTTCATTTATTATTCATATGATTCTTTATTTTTTGGCGTCACTCATTTGAAATTAATTTCGCGGAATAAAGCAGCGGGACACAAGACTTCGCTCTCTCACACTCTCTCTCTCTCTGAGTTGTCGATTGTCTCTGCTCTTGGCAGCTTTTGCTTTTGATGACACACATCGTAGGAGGAAGAGGAGAACAAGACTCTAGCTTGATTTCAAGCGTATCGTCGTTTATCGGCACAATCTAAACCCACACACAGAGAGAGCGAGCATGAATGAAATGAAGTTTAAGTAAATATGCATAGACAAACACGCACACACACTTACACACACACATCGAATGCCTTTGACGGGAAATTGATTTCAATCAATCAAATGTTGTGATTACTTTACTGGAGTGCCACATCTTGGCACCGTTCCGTTCCATTCGATTTTATGTCTGTCTCAACTGTCTCGAGTATCTCGACTGTCGGAGAGATCTTTCTGTGCTTGCTCTGTGTTTGCAAGCCATTAGCCCATAATTTACTTAAAGGCTTAAGTGAAATTTAAGACCCAATGGCACTTAACAGCGCCGATTTACCGAGTTTTCTCTTCACTGTTTGATGTACGAATAACTAACTAAACATTGACCTTTCTGCAAAACTCACAAGCAATGTCAACTTTCGTCGACTAATGAAAGCCGCTTTATGTGTAAAACACTTTCTCAAGTGTTCGATAAAAGTTGTGCAATGGCAAAAGGCATTTAGGCGAACTGAAAGCACAGCTGCAAAAATATAGTTGCAGCTTTAAGCACTTTACGAGTTTTGTTTTCAATGCGATTTATTTCGGGTAATTATTAGACAAACTTTTAAATTTACCATAATATTGTACAAGCAACTTTTGGCTTGGATTTGAATAAATATCTTCAATTATATTTTAATCACAAGCATTCAACTAAAGTATTAAAAGTATTTATCTTCAATTTAAATTATTTTCCTGAAAAGTTTCCTTAATTTGTACTTAATTTCTTCATAAAATAAACAGCTCTTACCGATGGAAAAATATAAAGCATTCTTTCGCTTTGAAAAGACATTTTAATTATGATTTTCACCGCTGTCAATTGCCAGCATTAAGCATACGCATATCAGATGGATTTGCACTTAAAATGCGCATTTCTTTTAATGCAATAATTATAGTAAACATTTTCATTTTCACTTTCGACTTTGCACGTCATCGACATCGGCAAAAGAAGTCAAAGGCAACTCGCAGTTAATGAAATTTACTTAATTTATTAAGTGATGCGCGCAAATATTATTGATAATTAACTTTTCGCAGACGATTCGGGGCAAAAAGTCAGTCGACGATGATAAATCAACAGACAGTCGAGTTTCGCAGTTTCAATTGCATGCAATGTTAAATATTTAATTAAGCTGCGCGCGCATATTAAAATTGCATTAAAAATGCCAACTTCTCCCCCCTCGAATAATCCATAAAATTAAAAATAAATATATAAAGAAAAAAAGAGCAAGCGCAGCCGCAAAACCTACGCAATACAGCATCAAAAATTGAATATGTTGTGCAGAGTGGGTGAATGTGAATGTGAATACGAATATATGTGAATAACTGAATAAGTTGCAATGGGGTCGCCGCATATAATGTAAAGCCGAAAAGTAGTTGTCACTGGATGAGCTCGAATTGTGTGTGTGTGCGTGTGTGTGTTTGGCTCTTTGACAGGCGGCCAACGTGGCGTATGAGTGCTGCATTGGCCTCATAAAGTGCGCTGAGGGTTTTGCATATTACAAGCGAACGCTGTCAAAGCTATTGACAACTGTAAAGTTTGTCTCTGCATCATTTGAGCTGTCACTCGCTGTCTCTCTCTCTCTCTCTCTTACTCTAGCTGTCTCTTTCTGGCAAATACGCATAATAAAATGCAAAAATTCAATTAAAATTTCACAAAGCGACTGTCTCCGTTCAGCGTGGGCGAAGCTACAAACAAAACCAAAAATCATGCCACACCACACTCACACACACACAAACACACATACAGCGACATACACACATACAGAGAGCAAGTCATAAAAATGGCAGAAGGCAGCGCATAAAAGTCGCGACAAATGCGCATAGTCCAAATGTTCGGCCTGAAATTGTCGACTCGCATTACTCCCATATAATGAAAGCAGCTGCATAGCAGGCCAAGGCACACACACACACACCCAACACACACACACACACATGCGGGTACTTGGCAAGGCATTCTCTTCCTTTACCCATACACATGTAGTTTGCTGGCAATTGGCAGTTCTGCGGTGGCACCAACTGCACACAAGTGCTGCGCATTTGGCAGTAAAATAATGCATACTCTGCAATTGAAAAGGGGAATGTGCGGATAAGTCATGCAATTCGTTAGCTGTTGAATAGTAATAGCTACAATTATTTAGTTTACATTATTGAATACTAATATAGCAGAAAACAAACTACCAAACTACAGTATATATTGAAGGTATCTATCATTAAGCATTAGTGCAAAAAGTTTTATTGAAAACCATTTCAATAGTTAGTCCCAAAATTAATATTACTTAATGTGAATTAATAAAAAACTTTGGAGAATTTTATTACTCGACAATATTGTATTGCTGTATTGAAAATCATTTCGAAAATAGTCCTAAAATTAATATTACTTAATGTGAATTAATTGAAAACTTTGGAAAAGTTAAATACTTGACAATATTGTATTGTTGTATTGAAAATCATTTCTAAAGTTAGTCTCAAAATTAATATTACTAAATGTAATATAAATATTACTAATTGAAAACTTTGCAAATACTCGTCAATATTAAATTAATTTAAAATAATATGCATATTTCTAATAAAGTGTACTAAGGAATATCTAAAGAAATTTTCTATGGTTACATAACTTTTAGTAGTTAGCTTAGATGTCAACTTGTTCTTACAGTTTTATTGAAGTATATTAATCTATAGTTTTCCTAAACATGTCTTTCTTCGGCGGTTGAATACTTTATTTTATATAAATATGGAGAGCTATATCAATATACCAAATATAACATTTCGTATATTTTTAGTATTTTTGGTATAATAATTCGGTATATTTTAAGACCACCGAACTATTTTGCTGTTATTATGCAATAGTATATAGATATACCAAATACAACTTTCAGTATATTTTAGTATTTTTGGTATATTTATTCGGTATATTTTAGGACCACCGAACTATTTTGCTGTTATTATGTAATAGTATATCGATATACCAAATATAACATTTGGTATATTTTTAGTATTTTTGGTATTTTTATTCGGTATATTTTAAGACCACCGAACTATTTTGCTGTTATTATGTAATAGTATATCGATATACCAAATATAACACTCGGTATATTTTTAGTATTTTTGGTATATTAATTCGGTATATTTTAAAACCACCGAACTATTTTGCTATATCGATATACCAAATACAACAGTCGGTATATTTTACTTTTTAGTATATAAATATGGTATATTTGAAGAATAAGACCGCACTGCGTAGAGCATCTGTTCGTCACATTTCCATTTGCTATAAAATTGTAGCTTGGCATTTTATTATAATAATTTCAGAGTTGTTCGCTTTTTGCATAATTTGCGCCACAATTTTAGTGCTGAGCTTTGCTTTTTGTCAGATCACAACAACAAAGAGTGGAAAACGAGAAAGTGGCAAGCAGAAAGTGGAAGTAGAGGGGGAAATAATGTAGAAAAAAGAGCGAATATAACACTTTAAATGATGGTCATAATTTAGCTAAAAATTTGTTTTGTTATTATTGTTGCCGTTTGCTATTGTTGGTGGGGCAGCTGCTAATGCTGCTTTATTGTTATGGATACTTTTGGATGGCCGCAGGCTGTGGCACATTATTCGCACATATGATGCAAGCACTCGAATGAATACAACTCTGAGTACTTGTATGTGGAGTGGCAGTCATACATAACCAACACACATACATACATTCTTGAATACATGTATGCATATGCAAATGCTGATGTTAACAGCATGTTTGGAATGCTAATGCTGAGCATGTTGTCATAAATCCACGCCACACACAAATCGCCATCTGCAGTGACCTTTCAACTGCCAGCCATAAAACTGCCTCTCCGGCTACTTTACAGCTTTAAGAGCACATCGTGGTATTTTACATTTCTTTTTTTTTTCATTTTCATTTTCATTTCGGTGTCGCGATAAGAATTCGGTGGAAAGTTTGTGGGCTTTACCCATACGTTCACTATATATCACCATTCAACGCTGGCAACGCCGGACAGCGGCCCATTGATTACCACTTACCAAATAAATTACTCGACAAAACGGACAGCAGCGAGTACTCTCTTCTACTCCCTCCCTCTCTCTGTGTCCGTTGCAACAAACTTTCTGTGCAACTTTCACTGGCCCAGTCCCAGTTACATTTACAGTTTTCAGTTTCAGTTTCCATCGCTGACGCTGCTGCTGCTCTCATTTCATGGCCCAAAGCTAGCGACAGCCGGAGGCGCAATTTTTCTGCTCTATTTGCGCTCGTCTATTGCCAAATTCACTGCAAGCACCTAAAACTAACATCGAGATGCCATTTGCCAGCACTTGCCAGCCGCGCTTGAGTGCGTCTCTCGAACACACACGAGATAGTAGTGTTTGGGCGCGGCATTCCTTCGCCCTCATCTACTTCTTTCATCTGCTGTCCATTGTCGACAGTCTTCTGACTTTTGTTCGCCTTTCGCCATTTGAGGCGATGCCATTATCACCCAGCGCTGCTCACGTGACAAACCCAAATCGTGCACGAAATGTCAGCTACCTAAAGTTGCTTACTGAATTTTAAACAAATGACTACAGACGAGTATAATGACAGTCTGTTGATATTCTACGCATACTGAAGTATTCAATTTGTATTGTAAATTCTTAAATGCTGAATTTTAAATCAAACTATATTTTTTGATATATTTTTAAATGCTGAATAGAACAGTTTCTATTTTTCAATTCCTATGCTATTTTTATTGCAATTCTAACAAGTAGAGCTCTCATGCTGATATGTTTACTATTAAGTGTATTTGCAAGTCATATGTATTATACAAAATGTATAAGTCTATTAAACACTTCAATACTCGGCTAAATATATATAAGATTGTCAAAAAAGTCTTGCATTATTTTCAATTGTTCATAAAATTGGATATAATAATGCGATTTTGTTTTTTACCTAATATACATTCTTCTATTATAGGATAGCCATCTTTTATAGTAAACTTTTCCCCATCATTTTATACTTTAATGAACAACTATGCCACAGTGAGTACTATAATATATTGTACTATGTGAATTCAATGCTCTACTCGCACGAGTTTGCAGTTTCACGCTGCCATCTCGCATAGCGCAGCAGAGTTTGTAGTTGCCCGGAAAAGTATGCTTCATTTTCTTTGACTTGTGTGTTAACATATTTGCGAGAGAGTCGGCGTCGCTTTTTTGTTTGAATTTCAGGAATGTGTTCGAGCAAATGACAAAAGTGAAAATATTTCAAGCAGTTGCGCACACACAGCAAGCACAAACTATGTGTAACACACATACACACACACACATACACTTTCGATTGAATTGTCTTTTACGCTTTTGTGAGCTGCTAACATGGGTCTTAAGGTCTAAGCGTCGCAGCTTGTGTGAAAACTATTTGCTTAGTTGCGATTGATTATGTCGAAAATGATTGCTTAACAAAATATTTAAAATATTCAAGTGCAAATTTCCAAAATCATTTGGCATTTGACGTGAAGAGTGAAACGAAGAGAGAGCGATAAGAGAGTGGGAATGGGAATCAAATCAATTTGACTGTTGGGTCGCATGACCTGAAAAGCCTTTTAGCCATAACATTTGGCCTTTCTCGGACCATTTCTGGTGGCGACTGGCTGATTATTTTATGCCTGCCACTTGCTGCCGTCTGCCGTCGGCTGGCCCTTGTATTTCCTTCCTCTTTTTTTTTTTGTTTGATAAATTTACCATATCGTTAGCGACCCTTGGGCTGATGTTCAGTGCGCTTTAAAGGTCTGCTTCCGACTCCGACTTCGTTCCCCGTCTGTGTGTGTTCATTTTCAGCACTTTTTCTACATGTTTGTTCGTTTTATTTTTCTCGTTCTTTTTTTTTGGGGTTCGAGCTGCACAAATTGTTGTAATACAATATTTTTGCCATTAGGCAGCCAAATGGGCAAATGCGGCCAGTTACTTTGTTTGTGCCTCGCAATGTTTGTGTTCGCTTTTAGGTCTAGGTGTTGTTCTTTTTTTTCATTTTCCTTTCACTTTGTGGCATTTGCTTACACTTTGAACCTTTTTAAACGCCCCCGCCACAGGGCATTCAATGTCTGCTCTTTTACAGGGTATAGCCACAGTCGTGCAGTTCATTAATCACTGTGGCTAGTTGCATATCCGCGTGTGTGTCTCACTCTCTCTCTCTCTCTCTCTCTATCTTGGCACTCATATCATGATATACCAAAAAGTCCAAATGGTGAATGCCTTCACTTTTTGGCCTGTTGAAATATTCGTGCTTAATGGCACGGAAAGTCTGCATGATTAATAGGCGTCAGTCGCTCGTCGCTCGTTTGTTTGCTCGTCACAGACATTAATGCTTTCTCTCTCTCTATCTCCGCTTTTCGGATGTCTCCTACTTTGCGTTTTTCTGTTTTATTTTTCGGCCTGTGCGCTCTAATGATTTCAATACAAATCGAAAAAAAAATATAGAGAAGTCAACACACATACACACAAACACACACGTGTTTCAGTTTGTTTCAATTTGCTTAGCTTGCTTTTGGGGCGTTGTCCGGTCAGACAAGCTGTCGGACCTTAACCCCCTCTCTATCCCAACCTCTCCGCCTTTCAACCGTTTGTCTTTCACTTTTTTACATATCCTTCTTTTTTGGCTTTTAGCTACAGCTATCATTTTTAATTGAAATGTTACAATTTCGGGAACGACGCATATCAATTTACCCCGCCAAAAGAAAATTAAGTGTCTGTTATGGGGGTAAAATGTCATTTTCTTTACTGCTCCACTTTCTAGAAGGTAGATGGGAGAAGGTATTATAAACCGACCCCATAGAGATGGTATAACAATGATCGTCTGTCCATCTGACGAGCCTTAGCTAATTTGGTTAAAAATCTGGTATATTTTCCCCTCGATGGTATATTTTCAATGTGATAGTATATTAATATACCAAATACGACGTTCAGTATATGGAACATTTTATACGCAATAGTATGTTGAGGCGCAAAGAAAAAAGTTTGGTATATTTTTAGTATATTTGGTATATTCCTATCGTATATTTTGTATTTTATGGTATATTTTGAAAACAATAAAATACCAAAGTAACATATACTATTTAATGTCATGTAGTATGTTTTACCATTGAGTATATTTGGTATATTTTAGTATTTTTGTATATAAATGTGGTATATTTGACGAATAATACCGCATATTATGTCCTCTATGGTATATTCAGAATGTACTAGTATATTAATATATCATATATGGCTTTTGGTATATTCTAGTATTCTTTGTATATAAATGTCTCATATTTTAAAAGTAATATGACACTGTTTGGCTTATATCCAAAATGAGTTTTGGGTTTCTCAAAGTCCAGCATACTCTATAGTAGATAATTGCTTTTTATTTTTTTGAAAATCTCCCCCACACACTCGTTTATGTGCACAAATTGCGGTCAGTCGCGTCTCTAATGATAGTGTTAAAGTGTCTCTGGTGTATTGAAACTGTTTTCCCCACAGTTTTTCCAAATAATTATTGTAGGAAAGCACTTATAAATTATGGTGTTTGGCTGCAATTGAAAAATATGTGCCAAGACCTTGGCTTCAAAGCGAACAATTGTTTTGTGAAGTTTCAATTTATTGTGGCTGCTAATTAGTTGAGAAATCAATAGAAAACTAAAAGTTTTAGAGTCCTAAATTTCAGCAGATGTTCAACTAAACTAAATTAGTATATTATTTATGGAGCACATATTTATGTTCAGTAACTTTAAGCCACGACTGCGCTTATCTAATGACATTTATTTGGTGAAGCCTCAGCAATTTTGATAACATATTTGACAGATCATTGCAGCAGCATCAAATACACAACTGTCATTTAAAGCAACATTAGATGAAGTTTGATGGATTCGCTTAGCGAGACAAGCGAAATTTATGAGTATTTAAGCTACCTGCTGCCAACATCAAAGTCAATTGCAAACGCAAAGCAAACAACAATAACATCAACAACATATGCAATAAAAAGTGAGAAGCGAAAAAAAGACGAAAACGAAAAGCGGAATGGGAACAATGACAAGAGGCAAGTTAACATCATTTGGCAAATGCAAAAGATAAACTTCAACAATAGCTTAGTTGGCTCAAATGTTTTTTATGTGTCACACAAGCAGCGCGCTGCGAGTGTGTGTGTGTGTGTGTATGAGTGCGCACATATCTCGCAATCAGACAGCTATCATCATCTACTGTGTGTGTGTGTGGATAATCAAAACAAAAACACTTGCGTTGTGTCATTGAAGCGACACAATTTTATTTAAACAAAAGCCCACTTGAGCTTTTTGCTCAGTTTGCAGCAACAATTTAATGCGATAGTGTGCGCTGCATAGAAAAGCGTAGCATACTTTACAGCGTCAAAATACCCAGCATTATTCAAGGGGGAGCTAATAAGGTCGGCTGACTTTGAAAATAACAACTGTTGGGTAAATAGAATGAACCAGGTTTTAACTGCTTATATTAAAGTGGTTTTCAATAAACTAAAAAATTCTGTGCATTATTAAAAACTAAAGAAAATTCTGAAAAATGTTTTAAAATGCATTTTTTTGTAAGTTGTTATAGACTTGACTTTAAATTTGCACAAACTTGTACCTAGCCAGACACTTTTACATTCAATGATTATCTACCTTAAATTTAAGTTTGTAGTTTTATATTTTACATACAGATAAATGAATAAATTATGGACTACTTTGCAAGCTTTCTTATAAGAAATAGTTAAGAATTTTTTAGTTTACTTTTGATCTATACTATTTCCTTATCTATTTACTACAAACTATACTTGAAAATTGATAATAAGTGCTTACATATTTAAACTAAAAGTTGTGCCTTTTAAAAAGTGCAGCATACCCTTTTTTCTGCATAATTTCACAGCGAATGCTGAACACATGTTTTTGCATTTGACGAGCTTAGACTAATCCGCTGCACTTGCAATCGAATAAAGCTTTTAGAGCTTGTGCTGTTTTCGTTCGTTACGGGGTATAAAGCTGCCAATTGCGACTAATTCACAGAGAGTGCAGGGTATAAAACTATGTCTATCTGTTGAGTCGCACATTTCGAACTCTATGGTATATTTTGAATGTAATAGTATATTTTTATAATATGTTTATAATATGTTCTTCGGTATATTTTGAATATCAATCATATATTAAAGTGTATTTGACAATGGTATTTTTGAAGGTGATAGTATATTTATATACCAAATATAGCCTTCGGTATATGCCTCTATTTAGTATATAATAGTATATTGATATATCAAACATAACTTTCAATATGTAGTATATTTTTAATATAATAGTATATTGATATACCAAATATATAATTTCAAGTGTGATATATGTATATATTTTTATACTAAATATAGCCATCGATATATGGTATATCTGAATATCAATCATATATTAACTAGTATCGGAAAATGACATTTTTTGAATGTGATAGTATATTTGTATACCAAATATAGCGTTCGGTATACGGTATATTTGAGTGTAACAGTATATTTTTATACCAAATATAACCATTAGAACACGGTATATTTTTAACGTAATGGTAAATTTCTATACCAAATATAGCCTTCAGTATATGGTATATTGTTGAATATAATATAATATTTTTATACTAAATATATCATTCCGTATATTTTAAATATCAATCATATATTAAACTGTATTTAGAGATGGTATATTTCGAATGTGATAGTACATTTTTATACCAATTATAGCCATCGATATATGGTATATTTGAATATCAATCATATATTAAATTGTATATACAAATATAGACAAACTAATTTATTAATTTAGAAATTCCCTCTACACACATTCGCAGGGTATTTGGTTAGTCGCATCTGCGCGCTATGATTAACTTTTATGATGCATATTAAAGACTTGAGCTGTGCCTGCTGTGGCCTGTGGATGGAAATTAGCCCAGTGTGGTGAAACACATAGATGAGCAGCTGCTCAGTGGCTGTGTGTTGGGGCAAGTTTAGAGAGTAAGTCAAGGGCAGAGGGTCTGATTAATGGGCCAGTCTAATGAGAATGGGCCACAATTTTATGGGTTGGCTTTTTTGCATTGCGCTGAAATTCATATTTAAGTCAGTCAATCTGTGAATGTGCTGCTGCAAGGGGGCGAAGAAGAATGAAAGAGGCGGTTGCTGATTCTGCTGCTGTTGTGTGCTTGTCAGAAGCAATCAGGCTGCAGGCGAAATGCGTGGCAATATCAAAGAGCGTATTTACATGCAAAGCAGGAATCGCCGAAGCTCCCCCATCCAAAATGCTGTGCCACTCTAAGTTGACTTGCCACAGACACAGAGACGCCGAACAGAAAATAAAAAAGCAGCGAAAAAAATTGAAAACCATTAGGATTAATGTTTAGTTGAAAGATTTGGGCGTTAAGCCATTTTTACATGGCCGCAATGCCGTCGAGACTTTGACTCTGACTCTGGCTCTGTTTTTGGTCCTTCGTCCTTCGTCCTGTTGCCTGCTGCTTTCCTGACTGGCAGCAATTGCTAATGTAGTTTATGTGTAACAGGCTGAGGCTGAGCCTGAGAGCAGGGAGAATGAAGAGAATGAGGACGACTTCTTAACGTTAACTGACGGGCGACTGCCTTTGGCTTAGGGCGAGAGACGCACAAACGGCATGTAAAATGTGACATTTTAATGTATGCAAATGAGACGTTGAATTAAGCTCACATACCCACACACACAGAGAGAAACACACACACACACACACACACCCTTACAAAACATCAGTTGGTTTCATATCCGTTTCCGCTCAGAGCTTCGCTGCTGTTGTGTGATATGATTTAAAAATAATGAAAGCCAACGCTCTCCAATGGCTTTAATGTTTGTCCCCCAACTTCTTTACACCTCTCGCACTTCCCCCCGCACAAAAACGTGACTTGCGTTTTCCCCTTCTCCCTCTTTTCCTATCTGTGTGCGGAAATGTCAACTTAACTTTTGTTGTTGTTGTGTTTTTTTTTTTTGCTGTTCGCTTGCGACACATCAACAACAGCAAAGTTAAGCTTGGAAAATGTCTGTTTTGTCGAAACCCCTCGAGAGAATCGTTTCCCCTTTTTCCCCTCTCTGCTTCCCTCTCTCTCCCTTTCTCCCGTCCAGCAATAGGCAATTTATTAATTTCTATGCAGCGTGCGTAGCGTAATTTGTTGCGTTGTTTGCTTTTTCTTAGCCAGAAAATTACTTAAGTACCAGTTGCCGGTTCGATTGTTTGAACTTTGCTTTCCAATTTGTTGATTGTTTTTTATCGCTTTTCGGGAGCGTGTTTTTTAGTTTACGCATTAAAAGCCAATCAATTTTGCTATTTTCTTTTCAACAAAATTAAAACCAATAATTTCTAATGCAATATGAATTAATATTAAGTAGCATATCACGGCTTCCTTTTTAACAAACTTGCGACTCGAATGAGGATTACACATTTCACGGAATTCATTTCAACAGCAAAAAAAAAGCGGCACATAAAATGAGATAAAGAAATTTCAAATGGCCCTTAATTATCTGAAGAGTGCTTTGAAGTATCGTCAGAGGCAGAGCTTTCATTAGGCGTATTTGTTTAAGCGGCAACTTGGCATCTTATTTTTTTTTTTTGTTTAAGCATATTTCAT
The DNA here is from genome assembly GCA_023558455.1 of Drosophila kepulauana. NCBI lineage: Eukaryota > Metazoa > Arthropoda > Insecta > Diptera > Drosophilidae > Drosophila > Drosophila kepulauana. The sequence continues at coordinate 27,935,091 of CM042367.1, forward strand.
TCTTTTATTTTTCGTAAATATTTGCGTGGAAAAATCTGCTTTAGTCGTGTTTATAAAAGTGAAGATTTGTTTAAAAATAAATATATGTTTTGAACTATTTATTTTCATGCATTCATTCTATATATTTTCCAGGAAAAATCTACATTAGTCGAAGGAATGAATTACGTATTTAAATGTGAAAATTTGCTTATTTATTTCCATTGATTTATTGTATAAATTTTGCAATTATTTTCCAAAAATCTACCTTCGCCAATGTAATGCATTTTGTATTTTAAAGCACAATTTTATTAAAAACTTATATATGTTTTGAACTATTTATTTCCATAAATTCATTTTACATATTTTGTGAATATTTTCCAAGGAAAATCTACTTAAGACGATGCAATGAATTTGGTATTAAAATGTGAACGTTTTCTTTATCAATTTACCAAATGTAGCCTTTAGTATATTGCTAATGTTTTTGTGGTATATTATTTTGGTATATTTATGGCTTGTAGTTCTTTATCAGTATACCTAATATAGCATTTGGTATATTATTGGTATTTTTAAGGTAAATTAATTCGGTATATTTTGAAATTAATATCGCACTATTTTAATAAAAATGTGTACCAGGTATCTAACAGTCAAGCTCTCTCGATCTTAAGTGTTTATTATTTACTTTAATAAATACCTTTTTTTTGCATTCTCGTCTCTTCATTAAAAAATCATTTAAACTACGCTTTTGATTGTCTCAAAAATACTTCCAAAGTGCATTTTAAATGCTGGCTGGCATTAAGTGTCATTATCGCATTAGTCAAAAGCAACTTGCATTATTTTATAATCTCTCAACATAATCCGATTGATTGATTATCTCTTTTGTTGCACAAATAATAGCTGTTGAGTTTTTCAAGAGGTGTGAAAAAAACGGAAGTAAATGAAAAAAAAAATATTGAAATGAGATTTAAAAATTCTTGAATTTTATTAATGATGATGCCATATTACGTATACGCACTGTGTGCCTATCAAGCGTAAAATGCAATTTCCCCTGGGTTTGAATTTGCTTAAATCAAAGCAGAAATCTTGTTGCCTGCTTCAGACATTTGCTATTAGCTTATCCTCTTCATTTGCAGCTCCCGCTGGCAATTGGAATTAATTATATATTTCAAGTCACACACACACACACATGTATACACACACTCATACACTCTCAATTTAGTTAAATGAGGTAACATTTTCGTGTGAATTTGCAGCAAATATTTGGCAAAGTTTTGTGTAATTTGAGGGTTCAGTTAAGAAATTAATTGCGGGCCATTTAAAATGATTATGAAAAGCAAGTTTTTTTCGGGTCCACTCACCGATTAGCACTAATATCACATGTAGAATATACCAAAGCTGCAGATGTGTTGCTGTTGTAGTTGTTGTTGTTGTCCTTTTGGCCAGGCCAACACTTTGAGCTGCCTGTTGCTTTGGTTGCTGCTGTTGGTGGCAGTGAAGTCGTTGCTGTTGCTGTTGCTGCTGTTGCTGCTGTTGCTGCTGATAATGTCGGTGGTGCTCGCTTTGATTGTGTTGTTGTTGTGTGCCTCTTCTCTCTGTGTGTGTGTGTGTCTGAGTGTCTGTGTGTGTGTAAGGTTCCAGCGCACACATTCTGCTGGCAGTTAAAACACTTTCACTCGTAGTACAATTTTCCTGTTTATTTATGCGTCCAACTCGCCCACGAGACTTTTTCTTCCTCTCCTCATACACTGATGTCTTTATTAATTTCTTTGTCTTTGTGTGTGTGTGTTAAAGAGAAAATTCACTTATTTAATTTAGACATTAAGTTGCTGCTGTTGTTGTTCTCATTCTCCTTCTCCTCTATTTGTTGCCGCTTTTACTGCGCTGGCAATTAATCACTTTTAATCGCGCCGCTCGCGAAATGCAACAAAAAAAAAAAAAAAAAGAGAGCGAGGAAAAGAAAAGGAACATTTTGGGGGAAGCAAAGGAAAACTATTAAACGGTCCCAAAGCGCCGACACGAGCCAAAGTTAAAGACATAAATTTTGCAGCATTTTGGGCAAAGATTAATTACAGCGACGCAGCGCAGACTGCGACTCCGACTGCGACTGCGTCTATTGAGGCGCATGCAACATAAATTCAAACTTCTTGGTGTTGGTCCCAGGCATTTGATTTACGGCCACGCGCTGGCAACGCTTACAACAAGGCAATTGAGGCTGTTGTCGTCGTCATCGTCGCCGGTTGCCAGTCGCCATTGTCGTTGTCGTTGTCGTTGTCGCAGTCAATGCTTCGTTGGAATAATAATGCCACACGCTCTGTTGACCCACATGAGCCACAATGCAGCACTAACATCATTGCCCAAGTGCCCATCAAACTTGATTAGCGGCAACAGCCCCATCTGTCTATGTATTTTGGGTTTGAGTTTTAGGTTTGGCGCCAGCCGCACGCCGTTAGAGCCAGCGCCAAAACAGCTGCCAATTCCCATTTACAAATTCACACAAACGCTACATAAAGTGTTGCTGCATAGTTTAGCTTTAATACAACTAGCTAAAGAGTATTTCATTTAAATAGCTCAAATTAAACCACAATTCAATGCAATATTCAAATAATGTAGCATACTTTTAGGGGTGGTGACAAAATAGTAAATATTCGCTAAAAATATTAGTTAAATTAAAATTCGGCCATAAATAGAATTTGATAAATATATTCTAACAAGAAGCGGTTCAATATTTTATTTAACAAATTAATTAAATTACTGAAACTTCAACAATTCATTGCTCCACATAGCAGTAAAAAAAAGTGTAGCCTACTTTCGAGCGCAACTGCAAAATAAATTATCGCCTAAAATACTAAAATGTATTAGCATGAAGTTAACTAATATTTACGTTTACAAATTTGTAATTAACTAAAATTAAAGTGCACCTCATTCCACAAAATACTAATCGATCGCAATATGTAAATAGTCTCTAAATAAAATAAGTTTTGTTATAAATAATATTCGATAAATATATTTAAAAAACTGTTAAATATTGAATTTACCAAATTAATTAAAGTACTCAAAATTAAACTGCAATTCATGGCTCTAAATAGCAGTATAAAAAAACAGAGTCTACTTTTAAGCGCAACTATAAAATAATACCTAAATAAATAATGGTTAATTTAAATAAAATTTAGCTATTAACCAAGTGTACGCT